>OZ004709.1:156249638-156849638 GCA_963924515.1 Vespertilio murinus | reverse complement strand
ATCCACATTATTATCTATGTGGGGGTGCCCTTTGGGATAGAATAGAAATGGTGTCCCTGGAGAAACATGTTCAGAGTCAGGAAATAGGTTGAGGGTCAAAGGATTTGCTGATGGATTGAAAGAGGAAAAGAGAATGTGTAACTTTAGGACTTGGCCTTTCATGCCAACATCTACAGAATCACTAAGGAGCCCAGTTTTTCTTTCTCTCTCTCTCTCTCTCTCTCTCTCTCTCTCTCTCTCTCTCTCTCACACACACACACACACACACACACACACACACACACACATACACACACACACACAACTCTTCTAGTAACTAAATAAAACAGAAGGTGGGCACCATCAAATATTTCCTGAAGCAAGAACGTTGGCAAGAGCGTATGTCTGGCTGTCCAAGAAGGTGCATCCTTGTCCTAGACTAGGCTGAGAACCTTTGCCTGGGACTCATTCAGTTATGCCTCACGTAGAGAATGGGCACCATAGAGGAGAACGGATTTGGGAACTTGAAGTCCAAAACCACGGGACCTAGGACAAGTCTTGTAAGTTCTCTCAGTCTTAGTTTCCTCATTCATACGAGATGCCTACCTTCTGTTCTGGGGGAGAATGCAGCTTCTGCTCTTAAATACCCAGATTATCTCCTCTTCTGGGGATAGAGAGATCTTTTTAAACTGCAAGTCAGATTTTGACACTTGTCAAATCCTCCAAAGGCTTTCTAACACATTTGGAATAAAAATAAAGTCTGTGCAATGGCTAAGGAGGCCCTGATGATCTAGCCTCGCCCTGCCTTCCCCAAATTCATCCTCTCCAACACCCCTCCTTGCTCTACTCCAAAGTTTATTCTGATCCTTGATTACAAGCCAACTCCCTCTATAAGGCCTTTGCACTGGCTGGTCCCTTTTTCTGGAATATTCTTCCCCGGCTCCTTGCATAAACAAACACTATTTCTTTATCTGCTTAAATGTCATCTTCTCGGAGAGACCTTCCCTGACTACACAATCTAAAGTAGTTCAGATTCTATCCATTACCCTGTCTTATTTTTTCATCAGAACACGTTCTATTACTGGGCTCTTTATTGGTTTGTCATCCATCTTCCCCAACTTGAACTTGAGGTCCACAAGACCAGGGACCTTCCTTGTTACATCAGTCAGGGTCCCTTCAGGTAAACAAGAATTACACTAGATATTTCTACAGTGACAATTTAATAAAAGTTTAAAATATACTAGAAGAAGAGAAAATTTTTTAAAAAGAGGACTGAAGTAACTCAGAGCTAAGAAGTATAGGAAGCAGTGGAAATCTAGGGACTCAGAGGAGCCCAGAGAGCTGAGACCCAGCCCTCTGACAGACCCCACCCAGCTGCTGCTCACTTCTGAGGATGCACCGGAGGTTGTTCAGGAGTGTTGAAAGGGGCTGGAGGCCAAAACCAGCTACTCAACTAGGAATAAAGGCCATTGCTGAGACAACCCCAAGAGGATCCAGCTAGCAGAAAGGAAGGAGCAGGTTCCTACTTTCACATCCTGCCTTCCACTCTACCTCTGGAGCCACGGCTGGTGAAGCAGGAAGTCCCACAGCAAAGAAGAAAGTAATTTGTAGCATCCCAACCCAGGTTCACAAGCAGAGCATGAAAGGTGGATATGGTGCTGGGAGACAGCAGCTGAACAACTAGAACACCTGTCTATACAATCTCTTAACCCATATAGTACGCAGTCAATAAATCTTTATTGAATGGATGATGAATGGTATACCATGGAGAGTGTTAGTAGCTAGGGGTACAAACATGAAAGACAGACTCTAACCTCAAACTGCTCACACTCTACTGAGAGAGACAGACATCATTGATGGCTCAGGGTAAGTATAATTTTTTTTAAAAATCCACAAAATGGGGAGAGGGGACATAGAGGAGGAGCTCTGCATATTGTAGGCACCAGCAAGGAGGAACTCCTGGAGGGAATTGTACTTCAGCTTGATGCTCAAGGGCAAAGAGGAATTCCCGGGGCACAGAGGAGTGCTGAAGGTACTGATGCAGAGTACTTTAGGTTTGAAAAAACTTGAATAAAGGCAGATCGCTTAGAGGAGTGACTTGGGTAGCTTGTGATGACTAGAGCATCTGTGCAAAGTGGTGGCAGTTTCATTCAAGTTCAGCTCAAGAAGATCTCATGCATTACTCTAAGGAGTTTGGGATTTAGCCTCATGGCATAGGAGTGCCGGTCAAGGTTTCTGAACTGGAGACTGACATGATCTGACCTGAGAATTGTGAATTTGCAGGGATCAGAATGAAGACTGGAGGCCAATTAGGAAGCTGTTATAACAGACCTGGGCAAAAGAATGGACACTTATCCAATTGTACGGGGTGCAGTTTGCTATACATAGGTTACACCTGAATAAAGGTGGGTTAAGACAAAAAAACAAAAAATGGGGATCTGAGCTACGACTCTTGGGTTGGTGACTAGAGGGGAAAAACGAAAAATCTGATGAGGAGCTTAGATCCCTTGGGCCTGAACGCTCTCTGTCTCAGGATAATCCAAACTGTGGGCCCCGAGAGTCAGCCAGTTCCTTGAAGTTGGAAGGGACCTTCAGAGGATCCCTCAGTGTGCCAGCAAGAAACAGAACTCCATTCACATAGTTCAATTGAAGAGACTTTAATGAGGAGACAAGCATGATTAAAGAAACCAAGAAGGAGTGGGAAAAACTCTAAGCCACCCCCTGCCTAAAGGATTAAGGGAAGGAAGGAGTGTAGCTGGAGCCCAATGAGGGCTGGGACAGAGGATAGGGCTGGGACAGAGGGCAGGGCTGGGACAGAGAGTAGGGCTGCTGGCAGGAGCTGTGGCCAAGCAGAGGGCACTCCCACAACCCCTGCCACACAACAGAGAAACCATGGGAAGAAATACTTCAACCTCTCTCTCTCCTCCTGCCCTCCCATCTCCTACCAGTGTCTCCCACTAACCAAACCAAACTGGGGCCAACTGGCAAGGGCACCCATTGATTCGTTTCACAGGGGTCACCGTCACAGAGCAGGGCAAAGTAGAGACATCCTAAGTCAGAAAGACAGATGGTGAATAACAACCTGGTGGATTTCAATTTCTACCCCGTTGTCTTTCTTGGAAGTCTCAGAGAGAGGAGGCAACTTGCCCAAGGTCAGGTAGCAAGTTAGGACAAGGCCACTGAATCGTCTCCCTTGGGGGTCAAGGTTCACTGAGTACTGGGCCTGCACTGAAGGCAGCCAAATGGGGATCGTCCTGGAGCTGCAGCTGCAAATCCAAATTAACCAGAGGAAGGCAGCAGGGCAAGGCCAGCAGCGGGCAGGGCCAGGGAGGGTGCACACCCAAAGGCTACCCATTCACCTTTCTGTGTCTGCAAGGTAACAGACATCTGTTTCCTTATTTCTTTGTGACCTACTGCCTGTCCCTGGCCCCCATTTTTTCTTCATATATATACATATATACAATTGATTTTTTTACAGAGAAGAAAGGAGAGGGATAGAGAGTTAGGAACATCGATGAGAGAGAATCATTGATCAGCTGCCTCCTGCACACCTCCTACTGGGAATGTGCCCTCAACCCAGGTACATGCCCTTGATGGGAATCGATCCCGGGACCTTTCAGTCCGCAGGCTGATGCTATATCCACTGAGCCAAACCGGTTTCGGCCATTTTTCCTTCTTGAGTCCTCCCCAACCATGGGCACAGGAGCTCAGCCCCAGGATTGGCAGGGACAAGGGGAGGAGACCTGCTTCCCTGGTAGCCAGCCCTGCGCATCGATTCCCTAGAGCTGCTCACTGATCCAGCACAAGATGGCAAGATGCTTTAATTGAAGTCATTACAATAAATGATGCAGAAAACAACACCCTTAGTTTGCCAGGAGGGAGGGAGGGCTCTGGGAGCTCCAGTGGCAGCAACTGAAGTCACGTCAGGTGGCTATGGTGGAAGAGGAACAGGACTGAGAAGTCAGATAGCCCTGGGTCTAAATCCTGATGTGGCCACTTCCAAGCTGTGTGACCTTAGTTAAGTCCCTTTATCTTCCTGAGCTTTTGTGTTCTGGTCCATAAAAATGGAGATGCTTTTGCCTGTCCATCAAGATCATTCATGACCATGGGCCCTGCTTGCATCTTCTGCCCCATCTTCTACTACCTCCTCTCTACCTCCATTTCCTCCCACTTCTCCAAATGCAGTCACCTCAGAAGGGTTGCTTTCCCTAACACACCACTCCTCATACTTTATTCATACAACAACCTCTTCCTGAAATACCATTCCCACTTCTTCCCTAAGTAATTCTTACTCATTTTTCAAAATTCAGATCAAGAGTCACTTCGTCCAAGAAGACTTCCTTCCTCATCTCTCCTTCCCTGGAATGTTTTAGCACTTTCTAATTGTGACACCCATTTGACATTCAACACTCACTTGCTGTTGTGCATAGCAATATTTTTTGCTCACAAGACTTGTCTTCTCATCTAGATAAAAAGCAGAAAGAATATCTTTCTTATCCTTTCATGCCTAACATCATAATTCTATTGCGGGGGAGAGTGACAGGGTAGAGTGATGGGCAGGGATTCAGAGCCCAGAGGTGGGCACAGAAAGAACACAACAAGCACTGGAAGATGACAATCTACCATGAGCTCCCTTCCCTGGTAATCAAGATGAAGCATACATCATATTTTTACATCTCTAACATGAGCCATAGCCTCCTCTGTGCCCAAGCCCAGATGGGTCTCTGCTCAACTTCTCAAAGTAGTATCTGATTAAGTGACAGAGGACAGTGGACCCAGATCATGAAATTATAAAATTTTAGCATTACAAGAAACCTAATCATGTAACAAAAGTGATGTCCTGGTACCTCCAAGTCTAAGTTATATGAAACCTTGTAGCTTCTACTTGGGTGTCTTGGAACACTTCATCATGAAACGTTCACTCCCAGATCCCAGACACTGCACTGCACTGTGAGAAAGAAGCTCATAAGGAAGCCATGTCTAGGTATTCCCTTCCACAGTCCCAGTTGAGTACGCATCAACTGCCAGCACGAGAGTGGACTATCTTGGACATCCAGCCCCATCGAGCCTTCAGATGATGTCAGTCCCAACCACTGTCTGATGCAACTACATGAGAGATGCCAAGAAAGAATCCATCCCCCAGCTGAGTCAAATCAACCCACAAAATGTTTTACATTCCTTTAAAAAAAATCTGTAAAAAAAATCTTTATAGAAATATATAAATTTACTGGTAAGAAACTGAAGCTCGGAAATGCCATGTGATGGGTCACACAATGACTTAGAGGCAGAGCCCAGTGCATTTAACTCTTGTCACCCCATTGCCACCATCAGGGAAGATAAAAAGAAGTGGGCTATCTGGAACAGGAGTGGAGAGGGACAGAGGAAAAGAGCTGAATTTTGTAGAAAAGATCCCAAGTTAATTCTGTTCAAAAAGAAAACGATTCCTTAAATGTATATGCTTCTTTTTAATTTTCAAAGAGTTCTCATACCTTCTAAAAGCATACAGAGTTAATTGTCCTGTATTTCAGCTTTGGGTTCATTTTATTTTTTTCTTCTCCTTTGAGATAATTAGCCAGAAGCTTACCTGAGTACATTTGTCATGTCAAGAAGACAATGACTTCAAAGGAAGGAAGAAGGCCCAGAAAAGAAGGCCAAGTGACAAAACAAAACCTCCCAGAGAAATATTCACATTTCCTGTCATGAAGAACGCATGCTCAGGCAGGAGGACAAAGGACAGAGTCAGAGCAAGAGTCACCGGTGGCCACAGCACCCAACAGCGCTCTGAGTACCTTGATCTGAACCAAACCCATACCCAGGACAAAAGCAACACCCCTTTCCCATTCACTACAATCTGTTTGACTACCACAGGCCCCAAAAAATTGGATCTGGCCCTTCAATTTAAGCAACATTAATTTTTGTTTGAAGGCCCATCCTTGCTCAATATACTACAATGAAGGATTCAGGAACGCTGCATTTCATTGTCAGGACAGAACCTAGCCATCTCGTCTTCATTATCACATGTGAGCTGGGGGAAAAGGTACTGACTTCACATTTGGACAGTCCTCTGGTTGGTCTGGGCCCCAAGGCCCCGTAGTGCTTTATTTTGTAGCATTATTGTGAGAAGCCACCATTTGTGAGCATCATCTGTGATCCACACTGTATCCCAAGACCTTTATTTATTTATCCTTGTGTTTCATCTTCTCAGAAACACTATGAGGGGAGTATTATTGCCTCATTTTAAATATAAGAACATTTAGACTCAGAAAAGAAGACATTCCAAATAGCAGAACTGGAATTCAAACCTGGGCCTGGCCGATTCCAAAGACCTACCTGCTTCTGTACACTGATTCTGTTATTTATTGTCACAATAATGCTTGAAACAAGCACAAACCCTCATGATATACAACAGGAAGCATTTATTGCTCATGCTTCTGGGATGATTAGCTAAACGGTTCTACTGATAATGGCTGGGCTCACCAACATGCCAAGGGTTTGGTTAGCCATTGAGTGATCTAAGCTGCCTCAGCTGGGACAACTGGGGTGACTCAGCTCTGCTGTACATGTCCCTCACCCTCCATTAGGCCAGCTGATCATGTTCTCATGGCAAGAGAGAGGTACAAGAAAAAAGACAAACCAAATTGATTGCTCAATACTTTTCAGGCTTTTGATTAGATCACATTTGCCATTATCCCATTGGCCAGAGCAAGTGACATGGTTAAGCCCAGAGTCAGAGAAGGAGGACATTGCAAAAGACATGGCAAAAGGTGTGGGTGCAGCGAAGGATAGAGATTTGGGGCCACTTTTGCAATCTATTACACTGACCTTAGGCAAGCTATAACACCCTCTTTGTGCATCCCTGTCTGCATTTTTTAAACTGGATCATATCTGCTTTGTAGGGTGCCTAGGAGCATTCGATAAGATAAGCTCTGTGAAACCCTGGCAAAGTCAGAAGTGTTCTTTCCACTGTTGTATTTTAAGTATACCAGCCTGGGGGTGTATGTTCACATGAATAGAGGTACATAAAAAAACTCAGTTCCTATTTCTAGAATCCAGAAAGTTTACACAAGTCTCATAGGTGAGATAGGCCAATCACTGAGATAACTGATAGACAAGAATTTTAGGAAGAGAATAAATCAAGGGGGAAAAAACAATAAGTAAGTGATGTAATTAAAGTTACTGTTGAAGAAACTATCAAGGAGAGAATGAGTCAGCGGCAGCGTAAGCGATGAATCAGGCACGATGTCATGTTTCTAGAATCCTTGTTTATTTCAAGAAAGCCTGATGTCCCAGTTAAAAGAGCACCTTGAGCCTGTAGCAGCAACATCTGGAAGGAAACACACTTGTAATTTTAATTTCTCCTCAGCACCACCATTCACAGCAGGGGCAGAGCCGAGAGCTGGGTGCAGAACAGGCTCCATAAAGCCTCGTGTGGGAGGGACCCATCACTGCAGCATTACTTCAAACGCGTTCAAGGGAATTTTAAATTATTTTTGCAAGAGAACTCCCTGTACAATATGCCATTTGATCGTCAAAACAAGGCTGTGAATTGGATGCAGGCCATTTTTATTGCTCTATTCAACAGATGAGGAAACTTTGGTTTACATCGCCCTCTACTTAGTGACAAGGCTAGGAATAGAGGGCAGGCCGAGTAGGTGCTCTCTCTCTCTAACAGAGAACCTTCGTTCTACTACTGATAACTGTGTTCGGGTTTTTCCTTTAATCTGTAAGAGCATCGGACATTTATTGAATGCTCATAAGCATGACAGCTCACCACACACCTAGCGGTTGGTATATGAATGGTTCCATTTTACAGATAAGAGGACATTGGAGCTCAGAGATTTAAGCCCCTCGCCAGATGTCACACGGCAGGTAAATTGTGAGCTGTGACTCATACTCAAGTCTGTGTGAGCCCCACACCACGGCCATAGTATTTTTTTTTTATTGGACTTTTCAACTACACTGAAGCCTGGAACATTAAAAGCAGTTGTGTGGTGGCCGAAACCGGTTTGGCTCAGTTGATGGAGCGTCGGCCTGCGGACTGAAGGGTCCCAGGTTGGATTCTGGTCAGGGGCACGTGCTTTGGTTGCGGGCACGTCCCCTGTGGGGGATGTGCGGGAGGCAGCTGGTTGATGTTTCTCTCTCATCGATGTTTCTGGCTCTCTATCTCTCTCCTTTCCTCTCTGTAAAAAAAAAAAAAAAAAAAAAAAAAAAAAAAAAAAAATCAATAAAATATGTTTGTTTGTTTGTTTTTAAAAAACAGTTGTGTGGGTAATTCTGCCCCCCACCCTCACCTCCACCCCGCACACACATATGCTTTAGCCTCGGTTATTCAGGAAACATGTTTTCTGACCTGTATTTTCCACTTCACTGTGCCTACTAGTCCACTGCCTCCAACAGACAAAACTCAAGGCAGAGGGGCAAGTGATATTGGTTTAGGAAACCTGAGCCCGTGACCCCGAGCTGCTGACAGAATGTCTGATATTTATAGCAACTGAGAGTCAAGTACCAAGGAAAGTGTGTTCTGGGTTGTTGCAAACGTCCTCAGGGGGGAAGAAAAACATCTCTCTGAAAAATTGCGTGGGATGCTTAACTGATGGAACATCAAACATGAAAGGACAATTCAATGGGTTTGCATCCGGTTAAAATGATGAGAATAATAAAGGATGGCCCGGTAGTCTTTGTGGATGACTTTCTCAAAACACTGAGGATACATCCATGGGAGAGGCCACGTGACTAGTAGTTGAATTTATAAGATCCCATTTTACGTTCAACTATTTTACTCATTTGATTTTGATTGTCTTAGTCCACAAAGCTGATTGTTTAACTGGAAAGACTATGGGAGACTAATTACATTAACAGCCAACATTTTTTATGCCTCCTCTTATCCCTTGGGTAGTATCCTCCACCATGACTCTGGGCCTGGCCTTGTGACTTCCTGTGGCCAAAGGAACAGCAGCAAATTTGATACAAGTACAACCAAAAAAGTATGCCAGAGAGAGCCAAGTCATCCAGCCAAGGCCATTCCAGACCAGCCAGCCTCTGGGTGATTTGCCAGTGAGAATAGCCAGTCCTGGCCTAGATCAGCAGAACAACCCTTAGGCCCAAAAGAAAGAACAGATTGTTGTTTAAAGCGCTGGATTTGGGGTGATTTACACAGCAATAGCTAACTGATACGGAGACTTTCATTTTAAAAAACACACTATTAATCAGTCAACAAGTATACATTGCGTGCCCGTGCTCAGTCCTGTTATAGGTTCTGGAAACACAAAAACATTTAAAGCTGGTCCCTACCTGCTTAGAGCTTCATATATACTTGTGGCAAGACAGACAAAGGAAAAATACCAGCAAGATCTACTGAAACCATGTGAAAATTATTTATACCCTACTTCCTCTCAAAGCCAAGTTCAATGCCATCTCCTCGCCAAGCTGAACTATTAACTTCTGCCTCCTCTGGATACTGCAGACCTTTATTTAAATGTCTCCATGACGCTTTCCGTGTTACATTTGGGGTTGTAGCTGGGAGAGAATATGTCCATTTCTCCTACTGACTGTAAAATGGGATCTTGCTTATTGTTATCTGGACCTCCAACATCAGGTCCGATGGCCTGCATGAACATAAGCAATCCTGGCAAATGAATGGATGTTCAGCATGAAGGAAGGTTCAAATAGAAGTGTGGTAGTCAAGGAGGGCTTCAGGAGGGAAGCAGGAGTTAAGGTTCTCAACGGAGGCCTACAGTAAGAACTGAGGGAATCCATGGACAAAATTCAAGAGTCGGTGAACTTGGATGAGGAAAAATTACATCTTTGCACTCACCAATCTCTAACTGAATTATAAATGTAGGCTACAAACCATGAGATAGATGGAACAGATATTTTCCTATCGCATATACTATTGCAAATATCTCAACCGTATCACTTATGTTCATTGCTACTTTGATAGTGGTTAATATGTTAAAGACACACAGTGTTATGAGATCTCCATTTGTTTTTTTTAAATATTTTAATAACCACACTTAATGTTTCCCATGTATTTTTTAATGTATATAAAATTATATTTTTCAGAAGAGCTTTATAGGTCTCATCAAACCGCTGCAGGGAGCTCTGGCACAAAATGGCTAAACCCCCCTCCCCTCCAGAGAATCTCTGGATTGTGACTGCACAGATGGGAGAGAAATAGCTAGCTACCCCATACCAATGACCAGCACAAAGGCAGGGGTGGGGATGAATATGAGATGTGGCAAGATGGAATGTGCGGAGCCCTCCCCACCCTTGAGGAGAGAGTCTCCTTGGCGAGATTAAGTAAAAAGACAGAGTCATTGTTAGCATAATAATGCATCAGAGAAGTGAGAGAATAACTGATTTGTCTTAGACATGCTCTAAGAATTTGGAGCATTTAAATTCTTAAGGATCTAACACGTCCCTTGCTGGGTGCACCCAAGAGTCTAAGGAGAGTGCTGAACTATGAATCTCACAGAACCCCTTCCCCCTCCACACACATCTCTAGCTAAGATGATGCCAAGAAGAGGCCGCTCACTGCCTGCCCCTAGGAACAGATCCTCTGCACAGAAGTAAGGCCACACTCTCTCTGCGGCTCTGTTTGGGGGAACTGATGGCTGACTCACTGGGGAGAAAGGATGCTTTGCACCATCCTTGGACTCCAGATGTAACCAGCTAACTCTAAGACCGTCTTAGAAAAATGTGCTATGACAGTGTGCCCTTCCAGATGGTGCAGACATCACAAGGAGTGACCACGTGTTTGGGGACAGTGTGGAGACCACCCTGATTAGATCAGAAGGCCGGCCAAGGTTAGCTAGAAGCAATGAAGGAAAGAGAAGCAAAGAATGACTCTAGGATTTCAAAAGCCTTTGACCCAGACAAAGTGAGATTATGAGACAGATGGCAGGGTCTGTCTTAGAGGTGAGGTAACTTCAAGACACCTCAGGGGGGAATGTCCAGGAGGCCTCTGGAGACTCGGCAGTAGAACTCCAGGGAGAGACTGAATGGACTGGAGAGAGAGCCGAGGGAACAAGATACCGAGAGGTGATCACGAAAGTGCCCAAGAATGAAGGCAATGAAGTCAAAGAAAAGAAAGACTGGACCTTAGGGAATAATCATAGAATCGAGAGTGGAAACAGAGAAGTTTAAAAATAATAAATAGATGAGACTCCTTTCTGCCTCACTATTTTGCCTTTCTGTGTCCCAACGCCAAGGTTGAAGGACATTTCAAAAAGGGGGTTGAATGCAGCCTGAAGAAGGAACTTCTGGTCTCTGGTTGTGGGAGGTGCTTGGTGATTTGTAATCAGGCATTTCCCGTGGAGTGGTGGATGGAGGCCCACTGCGGGTGAGTGGGCGGGTGAGCAGGGGGGGAGGCAGGAGACGGTTGGAGCCAATGAAATGGAGAGAGGGAAGCCAGGACATATGTAGGGCAACAGCATCAAATTAAGTTTATTTTTTTCAAGATGATCCAGATTTTCATTAGAGAAAGATGGAAACTGCAAATCAGGGGTATTGAAAGGTCGTGTGAAAATCATGGAAAACTCAAGTTGAATCTGTTCCCACCTAAATAATTTTTGTTTAGAAACCAGGCAAAGCCACTGAAACGATGTCGGCACAGCTCCCCAAACGGAATGACTTAGATGTCCCTGAAATTGTGTAGATGCTCTGAACCACTCTGCTCATATGCAGTCAGCCCACACAGAGCCCAGTGTCCATGTCTGACGCAGGAGCCAGGCCTTCCGGGAGGTTCTGGAAGAACCGGAATTCAGGAAGTGGGGTCAAGGGGAAAGCTGCTGTCACCAAGTGTCCTGCATCTTAATAAAGTACCTCTTAACCAGTACCTGCTATGTGCTAGGTACTTCACCTATATCTTCCAAATTCTTAATAATAACCCAACAAAGTGTTTTTCTCTATTATTCTCCCACTGTCCAGATGAGGAAACTGAGGGGCAGGAAGGTGAAGTAACTTGCCTCAAACCCACAGCTGGTGAATGGTGGAGGTCTTGTTGGGAATCGGGTATGCCTGTCTCTAAATCCCAACCTGTTTCCTTCTGCCCTGTGACCTCAACCAACCCTACCCCACCCCCTGAAGTGAAAGGGAGGATGGGGTAGGGAATATGTCATTACCATTTGTGCCAGCCAATGAGCGACAAATCTCCCTTTTGCTAGTGTGACTTATCCGGTTCAACCTCTTCAAAAGTTTTTTTCTAATTCTTCTGACTTAACCAATTTTTTTTTAATGGAATTCATGCCGAAACCGGTTTGGCTCAGAGGATGGAGCATTGGCCTGTGGACTGAAAGGTCCCAGGTTCGATTCCGGTCAAGGGCACGTACCTTGGCTGTGGGCACATCCCCTGTAGGGGGTGTGTAGGAGGCAGCTGATCAGTGTTTCTCATCAATGTTTCTGACTCTCTATCCCTCTCTCTTCCTCTCTGTAAAAGAATCAATAAAATATATTTTTTAAATAAAATGGAATTCATTCACTTATTCTCCAAGAGCCCTTCCTGAGCCCCAGATGAGTCAGTCCTGGGGCTGACACAAGCCCCAAGTGGCTCCCAGAGGGAGGGGGTAAGGATGCCTGGGTGGTCAGGGAAGTCTTCAGAGAGGAAAAACATGGCCACATCTACTTTCAATTTTTTTTGTTTTAATCAAAGTATTACTTGTAAATCTTTTGAAAAGTCAGTGTTTATGGCTTGTCCTCCATCCCACACCCGGTCTCCCTCACCTTGTTCTCCTGACGCTGTTACCTCCCTGTTTCTACATAACACGTGTATTCTTCCATCTCCTGAGTCACCGTCTCAGACATCCATCAGCGTCTCAGCTTTTTAGACAAGCTTTTCATCCATCCCCTGATCCCCGCCCCCACATCCTCCCCAAACACTTAGATCTCATTTCTCTAAAAATCCTTATTCAACACCTTCACTATTATGACCACATAAATACATTTTATTCCTAGGCCAAGGTGATAGACTACGGTCCTATTTTCATTCATTTTTGGTTTTGTTTTTCCTGGTAAATAGTTACCTCATTTTTCATCAATTTAGGTTTGTTTTGTTAAAAACAATTGACTAAATCTTTCCATGCCCTCAATATAATTTTCCACATGACCAAACCTGCCGGATGATTTGTCAGTCCCATTTATTTCCCTCACCCCCTAGAGCTTCCTGACTCCCTATTGATCCAGGCTGGTTATTCTCTGGGCCAAGGCACAGCAGTCCTCCTGAGAGTCCCTCGGCCACTCCCCAGGGAGTGCCCTTCCCTCCTGTCTCTTCCGGTGGGGTTCCTAGTCCTGGGTCCCACATCCTCTTCCTTGGCTCCCTGGTTCTGATTGAGTACATCCTTCAGTAGTTTCATAAGAAAAGGTACACGGGGGGGCAAGTTATTTTAAGACATTATATGTGTAGCAAGGTCTTTTTTTTTTTTTGCCTTCGTTTTTAATTGATAGTCTGGGTTGGTATAAAATGATGCTAGGCAGAAAAACCATTTTCAATCAGAATTTTTAGAGGCATTGATCCCACTGTCTGCAAACTTCAGTGCTGCTGTTGAGAAGTTTGATGCCATTTTTATTCTTGATCTTTTATGTGCAGGGCTGGGACCAGGATGAGGTGCGTGTGGTACACACCTTTACTGCAATATTTAAGGGAGCGCCAAAAAAAAATTTGGTCATCCAAGTATATAATATTTAATGCATATTTTTAAATTGATGCAAAAAAAATCATGATGAATGAAATACCTTTCTTAAATCAAGACTAGAGCTTTATCTGCCTCACTCTGTTTCCAACCCCATCAGATCTTGTCTTTATTTTTAAATTTGCTATTTTGTTCACCATTAATCATTTTGCTTTTATATTTTTTTAATAGTGCATTAATTTTTTTTTTTACTTTGATCACTGGGTATTTTGGTGGCCCCTTAAATTTTGCACACAAGGCAAGTGCCTCACTCACCACATCCTAATCCCATCCCTGAAAACGTTGAAGAACTGTTCTTTATCTCTGCATCTGAAATATGATGGTGAGCTTAGATGTGAGTATTTTTTTCATTCATTGGGTTGGACTCAGTAGACTTTGACATCTGGAAATTCATGAACTTTAATTCTGGAAATTCCTTTTGTATTATTTTTCTTTTAACAGTTTCATTCCCTCCTTTCTCTATTTCTGGAACTCGTATTGATACATGTTAGAATTGTATCTCCTACCAATGATTGATCTCCTACCAATGATTCTTCTTTTTTATTTTTTTATTTTTTTCAATCCTCACCCGAGGATATTTTTCCATTGATTTTTAGGAAGAGTGGAAGAGAGAAAAAGACAGACAGAAATACTGATATGAGAGAAACACATCGATGGATTGCCTTCTGCATGATTCCCAACCAGGACCCGGACCAGGGAGGAGCCTACAACCTAGGTACATGCCCTTGACCAGAATTGAACCCAGGACCCTTTGGTCCAGGCTAACGCTCTATCCACTGAGCAAAACCAGCTAGGGCCAATTGTTCTTTCTTATTCTCTGATCATTTCTTTTCTATTCCACTCCATGCATTCTTTTATCTCTCTAAGAATATCAATTATGGCTTCTTTGACCTTATGTCCTGCTCACTGCATAAATTCCATTTCCTCTTGGTTCATATTTCCCTCTAAGAGAAATGAGGGAAACCTTCCTTATATCAGTGATCTTTGGTTTTCTGCTCACATCTAAGAGTAGGCCACAAAAAAGCCAATCGGAGGAAGACTTTAAATGTCTGAATCTGACGCGTTGATTGGATGAACTCCACTGTAGAACAATCAGGTGCTTCTGCCAGCTCATCTGCTAGAGATGCCTAAACTTAAGCATCAAGCGGTTATTGTGGGGGGATGGAGGGACGTGGAGGCTGTTTAGTTCCTCCAGAGAAAATATCCATCTCCTTGTGGAGTTGGGGGTGGGTATACGCAGTTGCAGTCAATATCCACATAGCACTTGGGGTTCTGCTTTTTTCTCTTAGCCGTACTTTCCAAGTGTCAACAGAATCCTCAGATGTCCCTCTGTAATTTGGCCACAGCCTATGCCGTCATGCTAACACACGCATGGCACTTCATATGGGCACTCTGAAGAGCACTGAGGTGAACTCCAAGGTGGTCTTGGCAGGGCCTGTGAGTGGCCTCCATGGCCCAGGACTCCTGCCTCCTCCACAGCTGAGGACCCTTAGAGAGCTCCATCTGCTCCGCCATTTAAATGGGAGCACTGAGGATGCATGCTTGGCCATATGGCCCTTGTAGCTATTGATCCCCAAGCTACCACTGGACCTCATCTTCCAGTCACCGGGTGACAGTGACCCAACTGGGCTTGGATGTGCAGTGCTGGTGGCATACTGGTGAGCATAGCAGCCTGCCCACTGGGCTTGGAAGGAGTATGGCCCTCACTCTCCCCTCACTTGGACCCTCTCCCTTTCATGGTGGCCATGCTGCTTTCCACTTCCTCCCTCTCCAAGGAGTGGCCTCCCTCAGATCTCCTCTCAGGAGGATCCCCAGGTGCATGAGTCCAGTGACATCAAGGCCATTCAGCCAAAACCGGTTTGGCTCAGTGGATAGAGCATCAGCCTGCAGACTGAAGGGTCCCGGGTTCGGTTCGATTCCGGTCAAGGGCACGTATCTTGGTTACGGGCACATCCCCAGTGTGGGGAATGCAAGAGGCAGCTGATTCTCTCTCATCGATGTTTCTGACTCTCTATCCCTCTCTCTTCCTCTCTTTAAAAAATCAATAAAAATATTTTTTTTAAAAAAAAAAAGGTCACTCCAGTCCCGAGAAGAGTGGTGCCCGAAGGGAAGCCAGAGGCCCAGTGGCAGAGTTGGGGGGAAAGGAATGTACCAATGGTTGTTATGGCAACCGGAGCTCCCAAGATGGAGGAAAGAGAAAAGGCGGCCCTGCTCAAGAGTTGCCATGGCAACCCAGATCCTCGAGGCCAGCTTTGAAGACAAAAAAACCACAGGCTCCCCACTTACACTGAAGTACCCAGGCCTCCTCGGGATCTGCTGTGGCCCAGAGAGCCGACTGGGATGCCTCTTGTTCGCCTGGTCCCACAGTTGATTTCACAGACTTTGTAGCGACAGAAGGGCTTCTACTTTTCTTTGGGAAAATGGCTGGTGCTTAGCAACCAAAAATATTCCATCAAGAAACACTGAGTGAACCTACTATGTGCCGGGGACGCTTTGATAAATAAGCCCCAGGCCTTGTTCTGGAGGGAAAATTTAGGTCAGCCTTTTCTGAAGACAGTTTGGCAGCATCCATTTAGGTGCACAAACGCCGTGGCCCAGCAATCCCATTTCTGAGGCTCTGCCTGCAGAAACACCTGCGTGTGAAGGGGGTCGCGGCAGTGTTATTCGTAGCAGTAACGAATGGGAAACCATCTCAGTGCCCACCATGGAGGCCAGTTAAACAGACTTGGGTACACCCACATATGTTGAACATTCGCATGACTGTGTGCGAGATAACATGAGAAATGGTTGACAGTGATCCCCCAAGAGAATCAAACTGGTCGATAGGATCTGGGGAAGTGTCATATTTACTCCTAAACCATTTGGATGTGTTACAAGACCATGTGCTGTCTTTACATTTTAAAGAAAATGCTAAATAACAGGACATGTGTAGAATGGTTGACACCGTAATGAGATTCATGGAGGTCAACACGTGTGGATTGCTGGCTGGGCTGCGGCGCGAGCCGCCACCCTGGGGAGGCACTGTCCACGGGGCACCGAGGGCGGGAGGAAGGAAAGGTGCGTGGGGAGAGGGGAGGTCGTGCAGGCTGTATAAGATTTCATTGTTACAAGAAAGAGAAAGGTGTGTTAGGTCGAATGGGCAAAAGAGCAAGGGCTGGGAAGCAGGGAGGTCTGGGTGTGTTCGAGAACCCCACGTGGTCTCTGTGCAGGGGTGGCAGACATGGGTTGTCGCCACACACTTTCCCCAGGGGCAATAGGAAGCCACCCCAAGTTTGAAAGCAGGAGTGGGGCATGTGAGAGCTAAACCTAGACAGAGCTTTCTGGCCCCAGTGTGGCCATGGGGCTTAAGAGGACAAGTACCAGCCCAGCCAGTGTGGCTCAGCGATTGACCGTCAACCTATGGACCAGGAAGTCAGGGTTGGATTCCCAGTCAGGGCACATGCCTGGGCTGTGGGCTCAATCCCCAGTGTGGGGCGTGCAGGAGGAAGCCAATCAATGATTCTCTCACATCGTTGATGTTTGAGAGAGAGAGAGAGAGAACGAACAAGTACCAGAGGCACTCAGGAGGCTGCTGGAATCCCACAGGGGAGACAGAATGAGGACCCCACCAGAGAGCAGACAGAGGGAGTTACAGGAGAATTTCACAAGTAGAAGGGCAGGAGTTTATGAAGTTTATGAACCTATAGACACACATTCTGTCAGAGTAGATGAGACACCTGGACTCACAGATGGGGACACTGAGGCCACAGGTTTCGTGACCTTGAGTTTTCTCTGGGCCTCTTGGAGGAGGTGGCTCAGTCCTCCTTGGGCCTGGCCTCTTTAGCTTCTGATTCAGACAATCCCCACTGACGGGGGTGGTCAGGGTGGGGCTGCTGCCCAAGCAGGCCCTGCTGGAAGAAGAGGGGCAGGGCCAAAACCGATTTGGCTCAGTGGATAGAGCGTTGGTCTGCGTACTGAAAGGTCCTGGGTTCGATTCCGGTCAAGGGCATGTACACTGGTTGCGGGCACATGTGCAGAAGGCAGCTGGTCGATGTATCTCGCTCATCGATGTTTCTAGCTCTCTATACCTCTCCCTTCCTCTCTGTGAAAAAATCAATAAAATACTTTTTTTTAAAAAAAAGAAGAACAGAGGGAGGATGAGGGCCACGCCCTTTGGTGTTTGGATGGCGAGGGCCACATCCAGAGACCCAGGCCTCCTTAGGGGGAGCGTTCCAAGCAACTTGGACAAGGCCACCCTTAAGGAACCTGGCCAGCGCTGGGGCACTGGGAGGGGTGGCTGGCGCCAAGGGTGGTGCCCCCAAGAGCCGGTCCAGGGGGTGCCTGTCACCTACCTCTCTGAGGCCCTGCCCTGTGCCAGGACACAGACATCAGGGAGGCTCAGACGGAGCCCGGGACTCAGGAGTCACGCCCGGAATCTAGTTCCCTCCTGTCCTGCCGCTTGGTAAGGTGCGTTGAGCCTGCCATGTACCATTCCCACCCTGTGAGGTGTGTGAGAAGAGGCGCCCACCTCACGGGGAGACTCGCTGCGGTAAACATGGCCCGGTCCTGGAGAGGAGGCTGCCGAGCCCCGGCAAGCGTTATCCCCCAGGGCCGGCGCGTCGGCGTTTACCAGGTTAGTGAAAGGAGAAAAACCGGATCGTCCCCATCCCTGAACTGTGGGCAGGCGGGCAGTTCCCCATGCATCTCCACACGTAGTGCCTGCCCTGTTGACTTAGAAATAAACGCCAGGTCAGGTCAGGTCAGGTCAGGTGAGCTTTTCCTCGTACAGATGCAGAAAACCGGTGCTGAGAAATTGAGGTTCAACCAGATGCATTCGGTGTCCACCTCAGGCCAGCTCCTGGACAGCAGTCCCAGCAGCTGCTGGGCCTGGGTAGGATCGGGTGACACTGCCACAGATTCCTGCCTGAGGAAAGGTTTGCCTGTCACACAAGTTCGGGAAACACTGCACACTCTATCCCCCTTTTGAAGGATCGCGATGCCGCTCCCGTCACAGAAGGCTCTGAGAAGTCCTGCCAAACCTCGGTTCCTGCCGTACCAACAGGCCCCACGCCAGGGTCTCCTTCGCCGAAAGCTCACCAACGGTCTGCAGAGCTTAGTTTCCGCGAAACACGCGTTGACAAATGCTGATCTGACCTCTGGGAGCAGAGCCCTCCGGGGGGGCTTTCAGACCCTCCATGAGGGGTACCCCCTGGGGCGGCCTTCCCCCTGCCCCTCAAACCACGGCAGAAGCACCTGCTGCTTCCTGGGCTGGGGACAGAGAGCGCCGCTGAGGCCCAGGCCTGGGCTGGCAGGAAGGGGAGGGCACGGCCTGGCTCTGGCTCTCGGGTGGGCGGCAGGGTCAGGCATCTGGAACAGCCACGACACAGATGTTCCAGCCGCTCTTGGATCCCAGCCTGGGCTCCCGCTCTCCCTAATTCCAATATTTGGCTGCTGCTCTCACCTAATTCATATTCCAATGTCAACACTGCATAATCTCCCCCAAACACCGGCAGCCCGGGAGCTGGGAAAGAGGAAGGGACAGCTTATGAGCAGGGGCAGAGGGACGGAGGGGTGCGGAAGTGGAGGCGAACAGGAAGTAGGGAGCCCCCAAAAGCTCCCAGCAGGCAGCACTCCATCATTTCCTCCCCCCCCCCCTCTTCTCCGCCCCCGGGTGGGCCAGTGGGACCTGGGAGCCTCTATGGGGGGACAAGACTGGCCCCAGAGGCACCCCGCCTCACCCCGGGCAGTCAGAGCCACAGGATGTGGCAGGCCAGGGAGGGCGGGCTTTGTGTGATGGGCAGGACAGAGAGCCAACCACAGTGAGTAGGACTCTGGGGGTCTGGCTCCAGCTCTGCCTCTCACTGGCTGGATGACCTGAGGCAAGTCACCATTGATAAAATAAAGAGGGTGCCTGTCTCTGTGGCCCACCAGCTCTGACATTTGGGGAGGGGGCAGCAGAGCAACGTGAGAACCAGCACGGGCCCAGTGCTAAGCCACCTCACTGGACTCGGGCTCCCTCATCTGTAAAATGGGAGCAAGAGGTGTCTAGGCACAGGGGGCTCACGGGGATCAGAGGGGAGAGGGTGTGTGGCTTGTGACTTTCCAAGCTGGTCGTGCGGGCGTGGAGCAGCTAGAGCAGCCGTGGGCAAACTACGGCCCGCGGGCCGGATCCGGCCCGTTCGGCTGTTCCATCCGGCCCGCGGAGCCGAAAGAGCGGAGGGTTCTCTTGCTCTCCCCTCCGCTCCTCCACCAGCCGCCCAAGATGAGAGTGCCAGCGTGGTCAGGTTGCTTTTGTTCCGCCCTCCGGTCCAGTTTAAGAACCCATTGTGGCCCTTGAGTCAAAAAGTTTGCCCACCCCTTGGATAGAACTCTAGTAAGCCACGCAGGCTGCACACCTGCCGCCGGGCTCTCGCTGTGTCTCATCGTGCGCAGTCCTCGTGAGAGCTGGGAGGGAGAAGCTGTCGTCGCCCATCCCAGAGAAGGTAACGGGGCTCAGTAACTGGCCCACGGTCACGGCTGGAGGTGACACACAGCCGGAAGGACGCTGGGGTCTGTCTGACACCAAAGCCCAGGGGTCCCACCCTGTCTTTCGAAGCTTCAGGACGGCTCAGGATCGGGTCTGGGGCCCAGGAGTAGCCCCAGCGTCTGAGAGCTGATAAGGGTGCAGGATGGGGACTGCAAGCCAGCCCTTGCCACTGGCGGCACCTCCTCCCTCAGGATCCATCCTGGTGGGCCTTCTCCCACCTCCACCCCCCGAGAGCCCAGCCCCTCCCTACTCACCCCTACCTCTTCCACCCACCGCCACCTTTCCCCCCAGCCCTCCCTCCACGGCCCATTCCCAGGCAACTGCTCCCCGGGCTCCGACCATAAACTCCCTGGAACCCAGCGACCTCCACCCAAGTTTTTCCCCAGGGCCACATCCAGTCAGACTTCCTGAGGAGGGCTGCTAATAAATGTGCGTGCGATTTGCATGTGATTTGCATACACTTATCAGGACCTGGAAGGCAATTTTCAAAAGAGGTATTATCAAGGCTGCTTTCTCTCCCTTATCGCTCTATTTCTTCTTGGCCTTTCGAACCCACCCAGGCTCTGGCCCCGCTTTCCTATTCTGAATGTATAACTAAACAAGGGGGATAATATATTTTTAAATAACAATTGCCTTTATTGAGCATCTATTGTGTGCCAGGCACTGCCCCTCGCAGCAACTGAAGGAAATACTAACGGGGTCTGATGAGACCCAGTAAAGAGAACCCCTCTTCCCAGCCCCTGCCCAGAACCAACAGAGACGCGGACACAGGCAGGTGAATTTCAAATGGCCTCTCTACTCTGATTGGGACACTATGTCTTAGGTCTATGGGTTCCTAATTCTGAACCCCAGGATTAGATACACCCACTCATTCGCAGACTGCTGGACACCCCACTACCCACCCTCCACTGACCCGACAGAGTTGGCCCCTGTAAATTTGGGGGCGCGGAAGAGCACAAAGAGGATGCATGCAGGTGGGAAGACCTCCAAAGAGAAGCGAGAGGGGGCGGGGCCTCACAGGCACATGACTTAGTCCTAAATTCAGCAATGATTTAAGTCACTCTCCCTCGGGGCCACACGGGGCTGCTGGGCAGAACCAAGCAGGTTACGCTAACGGATGCTCCCTCTAAGTGGAAGGAGACGTCCGCGGGGATGAGAAGCGTTCCCATTTTACAGATGTGGAAACTGAGGTTGCTTCACAGAGGGGTTGTAACATACCTTGCCCAAGGTCAACTACCCGTGTTTCCCCGAAAATAAGACATCCTCCGAAAATAAGACCTACTTCATGGAAACATAAGCCATCCCCTGAAAATAAGACCTAGCGCATCTTTGGGAGCAAAAATTAATATGAGACACTGTCTTATTTTCGGGGAAACGGCGTGGTAAGGAAACGATGGGTTTGTCACCGAAGCCCAAGGCTGTCCAGTCGCAGAGCCTGTGGGTTTTTCAAGCCAGCACACCTGTCTCTCCAAGAGAGACACGGCCAAGGGAAGGAGGATGGAGAGACGGCGTGGGGAAGGGACAGAGGGAAAGCAGTGGAGTGTCCAAATGTTGGTCAGTTGCAGCGGGGCGGGGGGGGGGGGGGGAAATCTGCTCTCTCCGAGCCAGAGCACAGAGGGCCTCTTAGCACCGTGGAGTCCAGGCCCAGACTCTCACGGGCCCACAGGAGCGAGGCGGCCTGTAAACGCGCTGGCGGGGGTATTGCAAGACAATAGGGAGTGGTGGGGACTGCGGCAAATAGAGCGGGACCAGGCCCGACTCAGGCCCGGCCCACCTTGGTCATACAGCCACCCAAGCCCAGGCTCACCAGACCTGCCTTTTCAGGAAATGCCCGAAGCCAAACCCTTACACGAAGTCCCCCTGTGTGACTATGTGCACTCGATGTCTCCGCCGCCTCACAAGTGTGCTCACCGGAGTGTGAGCTCCTGAGCAGTCCCGCCGCCTCACAAGTGTGCTCACCGGAGTGTGAGCTCCTGAGCCCCAGGACCCGCGGCTCTCCCACCCCCTGCCCTCTCCCAGTCCGTCACTGGGGGACGAACGCCCATGCAGGCCCAGCCCGGAGCCCAGTGGAGAGCCAGCCAGCCAGGCCTCGGGGGTCCTCGCTCGGTCCCGTCCACAAGTGCACAGCCATTCTCACGCTCTTCTGCCCAGGAGATGCTCCTGGAAGACGCAGTCAGGACCTCTGCGGTTGGAAATCTGTCCCGTTAGCAAGTCTCCCAGGGGGACTCCCAAGCACATGCTGTGTGGGAACCTTGGCGGGCAGAGGGCGTGCACGGACAGACAGACGTGCACGCAACAGGCAGAGGCTGGACTTGCAGCCCCGCCCCGGGTCAGCCCTGCGACCGCAAGTCCCGTGACCTCCCCGAGCCTGTGACGTCATCTGTAAAACAGACACAGTGCTGCCGGCTCCGCGCATTTGCCCCGAGGAGAAAGTAGAGGCGGGTACAGCCAGAGCCGTTTGTGAACTCGAGCACTGGTTTTCAAACTGCAGGACCCAGCCAAGAAGTGAGTCACAAGATCAGCTCCGTGGGTCTTGACCAGCATTGTGTTTAATGAAATCGAATGGAATAGAAAACACGAAGAATATCATTTCGTGAAAGTTTTTATGGAACATTAAGTAAGCATACGCATATGGGAATACATGTACATGTGAGGATGCTTGGGTCCCAGTGCATCATGTTTTCTTCCCACGAGGAGAGGTCCAAAAAGTTTTATTTAAAAAATGCGCTGCTCTAAACATAGCTGTAAATCTTTGTGACCTTGACGTAGGCAGCAGTTTCTTACATGCAACGCCAGAAACACAAGCAGCAGAAGAAAACAAAAGATACCTTGGAACTCGTCCAAATTTAAAACATTTGTGCTTCAAAGGGCATTATTAAGGAAGTGAAGAGACAAGCCAAAGTGGGGGAAATATTTGCAAGTCATACATCTGACTAGCGTCGAGCTCCCAGGACATAAAGAAAGAAGTACAGCTCAACAACAAAAAGGCAATCCAACGTAGAAATGGACAAAAGGGCCCACATAGGCATTTCTCCAAAAATATTCAGAAAGATGTCCACCATCGTTAGTCATCAGGGAATGCAAATCTAGTCGTGAGGAAGCAGCAGCAAACCCAAACGGAGGAATGTTCTAGAGAATGAGTGGCCTGTAATGTCAGGAGGCCTGCCCCAGACCAGGTGAGCCGGGAGCCACCGACAGCTGCCCGTGTGGGTCCTGGGTGGGGACGGGAACGGAGGAGGCTGTTCACAGGAACGCCGGTGTGCGTCCACACGTCGGCGAGGGTGGCTGACATCAGCCGCGTTAGGCTGGTCTGGAGTCCTCTGACGGGGTTCCGTTTGCTCCACATTCTGCACCCCGGAACTCCTGGGAGTCAGCCAGTCCGGGATGGGGGTGGGGGGTGGGGGTTAGGGGGTGGGGGACTAAGATGCTGCCTTTCTAAAAGGTCCCACGTGGTGCTGGTAAGGACCAGTGGCAACGATCAAGAATGAAATTGGCCGAAACCGGTTTGGCTCAGTGGATGGAGCGTCAGCCTGGGGACTGAAGGGTCCCAGGTTCGATTCCAGTCAGAGGCATGTACCTTGGTTGTGGGCACATCCCCGGTACGGGATGTGCAGGAGGCAGCTAGCTGGTCGATGCTTCTCTCTCATCGATGTTTCTAGCTCTCTATCCTTCTCCCTCCCTCTCTGTACACAAAATCAATAAAATATATTTTTTAAATTAATTTTTTTTAAAAAAAAGAATAAAAGTGAGGCCTGGCCAGTGTGGCTCAGCTGTTGATTGACCTGTGAACCTGGAGGTCATGGTTCAATGCCCAGCCAGGGCACATGCCAGATTTCATGCTCCGTCCCCAGTAGGGGGCATGCAGGAGGCAGCCAATCAATGATTCTCATCATTGATGTTTTTCTCTCTCTGTCTCTCTTAAAACAAAATCAAATAGGTTTTTTTTTAAAGAATGAAATTGAGAATCTCAACCTTCCTAAGCCACATTCTCATTTATAAAATGCCAATTCCACCTGCCATGCAGACTTCTCCCGGCAAAGATGACGGTGCCCTCCGGGAGTCAGGGGGTGACATTTGTGCTATTTCTCACCCACCTGCCCACCCCTCCGGCCCCTCCCGCAGCCCCCCGGGAAAGGCTCACAGCCGGTCCAGCTGGGAGATAAGAAGCAAATATCACAATGCGAGGACAGCTTCCCATTAACTGCTTTAACCTGCTCCCTGCAATAATGTTGGTGTAATCCATAAGATCCAATTATGGCTATCGGGCAATTAGCACACCACCGCGCGGCTGCTGCATAATTAATGCTCAGCCCCCGCCAGCAGGCTCCGAAAGTGGAGCAGGCAGCATCCCTCGGTGCCACCCCCTCTGGGCCAGGATCAGGGGGCCCAAGACGGGGGCTGCCCTGCCCTCGGGTTCTGAGGAGAGCGTTCTTAGGAAATGAGCCCTCTCGGGGGTGGTGAGGGGACCGACAGGGAACAGCTGACAGTGCCTGAGCCAGGGACTCCCAGGCAGCCCTCAGCACTGCGCTGGAATAGTTGGGTTCATCTCCCCGGCGGACGGAGTTCAAATCCTGCCTCTGCTGGCGGTGGGCCGTACAGCACCGGGCGCTCAGCTGGTGTTTGTAAAGCCTCCGTTTCCTTGTCTATTGAAGAAGGGCATTGATAATGGCTACCTCCCAGGCATTATGGAAACTGGGTGAGAAAGCAGGCATATTGCCTCCAATGTTCCGGCAGGGCTCTGTCTGTCACCTCCCCGTCTGGGCCTCAGGGTCCTCTTCTGTGCAATGGGGGGCAGGCCCTCCCGACCTAAGCTGGCAGGTTCATCATGTAAACAAATGAGGTGACCCATGTGTGCGGGAGTCTGCAGCATTGTGCTAGCGTGCCATCGTGTCTTAGCTACCATGGGCCTGGCTTTCTGCTCAGCCCTCCGGGGCACAGCTGGGTACAGTCCCCAGTCCTGCCCTCCAGGGCAGTGGGTGACTAACCCACTCAGGGTTGTGAATCTAATGGTTTGGGTGGATAGAACAGAGAAGCATTGTTTTTTGGGTTTTTTTCTTGAGCCATGATCTGGGACACTTAAATGAGCCTCAAGTGACATAAAAGAGAAAAAAATAATCAAAGAAGGTTGTTGAAACAGTGCAGGTGAGAGAAGAGAGCGAGACCCCAGAGAAGAATGAGGTGTTGGCATAGACAGGAGCAAGAGGAGGAGGAAGTGGGCCGCAGGGGGGAGAGGGGTAGGCCTTTGTCAGAAAGACAGGGCCTCTCATGTCGTTCTTATATGTCCCAGTTGCCAAAAGTCACGTCCACATGGACAAGTACACACAAGCGCATATAGACAGACACACAGATGCAGGCACAGACACACACAGATGCACACGTGCATGCATGGACCCACAAACACACAGAGACATGAAGAAATGTATACATACACAATGCATGCACGCACGCACAAGAAAATAAAGCACACATAGACACACACACACACACACACACACACACACACACACACACACACGCTCACTCAGTGATAACTCAGAATCCACCAGCCTCTCAGAAATCTACGCTGGCCACTTTCCCATGACCCTTTCCAGCTGAGCATGTGATTCCAACGTTGTCCACAAGAGGGCGCTGAGGAACTAGAATTCCAGAGCCACGGGCTGGCTCATCCTTAGAACCCAGAGCTCAGAGGTTCCTGGGGCTCTGCATTTCAGAACTGGGGAAGCTGAGGTTCTGAGAGGGAGGGGACTGACGCGAGCTTGCAGCCAGTGATCCTAGCCCTGTCTCCCTATAGGGATTATGGTCAGGAATGGAATGGGGAGGGGACTGGGAGTCATTGTCACTTCTGGTTGGAGAGGGAACGTTAGGGATACGGAAGGAAAGTTTTCATGAGGCTGTCAGACTGTGTCCCTAATTTACGGCGACCCTGAGTACGTACCTTGGCTCCTCAGCCCCTCTGTTTTCCCACCTGTGAGGACGCAGCTCTCTGTCGTCGCCGGCATCCCCAGCCCCTCTGGAGGCCCCTGGACAGACATCCAGATCTTTGAGTCTCTGCTCATCCGACCCACTCAGGTCTCGTGCTGACACTTTCCCAGACGGACAAGTGCCCCACCCCACCAATATTTTATTTGCACCACATCAATGCTACGTATTGCGGCTTGAAACAGCCTTGTTTATTATTATGCTACATGTTTGTCTCCTGCAGGAGAATGTAAACCTCATGAGAGCAGAGGCCTGGGGTGTCCTTGCCCTTCCCCACTCCGACCCCCACCCCCGCCCCCACCCCATCACTCGCACCCAGAACATGCCTGGCACCTGGTGGAATGAAGTATTAACCTCCTGGAGGGGCGGCAGAGGAGTCCCAGCTGCGTGCTGGTGCTGCCCTCTGGTGGCACTGGGTCCCCATTGCACCTGGCTTTTTAATCTCCCATCCCACCTCTCGCCAGCCCCCAGGGCGTATCTCTGTGGGACTCTGTGGATAGAAGTAAAGGGAATCATGTCCCCAGGGTTCATCCCTGGATTCCGATGAGTGAGAGACCCTAGTATTTGAACAATTACCAGCTTCACAATTAATGAATTTGCTTTTTGTGTATGCTGTGGACTCTGAGCTGGAAATGACACCTCAGGGCATGTATATGATGGTGCCCGTCTCTACAAAATCTAATAGAGCGAGCGAGATAAGCCAGTCCAATGGTCCCAGCTTACAGAAGACATTACTGGAGGCCCCAGCCAAGGCAAACAAATAAAATTACCTGGCCTAAGAACACCCTAGAGCAGCGGTGGGCAAACTACGGCCCCACGGGCCGGATCTGGCCCTTTCGGCTGTTCTATCCAGCTTGCGGAGCCGCAAGAGCAGAGGGTTCTCTTGCTCTCCCCTCTGCTCCTTCACCAGCAGCCCAAGATGAGAGTGCCAGCATGGTCAGGTTGCTTTTGTTCCAGCCCTCCGGCCCAGTTTAAGAACCCACTGTGGCCCTCGAGTCAAAAAGTTTGCCCACCCCTGCCCTAGAGTAATTGTCACCCATTTTCCCACCCACTGATGAGCACAGAGAAGTCACATTTTATGCAAAGCGTGTGTTCCTGAAGACCTTGCATAATTCAATGCGTGCATAATTCCAGACTAATTTTGCCAGAGAAGTGAATGCAAAGCAGAAAGAAATGTGTTGCATAAATATACCCCCTTTGTGACGTGTTTTTACTTTAATGCTGCTTTTTTTTTTATTTTCCCGGCATTATCTCCAATATTTCACAGCGCAGCATTTCCTGCCGGCGGTTCGGCCTTCTTCATCACGTTTTATCACATCTCACTTCCTTTCCGATGTTATTGACTTTTCAGGTGCGTTTTTCAGCACGGCCACTTAAAGAACACTTGGATGGCATTGTTACAGGATACAGATAAGAGATTTAAAGTTATCCTAACGGTGGGCGTTGAGAAAGCAGCACCACCGTCTCCAGAATTCCCCGCAGGAATTAGGAATTTGGATGCATGCGAACCACGGTGCATGCATACGGAGGACAGGCGTTTCCAGTTAATAACCAGTGACACCACCGCGAGGCTGGGGCAGGTTTACAATTCCCAGTTAACAACTCGCTTAGCTCCTCCAACTCGAGGAAGCTGTACCATTCGGATGCATTTTCTCACTGAGGGGTTTTGCTTTATTTCCAGCTTACAGCGTACACATTTATTAGCATTTTTATGTTGCATCTTCCCGAAATTGCATCGTTGAATTTCTCGTGAACCACGGCCTCACCCTGGATGATTTTCCTTGCTCTGTCCTTAACCCCAGGTTGGGGGAGGGAGGCAGGAGAAGGCGGGAAGGGGAAAGAGGGGAGGGGGGAGGGGGTGCATCCACACTCAGCAATCGCAGATATGGGTTGGACTTCAGAAATCCCAGCCACCCCCCTCATACTCACATCCTCCCCCCACCCCTCCTCCACGTCCACATCCCCCGCAGTCTGGAGAGGGGCTCCATTCCTAGGGGTCACCTGCCCCTCGTGCGGTCAGCATTTGTTCAGGTTGGCTGTCATTCTGCCCCCGCTCTCCCCTCCTCAGCCTGGATCCCCGGTGGGGAGGGGAGATGAAGGAGAACCAGGTCCCGGTGTCCGGCACTCACACGACTATGGGACTTTCCACTGTGCCAAGAACAGCCGCTCGGCACACAGCTCCTGTGGGCTGCCTGCTCGACCTTCCTCTGCCCGGAATTGCTTTCTGAGAGGTCCCTCTGCTTGGCCGGAGCCTGGCCCCGAGGAAGGAGGGCCAAACCCTGCGAAGGAGGAGGGAGAAGCAGGGCAGGGCAGACTCCCCCTCGCTGGGCCTCAGTTTCCACCTCCGTAGACTGGGGATAGGAATGCCACCCACTCCCCGGGATCACCGTGAGAAAGAAACGTGTTACTAAACTGATGGGGTCCCTTCGCCCGGTCCATTCAAAGTCCAATAAAACGCAAACCGGATTTGCAGCTAAGAAAGTAAAGGTTTACTTTTCAAGGAAGTGGTGCCACACCCGAATCACAGGTGAGCTTGTGCTCAAAGACCTGGCTCCCCAGTGGCTCCCCAATGGCTCCCCTGTGGGGGACTGAGGCCGTTAGGGGTCAGAGCCAGGGTAGGGGGTAGCTGATGATTGCATCTGGTCCCCATGTCAGCCATGGGGTCCTGTCTGCTTTGGAAGGATGTGGTCAGTGGGGTCTGGAGCTGAAGCATGCCTGAGGCCTAGATGTTATCTCTAATTTAACTGAAACTGTTTCTGTGGTCAACAGACCCAACACTTTGTTCTTAAGACGTTTCTAGCTCTCTATCCCTCTCCCCTCCTCTCTGTGGAAAATCAATAAAAAGATGTATTAAAAAAAGATTATTTGATGCTGACCAGAACCTCATTGACTAGGGGCTTCTTCTTCTTCTTCTTCTTCTTCTTCTTCTTCTTCTTCTTCTTCTTCTTAATTTCAGAGAGGAAGGAGGAGGAAGAGTGAGATAGAAACATCAATGATGAGAGGGAATCATTGATTGGCTGCCTCCTGCACGTTGGATGGAGCCCACAACCCAAGCAAGTGCCCTTGACCAGAATTGAACCTAGGACCTTTGGGTCTGCAGAGTGGCGCTCTGTCCACTGAGGGCTGTCCTGGGGGTTTCTTGATTCGGGGGGTGGACATGCAGGGGAGAAGGGTGGGTGAGTTGGGGTGCTGGAGGAGGCTGACTTGAACCAAAAAGAAAGGAAGGAGGAAAAGTCATGTTAAAGAAAGGAAGTGTCTGCGTGGTTACAAATGCAGTCTCCCCATGGCAACACAGCACCAGCACAGAATGGGGCAGATCCTGAGAGCCGATGGGGGGGGGGGGCAACCTCAGAATCTGGGCTCTCGGGCCCTCACAGAATTTGGGGTGCCATGTTAGATCCTGGCCCAGACAGGAGGATCCTCCCCACTAATTAACAGACTCCCCAGGGTGGGTGCATGGGGAATTACTAGCTGGGAGGGGGGGGGGGAGCCAGGGTCACCACTCTGGCTTTACCCAAGTGTCTGTCAGTCACCTTCCCCTTTAAGGGTTCAGGGGCCTGGCCTCTTCCTTCCCCACAATCCTGGATTAAGGCCAGCCCCTCCCTGGGCCTGCCCCTCTGGCACAGCCGGTAACTCTGCAAATTTGCCTGGTGAGTAGGTTATTGAACTTAAAGCCACGTTCCTTCTCCTGGTCAGGAGACAGGAGGCAGTGGAATGGCCACAGCCTGGGCCGGATCTCGCACACCCTGCCCACCCCACCAACCCTGGCTGTCCTCCACGGCACCCACACTCTGCTCCGTGGACGATCCCGGACTCTCTCTGGGATCGCCCCTCTGAAAAAATGGGGGGGGGGGGACACACAGGCTTCCCCAGCTCCCCAGCTAAGCCTTTCTCCGAATATAGGAATTCGGCCTCCACCTGCCACTCCCTGCCCCAAACCAGGTGCACCATGGCCCTGACCCCGCCCGCCGCCCCCCCCCACCATGATCCCTCCTCTCTTGCCTGGGGGTGGGCAGAGAGGAGGGGGAGAGGGGGAGGGAGAGTGAGAAGGGGAAAGAACCAGATGTCTAAGTCTAGCCCTGGGTTAAAGCTCGGGCCCTCCCAGGCCATCCTTGCCCTTCCCCTGCGGTTGGAGTCCTCTTTCTGCACATTCTCATCGCCCTGCAGACAGGACACGGGGGCTCCTGGGGGCCTTTCCTTCTGGAACCCCAGCACTGGGTGCTGGGGCCTCTTTCCTGACTGGGCAGGTGCCAGGACGGTAACCGCCTGAGGTCTGTTCAGCGAGTCCCAGGTGTGCAGGCAGCCAAAAGGAACTGCCCCAGGTTCACCCTTACCCCACCCCATCCTCTCCCCGCCCTCTCCCCACTGCCTGGCCTCCCTCCAGGAAAGCCGGTCACTTCCGGTGCCTTCCCACCGGCTTAGGGGTGGGGATAGGGATGGAGCAGCCGCTGTGGGTCGTGAGGTTGAGGAAAGAAGGTAGGTCGGCCCGGCCGTCTGGCTCTTGTTGAACCAGCTCCAGGGCCAAGTGCCTCTAATCGCAGAGCTTTCTCCTGACCTGGGGCGCTCCGCCTGACTGCAGGATCCCCTCGGACAGGAGTGTCTGTGTCCTTCCGCCTCGACTTACATTTCCAAGGACTCTTTTTCACTTGAGTCATGAGAAGTGGCCGGTTCCAGCAGTTTGGGGGATGGGGATGTGGGGGAGAGACACAGGCTGCCCGGGAACAGAGGAGAATCGATAAGTGTCACTGTCGCTTTGAGCCTAAATCCTGGTGTCAGTCCTGAAATCCCTCATGCCCCGGGAGGCGTGGGCTGGAGGGAGCGTCCCTGACACACTGAGACAGTGTTAAGTGTCTGCCCTGGTTCTCCTGCCTCTGCAGCCTGTCCAGGTGCTCCCTGCCTGTCCGTGCGGGGTCTAAGGGGAAAGTGACCGTTCTCGGTTAGGCTGCTATGACCTCAGGGGCCAGGAGGGGTGCCTCAGCCTGGGGACCCCGGGCAGGTCCCCGCTGGCTTTACCCAGGTAATATATTTCTGGGCCTTCTCTGCCACCTGAGGCTGAAGTGAGCATGGAGGCCATTGAGGTGCCATCCCCCCACTAGCCTGGGAGCAAGATCCCTGACCTGCATGTGGGACCCTGAGAATCAGTGTGTTTGTTGAGGAACCGCTAGCAAATGAATGCATTCAGGACTTGGGAGATCTAAAGCTCTTTCAGAATTCAGCCTCTGAGCTTCCTCACCCTTCCTTGTCCTGTCACCAGCCAGGGAACAAAATCACCTTCTGAGCCACAGCCTCCGTCTGACCCCCCGTGAAATGACCAAAAAGGTGGAGAGTATGTCCACTCCCTGTTTGTTTGTTTGTTTTTTCGATGTAATCATGCACCGTGGAGGTGGTAATAATAATAATAACTTCAAATACCTATTATTTTATTATACGCCAGGTCCTGGGCTCTAGGCTTTCCCATGAATTACCTCATTGAATCCCCGTGAAAATCCATGAGGTAGGCTCTATTATTAGCTCCCGCTTTTCCAGGCCAGGAAATGAGGCCGAAAGAGGTTAAATTTGCCCAAGGTCACATAGCAAGCTAGTGACAGAATTTGGGAACGTTATGAAATCATTTGTTATGCATTTGTGTCGCAACGTTTTTTGCATTTTTATAGCCCTCTTTCAGACTTTGGATTTTGGAGTTTTTGTTTTTTAATTTAATGCCCTAATCTATTTTCAGTCCATTCTGCCTTGCTCTGTTTGTTTGGCACCGTGTCTGTGAAGTGTCAAATTTGTCTGCCTCTCTAAGAGACTAGAAATATTCTGTGGAATTTGTGAAAACATAGCTAAATAGGTAAAGTGGACATGGATGACTGAAAATGAATTTTTAAAATGAAACAACCTAGAAAGCAGAAAAAATTGCTTTCAAAAATGCATATGGAAATTGCAAAATCTCCCCGGGGTGCAAGAATCTGCACAAGACATGAACTAATGGCTGTAAACATTCATTTCCAACCAAATTCCTTTCCGGTGATTCACTTGAAACCTAGGGGAAAAAAAAACAGCTTTAAAATTTGTTACAATTTTGTCAAACAAACACATAGTTGCTGGAAAGTAATTTAGAAAATAAAAGCCCAGAAACCTGGAGGTCCAGATGGAGAGTAAAGAGATGACAGTAAAAGCTAAAATATTAGAAGTTTCAGGGCCACCCTTGGTTCATAAAAATAACATTTGAATTACTGTTTCAACCAACTTTTTTTGGTGTCAGCTTTATTGACGTATAATTGCATACAATAAAATGCACAGATTTTCAAGCATAGCTTTTACCCATATAACAACCATACAATCAAGTAAGGATTGATATGGACATTGGTAAGAGACCAGACATTTCCATCACCCCAGAAAGGTCTTTTATGTGTCTTTGTAATCAACCCACCCACCCCCAGTCGGCCAAAGATTTGCTCTCCATAACCAGAATTTCAGACAGGAGAACCAAGGTGGCGGCACAGGTAAACATCTGTACTTGCTGCCTCTCACAACCACATCAGAATTACAACTAAAAGGCAGAACAACTGCCACCCAGACCCACAGAAAAGCTGGCTGAGTGGAAGTTTCACCACTAGGGAGGTGAAGAAAGCACAGCGAGACTGGTTAAGAGGTGCGGAGGCACAGAAAGTGCTGGCACCTGGGTGTGCTGCTCTTTTAATCGGGAGGGAGATACAAGCTACCGCTTGCTCTGAACTCCAGGTCTGGGCTAGACTCTGGGGGACCCAGACACCTACGGGGAGAAACTGGACTGCCTGGCGTTAGGACAGGAACGCAAGGGTGGCTTCCTCTCAGAGGTGCTCACAGCGATCATTGTTCCTGCATGGGGGTGCGGGACTCGGAGACGGGAGACACGGGACCTCTCTCGTGCAGGACTGACTGGCAGCCATTGCTGTTTGCTCTGCGGGGGGGGGGGGGGGGGGGTCCCAGAGACCCCGCCCCAGCCAATTTACAACACCACGAAAGCTGTGTGCGTTGGCTTTTGCATATGAATGGCCTGTCCTTTCTCTGCCTAAAACCTGTCAAACTGTAGCTGGGTCAGAGAGCCCCAGAGCTTCCAAAAAGAAGGCCCACGGCCTGGCAACAGCAGCCTGCCTTGCTTCAGAGCTGGGCCTCGTCTGGGCACTTCCAAACCCCATACAAAGAGGAGGAATCTGCAGATGTTACCGGTATGGTAAAAACAAGCCGTACCCAAAGTCTCGCTTCTGCCGAGGTGTCCCTAATGCCAAGGTGTCCCTAATGCCAAGATGTCCCTAATGCCAAGATGTCCCTAATGCCAAGATGTCCGTAATGCCAAGATCCGCATCTTTGACCTGGGGCGGAAGAAGGTGGAAGTGGATGAGTTCCCACTCTGTGGCCACCCGGTGTCAGATGAATACGAGCAGCTCTCCTCCGAAGCCCTGGAGGCTGCCCGAATTTGTGCCAACAAGGACATGGTGGAAAGTTGTGGCAGAGATGGCTTTCACATCAGCATGCGGCTCCACCCCTTCCACGTCATCCGCATCAACAAGATGCTGTCCTGTGCTGGGGCCGACAGGCTCCAAACAGGTATGCGGGGTGCCTTTGGAAAGCCCCAGGGCACAGTGGCCAGAGTCCACCTTGGCCAAGTCATCATGTCCATCCGCACCAAGCTGCAGAACAGGGAACATGTGATGGAGGCCCTATGCAGAGCCAAGTTCAGGTTCCCGGGCCGCCAGAAGATCCACATCTCCAAGAAGTGGGGCTTTACCAAGTTTAATGCGGGTGAGTTTGAAGACATGGTGGCAGGCGAGAAGCGCCTCATCCCAGATGGCTGTGGAGTCAAATACATCCCTAATCGCGGTCCCCTGGACAAATGGCGAGGCCTGCACTCCTGAGAGTCTCGGTGCTGCCCCCCACCTTACACCCACCAATAAATCAGCTTTCCATCAACAACAAAAAAAGAAATTAAATGATGATACAGGCTACAAAATGAATGAATGTTTAAAACATCGTGTTCAGTAAAATAAATAAATAAATAAATAAATAAAGCCCATCACAAAATATTACATATTGTATGAATCCATTTATATGAAATATCCAGAATAGGCAAACATATACAGTCAGAAGGTAGATTATTGTTTGCCTAGGAGTGAGGAGGTGGGGGAAAACCAGGAGTGAGTATTAGGGGATATGAGGAGTTATTGCCAATGTGGTTGATAAAAATGTTCTAAAACGATTGTGGTAATCGTGACAGCTCTGAATATACTAAAAACCACTGAATTGGGTTTAACCTTTAAGTGGGTAAATTATGTAGTATGTGATTTATATCACGGTAAAATTTTTAAAAAGCTATTAGAGCCTATAAGTGAGTTAAGCAAGGTTGCAGAATAAAAAATCAATATACAAAAATCAATTGTATTCCATATACAGAAAAAAGACAGATGGATATTAAGATTTTCTAAGTACCATTTACAATCACGACAACCTGAAAAAGAATTAGGGACGAAACTAACAAAATATATGTGAGATGTGTATGCTAAAAACTACAAAACATTGATGAGACAAAGACCTACATAAATGGAGAGATAGGTGACATGCATGGTTCAAAAGACTTAAAACTGTTAAGATGACAATTCCTTTCAAATTGATCCACATATTGAATACAATTTCAATAAAACCCTGTCAAGTTTTTTTTTTGCAAGCTGATTGTCAAATTTATATGAAAAAGCAAAGGACATAGGCTAGTCACAGACAAAGTTGGAGGACTCACTATACCTGATTTTAAGACTTAATATAGTACCAATGAAAGGATAGATACACACATCAATAGGACAGAATAGAGTTCAGCAATATGTGGTCAATTGGTTTTCAAGAAAGGTGCCAAGGTAATTCAAAGGAGAAAGAAAATTATTTTCAACAAATGCTACTGGAACTTTTCAACATACCTATTAAAAGAAAAAAGAAAAAAAAAGAACTGTGACTCATACCTGTTGCCATATACAAAATTAACTCAAAGTGGGTTATAGCTCTAAATAGAAAACTGTAAACCCTAAAATTTCTAGATGAGAATATGGGGGTAAATATGTGATTTGAGTTAGGCAACGATTTTTTAAATAAGATCCAAAAGCATAAATAATAAAATAAAAAATAATAAATTAGACTATCAAAATGTAAAATAGCTACATTTCCACAGATGTTGTTAAGAGAATATGAACACAAGATAAAGACTAGAAAAAAATATCTGTTATGTATATATTTTTCTTATTATTATTTTGTTGTTGTTAATCCTTACCTGAGGACATTTTATCGTTGATTTTTTTTTTTTTTAGAGAGAGAGTGGAAGGAAGGGGGGAGAGACAGAGAGAGAAACATCAATGTGAAAGAGACACATCAATTGGTTGCCTCCTGCACGCACCAAGGATTGAACCTGCAACCGAGGTACATGCCCTCGACCTGAATCCTTCCCATAAAGGATTTTTATCTGGATACATAAAGAACTCTCACAGCTCCATAACAAAAAGCAAACATGGGAGCAGACACTTCACCAAAAGAGAAATATGAATAACACTTAGCACATAAAAAGATGACATCATGAGCCATTACAGGAATGCAAAATTAAAACCACAATAACAGATCACTACACATTTATTAGAGTGAGTAAACATTTTTAAAGTGACAGTACCGAGTACTTGTAAAGACGCAGAACAGCGGGAAGGCAGAAGGCTTGACTCCACTGTGGCCCAATCCCAGGTGCTGAAGGAAAACCAGTGCCGGCAGCCAGGGGAAGGAAGGCCTACTGCATGAATCCTCATGCAACGGGCCTCTAGTCTGCATCATAAAAGGCCTGTGGTTGTGATGCCATGACAGCATCACAATCAACTACTGGAGGAGCATTGATGGGTCCTGCAGTGGGCGGGACTTCAGGGTCCCATAGGGGCCACAGCGGCCAGGACTTCTGGAGCATGGCAGGGTGCTGGCAGTGTCTACAGAGTGTGTGAGGCTTCATGGGGTAAGGACCTGGCTCTGATGGCAGGTTAGGTCTAGGGGACCCTACACACACATGATTTAATCATGCGCTGGGCCTCTAGTTGAAAGATAAGAGACCTTGTGGAGGAGAGCTTAGTTATCCCAGCTAAATCCATCCTAACCAACCTATGTGAGAGACCACAAAAGGTGTGAGAGAGCCCAGCCAAGATCAGTTGCACTGCCTAATCGAGCCACATACTTGTAATCTAAATTTTGAAGAGTTTGTTACACAGCAATAGCTAACTGATACATTGAGTGCAATGATGACGAATGTGCCCAGTGGCAAGAGGAGATGTGGGAATCATTGAAAGAGGAGAAGGGAAAAAAAAGAATTAAACAAGGAATACGAATATGGGACAGACATTATGCTAACATAGTATCACCATTCTCTGTTATGTTCCAAAGAAGTTAGGTGATCTGCCATGGCCACAAAAATTGAAAAGTGGTGGACCCAGGACTTGAACTTAGCTGACTCTAGAGGGTAAGGTTTGGATTGCTATGCGATACTACAAGGGACAGAAAAAAGCATAAACTTAGCAAAAGGATTTCTTATCATGGATTTTTGTGGCTCCAGAATTGCAATGAACTCGATTCATTTCTGTATTCAGTCATTCATTCAGATAATCTCTACGTTAAACTTGGGTTCTTTATGTTCATTTCATACCATTCAAAACCCACTAAGGGCAAAAAGGCCATCAACATGCCAGTGTAAGGTATCCTAGGAAACATCTGAACTGAATAGTGAACCCAGCAGAAAGGGAAGGAGCACAGGGAGGGTCAAACATAAAAGAGCATTCAGAAGATGTTTGTTAAATTAAACCAATTTCATATTCCCAGGAATTCACACCACCATGTCCCCTCTGCCAGGTTTACAGCAATGACCCAAGGAAAGAAGCCAACCTTGACCCACATCCACCAGATGGCAGCCCTTCCGCAAACACACCAGTATTTGCATATCTGCTACCCAGCCCAGTTCGTTTCTTCCCACCCTCTTCTATGGAATCCCAGCGCTGGTGGTGGACTCTGGAACTGCCAATTGCTGCCCTGACCCTTCTTCTTGGGCAGAGAAATACCCACCGTAGCATCTAGGGTTTTCTGATTCAAGCAAAAAATGCAGACTCCGGGCAACTTACACGGAAAGAAGGTCATTGGAAGAGTCCAGGATCGCTCGGAGAACTGGGGGAAAGCTGAAGAACAGGCTGGAGGGGGGAGGGGGGAGGGGAATAGCAAGCAGGGCAGCTCCAAGGGTCGCAGAGGCAGGAAGTGGCGAGTGTGCTTTTGGGCATTTCCGCCACCAGGAATCCGTTGTAACAAACTTGGGTGTTATTGTTGTTTCTGCTCTGGATTCCATTTCACAGATTAAAAAAAAAGTAAGGGGCTCAAGGTGGCAGCACATTCCTCAGATGCATTCATTCCTGTTATTATGACAAGGAGAAGGGCCCTTCCAGAAAACCCGGGACTTCTCAGAGACAAGTTTCCCCTGTTTGTCATTCAATTATTTGTCAGGTGAACAACCAGCCCCAAGAGAGAAAAGACTGGAGCGTGTATTTGTTCTCAACGAAACCCACAACCTTCAAAGTTTGGCCCCGGAACAAGACCGTCCAAGTGAGGTTCGGATGGCCAGCTCAGTCCACTTAAGTCTCTCCTTCCCCAAAGGTGATAAAGTGACCAGAAGGCAGCCTCCACCTGCCCATAACGAGGAAGCGGGAAGTCCCTGGAGTGTGGGTATGGCAGACTGAGGACCAGAGGGCCGGTGAGAGCGCAGGGCCTAGGGCAGAACTCACCCTGGAGCGTTCGCCCCTGCCTGGGGGCTGCTGGATGGAATTTATTTCCCATAACCCCTCCCAGTTTCCTATAGCCCCACCAGGGCTGTGCTAAGCTCGGGGGGGGGGGGGGGGGGCGTTTATGTACTTTAAATGTAGTTCATAGGCTTTACCTTTTATTATGGAAAAGTAAGAAAACTCTGCCAATAACCCCCAGGTACCTATCCGACAGTTATCAACACTTTGCCTATCTTGTTTCATCCACCATTTTCTTTTCTTTTTTAAAAAAATATATTTTATTGATTTTTTTACAGAGAGGAAGAGAGAGGGATAGAGAGTTAGAAACATCGATGAGAGAGAGTCATCGATCAGCTGCCTCTTGCACACACACCCCACCGGGGATATGCCCGCAACCAATGTACATGCCCTTGACGGGAATCGAACCCTGGACCTTTCAGTCCACAGGCCGACGCTCTATCCACTAAGCCAAACCGGTTTCAGCTCATCCACCATTTTCTTTCCCTTTTGGTGACTGTTCTGAATATTTTAAAGCAAATGTCGGCTACCTCGCCAGTAGATTGAATGGTACCAATTCAATGGTGTTTGAAATACACTCCCTACTTTCAACCATACTAGCTAGAATTTTGAGTAAGGAGTCTGAGACCCACTGGTATAGTCCAACCCAACAGTGTATAATAATAAGACTCAGAAGTAAGCCTGCCGGACGTAGGTGCCTGAGCGGGAACCGGGGAGAAGTCAGCCCATGCAGCCTGTCTGGAGAGTGAGTGTCCCGGGCTAGGGATGACATCCCAGGAGGCTCGGTCCTGGGATGGGGGCGGAGAACCCTCCATGCCCTGCGGGCAAGAGAATCCTAGCCGAGCCGTGACTCGCAAGTCTGGAAGCCCAGGCCCCGTGAGTGAGGGGCCGAGGATGCAGCCGGGCGCTGGGACCTGCCAGCTGCGGTAACTGGGTCGGGGAGGGGGTTCTGGACCCCTGGCTGGGGCGGGGTACCTGGGGCTGGGATGGCCTTGGAAAGAAAGAGCAGGGTGCTTGCTTCCACTACCAGCTGGATTGGCCCGGGGCCCCACCGCCGCCACCCCAGGGCCCCAGCTGGGAGGCCGGCCGTGAGGCCGGGGCACCGCCCGCGCCCGGGGCCGGGAACAGGAAGTTGTCTGTGGCGGGCGGGCAGGACCTGGGTGCGCCCCGGCAGGTGCGGAGCTGCGGGGGCGCGGGCCGCAGTGAGTGCGGAGAGCCAGGTGAGTGCCGGGTCGCTTTAGGGGCCTGAGAACACCGGCCCCGGGGCTGGAGCTTGCAGGCTGGGCCCGGCCGCGTGGGGAGGAGGATTTTGCAAGGGGAGAGGGCGAAGCTTTGGAGGCTCGGATCCGGCCACCCGCGGGTCTGGAATGGGGGGGGGGGGGGGGACCGGGCGACAGATGGAGGTCCTATAGGGGCGGCATGGCATCCGGGGTCTGGGAGTGCTGCAGGGCATCGCGGGTTTGGGAGAGGGCTGGGGTCGGGGAAAGTGGAGGGAAGGAGGGAACTCAAAGAGGTTTGGCCAGAGTGAGCTGGGACTAAGTGAACGAGGACGCAGGGCCAGCGGGGGCGTGGGTGTCCCTGGACGTGGAGGGAAGCGAGGGGTGCCAGGGCTGGGGAGGCGGGAGCGCAGCCTGCGTGGGGCGATGAGCCCAGTCGGGGTGTTAGCCTTAGGAGGGGTCGGGGTCAGCGGGGTTTGCAGGAAGGCGGCGAGGCTCAAACACCCAGAAGAACCTTCTGAGGCTGCCGATAGCTGGGTGCCGGCCGGGGCCCCCCCGACGCGAGCCAGACTCAGACTCTCTGGGGCTGTGGCTTTAAGAGGGCCGCTGGGGTGCGCGGGCTCTTTAAGGAAGAAGCGGAAGTGAGTCCTGGGCCCCGCCTCCTCGGGGGAGAGGCCTCTGACGTCTACGTGCCCCGGGGCTGAGCCGGAACCGGCTCGGGGAAACCCGCGCGCGCGCGCGGGCCTCGGACCGGCACCGCCCGGCCTCCTCCCGCGTCCCTCGGACCCCGCCCCGAGCCTCTCCGATCTCCCCTGCACCCCTCTTTCCAGACACCCCCCCCCGACACGTCCTCCCTCCATTCAGCTCCCTGCAGGCCTCCCACCTCCCTGCCAACCGCTCTCTTCCACCGCAGCCCACGCCTCCCTCTCTGCACCTCTCCCCACGCAGCCCTCCAGCCCCTTGGCCTGCATTCTAACTCCCACTTCCTCTTCCCCTCCTCCCCCCTTCCTTCTTCCCCGGGGTCCCTTCTCCCCCGCTGTGTCCTCCGCCTGTCCACCACCCCTTCCCTGCGCCTAGTCTCGTGGGAGCAGTTTGTGAGGCTCACCCCAAAGCCCAGCCTCCCCCCGAGAGGCCTCCGGGCCCTCCCCCCCAGGTGACAGTTGAGGGCCGCGGGGCCCCGAAGAAAGCAGAGTGCCCCAGGAGACCAGTTGTGGCCATGCCCTGACCCAGCCCCTCTGCCGCCATGAACAGGGCCCCCCTGAAGCGCTCCAGGATCCTGCACATGGCACTGATGGGGACCTCGGACCCCTCCGGCGAGGCGGAGGCCAGCCAGGGGCAGCCCTTCCTGCTGCGGGCCCTGCAGATCGCCCTGGTGGTCTTTCTCTACTGGGTCACCTCCATCTCCATGGTGTTCCTCAACAAGTACCTGCTGGACAGCCCCTCCCTGCAGCTGGACACCCCCATCTTCGTCACCTTCTACCAGTGCCTGGTGACCGCGCTGCTGTGCAAGGGCCTCAGCGCGCTGGCCGCCTGCTGCCCGGGCGCCATGGAGTTCCCCGCCCTGCGCCTGGACCTCCGGGTGGCCCGCAGCGTCCTGCCCCTGTCGGTGGTCTTCATCGGCATGATCACCTTCAATAACCTCTGCCTCAAGTACGTGGGCGTGGCCTTCTACAACGTGGGCCGCTCCCTCACCACCGTCTTCAACGTGCTGCTCTCCTACCTGCTGCTCAAGCAGACCACCTCCTTCTACGCCTTGCTCACCTGCGGCGTCATCATTGGTGAGTGGCAATCCCGGGGGCCCGGCCGGGGGAAAATAGAGGAGGATTGGGGGCCAAAGCCCGAAGGAATAGCCCTGCCAAGCATCTTTCGACTTTATCCTGGCCGGCTCCCTTAATGGTAATACGAGGATGAGCCCTGAGAGAGCAGATAACTTGCTTGAGGTCACCCAGCACGTTGGGGGTCCAGCGAGGGCCCCCCCTCATACAGGTGGAATTATAAACCTATATTTCACAGGGGGAAACCCAGGCACAGAGCCGTGAAGTAACTTGCCCAAGATCGCACAGCTAACAAGTGGCAGAGCTGGGATCTGATCTCGAGTAACCAGGCTCCATACACTTGACCTCTAAACTCAGGTGTCCTGACTCCCCATCTCATTTCTATGAGACAATTCCTCTTTTAATAAATAGACTGCCACCCTGACCTTGCAGGCGCATAATAACACCTGAGGCAGTGGTAAGAGATAGGCTTTTAGAGGTGTTAGCTTGACCTTCAAAAAAAAAATCACAATGATTGCCCTAGCTGGTTTGGCTCAGTGGATAGAGCATTGGCCTGCGGACTAAAGGGTCCCAGGTTCAATTCCAGCCAAGGGCATGTGCCGGGGTTGTGGGCTTGATCCCCAGTAGGGGGCATGCAGGAGGAGGCAGCCGATCTATGATTCTCTCTCATTGTAGATGTTTCTATCTCTTTCTTCCTCTCTGAAATTAATAAAGTGTATTTTTTTCATCACAATTACTGATGGGGACATTGTGCTAATCATTTCACATTTTATAGCATCTCCTTTGTTCCCCAGAGGTCTCTGGGCACCATGATCATCTCTATCCAAACAAGGAAACTGAGGCTCAGAGAGATAAAGTTATTTGTCCAGGGCCACGTGGCAAGGAAGTAGCCGGGCTGGGATGCAAACAGATTGATCAGACTGCCAGTCCTATGCTTCTAACCACTCTGCTCTATTCTTACCCCCTAGAAGATGTTAAAGCTGCAGTACCCAATACAATAATCACTGGACACATGTCTATTTCAATCTAAGTTAGGGCAGGTCATCAAATAGCATCATTTCCTATAACAATGATAAGATGCATAGACACTTAACACTTGTTTATATTCATTAGCCTATCTATATAATATATATAAAAGGCTAAGCGACCGTCACATCCGAAACAACCGAATGGAGAACCGAAAAGGCTGTGTGGGGCAACCAGGCTGGCAGGGGGGTTAGTGAGGTACGACCAAACGACTGAGCAGCAGGCTGCATGGAGTGACCAGGTTGGCAGGGGGGGATGAATGAGGGGTGACCAAAGGACCGAACAGCAGGCTATGGGGGGCGACCAGGCCCACGGGGCGGCGGGGAGGGGGCGGGCAGTGAGGGGCAACCAAATGACTGAGCAGCAGGCTTTGTGGAGCAACCAGGCTGGCAGGGGGATTATGAGGGGTGACCAAATGACCAAACAGCAGGCTGCGTGGGGCGACCAGGCTTGTAGGGGGACGGTTCAGGGCAACCAGGCTGTTGGGGGGCAGCAGGGGTGGCACTAAGGGGCGACCAGGCCAGCAGGGGATGGGGCAATAAGGGGCAATCAGATGGGCAGGTAGGTGAGCAGTTAGAAGCCTGTGGTCCCAGATTGTGAGAGGGATGTCCGACTGCCTGGGGCTGGGGCCTAAACCAGCAGTCAGACATCCCCCAAGGGGTCCTGGATTGGAGAAGGTGCAGGCTTGGCTGAGGGGATCCCCCCCCCCATGCACGAATTTTGTGCACCAGGCCTTTAGTATATTCATGTATATTGTTTTAGTAGCAGAACCTGTGGATGACATTAAGTGAAGACTTACTGTAATTCAAATTACATGAAATTTTGAAAATTGCTCAGTTACAGATGTTTAACCTGATTCTATAGCCACATTTCAAGTGCTCAGTAGCCACATGTGGCCAGTGGAGACTGTATTGGACAACACATACTATAGAACACGTATTGTTTTATCGCAGCACACCGGGTAAGAGCACCCCCAGCAGCCCCCACTGTTCCTGGGCCTCTGTCATCCAGGAATGCGATCCTTCCTTAAACCTATTCAGGTTTGTTTGTTTTCTGCAGCACTTTTCCAGGTGCTGGAAAGTTTGTCTTGGTCGACCTACATATTCTTCACTGGTGTCTCAGAGTCCAAGGCCAAAGTAGACTGATTACCAGGAAGAGGCCCATCCCATGCCACCTGTCCTAGAAAGTGTTCCCCCTTGAGCAAGGATCCAGGGCTGCTCGCTCTAGCCCCAAGAGCAGGGAGGGAGGGAGAGAAGAAGGGTGGAGGTTAGAATGGGAGGAGCTGCTAAGATCCCTGGCCTATCTCTCTCAGCAGCTCTCTCTTCCCCTCCTAGGGGAGGCCTCGCTTTCTCCCACACTTCCCCAAATGTCTGAGGGACCTCCACTTCAGTCCCACAGACAGTGTGTGTGGTGGGTGTGTGTGTGTGTGTGTGTGTGTGTGTGTGTGTGTGTGTGTGTTGGGGGGGGGGGTGCTCTTGATGGGAGAATTTGCGTGGAGGAAGATGATGTCACTAGGGAAACTGGGCCCAGATCCGGAAAGTAATTCAAGTAGCTGATGGTGAGATTGCTCCTGAGAAGGTGCATTCACTGGCCAGCACGGGGAGGCCGGCGCTCTCTGCTGCCCGAGGCCCTGCTCCTTCTCTGCAGTGGTCCCCCTTCCTTCCTCCTTGTGGGGGAAGAGGGTCAAAGGCATCTACTCTAGGCCTCTTCCTCCTCCTCCTCCTCCTCCTCCTCCTCCTCCTCCTCCTCCTCCTGCCCCCCTTCGTCCCCCAGGTCACACTGCCTTTCAAAGCTCTTTCTACCTGAGAATCCCTCTGGGTCTGGGACCTTGAGGTGGCAGTCCCTTCTGGGCTCAAAAGGTGACCAGCAGGAGGGCTGGGGGTGCTCTGAATGGTGCTTCCACCCGCGCCATCCCCGGAGCAGGTCTGAGGGTAACCTGTTCACAAAGGCTCTACCAAGCAAGGGAATGCTGGGAGTGAGTGCCTACAGCGCAGCAGGTGTCTGTCTCCTTCGGTCCCGCCAAGCGCCTCCAGAACAACCTCCACTCAGTCCCCCAGCAAGTATTGATTGAAATCAGGCACATGCTGGGGACTGTGCCAGGCTTTGGGGATACCTATTTGGGAAAGGTGGCCTCAGTTTCTACCCTCCTGGGGTCACAATGATGATGCGTGGCAGTACATGAGCTAAGACTGAGGGGTAAGAGTTGTGATGGGGATGTGGAAGGTGCTGTGGGACTCCTGGCTGGGTGGGGAGGGAGAGGCAGTTGGGAAGGAGTCATCAGCAGGCCTTCTGGAGGAAGTGCTAGATGGTGTAAGGAAGGAGTGAGGAGAGACTGTTCCAGGCGGAAGGGAGAGCACGTATCCTTCCTTCTTCATGGCTGGGCCCAGGCCAGACTCCCCAGAGGGGAGGCCTCCCAAGGGAAGTGAGCCGGAGTATTTTCTGAGGGCAGTGGGAAGCTCGGGGGAGCTTTAAGCCAGGACAGGACCTGGGCAGATCTGTCTGTGAGGAAGGTCCTTGTCATTCTGGTTGCCAAGGTGGAGAGTAGATTGGTTGGAGAGGGGGCGTCAAGACAGTGACCAGCCCGGCCAGCGAGGCTCAGTGGTTGAGGGTTGACCTATGAACCAAGAGGTCGCCATTCAATTCCAGGTCAGGGCACATGCCTGGGTTGTGGGCTGGATCCCTCATAGGGGGCGTGCAGGAAGCAGCCAATCAACGGTTCTCATCATTGATGTTTCTCTCTCTCCCTCTCTGAAATCAATTTTTAAAAAATATTTTTTTAAGAAAAGACAGTGGCCAGATCTCTGCAGCTGAAGGAAATGGGAGCTCAGAGCAGTGAAGTTAGCTTTTCCCAGGCCGCCCCGCCTTGAGATGGCAAAGCCCCAGTCTGACACCAAAACTTTCCCTCCTGCCCCAGGTTACCAGATGCCGTAGGGGGTATACAACATGCAAGAGTCAGTCCTGCCTGCGGGGAAGGTGGGCTCTGGCTCAAGGCACTGTCCCCGTGGGCAGGTGCCCAGCAACCCATGGCAGGTCACGGGTCTGGAAGGGAAGAGCAGGCGGGAAGAGGTCTGGGGACTGGGGGTATCGGGAAAAGACTCAGGTTTCCATTTTACACACCAGGAAGCCCAGCCTCTAAGAGATTAAATCACTTGCCCAAGGTCACTGTAACCACTAAACACTTCTCCTTCAGAACTCAATTCTGGTTTCCAGAGGCCCCAGGCCAACCCTGTCACCCAGTTCTGGGTCCTCACAGCGCCCTGTCCTGTTTTATGGGGCCTCGTGACAATTGTTACGCAATGGATTGTTTCCACGCCTTTCTCCTTTGCTGGAACGCGTGTCCGCCATGCCCCGCGAAGAAGGCTCCTGTCCTGGGCCACTCCCCAGCCTTTGCATTGTGCTTTGCGTGTAGTGGAGGCTTTCGACATATTTGTTGCCGAGCGGGGTTGGGAAGGCCGGGTGGAGAGGCAGCGTTAAAGTTTGTGAACTTTAGCGGGCAAAATTACGTCCTTCTTCCTCTCGTCCTCACCCACTCCCCTTCTCCCGTCCCGTCCCCCCCACTGCAGGTGGCTTCTGGCTTGGCGTGGACCAGGAGGGGGCAGAGGGCACCCTGTCTTGGACGGGCACCCTCTTTGGCGTGCTGGCCAGCCTCTGCGTCTCGCTCAACGCCATCTACACCAAGAAGGTGCTCCCGGCGGTGGACGGCAGCATCTGGCGCCTGACCTTCTACAACAACGTCAACGCCTGCGTGCTCTTCCTGCCGCTGCTCCTGCTGCTGGGGGAGCTCCGGGCCCTCCTCCGCTTCGCCCAGCTGGGCAGCGCCCACTTCTGGGGCATGATGACGCTGGGAGGCCTGTTCGGCTTTGCCATCGGCTACGTGACGGGCCTGCAGATCAAGTTCACCAGCCCCCTGACCCACAACGTGTCGGGCACGGCCAAGGCCTGCGCCCAGACGGTGCTGGCCGTCCTCTACTACGAGGAGACCAAGAGCTTCCTGTGGTGGACGAGCAACCTGATGGTGCTGGGGGGCTCCTCCGCCTACACCTGGGTCAGGGGCTGGGAGATGAAGAAGGTGCAGGAGGAGCCCAGCCCCAAGGACGAGGAGAAGAGCAGCTTGGGGGTGTGAGCTCCTGCGGGGGACCTCGGGACGGCCCGCCTAGGAGAACGCCCCCTCTTCCCAGGAGAGAGCCCACGAATGCAGCGGAGGCCTCCCCGACCCAGCGAGGGAGACCTGGAGGGGTGTCTGCAGACGGATCGGAACCTGGTGGTCAAAATGGAACAGTGTTTTTGAGTCATGTCGGAAAGTTACCAGTGTCCTATCACAACCTCCTTTCCCATTTGGGGGAAGGACCCCCCGTGGGAAGAGCACATTGGCCCTTGGGGAGTAGGAATGGGGCCCGCCCTCTTCCTGCCCCGTCCCAGGGCCTTCTACCTCCACAGGACCTTTGGGGTTGAGGACGGGCCGCGGGCTTTAAGGACCATGTGGCGAAGCCACCCTGTCTTCGCTTGTACTCAGGGAGACGTGCGTGACGCCACCACAGGGCAGCTAGGGGGTTGGGGAGACCTCACGTCCCCGGGTCCCCGGGCAGGCAGCACAGCTTCCGCCCCACAAACCCAGCTTCCTTTGGAGGGAGGTGGCGGCTGGGCTGAGGGAGGAAAGGGACCAGTGTTCCCCGTGGAAGGGGCGAAGGATCAGTTGTACCTATGCCTGGCCCGGGCACTCCCAGGGGCCCCTGGGAATGGGGCACATCCTGGAAAAGCGCCCTTTCCCCGCCATCTGCACCCCATGTTTCCAGCTCTTGAACACGAAGGACCATACATCTCTCACAGGTTAAACTGAGTCATTGGCACCCTCCCTCGCCCCTGACACCCGTTTTACTGCCTCCACTCTGTCTTCCCGCACCTGGTGCGGCCAGGAGCCACTTCTGCTTCTCCCAACTCTGCCTCCCCCAGAGCTGCTCCCCCAGGGGCTGATGGAGCAGCGTCCCAGCTCAGCACCTTCCACCTCAGCTGTGCTGGGCCCCCCAGATCCCTGCGGGAAGGCTTGCAACCTGCTTCTGAGCCCCTGCCCTGCATCAGTGGACCATGGCATTCTGCCCTAAGGGTGGGGCGGAGAGAACCTGATCATCCTCTCACCACACCCCTGGCCCTTCTGTTGGGCATTTTGTTCCACCCAACTCCTTGGGGTAACTCCTGGTGGTTTAGTCGCTAGAGAGTGGGTTTTCTCAACACCCCCTTTTCTAGTCTCCCCACAATCCCAAATGGTTTCTAATGAAGTTGGTGGGGCCTGATGCCCTGAATTGTATGTGACTTAATTAAAATTGAAGTAACCCAGCTGTATATATGTGTGTGTGTATGTGTGTGTGAGGCAGGGGCTGAGTGTAGGGAGGGGCTGGGTAGACCTACGTAAATTTATGAACAAGGCCCTGAGGAGAAGCAGTGGGTCTGGAAAGGTCAGGAAGACTCGACCCTGTCCTCACCGAGTCCAGGTGCCAGCAGGGCAGCCCTTCTAAGAAAAGCCTTTTCTCTCGGATCAGAGCCGCTTCCTGGGATGTAGGTGACCAACCTCAGGTTTCAGATTCACAATAGCTATATTTTTTTAAATAAATAAATAAATAAATAAAATAGTGAAATCAAGGGGGTAGGGGAATATGTAGGGAGGGGTTTGAGATGGGACTGGGGGGATAAGGACAATTATGTGATACCATAATCAATAAAAATAAATTTTTTAAAAAACTAGGCATAAAAAAATAAATTCGTTGTTACAGAAATGTATGCATGAATAAATTAAAAAAGGATTGGGGGGAAAATAGTGAAATCAATTGATCAGTGGATCCCAGAACCAACCCAATCTATCCTCTAAGGCTCGGGTCATAAAACTGAACTGGAACTCAAACTACTATCTATTTCACTGCTCTCTGCTCTCAGCTCCCATAAAGCCCGGCGGGGTGGGGTCAGCAGAGACAAGCACGGACCTCCAGCTCTGTCCTGGAATCAAGAGCTCAAACTCGTCTGAGCTGGACTCTGTGGGGAGGCAAGAGGACATGGCAATTGTCACCTTTTTCAGAGGCCAGGAAGTAACATACACGGGGAAAGAGTGCAAGTATAAACACGTATTGTTGGAGCCTATAGCAAAATGGGGCTAGTAAGCCAGAACTTCCTAATTCCCAAAGTACTGCTGGCCAAACTAGTTTGCCCCTCCGGTCACCCCGTTTCCAACTTCTAGGTCTTGGAGTCAGTGAGACCTGCGCTGCAATCCCAGTTCTGCCGTCTGTTGGCTGGGATCTTTGCCTGAGTGAGATAACACGATAGAACTGGAGGCGAATGACTCCCTGTCTCCGAGCCTCCGCTACCTGATACATAGGGTGAGGATGATCATAGTTCCTCCTCCAGAGGGGGTGCCCTAACTGGGTGAGATAATGCATGTTGGTTGCATGCTTCCTTAGCACACTGACTGGTACATAAACAGCTAATGTAATTACTGGATGGAAGCTCCACAGCACAAAGAATGGCGGACTTTGTCACCTCTGCCACACAGGCCTATGGCTCTAGCTCTGAGGCCTGCCCAGGGAACCATTCCTGTCTGCTGGGTAGAGAGAGCTGCCCTGGAAGGAAGGGGCGGTGCCAGGGCCCACCTCATGGGCTAAGGGGATCTCTGCCCCTTCCTTCCTGCTGCAATCATGGGGAAGATGAAATTGTGTGTACTACAGGAGGGAACTCCTTACGAAACACCGTGGGGACAACCAGGAATGAGGAAGGGGAGCTGAAGGGGGACCTCGGTGACCTGGACAGTTCTAAACAGGGAAGACACGACTCGGTTCCCATCATTTTTTGCCTTTGGGGAATGTGGGTTTAGATTGTCAAAACTTCTCATTTTTTTTTTCAAGAGAAGCTGGAAATTTGAACCTTTATGTGCAATCTTAAAATATATGCTTACTGATTTCAGAGATTAAAGGAGAGGGAGAGGGAGAGAAATATCGATGATGAGAATCATTGTCTGCCTCATACATGCACCCTACCAGGGATTGAGCCCACAACCTGGGCATGTGCCTTGACCAGAATCAAACCCTGACTTCCTGGTTCACAGGTCCACACTTAACCACTGAGCCACCTCAGCAGGGCTATCTCCTGATTTTTAAACAATGGCTCAAATTTATTCAACTCTGTGTGGGCTGTGTGGCGCCTACATGGACTAGACAGCCTCGGGCCACCATTGCCCAATGTCTTTCTTAGCAGACAACCTCTTTGGCAGTCTTCCCGCATCTGTGGAGCCGCTGAGGACATAGAAACCCTGGGGCCAAGGATGCAGCATCTCTAAGAGCTAATGGTTTTGCTCCTGTGGCCTAGCCCAGTTAAAGGGCCCTTGTCTTCCCACCTCCCCAGAAGAGAAGCTTCGGGAAGGCTGTACTCATCATTGTCCAGAAGCAGTGATTGCAATACTCGTGCACAGGCCCTGAGGGTGTGCGAAAGGCTTAACCACCCTCCTCCACTGTGTCCTTGCCACAGGGACGCAGAACGGGATCTAGAGAGCTTCTGTTGTTGCTTTTACTCCGGAGGATTACAAGAATAGTTAACAATAACAGTAACAATAACAATAATAGCAGAGCGCTGGATAGGGAGTCCCTTGCCATGGAGGTTCAGCATGAACTTTGAATGATGACCAAGCAATGCCATTGTCCTTGGTTTGTTTCTTTGTTTGTTTTTCTACCCAACTCTCTGTACCTCCTACATGCCCCACACTGGGGATGGAGCCTGCAACCTGTTTTATTAATCCTCACCTGAGGATATTTTTCCATTGATTTTTAAAAAAATAGATTTTATTGATTTTCCACAGAGAGGAAGGGAGAGGGATAGAGAGCTAGAAACATCGATGAGAGAGAAACATCGACCAGCTGCCTCCTGCACACCCCCTACTGGGGATGTGCCCGCAACCAATGTACATGCCCTTGACCAGAATCGAACCTGGGACCTTTCAGTCCGAAGACTGACAAAACCGGTTTCGGATTTCCATTGATTTTTAAAGAGATTAAAAGAGGGGGAGGGATGGGAGACAGAGAGAGAAACATCAGTGTGAGAGAGACACATCCATTGGTTGTCTCCCAAAGGTACATAGTACCCCTTGACTGGGAATTGAACCCTGGATCCTTCAGTCCATGGGCCCGATGCTCTATCCACTGAGCCAAACCGGCTAGGGTGTCCTTGGCATTTAAAAAAAAATTAGTTTGTTAACCTAACATCTTTTGGAGAAATGACCAACCATAAACTGAACAATGTGTATTTTTAAAAAGTCAAATGGTATAGAAAGATTACATTCCTCCCCAGGTTTTGCTTTCACACCTTTGCTTTTATTAAAACCGTCGAGATCGAGCCAAAACTGGTTTGGCTCAGTGGTAGAGCGTCGGTCTGCGGACTGAAGGGTCCCGGGATCGATTCCAGTCAAGGGCATGCACCTTGGTTGCAGGCACATCCCCAGTAGGGGGTGTGCAAGAGGCAGCTGGTCGATGTTTCTCTCGCATCAATGTTTCTGGCTCTCTGTCTCTCTCCCTTCCTCTCTGTAAAATATCAATAAAATATATTTTAAAAAATAAAAATAAAAAAATAAAACAGTCGAGATCGGGACCTTGCCTCCCAGGGGAGAACTGAATGCAGCTTTCCTAAATGACAGCATCCCCAGGGCGTAGGCACCCAGCCCCACCCCCTCCCACCAGCCTCTGGCCCACAGGCCGGTGGCCACACCTGGTCTGGAAGGAACATCCTGTACACTCTTAGTCCGCTGTGGCAAAGATCAGAAAAGGACTCACTTGCCCAAGTCTCAAGGTTACCAGCGTCCAACCTGAGCCAAAGTTGCCGCCTCCCTGGATGTCTGACAAATGCATTGGTCACTTACAGATCCTTCGTGAGGGAGGAGGTAGAGTTTGCTCAAGTCTCTGGCCTTTATCAAGTTTCATATTGGGTTGCCTGTCTTCCTCATCTTTTTGCTTGTAAAGGTTCTTTAAATATTCTGGATTTGAGATCTTTAAGAAGTACGTGCTACAACTCTCTTCTCCCATTCTGTGGCTTGCCTTTTCAAATAATGATTTTGACAAAGAGAAGTCCACAATTTGAATGTAGTTCAATATATCCATCTTTTCCTTTCCGTGTCTTAAGAATTTTTTTGGTCCATTCCAAGAATGTCTTCTTCTATTTATAATCTTCTCAACGCTTTGCTGGTTTACCTTTCACATCAGTTCCATTTACCTAGAATTGGTTTGTATGTTCTGAAATAGAGGGTCAAGTTTGAATTTTTACATTGGTATACCACTATAGGAAAAACCACCAGTACCCCACTCCTCTACACAGAATTTCTGTCGTGGATAAAATACCACATATGTGAGAAGCTGTTTCTGGATTCTCAATTCTGAGATTTTTGCTTATTTATCTAGCTCCAATACCATGCAGCCCTTGTATCATCACCATCCTCGTTTTACAGATGAGTAAACTGAGGCACGGAGGGGCTATGTAACCTGCTCACGTACGTAATTTGCTAGTTAAAGGCAGAGCTGGAAATGGAACTCAAGGATTCTGACTTTTAGGTCCATATTCTCAAGTTTCTCCGCCTTAAATCTTGGAAACAGGAAGCCGCTGCTGCAACTCGGTGAGTGTTCTCCCACAGCTTAACTAAAGGGAGAAGGGTGCAGCCTAGGACGGGGCCGCCGCTTTTCCCCAGTCTCACCACTAGAGGGCGCGGGTAACTTGGACTCGCTAGGGACACCCTCCTTCCCACCCCTAGTTACCTTTCAACCAATCATCAAATATTTACCCAAAACGTAGTGCAAGGGGAATGCAAAAGTTGCCTAATCCAGTTTCCAAGCAGGACTGTAACCAAAAAAAGACAAACAGAACTGATCTCTGTCGTTTTCAACATTTTCGGCAAGGAAAGAAACCTCCCCTTACTTGGCTAAGTTCTCTCATTCCTAAACCACTTTACACTAAATCCTTTCTTAAATCTCTTACTCTTCCCAACCTAGACTAGATTCCTTGTTCTGCCCTTAGGAGAAACAAGGAGCGACTGTCTGGGATTCATGCAACTGCTCTTCAGAGAGGTTTGTAAATAGCGAGGTATATAGCGATGGAGTCAAATCTCAATTCTCATTTCTCTCAAAGGTTTAATAGCGCACAATTACATTTCACCTCCTTGGCAATTAACACGTTCCTTTGGTCTCTCCAATTTTTCCATGTCTCTTTTTAAAGTGTAAAGTCCAAAAGTTGATGTTGCACTCCTGTATTCTATCCAGTGCCAGACTTAATTCTTGCTTCTTGAATGTTACTCTGCTAATATATCCAGGCAATAAGTAATCATTCAATAAAATAATTCATCTGTATCAACTTGATGAATTATATCCTTATTCAAGACAATGACTCAGCAAAATAGAGCCTGCTCAGTATTTTGCTTAAAACTGCCTGGGTTGCCAGAACCAGTTTGGCTCAGTGGATAGAGCATCCGTCTGCAGACTGAAAGGTCCTTGGTTGCGGGCACCAGGGGCACATCTCCGGTACGGGGTGCGCAGGAGGCAGCTGGTCAATGTTCTTCTCTCATCGATGTTTCTAGCTCTCTGTCCCTCTTCTTTCCCCTCTGTAAAAAATCAATAAAATATATATATTTTAAAAGACTAACCAGACAGCAAAAATTATTTAAAAAATAAAACTGCCTGGGTTGCAGGCTCAATCCACAGTCTGGGGGTGTGTGGGAAGCAGCCAGTCAATGATTGTCTCTCATCATTAATGTTTTTCTAGCTCTCTTTCCCTCTCCCTTACTCTCTGAAGTCAATAAAAAATATTTTTTAAAAATGCATGCAATACTGCACCTGTGCTTTGAATAAAGCAATAAAAAGGTATTTGTGGACAAAGTCTAGGAGGCAATATAAAGGTAAAAATAATTTATTTGTTTTGGGGGATTGATGGTGATTACTTCTGTTTATTTTTCATTATTAATATACTTTTGAGTGTTTCTTACAAATGAGTAAAATCTTTCATTCACTCAGCAACTACTAGAGCACATATTATGGGTAAGACCAGGGGTGAGATGTTGCAAGGAAGACAAAAACAAATTCTGCTGTTTAGAATAATAATAGCTGTCACCTTAATGCATCTATATCTTAGCCACTATTATCATCCTTATTGTATAGGTTAAGAAAGAGGAGAAGAGAGAAATTAACTATCTCACCAAAGTCACACAGAGTCAAGGTAGAACCAGAATTTGAACACAGCCATTCCAAATGTGCAAGATGTTGGACTTAAACACTATATGTTTATACACTGCCTCTCATGATAGCCTAATAAGATAGGGATAAAGGTATTTAGCAAATATTTATTGTACATGTCAGGTACCAAACGAGGTGCTGGGAACACGCTGATGAGCAAGATAATCACAGTCCCTGCCCTCATGGAGGTCACAGTCTACAGAGAAAGCATCATGGGAGAGCAGAAGAGAAAACGATGAGTACCCACCTTTGAAGCTATAGAGAATAACCATCTTCTCAAACTTTCTGTTCCATTCCTAGAAGACCATCAACCTTGTGGAAAGAAAAGGGATAGGAGATGGGGAATAGAAAGCCTCAAAAGAAAAGTGATGCCGAAACCGGTTTGGCTCAGTGGATAGAGCATCGGCCTGCGGACTGAAAGGTCCCAGGTTCTATTCCGGCCAGGGGCATGTACCTCGGTTGCGAGCACATTCCCAGTAGGGGGTGTGCAAGAGGAAGCTGATTGATGTTTCTCTCTCATCGATGTTTCTAGCTTTCTATCGCTCTCTCTTCCTCTCTATAAAAACTCAGTAATATATTTTTTTTAAAAAAAGAAAAGTGATAAGAGGTGGCAGCTACTAGTTCAGCAAGCATTTGGAGAAGGGACTCAAAAATAAGAACAGGATCAGGACTAAGATAAACATTTAGGTTCCTGCCAACCGGAAACTCTATTCCTGTTCAACCTTTACTCCATTAAGTGCCAAGCACTGAGCTAGACCCTTGGAAATACAACTGTACATAAGGCATGGTTCCTGTCCTCTAGGAGTTTATAGCTGAATGGACAGACATACAAGTAAGAAATTCTAGAACTATGTACTAAGACCGGTAATAAGAAGCAGAGGACCAGATGGGGGCACGATGCAGGCTGGGACCAGACAGCAAGAAGGTGACATTTATACTGAGCAGTGACATGGGGCACACTGGAATTAGAAAGGAGGTGGGGTGGGGAGTGTGACCCAGGCCTGAGGGAACAGCGTGTGCAAAGCCCTGGGAAGGGAAGGGAGCGTAGGATTAAATGACAGTCTGGTGTGGAGAGAGGTGCCAATCAATGGCAGTGAATTTCTAAATTTCTTCATTACTTATTCCCAGGATCAGGAGGGGTTCCAAGCATGGGCACAACAGCGCCAAAATGAAAACAGACTGTTCTCCACTTGATAACCCCAGAGTTCCAACATGGCCAGACCACTGTAGCCTCCCATCGGCACGTCATGGCAGTGTTCATATGCTTCTCTTGCCGTGGTCAGTTCATCAGCAAGCCCAGTGCTAGCCTCCAAAAGAATCATGGGGCTCCATCTGCCTCCTACCCCACCCCCACACCTGGGTCAGGAGTGGCCACAGTGTCCTTCACCTCTCTAAACCCCACAGGAAATTCCAGTAGTGTTTGTGCACAATGGTACCATTGGGCCTACTAAACACAGAACTAGAAGAAAGTAAGTTCACCTGATGGCATAATTACTCCCTCAACCCACACCCTCCACCTTCCCAGTCTCCTCTCCCCAGCCCTCTACTGCCGGCCATCTGGGCACTCCCGCCCCTCCTCAGACTAGGCCACTTGTAAATGTCAAGTTGGCTCAGCATAGATGGAAGAATAGCCAGCCTTCTGGGTAAAAGCAGAAGATTAGGAATCACAATGATCTGGCTGGAGTCCTCTTACGATGATATTGAGCAAGTCACTCAACCTACAGCAGCCTCAAATTTTACTTGTCTGTAAAATGAGAATGACAACTCTTTCACTGTGCTTTGTTGAATGAATGCAGCTGGCCTGGGACTGAAAGATGAGACAGAGGGCCGGAGACCAGGACTACAGGCGTTATCAGAGGAGAAGGACCCCTGCCGAGCTGCCTCCCAAAGGAAGAGAGCACATGTGCATGGGGTAAACATGCCTTTTGAGGGGAGGAAAAGGAAGGAATGGGGCTTAGGGTACTCAGCACACTCTGATTGGCAGTTTCATATATGGCACATAATTAGGCACTTAGGGACTTAGGAATGGGGGGGGGCGGCTTAGGGTATTTGGAAGGTGTTGATTGGTGGTTCAATGTACAGTCCATATAAGGTTCCTGGTTAGGTGTTCAGGAATATCCGTGCTGCAGGTACAGGTTACATCATACTCTGTCCATCAGTTGGGGGAAGGGAGGATCTATCAGGGATGAGAGTAGAAAATGAGACAGTCTACCTAAGGAAATTATCACGTTGTTCGGCATATAAAATGCGCTCAATACAGTACATGGTGGCTGTGGTAGACTGTTGTAGATGATGTAATTGCGGTAGAGAATGATGACGACTTTGATTACGTGGTGATGCAGGCAGGAGGGTGGTTAATTCTGCAGGTCATTTCCAGCAACCCAACCCTTCCGCCCACCACCACTCACTCCCCACCCCACCCCGCCCAAGCCCTGGCAGCTTCTTCCAGCGACAGGCCTTGCACAGGACGCAAACAAGAGATCCGCTGTCCCTGGAGACGCCGCCTGGTCCGTGCCCAGATCTCCGCGGGGAGCTCCGGCCAGCGTCACCCTACCCGCCCGCTCGCGGCTCGCCGGCAGGCGGACACATGGTGGGAACGTGAGGGGGCGGGGCCTGACCGGGTGCCGGCGGGCCAATGGCCCCGGCGGGAGGCTCTCAGCCAATGGGAGAGAGGCTCAGAGCCCGAGGGGGCGGGGACACAGCGAGGAGCGGCGTCGTCATAGGTCACTGGGCGGGGCGGGAACCGTAGCTCTGACAGGGGCCCCCGCGGCTGTGGCCGGCGCAGTCAGGGCGGTGATGGCGGCGACGGCGGTGACTGCGGCGGCGGCGGCGGCGGCGGCAATGGCGGCCCCCGCGCCGGCGGCCGGCACGGAGGGCGCCTCCTCGGTGCATTGGTTCCGCAAGGGGCTTCGGCTCCACGACAACCCGGCGCTGCTGGCGGCAGTGCGCGGGGCGCGCTGTGTGCGCTGCGTTTACATCCTCGACCCTTGGTTCGCGGCCTCTTCCTCGGTCGGGATCAATAGATGGAGGTGAGGGGGGCCCCGGGGGAAGGGGTCGCGGGCTGGGAGGGATGCAGCCTAGCCTCTGGGGCTCCCCAAGAGGGAGAGGTCCTGCCCGCCATCCCTGCCAGGGCGGCCGGGAGACAACCCCCCCCCCCCCGGGGGGAGGTGGGGCCGGGGGAGGGAGCCGAACCCGGGACCCAGGGAAGCGGTTCAGTCCTCGCACCAACGGCCTGGGAGGGCGGCCCGGGGCTGGACCTCTGACACATGGCTCCCGTGCTGGGTGTTATCCTCTTTGGGCCTCCAACCTGCCTGTGGGGCAGAGGTCATGGCCCCCGTTGTACAGGTAGGTGAGATTCATAAGCCTCAGAGACACAGGGTTGACCTGCCCCGGGTCCTGTGGCCAGTGGCGGGCACCGGCGCTCTCAGTGCTCAGGGAGGGGAGGAAAGGAGATCGGAATTGTGGCGTGAGGGTTAGGTCCGGCCTCTGAATCTATGGCACAGAGATGATTGCCTTCTTCAAGTCAAGAGCCCCATTGCTGGCCTCCTGGCGGTCACTTCTAAGCCTCTGGTTTGTTTGAATTTGCCCTTTCGCCCATCCTGGCTTCCCTCCCCCCCCCCCCCCCCAAGACTGTCCTGCCTCTGAAGGTGTCTAGAGACTCTGGCTTGGCATTCAATAGGGCCAGTGCCGGTCTCCCCTTTATTATAAACAACTCAGTGAGAGGCACAGAGCTTGAGAGCAGTAGGAGGTTGCTAGAAGAAAGGAAAGGGGGAAGAAAAAAAAGGAATTAGTCCTGGCCAGTCGCTCAGTAGTTAGATCCTCGGCCCTCGGACCAAAGGGCCAAAGGGTCTCGGGTTCGATTCCTGGTCAAAGGCACAAATGAACTTTGGTTGCAGGTTCCCCTGCCCAGGCAGAGGGGGGCAAGCAATCGATGTGTCTCTCTCACATCGATGTTTCTCTCTCTATCTATCCCTCTCCCTCCTACCCCTCTCTTCTTTCCTCTCCATTTCCCCCCTCCTTCCTTCTGCTCTCTCTAGAAATCAATCGAAAAAAATATCCTTGGGTGAGGATTTACAAAAAAAAAAAAAGTAACCAAACAAAGTATCAGTTTCTCCTGCCTCTCCTCATTAGATTGATTTTAAAGGACAGTTAAACCACTATGGATTAGATTTTTAATAACCGATGCGCTAAGAATAGGGAGCAGCAAAGCCGGGATATCAAAGGCCCTCTTTGATGACTCCCAGGAGACGAGTCCACAGACTCCTGGGAAAGATGTGTGACTGAGATAGATGTGTTTTCTTTGTAACCAGTGTTGAAAACCAAGGAGTTTTGAGACATCCTTTGCCGTTCTCTCTTTAAAATGTCCCTCCGCAGTCATTTGGTTTGCTTGCATTGTTCTGGGGGGTGTTTGCTTGTGGCCTTGTTGCCCTGATAGGCAGGGCTATTCCCAGGATACAGCGGCTCCCAGCCCACCATTCTTGCCTCTCCAGGGTGGGTGCCCTCCCAAGAGAGGACGTGCTCCTCGCAGTGGGTCTGTGAAATGCCCCCTCCTGCCCCACTTATGTGGAGGGAATGACTAAAATTAGTCCTGTGGAGAGCCTGCCCACACCATTTTTTCAGCCTGCTCTACGGCTCTGCCTCTGCTCCAGCTTCCGTAGATAGGAGCTTGGGTTTGACAAACATCCTCAAAGGGCCGTCCCTGCCACGGACATTAAACCAAGCCTCAGACTTTGCCTGTCCTCTTGTGGCAGTGTGCCAACCGGAGCAGAGTCAATAGAATAAGACTCCCTGCTTGTTACACTTGTCACAAAGGAGTTTCTTTTGTTTTATTGAGTTGTAGGTAGGGGTCATCGCATAGGACTGCTTACTCCTTTGTGGTAGTGGAGGTTAGAAATCAACAGCAGCCTCTAGCTGGTGTGGCTAGAGCATTGGCCTTGGGACAAAAGGGTCCTGGGTTTGATTCTGGTTAAGGGCACATGACCAGGTGTTGGGCTTGATCCCCAGTGGGGGGTGTGCCGGAGGCAGCCAATCAACTAACTGATCAATGATTGGCTCTCATCATTGGTGTTTTTATCTCTCTCTCCCTCTCCCTTCCTCTCTGAAATAAATAATATATATATATATATATATATATATATATTTTAAAATTCAACAACAAAAATGTGTTGATTAAATTCAGATTTGCTAGGAATAAGGTTATTTATGGATTTTTGTGGGTGACCCTTTTGTGGTTGTGCTTTCCACCCACTGAAAAGAGAAAAGGATATAGTTGATGCCTGAGTCCAGTCAGAGGCTGTGCAGCAATGCAGATATTAATTGAGCAATTAATGAGTACCAGACACTGCCCTAGATGCTACTTAGGGACACAGCGGTGAACAAGCATTATGGTGTCCAGAGCTCTGGAGCCAACATCTTAATGGAGGAAGACGAGTAAACAGCTGTAATTTAGTAGAACTAAACATCATGAGATAAATAAAAACAGGGATGAACTAGAGCAGTCTTGCTGCACATGGGAATCACTGGGGGATCCTTAAAAGGTGCCTGGGCTCCTTCTTGCCCCAATTCCTACCTAATTGTTCTAGATTATGGCCTGGGCACTGGGGTTTTTAAGGCTCTCATGCGCAGCAAAGCCTGAGAAGCACCGGACTAGAGAACCACAAATTGAGCCCCGCAACTTGGTGAATGTCGCAGTGCATTGGCAGGAAGAAACAGGTGAAATAATATCAAGCAAGTCGAATATGGTAACTGCTTCTGGGCCTGGAAACACTCCTGCTACCCCCACCTAACCACACTCTCTGCTCCCATGATCAGATGGAGGGCAGAGCTGCTGCAGACTGCTTTGTGCACACGGTTGGGGGTTGGGAGAGTGACGGAGCCCGCAGTACCTCTGCATAACTGCAGCGTGTGCATCTTCCGGAGGCTATTTCTGGATCTGGGAGTGGTCTGGGAGAACTGTGCTGCAGCATGCCGTCCTAGCTCTGCACACACTCGGCTGCTACCTCTGAGAAGCCTGCTCAGAAAGGGCCGGCCCTGGGCCGTCTGCAAGGGGGTGGGCGGCAGGGGGGAGGGGGGGAGGGGGGCACAATCTCTATTGTCCTCCTGCACCATGAATGGCACTTTCTAAGAGTAAAAGAAGACAGAGACAGGCAACCAAGAAATACGTGTATTTATTAGTATAGGAAAAGGACCAGCATACTCCTTGCCTTGGTGGTAGTGGGAAGCTTTTGAACTAATTGTAGCTGTGTCTCGGGACTTTCTTTGGTTGAGCACTAGTTGGCTAAATCCTTTATAGCCTTTTTATTGTTTAATTCTCACCTTTTTATTGTTTATTGATTTTAGAGAGAGATGAAAGGAGAAAGAGAGAGAGAGAGAGATAGAGGTAAGAAACATCTATTAATTGGCTCCTGTATGTGCCCTGGCCCGGGGATTGAACCCAAAACCTTTTGGTGTCCAAGATGATGCTCCAACCAACTGTGCCACCCAGCCATGGCAGCCCTTTGCCATGCATCTGTAAGGAGGTACCACAGTGAGAACAAAAAAAAGGGGGGGAAAGATGGGCTGTGAGCAGCATCTAGATTTAAAAATAGATACTCAAAATAGGTCCTTGTAAACTACCTTTCTCTCCCTAATGCAACTTAGGTAGGTGCTGGCAACAATTCATCTCACTTTTTATTTAAGTCATTTTCTCCCTGGCTCTGTGCTGCACCTGCATTCAGGAGCTTTTGGGACAGAGGGAGTTGGTAGAAATAGAGTGTCAGCCCACATGGCTCAGAATTAATAAATGATGCAAACGGCAAATTCCCGAGAATGCCCAGTGAGAACAATGTGTCTCTCTAACCAGCACTGCTGGGCTGTCAGCGACGTGGGTGGTTCGTCCCTGGAATTCAGTCAGTAAGAAGGGGATTGAGAAGCATGGTCTGTTGCTGGGAAAATTTGTTTTTCTCTGAGCCATTTGGTACTGAGCATGTCACTTTAAGATTCTGCTGCTGAGGAAATGTTTTCATTTGTCCAAAAGAGATGGAAAAATTCATCTTCATCTTTCTCTTGGAATTAGGAAAGAATGAGTATATTTTTACCTGAGTGATACTTAGAGATCAATCTGTGATATGGGTTGTGAGTTTGTGTTATCCTTTCTATGTGATTAATAAGCTCTTTTACTGCTGAAATGGGTTTGGCTCAGTGGATAGAGCGTCAGCATGCGGACTGAAGGGTCCCAGGTTCGATTCCGGTCAAGGGCATGTACCTTGGTTGCGGGCACATCTCCAGTGGGGGGTGTGCAGGAGGCAGCTGATCAGTGTTTCTCTTTCATCGATGTTTCTAGCTCTCTATCCTTCTTCCTTCCTCTATGTAAAAATAAAATCAATAAAATATAAAAAAATATAAGCTCTCTTACTTAGGAGAAATTAATGTCTATTAATAGTTTCTGTATCCAGATTGAGTGAGCCTATCATATCATCGTAGTTGCATAAACTTGGCTTGAAGCAGAGAAACTTGATCCAGGTTGACCTGGACCCAAAAAAAGAATTCACTATCATTCTCTCTCCTCCTATTAACAAATAAAATATTCCTCAACACAGAATATTGCCGGGAGCCAATTCTAGCATGTCATAATTATAAGAGTTTTATCAAAAGGTTGATGAAGCTTAGGGGCTCAACAAGGGCTGGGTCACATATTGGAACAGCTAAAAAGCATCTCCCCAAAACCTGAATAGGATGTTTGTTAACTGCCAGACAGCTCAGATATCTTCATCCACATTGCCTCCTATTGGCCAAACACCTGAACAGGCTAGTCCCCAATCTGACAATGCTTCTGTAAACCCTTCCCTTTGAAACTCTATCCTTTGAAGTGTGTTATCTCCACCTTGTCTTAGGACAAATTGTGTTAATAAAAAGCACAGGGTCCTGAGACAGAGAGTCTTTAGCTCCTTTAGCTGAAGCTCCTCTGACCCCCAATGCCTTTCAAAACTATCTTTCGTCTCTGGACTCCTGCTTGATCTATGCACAGCCTTTCTCCAGATTGCTGAACCCCTTCTTAATGCTGGGACAAGAACCCCAGCGTTAATGGTGCCCAACATGGGGCATAACCCTGGCAACACCAACAGAATCTGCCATCTTTAGGAAGGCCTTCCTTAAATATCTGCTTGTCTCATTCTCAGCCCAAAGGTCTGACTGTCTTATCTAAAGGGCTTGCCCCATGGAGTCATGAATTGCTGGGTCCTCTCTATATTTTTGGAAATGCCAATTTGGTTTTCTCCAGTGCTCTCTGCCCCTGGCTCCAGACCGTTTATGTAGTGTAATTCAGTTGCACATGTCTGGCCCAAAGGGTGAGCTTTTAACTGCTCACACAGGTCCCAGTGCCCTGAATTTTGGCCATGTGAGCTCAGCTTGGAGCTGCCAAGGGTGAGCTACCAGCCCACGCACTGCCATCTCCAAAGCCCAGACCAGTTTTCTTTAAAGCAACCCCCTCATTGAAATAAAGAGAAACTGGCCAGGTGGAGAGAAGGCTCTAAGGGAGCACAGAAGGCCCAAGCTTCTGTGCGCTCACCTGCCCCCATGAGCATGTGTCCAGTAGCAGCACCACTCCGGGTTCCTTTGGTGTTATGCAAAGCTGTCACCTGGCAAGCCTAAAAGCGGGTGCTATAGCTGCCTGAACGCTGGGACTCCTTGAGGCTTGTTTCCTCCTGTGGGGGCCATCCCGAGGCCTCTCTTCACCAATGCAAGGCTTGGTGAAAGAGGGACTTGAAAGTAATAATATTTCTAGAATGCCAAAGCAGAGGCAGAAACCAGAATCCAAAGAGAGAAACAAATTTAGTAGGAACAAATGAGAAGAGAAGAAAGGCACCTTACAAACAGAGCTAGGAGTCAGGTTCTGTTTTCTAGAACAGTGCTTCTGAAACTCTTGTGTGCGAAGGATTTATCAGGGATCTTGCTAAAATGCAGATTCTGATCCTAGAGGTCTGGGATGGAGTTTTTGAGAGTCTGCATTTCACCAAGCTTCTGCCTGGGTCACGATGCTGATCCTCAGAGGAGCAAGGGTCTGGGAGCAAAGGTCCTGGGCAGTCAGTGCTCAGGCAGTGAGTCCTGGCAAGAGACAGCAGAGCCTGGTGGTTAAGAAGGTAGATTCTAACCCATTTATTTAGGTCTGAGTTGGGCAAATTATTTACTCTCTTTGTTGCCCGTTTTCTCCTCTGTGAAATGAGGTAATGTATGTAACACAAGTAGAATAGTGCTTCATTTATTGAAAATGCTCCTTCAATGTTCATTGTTGCTATTATCATCGTTATTAGCAGAGTTGGGCCTTCTGCTCCTTGCCTCAGCTATAGATATCTCTTGTCAAAGATGAAAAGGCCCCTCATGGAGTTATCTATACTTAAGAGATATTGCCAGGAATCTCTTCTTTTAGTACATGAAGTCTAGAAATAAAGTTCTATAGAAGGTGCTAGAAGATAGCTTTCAAAAGTGCAAATCAGCCTTATTTACATCTTCAAGTGAAAGTCCTAGGCGACCTGGCGGACTGTGAAGGGAGAGGCCCCCAAAGTGCATGGCAAGGAAATCCGTGGGAGCCCCAGACAGAGGACAGTCTGTCCTGGGGTTGTGTAATGTGTAATTTGTCACCAGTTATCTCTAGGCATTCTGTGTGGCAGGGCCCAGGTTTCAGGTGGCATGAGGCTATGTGCGTGGTTTTCTTATTTTCCTCCCGAGAGGAGTGGTGAGGTTTGGGAGGAGGCCAATGCAAGTGCGTCACTCGTCTCTCAGCTTTCCTTTCTGAGGGTGTCAGCTTTTCAAAAACAGAACTTCACAGAGGCAGAGCTTTGGGTTTTCATGCACACCGTTCAGCCCGTCTCCCATCGCAACCCCGTGGGGATCAGTCTCCCATCACAAGCCTATGGGGCGTCTCTGCACGCTGTCTTTCTAGTTTGATGCTTTGGACTCGGCTCCTGCTGGAATGCGGGCCTTTGGCATTCACCCTGTGGGAGTGTTGCTTGCTGACATCAGAGGCAGCAGCGAGGGCGGGTTCTAATTGGCAGCCTAGGAATAGTTGCTGTGTATCTGGAGTTCCTTACCCCAACTATAGATACATAGTTGGGGTATGGGATGTGCTGGCACAGAGGCACAGGGCTTTGCTGCGCTCAAAATAAAATCTGGTGGTTCCCGTTGTTGTCAGAGGTGGGTGGGAGATGCTAAGGGGTAGAGAGCAGGAGTCTGACCTGTCAGGGCTTAGTTCCCGAGGAAGATCAGAATGTCAGTGCATTGCCTGTAGCCAGGTTTGTGTTTGTCAGAGAGAGGGACTCCAAACTCACGAGGGTCTGCAGAATCTCAGCTCCTGGAGTCGTGTTTGTGTCACTAAGAAGCCTTAGAAATGGGGGACAGAGAAGAAAACTGTTTGACTGATAGTCTCCAATCACAGCTTTGTCACTTAATAATTGTGATCGTAAGCAAATTAATTACCCTCTCTGTGTCTCATTTTCCTCATCTGTAAAGAGGATAATATTTCCCTTCAAAATATTTTGAGGGAATTAAAATGAAAACACACTTAAAATGCAAGTTAATTATATAATAACATTGATAACATTGGTCACCTTTGGGGAGAGAAATTAAATTCCTAGGTACTCAGGGGAGGAACTTTTTACTTTGTACCCTTTTATGCCTTGACCTTTGAACTATATGCATAGCTATCTGTTTAAAATGTTAATTTCATCTTATTTAAAAGTAAAACACATAAGATATTTTGATGGAATTTCTCAGAAAGTTGATTCTGCCTAGCTGAATAGCTAATAAATTTTTATGGTCATATAAAAAAATTTTAGCCCTAGCTGGTTTGGTCTGTGGACCAAAAGGTCCCAGGTTAGATTCCATTCCAGTCAAAGGCATGAACCTTAGTTGCAGGCTCCTCCCCGGCTTAGACCTTGGTCAGGGCACATGCAGAAGGCAACCAATGATGTTTCTCTCTCATGGATGTTTCTCTCTGTCTTTCCCTCTCTCCAGCTCTCTCTAAAAAACAAAAAATAAATGAAAAAATATCCTCGAGTGAGAATTAACAACAATAAATAAATAAATAATAAAAAATTTAAACCGCTGAAAGCATTTAACAAATGTTAATTTTCTTTCCTTTTCCCTTGATGATCCAGAGCTCAGGCGTGGTGACTTGAGTATCTGGAGTTCCTTACCCCAACCCAGTCTCCATCCCCAAAAGCATGGGAGGATATCCTATAAAGGGGCACCTTCTAAGGCCTTCTCCCTCTGGATGAGAACCTGGTGGCCAGAACCCTGGAAAGTGAACCACCTGCCAAACAAAACCCTGGGAAGTGGGGACCCCGCCCAGGATGTGGGGCTCTGGCAGTAGACATGTCCGCAGCCCAACATCTGTTGGACCCGGGTAGGTAGGATTTTCAGAGCTAATGCAGAGTCTGCTAATAGGACCTCAGCGTTCCCTACTACACGATTGCACTTGTTTTTCTGATGGATTTCTCAACTGTTCTCCTTTTTTATTCTCATAGCCCTGTAATGAGTGGATATTTATTTGCACACAGACCCTGAGGGAAGAAGTGACTTGCTTCTGATCACAGAGAAACGACAAGAGTAGAAGGGCAGCTCACATTTAACCCAGGTTTTCTTTATGCCAGGCACTGTACTAAATATTTTTCATGAATTATTTGGTTTTCATTTCTTAACAATTCTATAGTTGATGTTAAAGAGGCACTAACATCAACTCCACACTGCAGGTTAGAAAAAGAGCTGAAGAGTTTAAGTAACTGACTAAAGTCATATGGCTAGAAGGGGGCAAAACCAGGATTTCAGTTGATCTCCTACAATATCACTAAACGCTAGGCCTCTCGGTCCTGGTACTAATGATGCTACTTGTTTGGCATAAACAGTGGGCCAGCTTCTTCCTGCTTGGTTAGGAAAGAGCCGCTCTGTATGATGTTACCACTAACAAGGCCTTTGTGGGCTCTGCAGGTTCTTACTTCAGTCTCTGGAAGATCTGGACACAAGTTTAAGGAAACTGAACTCCCGCCTGTTTGTAGTCCGGGGACAGCCAGCAGACGTGTTCCCAAGGCTATTCAAGGTAAGTGTGCAGAGTCTGAGAGATGACAGTGAGCGTCTGCTCCCTAGGGTTTTCCCCGAACTAAGAGAGATGATATTGTGACCGAGGAAATGGAAACAGTCAGGGCTGGTCTGACCGCTGGTGGAGGAGTTGGAACAAAGGCACCCGGTCAGCTTGCCGACAGAATGAAACTGTGTTAAGGAAAAAATTCGGTGTAACCAGTGTCTTGTTGGAAAGGTCCCAGCTCAGTCCAGACATGGGATGTGGCAAGTTATTCCACCCCGGATGCTTCCTTGGATGTTTCCTCAGCTCAAGCCTGTAAGATTTATTAGAGCGCTTCCCACGCCAGGAGTTGGAGGGCGAGGTTTCCTGTTCAGCAAGGGGCGTTTCCTGTCTTTCTTTGCTCTGCTAGTTGGGAAAAGTCAGCCTTTCTGAGGGAGCTTCCCTGCCTCCCCTGGGGTAAGTGGCTGATCACATCTTCATGTGGGTACCACACAGGCCTGTTTGCTATATCAGTGGTTTGCTATACCAGCCCACTTCTCCTTCTCCCCCAGTCCCTCTACAAAGCTCATTTTAAAGCTCAAACAGAGTCAAAAGTACTCGTGGACAGAGGGCTCTAGGGTAGTCTCCCCTCATCCTCAGCACCCACATTGTCTTTAGGCCCCTCTCCACCCAACTTCCTTCCTACTCTTTCTGGGGGACAAGACGGGAGGAAAGGCTTAATGTCCAGGCAAGCCGCTCAGTAAACACTTAATCGTTCACTTCCCCTCCCTGCACCTCCCCACAAACGCACATATACAAAGCACGCAGGGTTGTTAACAGCCACCTTTCATTAGGGCTGAGAATGACTCAGGCACCGCTTTACGTAAGTGCTTTACATACGTTAGTTCACTTATTTTCACAGCAGCCCTGAGAGGGAAGTGCTGCTCTCCCTCCTGTCCAGGTGAGGAAACTGCAACTTCACGGTCATGGAGCTAGGAAATGGTGATCTAGGATTCGAGCCCAGGCTCTCTGACTCAAAGTTGTGTTCTTAACGTCCACGCCATTAAGCATTTGCCACGTATCTCTCTCTGCATTGTCCTCCTCTCTCCCTGCACCGCTAAGGCCAACCTAGGACAGCCCAGAAGCACACATCAGTCATTCAAAGAACATTGACTGATCTTCTACTATGTACTATGCCCCCATACTAGGCATTAGGGTGACGATGAAAGACAGCATGGTTTCTGCTCTGAGAATTCACACTCTAATGGGGTAAACAGACAGGTAATGGGCAACCTCACTGCCATATAATAAACGCTGTGATGGAAAAGGGCAAGGTGCAGGAGAATCATATTGAAGGAGAAAGTCAAGGAAGGCTTCTTGGAGAAGGTGTCCTCCAATAACACTTTACTGTTATCTACAAGATAATGAATTTTTAACAATGTAATCTGTATGAACTGCTAAGCCTGGTACTTGGCTCATAGTAGGGTTTCATAAATGTTTAGTGCTATTATCCTTGGACAAGGAAAAACACCCTGCTCAGGACCCATTCCCCAGGCAGGACTGAGTGAGGACCAGACCAGCCTGTACATGGCAGGACATTTGCCCCAAGGGGTTGACAGTTTTAATACACCGTGACCAGAGACTTTGGTTAGAACATGGTTTTCTTTTTGCTAAGTTGCATGCTCTGTGGGTTATCTGTACAACCATTCACAAGGCAAGCTTTCTTTCAACATTGCTAGAAAATCTAGAAATTTCTATCAGAAAAAAAAAAAAGTTAATACTTAGAAAAGAATTCCCTTCTTTTTTAACATGTGGCCTGACTGGTTTGATTTCTGTGACCTCTGGACTAAGGCTTGTTCCTCCTCCCCGACTCTGAGAGCTGGGGTTTATTAGCTCTGTTTGCTGCTGGCCTCGGGAGTGTTGCTGTGGAAACCATTAGAACACTACACATAGTACAAGTCTGCCAAGAAAACTAGGCCAGGAGTTTGCAGGGCTGGGAGGAGCTCTGGGGAGGCCTGCCGAGCAGGAGGGAGGAGGCAATCCCATCCTCCGCTGTCTCGCCAGTGAGTCAGTGCCTCTTGCTGGGACAGGGTTCCTCTGAGAGCAATGTATTTCTAGCTTCCTGCTGCATTCTCCTACTGCAAGGAGTCAGCAAGTGCACAGGGCTACCCACCTCTCCTGACTGCACAGAGACCCCTAGCCTCCGGCTCCAGAGGTGCTGTACCATTGGCCTCACCTCAAAGGCCTGTCCTCAAACCTTGTGAACCTCGCGTGGTTTACTTTCCAGTTCAAATCACTGTCCCTAGTGTGTTCTGCAGCCCATTCTGACAGGTCTCCAGACTTGCTCTGAGCTTCCAGCACCCAGCTTCCCCCTCCTCCCCACACAGTGTTTAGTGTAACAGACTCTCTCTCCACAGGAATGGGGGGTGACCCGCTTGACCTTTGAATATGACTCTGAACCCTTTGGGAAAGAGCGGGATGCCGCCATCATGAAGATGGCCAAGGAGGCTGGCGTGGAGGTGGTGACTGAGAACTCTCATACTCTCTATGACCTGGACAGGTAAGAGACGGGCTCCAGGGTTAGTTGGTGATTTGTGCCCTTCCCGAGCAGAACTCAGGGCAGTTTAGCAGAAGAGCCACCTAACACATGACGTATGGAGTTTTCTAGAAGCTGGAGGAAAATGGAGCAGAGTTGCGTTTGTAGAACAGGTCACAAAGAGCTTTTGCCTGATTTGTGTGCAGAGGCTCTTTAGGTCCAAGAGATGGAGCGGCGAGGATCCCCACTGAAGGTCTCCACAGACCTGCTCCTAATATGCTCCAGTCCCATCCACTCCTCATGCTCCCAACTCCAGTCCTGATCCTCAAAAGGCTGCCCTCTGACCTTAGTGGACACTACATGTTACCACTCCCATAGGACCTCTGTTCTTAGAGGTCCAGTTTCTGTACCCAGTACGAGTTCCCCGGGCTCCCGGACTGTCTGGTTTTCTAGGTCAGGCATTTAGAGATCCCTGCAGAGAGCTGATAACTAGAGTGGCCTCCTTCCCTGGGGACAGGCCTCTGTGCTTTCAGAGACTCTAGGAGGAAACCCTTTCCTCTCCCTCCCTGCAGAGCTGTCACCCTCCTGCTGCTGCTGTTGCTGCCAAGCCGGCAGGCAGCCGCTGCTTCTCCCCGCCTCCCTCTCTCCGACCCAGTTCTGGGCAGCTGCCAGAAGGCGGGTCACACAGCTCTGCATGTGAGCTGAGCTCCCTGGAGGAGGTGCTGGGTGTGGAACTCCTCCTTCTGCCACGTGCGGAGGAGTAGGGAGGTACTGCAGGGCCTGCAGCCAGCCTCATATCTCCACTGGCGGAGAAGAGAGAGAGGAGAGAGAGAGCCGGCCTGAGAAATGAACTCACCCAGCCAGTTGGTTTGCGTAAGCTGCTTCTTGGCCAAAAACAGCCCCGGGAATCTGGCTCTAACCCATCCCAATTCATCTTTATATAAACAGCCTCAATGCTCCACTCTCCTATATCCTTTCTTATTACCTGAGTACAGCTATGTTTCTCTTGTTCATGAAAAAAATACTTTGTAAACTGCAAAATACCCTTTAATTATTAGTTGTTGCTATTACTAACTCCAGCCCCAGGCTCTGGTTTAGGGGGGAGAGGCTGTTCTGCACCTCTTTGTTCTAGAAAATGCGGGTCAGCAAGGGAATGATCGTCCCACAAAGGAACACATTTACAGCTTTAGAACTTACAGCCCAAAGAACTTCCTCAAGGCTTCCTCTGCCTGGATATAGAGGAAGGTCCTCTGGGATTCCTATGGCTTGGAAAACCAGGCCGAGTATCAAGAATTCTGATGGGGATGTTTCTGAGATTAGAGAGATCTGGTCAGTCTGTCTTTAGGCGGCTCCACGCTGACCAGGGAACCTGGGATTGAGTACCAGCTTGGGCCCTGCCGTGCTCCATTACCTGAGGCACCTGTTCCGGCTCTCTGGGCTTCATTCCCCTCTTGGTAAAATGGAGACATAGCGGCCCTTGCCTCTCCTTTCTACTTAGTGGTAGATAAGGAAAGGTACCCTCTATGAGCAGATAAGGAAAGGTATTCTCCAAGCCTTTGAAGTTTGTGCTCTTCTTTTTTAAAAAAGAAAAAGAAAAAGAAAAAGAAAAAGAAAAAGAAGGGAAGGGAGAGGGAGAGAGAGAGCTAGAAACATCAGTGATAAGAGAGAATCATTGATCTACTGCCTCCTGCACACCCCCTACTGGGGACTGAGCCCGAAATCCAGGCATGTGTCCTTGATTGGAATTGAACCCGGTACCTTTCAGTCCACAAGCTGATGCTCTATCCACTGAGCCAAACCAGCTGGGGCTGGGCTCTTCTTATCTGGGTGGGTAGGGGCCTGAAATGAAAGGCCTGTGAGTGACGCTCAGTGTACTTTGGGATTCCCAGGATCATTGAGCTAAACGGGCAGAAGCCACCACTTACCTACAAGCGCTTTCAGGCCATCATCAGCCGCATGGAGCTGCCCAAGAAACCCGTGGCCTCCGTGACCAGACAGCAGATGGAGAGCTGCCCGGCCGAGATCCAGGAGAACCATGACGAAACCTACGGCGTGCCCTCCCTGGAGGAGCTGGGTGCGTGCGTGCTCCTGCCTCTTAGCCAGCACCTCCTTTTTTGTGAAAAACCTATCGGTTTTTCTTGTCTTTGTCAAAGTAATGCATGTTATTATAGACAATTTAGAAAATACAGAAAAATAAAAATGGGGATAACAATCACTATTTCCGATCACTCAGAGGTAACCACTGTTAATTTTGGAATATGTCCTTCTGGTCTTTTTTCTGTTCATACACCTAAGTAATCCCTCCCTTACCCCTCCCCGCTCATAAATAGTCTTATGTTTATAGTTGATGCTTCTGTTTTTTGTACTTTTCCCTCTCAAATGATGTAGGCACAGTCTGGTGCTGGCATCAGTGGGCTTTCAATACCAAAAATAGCTAAGACTGCTTCTGTTGAAGGGGAGGGTCTCAGTCTCTCAGGTTACTGACTACAACACCTTTTTGCCCTTACCCCTTCCTCCCCAAACCCTCTGTCCACGCGCCCTCCCCCCTTTTCCTTTTTGTATCTGAACAAAGTTAGCTTTCTCACCTGAATACTGCAGTTGTCAGCGAACCTGAAAGGGCGAGTAGTCCAGGATTGCTCTCATCTGCCTGGAAGGAAGGGTAGCTGGGGTGGGAAGGCAAGGGAGAGGAGAGGGAAAAGTCACAGTGGGAGGAGAACCAGGATGATCTAGAAAGCACTGGAACCTTAAGCATGACCTCAGCCCCAGTAGCAGCAAGAACCCCCACGGTTCAGTTCTTGCAAAGCTCAAAGAGCAGACCAAGGTGCCAAGACCTGCTGAGCTAACACTGGGAAGGCTGACCTCCGGGTTTCTGACCTGCTCCTCCCCTGCAGGCTTCCCCACTGAAGGACTTGGCCCAGCTGTTTGGCAAGGAGGAGAGACAGAAGCCCTGGCCCGCCTGGATAAGCACTTGGAACGGAAGGTAAGGCCCCCATTTCTGAGAGCCGGAACTTCAGATGCTGGCACCCATGCAGTGGGGAGCATGGGGTAGGTTCAAGCGTGGTGCCTCTGAGCTCAAAGTGGTTGAAAAGTAAAAAGTTCCTGATGGCCATAGCAGCGACCATTTGTGGGTGCTTCCCACCTGCTGGGCACTGGGCTGAGCAGATCTGGGTTAAGTACCTGCTTTTAATATTTTCCAGAGCCCTATGAGGTAGGTGTTCAGCTCCCTACTTTGTAGATTAGGTAATTAGGACTTAGATTATGAAACTTTCCTAAAGTCACATAGTAAAAGTGGTAGAGTAAGATCTCATTTGATGTGATTCTAAAACGTTTGTTAGATTGCTTTCTTTCATCTGTGGGCATGTTCTCCTTCCTAAGAGGGTACTGGATCAGGAAAGTCCCTAAGATGAATTATTGTGTGTGTATGTGCCCCCCACCTTCTGCTGGGTCCTCTTCGAGGCATGGATTTTTTTATTTGCTTGGACACAGAGAACAAAGGCCCGCCTCCCAGTGAAGTGGGAATTAGCAAGGGGAAGGAGAGGGGTCAAGGTCCCAGAGGCACTCCCTAACATTGGCAGCTGGCTGCCACCCCCTGGCACTAGGGTGCTCAGGACAGAGCAGTCAGCTCTCGTCTCTCGCTCCCTGCAGCTGGTTTACAGACTTGGTCCCTGGGTTGCCCTAGTGCAGCAGTCTCAGCAGTCTTATGACATGAGTGGAATATTTTTTACTGTAAAGTGGAAGCCTTTTTTCCTTTCTTCTGTTTTATCACAGACCATTTGGTGCCTATAGAATTCTCTCATGTCTGTCATCTTATTTAATCTTCAGGAGGTGGGAAATGTGCTCTCATTTAACAGAAATGTAGCTGAGGAAGGAAACTTGTGCACCATCATCCCACAAGTTAAATAGCAGAGTCGGGACAAGAACTTGGGCCTCCTTGTTTGGTCTAATGGTGGTCCCATCGAAATTTCTACTAGCACGAAGGGGTGAAATGTGTGCAGTGCTCAAGTCCTGGCTCCTGGCTTTCTGTTCTGTGACCTTAACCACCCAGTGCCTCAGTTTTTTCCTCTGTAACATCAGGCCTTTCCTTTCTTCACCTTCTCTTTTGATGCAGGCCTGGGTTGCCAACTATGAGAGACCCCGAATGAACGCCAACTCCCTGCTGGCCAGCCCCACAGGCCTCAGCCCCTACCTGCGCTTTGGCTGCCTCTCCTGCCGCCTCTTCTACTACCGCCTGTGGGACCTGTATAAAAAGGTGAGCTCGCGGCGAGGGCAGCCCGTCCGCTCCCAGTTGCGGGAGCTCGGATCAGGGTCTTCCAGGCCATGCAGTCACCCTAAAAAGGGGCCTTGCCTCCGGTCCTGGGGGTGGGGACTGGGTTGTGGATCCTGGAGGTGCTTAAGTGAGCACTGTGTCAGAGAAGGTGGGGAAGAGACCACCTTCAAGAACCTGCGGAGCTGAACACAACCCAAACTGCTGATCCACAGAAAATCGAGGTTACCAGGTAGAACAGGACAGGCAGAAAGCTGACCTCAGCGTGTCCGTAGAGGTGGCAGGTCTGCTGGCAGCAGGTGGACAGGGCCAAGCAGTGGGGGGCGGAGGTAGAAGGGCGAGGCTTGAGCCCATCCTCAGCTGAAGAGCACAGTGGCTTGTGTCCAGAGCATCAGAAGGGAAGTTGCGGAGCGGCTGCTGCCCATCAGTGATGAGACGGCCCGGAGGGCTGCATGCAGGCTGTGCCATACAGACCATAGGCAGGTCCTGTGGTAGTGCCCCAGACAGAGTGGGCAGCACAACAACTATTCAGCATCTGCATTGTTTCACATTGCCCCGTCCTTGCCAACATCAGGATTCTATGGCACAGAGTGGCTTTTGATGGTTTAGTGGGTAATCTTCTGATTTTATGAAAGTCATTATTTGCTTGGAGGTCTGATCTTCTAATCTCCTCATGGTCCCAGATCCAGTGTATTGTATATAACTTATGTAACCAAAATCTAGACTGAGCAGTTTTTATACATGGTGATGAGAAAATCCCTTTGACATTCTAGAAAGCAGAGCCACACGGGCCCCTAAGGAGGAGGATTATGAGCCTGGGAAGTTTGGTTCCCGGTGTGGAGTTCAGCAGTGATATCCTTTTCCTCTGCCCACCTCTCTGCAGCCATTCTCATCGCTCAGAGCAGGGCACAGCCGGGCCTGGGTTCAGCCTGGGGGCACGCTGTGCACATCACAAGCATGTCAAACTCAGGGCCTGCCGGTTGACATGCTTGGGAGGGGATAGTCCCTTGCATGTCTAGGGAGTTTGGAGCAACCAGGTTCATGGCAGGGGAGAGGTCTGGGGACACGTGATGAGAGCTGGGCAAGCCTTTATATCCACGGGCTCCTCCCACCCCCAGGTGAAGCGGAACAGCACACCCCCCCTCTCCCTCTTTGGGCAACTCCTGTGGCGAGAGTTCTTCTACACGGCAGCCACCAACAATCCCAGGTTTGACCGCATGGAGGGGAACCCCATCTGCATCCAGATCCCCTGGGACCGCAACCCTGAGGCCCTGGCCAAATGGGCCGAGGGCAAGACAGGCTTCCCTTGGATTGACGCCATCATGACCCAACTGAGGCAGGAGGGCTGGATCCACCACCTGGCCCGGCACGCTGTGGCCTGCTTCCTCACCCGCGGAGACCTCTGGGTCAGCTGGGAGAGCGGGGTCCGGGTGAGTGCCTCTCCGCGGGGCCCGGCCAAGGGCAGCCCCCTCTGGGGTGGGGGATGGGGTTGGACCCCTGGGTCCAGGATATCCCCTCCAAGCCTTCCAGAAGAGGGCTTTGGCTCTTCTCCATGGGGCATGTGGTGGCTTGGGGAGAACCATAGCAGTCGGTACCCAGGTCGGCTGAAACCCCACCGCCCCATCTAGGTGTTTGATGAGCTGCTCCTGGACGCAGACTTCAGCGTGAACGCGGGCAGCTGGATGTGGCTGTCCTGCAGTGCCTTCTTCCAGCAGTTCTTCCACTGCTACTGCCCTGTGGGCTTCGGCCGCCGCACGGACCCCAGCGGCGACTACATCAGGTGAGGACGTAGACCAGCTCTCTGTGGCCTCTTCCTAGGGCAGGATACCCTTGACCCTTTGAAGGAGGGTCCGGTGTTCTGATGGGGTGTCTGGTGTGTGTTTCAGGCGATACCTGCCCAAATTGAAGGGGTTCCCCTCTCGATACATCTATGAGCCCTGGAATGCCCCCGAGTCGATTCAGAAGGCAGCCAAGTGCATCATCGGTGTGGACTACCCCCGGCCCATCGTCAACCACGCCGAGACCAGCCGGCTCAACATTGAGCGAATGAAGCAGATTTACCAGCAGCTCTCTCGCTACCGGGGACTCTGTAAGGAGCCCCTACTCCCTGCTAGCCCCCAGGTCACTGAAAGGAAGGGCAGCGCCTGCAGGCTCGGGGGGCCTAGACAGGGATTTCCAGATATTTGTCCAGGGAGACCGAGTGCTGTCTCCCAGGCTGCTACATTGACTTGACGTTTGGGGCACGGGGCCCTGCACACTGGGCTGGATCAGGCCTCTGAGGAGTCAGGGACGAGATGGAACCTTGGGGTCATGGCCCAGAACCCCCCACCTTGTTTTCACCCTGCAGCCCTCTGCAGTCCTGTGAGAGTGTGTTCTGCCTCTCCCCCAGGTCTGCTGGCGTCCGTCCCGTCCTGCATGGAAGATCTCAGCAACCCAGTGGCAGAGCCCGGCTCCAGCCAGACTGGGAGCATGAGCAGTGCAGGTGAGTAGCAGCTGGCCTGTGGCAGCCTTGCCCATCCCGAGGGCACTCAGGACCACCCCCAGCTCCGTCACTGAGGGCTGATGATGAAGGCCAGAATGAATCTGTGTCCCAGTGGAGCTTCTAGTGCCCCTGGGGCGGACAGAGTAAAGGAGCCAGGCAGATCATCTCAGGTGACAGTGCCGGGAAAAGGAAATGAGGAAATGGAGTGACCTGATAAGAGAGAGGCTGGGGCAGGGGATTACTTCGGGTCAGCTTAGATCGGAGCAGCCAGGGAGCACCTCTCTCAGCAGGGATCAAGTAGTGAGCAGGGCCAGCCTTTCCAAGAACAGAGAAGAGCTTTCCCAGAAAGGGGAAAAGAAAGAAAAGTCCGAGATAGGAATGGGCTTAGTCCATTCAAGGAACAAAAGTAGGGAGGCCTATGTGGCTGGCATGTCCGAAGTGAGGAGCTGGCATCTGCAATGAGAGTGATGAGGATGAGATGTAGCAGGAGTAGCTTTGTGTAGGCTTGGTGTCCACTAGGGGCATTCCGATTCTGTCATCAGTACACTGAGAGGGCACTGACGGTGGTCAGCAGGGTGGGCCATGATCTGATTTGTGTTTTACAAAGCACATTCTGCCTGCCGTGGGCGGGACAGTGTGGGCAGGAGTGCAGGGAGGCTAGACGGCAGGTGGTGGCAGTGTGGCCCAGTGGTGGCAGGAAAGGAGAGTAGACTTGCCGCATTCTGATCCTCCTCCCTGGGCTCGGGGGTGAGGATCAGTGAGGTGATACTGGCAAGAACTCCAGCACCTTTTCTAGTTGCTCAGCAAGGCTGGCCAGCACACTGCTCCTGCCTGCTTTAGGAGGCACATCTAGGGTCGCAGAGGGAATTCCTCACCGTCAGAGCAAGGACAGCAGACAGGCCAAATCAGGCCTGGAGCCCGGAGGTCTGGGGCCCAAAAGCTGGCTCTGCTGCCAACAGGCCTGGTTGTCTCTCCTTGAATGTTTCCAGGCGAGGCCATTGCTGAAAGGAAGGGCAGGGTTAGGCCTGAGGAGCCGCCCTGCATTGGTGACAGGCCCCCTGCCTCTAAAGAGCTATCACCACACGGTTTCAGGTCATCTACACACAGCCTGGGTGACACTGTGACCTGCTTCCCCCACAGGCCCAAGACCACTGCCCAGTGGCGGCCCGGCATCCCCCAAACGCAAACTGGAAGCAGCTGAGGAGCCGCCTGGTGAAGAACTCAGCAAACGGGCCAGGGTGGCGGACTTGCCCGCCCCAGAGCTGCCGAGCAGGGATGTCTGAGAGTGAGTGGCAGCTGCTGACATTCAGCTTCCGGAGGGAAGGTGGGAGAGAGGTAGGGGGTAGGCGTGGAAAACTACTTCCCTTCTAACTGGAGGTTAAAACCCAGCACACTAGATTAAAAGTTGGTGGGAGGGAGCTGCATGAATTTTTTAGAATTTCAGTTCAAAAATCCTACTGTTCTGACTTTTATCCTTTCTAAAAATGTAAAAGGAAATTTTAAAGTAAGGCTCTTTCTTTGCCAGCTAAAGGGAAAACATTCAGGGGGCGGGGGCCCTTTCTACTTTTCAAAGTGAGTCAGATCTAACAAAAAGAAAGCAGAGACCCGAAGGGCCCTGTGGCAGGGTCTGAGGATGCTCCAGGCCCCTCTGCCATCACCCCATAGGCTGTGCTCTGCAGGTAGGCCAGGGGAGGGCAGCACTTGCCTTCAGGAGAAAGGCTCACTCAGCCCAGCCGCCCCCTAAGGTCTGGAGCCCCAGCCCCCTCTTGTTGGCCTCTTACAGCCCCTCCTCCACTCTCACTTTCCTCATGGCGTTGGCTGTGTGCTTTCCTGTTAGCATTCATCTTTCTTGGAAACCTCCTGAAAGTTGTTTTATAGAAAAGTAAACCTGCTTCCTCCTTCCCTAGAGCTGTAAGACCCTTTTGTGCCTTTCTTGGAGAAAAGTAAGTTATTGTCCTCTTTGAGTCATCATCTCAGGATGTTCCTTATGTGCCATGGGGTTGGAGGGTGATTGGCTCCACTTAGGAGCCCATTGATTCTTATCCCCAAACCCCTCTGCTCCCGGGCTGGGCAGGGCCCGCTGGTTTGGGCATCCAGGCTTGAATGCGGTGAGACAGCAAGTGTTTGGTGCTTGTGCCCTTTGCCTCACCAGGCTCTTTGCTGGTGGACAGATTCTTGCTATCTTGTTCTAGAAGCACCGGCAGCCTTAGATACTGCCCTCTCAGTTATCTCTTAGCCCGCTGATACTAAGCAAAGTTCATCCCGTTCTACAAATCTGAAACCTGGTGGGATGATATTCCGACTTTTAGGTGAGAAGACCAAAGAACAGAGAGGTTAAATGTTTAGATCAAGGTTGCTCAGGAAGCTTGAAATTCAGCATGAAATTGTTGCCGACAGGCATGTGACAAAGGGGAGCATAAGACATATAAATGTGATACAGAGCGGATGCCTCTCTTCATTTTATCACGAAAACAGAAGCTTTCTCAGAGTACCCTCCCCGGCTTTTCACATTGGTCTCATGAGCCAGAGCTGAGTAAAAAAGCCACCCCCGAGGCGGAAGCAGACAATCCTGCTTTTGTCCAGATTAGTGTAGACGATTGGTTTTTCAACTTGAGTGAGCAATGGAATCCTCTGGAGAATTTGTTCAGCCACAGATTGCTGGGCCCCACCCACAGAGTTTCTGACTCAGTAGGTTTGGGGCGGGACCTTCAAATTTGCATTTCTGACAAGTTTCCAGCAGTTGATGATGCTGTTCTGGGTTGAACTTTGAGACTCACTGACGTAGACCAACCATGACCCATGTCTTTGCCAGGCCCACGCCCATGACCCACTGAACAAAATATGGGTTCTCTTAGCCAGGAAGTGTGCACAGCCAGAAAAGTGTTGCATAAGACAGGAGAGTTGCAAAGAAAATGGTAGCTATGATGATGATGATAGGTAGGTAGGTAGATAGATAGATAGATAGATAGATATTGTTATCATTAATACAAGAAACAGAAGCAGCGTTTGATTTGTATGGTGCACGATATGAGGAATGAGACTGAGCTTAAGAGCTCAGCTTTGTGCCCCATCCAGACTCAGCTGCACCTCTGTGCTTCCCTGCTCCTGACTTGGGAGCTGGTGGCAAACTCTCTGCCACTCAAATTCTTGGGCACTGTGACTCACCAGTAGGAAGGGAGAGAGTGACACCTGAGACTTGGCTATAGGCTCCAAAGTTTCCTGCAGACCTTGAGCCAGTGTGGTATCCTTTGCTGACATAAGCTCATGCATGCTCACTCCTCCATCCTTGGATGGGGAAAGGATGGACTTACAAATTTGGGTTTCTTGTTAGCATCCAATGGACAGGAAGGGGTGTGAAGCCCCAAGTACCCAGGTGGCCGTTCTAACTAACAGTGGGTACACTGAGGGAGGCGGTCCTTAGTTTGTGTTCCGGCTGCTTCTGTTTCTTGTATTAATGACAGAGTGAGAGAGTTGAGCAATCGAGAGATTGCTTTTTCAGTGCGTGTTTTATGAGTTGATTTTCCCCCGGTGCCTCTCTCCTGGTTGTTCTTCCCTTTCCCTCTGTGCTGCTGTCATCATTTTTCTGCAAGGCCTCATTTGGTTTCCCCACCCCCTCGATCTGCAAACCTGTGTCAAAGCTTGAGAACAACAGCACAGGGACCATCTAGATGTCTGCTGATCCTGCACCTTGAGTAACTGCTTGAACAGGCCTTGGACTAGCTTTGTAGTCAAGGACAAGCTGATTCTTCCAGGCCTCAGTCTACCATGTTTGTGTTTTCTAACCCCTCATAGAACGTGGGTCCCTGGGGCTTATCGAAGGCCAGGACACTGCCACCTCCCTTCATGAGCCCGTCCCATAACTAAATCATGGCTGGGTCTACATAAGTCTGAATTGCTGTCATTATAGACACCTGAGGGCATCTAAACACCTCACCTTCTAAATTTAGGCACTGGTCCTTCACCATTTCTGGGTTACCCATGCTTTGAGAGTCTGATGAAGGACGGAGCCTCTCCCTGGAAAATTGCACCTGTTCACACACAAAAATGTGCACAGATGTTCAGGGTCTTCATGGACTGCCCTTAGCTTCTCCTTGGGCCCCTAAAGGAACCCCAGCGTAAGAGCCCTTGTCCTAGGAGTCCTCAAGCGCTGTTTTTCTCCCCCATGCCTAAAAGGGAAAGAAAACACAGGAAGGGGAGGGGTGGGGGAGAGCTGTTGTGGTGTACTCTCCTGGAGCTTTTCGTTGCATAATAGCCAGCTCTCTGGCTTAACAGCAGGGGCCAGAGAGACCTGTGTCTGAAATGCATACACAGTCAGCATGTTTTAATAAACATCATACACGTTAGTAGCATTTATTTGTAGTGAAAATATATGACTAAGTTATTATCGTACAAGCTTAAAGGGAAAATTGTTGAAAATGGTACACATATTAAAGCAGGGCGCACTCATATTGACCTATATAGGCACCCACTCCTACATTTGCTCTTTAATTTACCAGCTTCATAGAAATTCTCTGTAATACATCCATATTTAACATTTGTCTTGAAAGGGTTTCATGTGTTGGAAGACTAATGTTAAATTCTGAGTTCAGTGTCTTTGAGTCTTGACAGCATTTTTCATTTTCTGTTAACATACAAACTTCTATGTATGTTGCTTGAATGTTAGTTTTCATGCCACCATGTTGATTTCTTCTTTTTCTATCCTCTAAAAGTCTTTTTTTATTAAAAAAAATACACATTTTTATTTATTTCAAAGAGAAAAGAGAGGGAGAGAGAGAAATATCAGTGATGAGAGAGAATCATTGATCGTCTGCCTCCCGCATGCCCTCTACTGGGGACCGATCCAGAAACCCAGGCATGTGCCCCGACTGGGAGCCACACTGCAACCTGGTTCATAGGCCGGTGCTCAACCACTGAGCTATGCAGGCCAGGCTCCTCTAAAGTCTTAATGAGCAATACTGTACCACAGAGATTGCTTAGCGGTAAACATACAGGTTTGGAGTCAGCCAGGCCTAGGTTGTCTGCCGTGGCTCTGCCATCTCTGAATGCTGCAGTCTTGGGCAATTTACTTACCTCTCTGGCTTCAATCTCATCGGTAAAAATGGAGGCCATATCCTCAGAGTCAATGGGTTGTTTGCTTGGGCAGTCATAACAAAGAACCATAGACTAGCAACAGAAGTGTATTCTCTCACAGGTCGGGTGATTAAAGTCTTAGATCAGGGGACCAGTAGGGTGGGTTCTTTCGGAGGCCTCTCTTCTTCATTTGTAGATGGTGGCCCCTCCCTGTGTCTTCACATAGCCGTCCCTCTGTGTATACCTGTGTCCTAATCTCTTCTTATAAAGACACCAGGCATATGAGGTCGGGGCTCACCATAATCACCTTATTTTTATTAAATTACCTCTGTCAAGACTCTATCTCCAAAAACAGTCACACTCTGAGGATAGGACTTTACCTTGAATTTTGGGGAGACAGGATTCAGTTGTAGCACAAGTGTATAGGGCCTCACCCAGAGGCCCAGTAAGCCTTCTTAGCTGCCTCACCAGCGTTTACACTGTGCAGACTTTGCACAGAATACCGAATGCACACTCTCAGACACACCAGACGGCTTACACAGGCAGCCCAGCATTAGGACAGGCTTACCAGGTCTCTGTTATAAGGCGCGAGGCCATTTCTTCCCTCTGTTCCAGACTAGTAAGGTTAGAACTCTCTGAAATGAGTCGTCCTTGTGTCTCCTCTCTCCTCCCCTCAGCCTCTAGCGCAGCACCAGGGTTCTGTTACCTACATGTGGAAATTCCTAACCTCAGCCATTGCCTTCATCCTCACAATCATTGTCATCGGCTGACTTCTCTTCCAGCCATTTTTTTCTGACTCTCCACTTCTGGCAGCAGCCACTTCTGCCTCGATTCAGAAACTGCCCTTGTCAGATCTGAGCAGTATCCCAAAGACCTCATATGATCCTCCCATGGCCTTGTCTTCCTCCCTCTCCTCGTCCTCCTCCTCGTCCTCCTCAGAGGGGAAGTGTTCAGGCACCCAGTGGCATCACAGCAACAACCTTGTCCCTGGGCTCTGTGGCCCATGTGGTTCGCTCGTCCTGGTTCTCAGTCTGAGCATCCCCAGAGCAGCAGACAGAGGAGCTTGTGTCCCTGGGCAACTGAGCAGCCTCCTGAATGTTCCTTTCAGCACTTGTTTTTCTCTTTCAGCTGCAGCGCTGTGGCTCCGTGAGCAAAGCCTAGGTGCCCGAACAGCCACCACGGCAGCAGAGAGCAACCGGCAGAAAAGCTGATCATCGACCGATTGAGCAAATGTGTGTGTGTGTGCACGCGCGCGTGCAGAGGAAGGAGTGGTGTGCCTATTTGCGTGTGCATGCATCTGTTTACACTCTTATGACTCTGAACACTGCCTGGGCTGGAGAGGTACCTGTAGCAGCTTCACCTCAGCCTTCAGACACCAGGTTAAAGGTCAGGGCTGTAATTTTCAGCCACCACAGAAGAGTAGAGCCCTAGCTGGCATTCCAGCATCTGCCCCTCCCCCAGCCCTTCCTCCCTCCCTCCTCACATCAGACTGAGGAGCAGGAGGGCAACATTTCTGGCTCTTATCCAGAGCGTGGGATTCTAGAGGCGGCCAGAGCCTTGCTGAGTTCCTCCTGACCCTGGACATAGTCCCCTGGCCTGGTTTCTTTCTTTTTTTTTTAATTCCCTGTCATTGGGTCCTCCAGACCCTTCCTCAGGCATCTAGGACAAAGCACAAGATCTGTAAACTTTCCATCATACAGAAGCACGCCGGTACTCATGTGCACAGTACTGTAGACGGAGCCTAGGAAGGAAGTGCATCCACCTTGTGGGGCTGCCAACCTAAGGTTAGAAACAATAACCCAGCGCTCACTGCTCCTTCCCTAGAAGCTGAGGACCAGCCTCAGAGCTGACCATGGAGACCCAGGGCCTCCACCAGGAGGAGGCCAGGTTCCTGGCACCTCTGGCCACACTCCAGGGCACCACAGTGCTGCCACTGAGGTCAGCTGACACCCATCCAGGGGAGCCCTTCTAGTGTGCTCTGCAGGCTGCCATGTTAGCCCTGCCAGGAGCTGGATGCCAAGGACCCAGGCAGATGGACTGGGATGGGGACTGCCAGGCACAGTTGGTTAAGATCTAAGTAGAGAGCCCACCCAGCACACCAATCAACACACCAGAAGCAGCAGGCGGGAGGGAGGCTGACCCAGAGAAGCAAAGTCCTTACATTCCAGGAGTGGTTTGTGCCTCCCACCCCAACCTCCCACTGTCGAAGGCCTGTGTTGAGAAAAATAATGGAAAGAAGGACTAGTCAACTGCAGCAAGTCTTTCTTCCACCCTGTGGCCTGCACTTGAGCCACAAAGTATGAGTGTGTGTGTGTGTGTGTGTGTGTGTGTGTGTGTGTGTATGTGTATGTGTGTGAGTGCACTCATAGCTGAGAGGCTAATTCCTCTGGGTTTTTATTTTCACATGTAACATTAAGCTGGCCTCTGGGCCTTCTCCTCTACCTCCCTGTGACCTTCCCCAGCCTCCTAGCTGTTAACTCCCTGGGCCCCAGCCCCGTCCCTCACTGTCCTCTGTCCTGGGGCCAGACCCTGGGCTCAGGCCCGTCCCCGTCAGCTGTCCAGCACACTGACAGGCTTCTTCCTGAGATTTGCTCAGCCAGAGGGCTGCCTCTGGAGTCCAATTGTTGTGTGTGTGTCACCCTCACTAGACCTGTCCCGTAATCCTGTGGGGGAGCAGGGCACGGGTAATAGCATGTATTCAAAACCTTTCCCTATGCCCCAGCCAGGAGGAAAGAGAACTGGGGACGGGTGCCAGAAGGGGCCTAGAGCAAGCCTGGAAGGGCCGGTCTGAGAAACTGAGGAAGCCGGAGGCCTGAGGGCCAAGTCAGTATTTATTTAGCAGCACCTTCAAGTATCAGGATGAGCCCCCTCTCCTGCCTGTTTGATACTGGCTCTCTTCTCTAAGGTATAATAAGTTGGCCAGACTACGTATCCCTACTTCATCACCCCTGGTATGCTGGCCCATTCCAGTGGAATAGAGTGGTCCACTCCAGAAGCTGGGCAGAGTGGGGTGAGGAAAGGGTGCATCCGGTGGCCTGGAGCTGCATGATGGCTTTGAGCCTCCTCTCTCCTGGCCCGGGTGTCCCTGGTGGATGTTGCAGAGCGCTGCCCCAAATCCTGATCCAAGGGCCAACATGGGGAAGAAATGGTCACAGGCAAAATGCACTTTATATAGAGATTTTCTATTGCTGGGAAAGTGTGCTTCTCCCACAGTTTGTCTGTGAACATTCACTTATTTCATAAATGTCTGATCCTGTCTGAGCGAAGCTGTGCTGTTGTCAATTTTGTGGGAGGTCCGAGGACTGAGAGTTAAGGCTGAGCCTGAGCGAAGCCTCAAGCCAGACTATCTTGGTTCTGCTGAAACCAGGAGCCTCTCACCCCTCCTTGGGGGTGGCAGGGAGGTGGGGTTGGGAAGAGACAGAGGTAGGGGAGACTTCTCGATGAGCAGCTGGAGCACCAGATCTTTGTCAGAGTTGGGGGTCCATCAGCCAGGATGGCACAGAGCACTCCAGGCCCAGGATGGGGTTCCTGAGTTCTCCCTCCGTTGGCCAGCCTTTGGTCTGCTTAAATCCCCCAGGCGGGGGACCAGTCAGGCCCTCGTCCATCCTTTACCTCAACTCCACCACTTGAGCCAAATCTGTATGGTGCAGAAGGGATGCACGCCCTCTGGCTTTGGTTAGGTGGTCGAGATTTGCCCACAGCCAAGACCAGGGCCTGGAAGCTGATTGTCTCGTGACATCTGACCAGAATGATCCTCGCTGTGCAGTGTTCATGGGCCTTCTTGTGACCACTAGAAGTGAGAACATTAGCCTACATGCCAACTTCATGTGGGATGGCGCTCAGGCAAGGACCAAGCATAGCCCAAGCTGCCCTGCCTAGGGAGAGAAGGGGGAAAGGGAGGAACTTGACTCTGGGACTTGTTTCATTCTTGGCTCTGCTTTGAAGCCCCTGATATCCCTCTTCCCTCTCTCCCTTCTGGCTTCTCTCTAATGTGGCCTTGGCTTAGCCTCACGAGCTAAGAACAAGGGATACCTTTGTTCCTGAGCAAAATGTTCCGAAAGTTGGAGTTTTCCTAGACACACACACACACACACACACACACACACACACACACACTCCGAACCTGAGATGCCCCTCGTTGAGACAAACACACACTGTAAGGAACAATGATTAGCTGTGATGGTAAGATTGCTTTTCTGGGAGGAAAAGCCAGGCATCATAGCAGTAGGTGGTTACTATTTGGGCACAGTGAAAGGAGTCTGGGCCAAGTTAGCAGGAAAGGTAAAGTGGCCATTCCTCTGGGCCTGGAGCAGGGAAACCAAGGCCTTTGGCTCCATGCACGGTTATCTGTTCTTGGGGCTGGAGCTGGGGGGTTGCTGAAGGGCTGGTGCCTGCAGCCCTTTTCTGGGTGCTACATTGAAGGAAAAGGGGGTGGTTGACCAGTTGGCAGTCCAGGTTTGTAAATAGGGTTCCACAAGCTGTGAAACAGTTTGCTCTGTCCCTTCTTCAGGGAGGGGTGAAGGGCAGGGCCTGTCTGGTTGTCTGGAGTGGCCAGAGAAGCCAGTGAGGCTTAGCTAGCAGCTCTATGACCCACCAAAGCTGGGGCCCGGCCTTGGCCAGCAGCCTGCATGTCCAGCAATCCATGCTCTGTGAAAGAACTTACAGAAGTAGTCTTAGGGGAGGGAAGACCAGGAAGAGACAAATCACAGCCTAAACCTAACATGGATAGAGGTGCTAGAGGGAGCAACAAAAACACCAAAAGAATCACAAGAAGGTACCTGGGTGAGAGGAGAGAGGGGCCGTAAAAGGAAAGGCCCAGAGTCTTAGAATGTGAGAAGCTATGCCTGGCCATCATTGCTCAGTGGTTGAGCGTTAACCTATGAACCAGGAAGTCACAGTTTGATTACCAGTCAGGGCACATGCCTATGTTGCTGATTCAATCCCCTCTTAGGGGCATGCAGGAAGCAGCTGATAATTGATTCTCCCACATCATTGATGTTTTTCCCTCTCCCATCCTCTCTGAAATCAATAAAAAATATTTTAAAATATTTTACAGAGAGGAAGGGAAATAGATAGAGAGCTAGAAACATCGATGAGAGAGAAACATCCACCAGCTGCCTCTTGCACACCCCCTACTGGGGATGTGCCCACAGCCAAGGTACATGCCCTTGACCGAAATCAAACCTGGGACCTTTCAGTCCGCAGACTGACACTCTATCACTGAGCCAAACCGGTTTCGGCTAAAAAAATATATTTTAAAAAAGGATATGATAAGCCAGCTATGGATACAAAAGAGGGATGCTCTACAGGAACTACTTTTGAGATGTTGAGAAAAGGAAAAATCTGGGAAAGTCTGGACCTGGGAAAGGAGAAGCTGAGAGGCAGAAGCCAAGAGGAAGGGTTTAGTTCACCATTAGTAGCTGCTTGGGGCTGAAATGGGGTTTGGGTCAATCTTTAGAGAGAAGACCCTCTAGGTCGAGTTCTTAGGAGGGTCTCCTTAAGGTAAGGGGACAGGATGGGGTGGGACCTGAACCCAACCAGGAGATGGGCTCTTTTCAGCCTCTGTAACAATACATTGATATTACAACCCCAGAACAACCACGTGAGAGACCACTATTGTTCCCATTCCCGGATGAGGAAAGCAAACCTTAGGATTGTTAAGTCACTAATGCAAGACCACATCACCTATTCACTTGGGGGGTCAGACTCCAAACCTGTCTGTTCTAGGAGCTCACTCCGGACACATCCTCACCCTTGTCTTCTTCCACTTGCCGCCTTTCCAGCCCGCCCTATATGGCTGCTGCAGGGAGCCAAGTAGGGCCCTGGGTCCCTGGTCCCCCAATTACTAGTTACCTGATACCAGGGCGCTGTGCCCACCGCCTCCTACTCGCAGAGCCTGAAAAGGCGCGGGAGGAGCGCGCTCTGCTGAAGGGGCAGGAGACAGAGAAGCCCGTGTGTGATTTAGGGTGAAACTGGGCCAATCCTGGGGTCTGAGAGGGGCCGCGACTTCAGCACCACGGAGAGCGCGCGTGGGCGGGGCCAGCGGGGCCGGGGCGGGGCCGGGCGGGGCCGGGCGCACGAGACCCCCGGCAGAGCCCGAGGGCGCGCGCGGCGGCGCTCCCGCCGGTCCGGAGAGCGGGGTGTCCCCCGGAACCGGGCTCTGCCCAGCGCCGGTGTCGGGCCGCAGGGGTCCAGCCCGAGCCCCGCCGCCGCCGCCGCCGCGGGCTCTCGCCGCGCCCCCTCCTCCTTCCCCTCCGCCGCCGCCGCGCCGCCGCCGTGCGCCGCCCGGATGGCCTGGGCTGCGCCGGGGAATGGCGGAGCGAGAGAGCGGCGGCCCGAGCGGGGGGGCCGCGACCCCGTCGGCCGCCTCCCCGTTCCTGGGGCTCCACATCGCGTCGCCGCCCAATTTCAGGTGAGGATCCCTGCTCCTCTGCGCGCCCCGCCCTTCTTCACCCGGGACCGATCGGCCCCGACTCACCCCCCCCCCCACCCCGCTCCGCCCCCAGCTCGCACACACCCCGGAGCTCCGGGAGCGAGGGGGCGGCCTGGGGATGGGGTCTCTGCCCGGGAAAGGGCTCCCAGCGTCTCCTCGGCCTCAAGTCCAGACTTAGAGCCGCTGCATCCGTGGTGCAGCCAGCTCCCTCCGCCATTCCAGGTCCTATAGGCTGGAGACTCGGAGCTGAGATCGGAGGAGGGGGGCGCGGAGGCTGCCTTCTCCCCCCACTTTGTGGCCTGGGATCTGGTTGAGATCTCAGAGGAGGCAGGTAGGCTTGCCTGTGTCCAGCCCGAAGCCTGCCATACGGACGGGAGCAGCAGACCGGGTGTCCCGCGGGACCAGTTTCTTGGGGCCACCGACCACCTTGGTGCCGGAAGGAGGGAGTCGTAGGCCCCTCCCCCTGCCCTGCCTGGCCAGGACCCCCTGTGGGTGTGGACAAGCACCGACTGTGTCAGGTGTGTGCAGGTGCACAAGGCTCGTCGGTCTTAGCCCAGAGATCCTAGGCCCAGCTGTGGGAGGGGGAGCCTGGAATGGATGGCCCGGGTGCAGCCAGGGACATGGGGGAAGGGGGACCCCGCTGGAGTGAGTACCTAGGACCCTGATCTGTGCTCCTCTTCACCCCACTCCCCGCCCCCTCTCTGGTGTCGGGCAATTGGAAGATGGATTTCAGAGAAGTGGACAGTTGAGTGTTGTGGGGAAGGGCTGATGTGCCTTCCCCATAATCCTGGCCTTAGCTGTAGAGGAGGATGAGGAGGTATCACTGCTCCCGGGTCTAGGAGGAGAAGGAGGCCTCGACATACCCCATTTTAACATCTAATGAGCTGATGCCTTTCCCTCTCCCGGGGCTCCCACCCCCCAGCCAGGCCCCAGCTGGGCTCTGGCGCCAGCCCCCTTTTCCGACCAGGGACTTGCTGGCTGCCTGGCCCTCAGGTGGGCAGGGACCCTTGTGGGTTTCTAATGGCATCATCAGGACTGAAAAGCTCCCCTGAGGCCCTGAGCTGAGTGAGGGGGGACGGGCGGGAGGGGGCCAGATGGAGGAGGCCAGGCCCGAAGGCTCCAGGGATCAGTGCCTCAGGGTAGCAAGGCTGAAGCCTGAGACTGACTCCACCTGGCAGGACACACGCGGCTTCCGGACAAGCACTGCCCTCCTACCTGGAGGCCCCCTACCTGCAGTGAGTGGGAGTACAGTGGGCTCAGGGGGACCTGGGTTCAAATCCTAGCTCCGCCCCTTTCTTGCTGCATTACCTGGGCAGGTGTTTGTCCTCCTTGAGTCCCAGCTCTGAGGTGAGCTAATTCATATTATTGATCCCTTCATGGACTTGGTAAGCCGGTGCTTCGCACGTGTCAGCCCTTCTTCCTTCGTCCTAGCGGGCACTTATATAGCTCCTTTCTGTTCAAAGTTTCCCAGTGCTGGCTGTTTAGTTCTCATAGCCACCCTGGGCGCGGGGATCCGTCTGCCCATTCTCTACACAAGAAGGCTGAGATTCGGGGAGGCAGCAGGCTTGCCCAAGGACCCCGAGGAAGCCAGAGCCTGAGGCTGAACTGGACCCAGGCCTGTGTGTTCAACCCACTCTACCTCCAGGCTTGCCTCTGGCCCAGAGCACGGCTTTGCCTCCCCGCAGCTGCCTCCTGGCCCCCAGGTGACAGCGCTCTCCATCGCCCCCTGCAGGCAGGTTATCATGGACACTGTAGGGAGAAGAGTGGCAAGCTGGATGCCAGCCAGGGAGTGTGTCCAGTCCCAGGCAAGTTGGGCAAGGGTGGCGATATGTGAAGGCAGGGGCATGGGCCTGCCCTCCAGGACACCACAGCCCCCACGTGGCCCACCCTGTTGGCTCCAGCAGTTACCGCCGCCCCACTGTCCCTTCCCCAGCCTCTCAGGTCCCTTAGCCCCGCTCGGGTTAACCCTGGATGGTTACTGCTCTCCGGGGGATCTTTGGAGAGCCGTGGATCCAGCTGGCCTGGGTTTGAGGCCTAGCTTAGCCTTCTTACCTGTGTGCCTCGAGCCTGGGCACCTAACCCTCTGAGCCTCCGCTTCTGCTCCCCGATGCCGGCTTTGGTGTCTGCACAGGGCCATCCTAAGACTTGGATGAGAGGACACATGTTGAAAGTTTCAAGAACTGTGGAGAGGTGCAGTCTCACAGAGCTATTGTTGCCATTATTATTATTATTATTATCTGCTGTGTGCACATGTGCCCCCAACACCACTGTCAGCTTCCGGAAGGCATGAGGAGTCAGTGCCTAACCTTTGATTCACCCAATGCCCAGCCTAGAGCAGGTGCTCAATGATGCTTTCTTGGTTTCTTACTTAATTAAGGATAAAGTTGGGTGCTGCCCCCCTGGAGAACAGGAAGTAACAGTGCACGTTGTCAGAGAGAAGCAGTGGACGCTGACACCTGCGAGGCGCTCCTTTGCCTGGGCACTGTTCTGAGCACTCCCCCCCTCCCCCAGCCACACATTATCCCCACTTTGCAGTGGAGGGAACTGAGGCATAAAGAAGTGGGGTAACACCTGGCTGACGTGGCTCAATGGTTGAGTGTTAACCTATGAACCGGGAGGTCATGGTTCGATTCCCAGTCAGAGCGCATGCCTGGGCTGAGGGCTCGATTCCCAGTGTGGGGCATGCAGGAGGCAGCCGATCAATGATTCTCTCTCATCATTGATGTTCCTATCTCTCTCTCCCTCTCCTTTCCTCTCTGAAATCAATAAAAAAAATATATTTTTTTAAAAAGTGGGGTAAGTGGCAGATCTGGGGTTTAAACCCAGGCAGTCTGATCTGAGAGCCACCCTGAGAGAGAGCTCCCTGGAGTGTTGATAGAGTTGGTGGGGGAGGGGAGGTCAGCATGCCATAGATCTGGAAGGGCGGGGAGTTCATTGCAGTTGGTGTAATTAAATATGTGAGGGTCTCTTTTCTGAATATAAATTCTCCAACCAGTTACTAATAGTTGCCTGTGAACATGATATAGGAGGAAAGATTTGTACTTATTGTACATACTGCTGTATTATTTGACTTCTTATTTTTTTTAATATATTTTATTGATTTTTACAGAGTGGAAGAGAGAGGAATAGAGAGTTAGAAACATCAATGAGAGAGAATCATCGATCAGCTGCCTCTTGCACACCCCCTACTGGGGATGTGCCCACAGCCAAGGTACATGCCCCGGACCAGAATCGAACCTGGGACCTTACACTCCGAAGGCCGATGCTCTATCCACTGAGCCAAACCGGTTTTGGCTTGACTTCTTATTTTTACAAAATATATTGTAACCTATTTTTACAACAAATTGTGTAACTCACACAATAATTTTAAAGTGAAAGAGATACCTGTCCATGACAGGCATATCTCGTATTATTGCACTTCACAAATATTGCTGCTTTTTTTTTTTTTTTTTTAACAAATTGGGGCCAAAACCTTCTAGCAGCAAAAAGATTATGACCTGCTGAAGGCTGAAATAATGGTTAGCATTTTTAGCAATAAAGTCTTTTTAATTAAGTTACATGCATTGGTGTGTGTTTTTTAGACATGATGCTATTGCACACTTAATAGACTACATTATAGTGCAAGCAGAACTTTTTAAAATATATTTTTAAAAGATGCTTGGAAAGTAAAGTGAGCAGCCTGCCCTGGGTGTGTATAGGATGAAAGACGTTAGAGATCAGCTCATCCAAACCAACTCCTCCCCTTGGACCTCAGAGGAGACAGAAGCTGAGTGGCTTCCCGAGAGCACACGGCGAGGTAGTGGCAGGGCTGGGACCGTGGCCTCATGACTCCTTGGATGGGGGTGCTCTTACCCCAACACAGGGCCTCAGGGATGAGAGGAGGCCACGGGAGGTGCAGGGGCCTCCTTATCTCTTCACAAGAGGACATAGTTGGCTGGTCCTTGGTTCACTCAACATATATTCACCCTTTGCCAGGCTCCCCAGAGAGTCCTCCAGAGGCAGGCATGGTCTGGTCGTCATGCAGGCGGTGGTGTCAGACAGATGGACAAAGCTTTCCTAGACAGGCTGTGAGGGGTGCAAGGCTAAGGTCAGGGGCCTGGAGGTCAGCAGGTCAGGATAGGGTCCTCTCAGCTCAGGCCTTGTGGGCATCACCAAGAGGAGGAGGGGTGAAGAGGGAGGGGATAGCCTGGGCCCAAGACCAGGGAGAGTAGGCAGGGTGTCTGCCACCCAGGCTGGCACAAGTGTGGGGAGCAGGGAATGCAGAACTCGAAGGCCACGGAGGGACCTGGGCTGTTCACTGACAAGGAGCGGGAACAGCGTGGTTTGGCAGGGAACAGTTCCATGTGTGGGGAAGATCACGCCGGCTGCTGGGTGGAGAGTGGACGGGGAAGCGGGGACTGCTGGCGGGAGGAAGGATGGGGGAGGTGAAATGGAAGGTGTGGAGGGATCTGGTGTGAGGAGTGAGCAGAGGCAGAGGTCCCGGTTGTTTCTGAGCGCCTCAGGGGTGTGGTGCCCAACAGGAGAGGCTTGGGGAGCAGGGAGGTGAAATCGCTATTAGACCTGCTACATGCTAGGTCGGTGGTCACTGGAGGTTGAGGATTCCAGTAGGCAGCTGATTTGAGGTTTGGGTCAGAGTCTGCAGAGGACTGGGCTGAGCCCAAAGGCCGTGGGAGTGTCATATTAGTGGGAGAGCTGGCCACCGACGCCTCAGAGAGGACACCGCTACCCAGGCCTCACCACCACGTTCCTGTCCATGTCGCTTCCTGTGTGTGGTTCACCGCGGGAATCCAGAGGACACGCGCTCTGGCTTTTTGCTCACCCTATTGGCTGCCATTTTCCACGTTAATACACGGGCTTCATAACGTCCGTCCAAAAGGCTATGCAATGCTCCCTCCACTGGGTGGGCACGGTTTAACCAGCCCTGGTGCTGAGCTGTTGTTTTCCGTGGTTTGCTGGTGAGAGGAATACAATCCTGTGTGCGAGGTTTTCCACATGTGGGATTGTCTTCTCAGGGGAGTTCCCCAAAAATCAAATCCCAGCGTCCTTGCTGCGAGAGGGCACCCGGGAGTTTAACCAGATCAGACGTAGGGTAACCGCCAGGAGGGGTTGTTGCTTGGACTTGGTGTCTTGGGTTGGCTTCAGTTTCCACCGGAGAGATGACCCCGTGTGGACGGAGAGATAACCCCATGTGGACGTGGTTGGGAAGGGAATTCCAGATCAGAGGAACAAACCCAGCCCAACCTGCGTCCGTCCAGAGCTGGGGGTGGGCGGAGAGAAGGTTCCGAGGGTGCAGCCGGGCCTGGCTCGCCCCCACCGCGCCGGTTCAGCCAGTCATGCCTTCCCAGAGGCCTCCACGTCCTACCCCGACTCTGATGTGGGTGGGCACACGGGAAGTTGAGTTTGAAAGGAGAACTGACTTAGAGATTTCCAAGGGGAAAATCTAGAAAGACCTGGGGACTCCAGGGGTTCACGCACTCAGCACCATTTATTAATACCTGTTAGGCACCGCACATGGTCCATCAAGAGAGCCATGAGCCCACCCTGTGGACCACCGGCCGCTAAGGGGAGCCCACCGGCGTTTGTAGAACCCAAAGGCAGTTACAGTGACGGGAATACCCAGCAGGAGGGACTGAAAGGACAGTAGCGGGGCTGTTTGGCCTGGACAGGGAGGTCAGAGAAGACGTAGTTGAGGGCCAGTGGGGCAGGAGGAGTCTGGAGCTGGGAGTTGGGGTCATGGCGTACAGGGAGGAGTTGGGTCATGGCGTACAGGGAGGGGTTAGGCTACAGGGGAGAGCAGGCCCTGCTGAGCCTTCAGCCCCCAGGTGAGAATTTTGGCCTCTTTCCCTAAGGCACAGGGGAAGCTATTAAAGGATCCTGAGCTGGGGAGGGGTGACAAGACTCAATTTGCCTTTCAAATGCTGGTTTGGGTTGCCCAGGGGAGACTGGCCTGTGGGGGAGCCAGAGGGAAGTGAGTGGCCGATCCACAGGTGTCCTGAGGACCGCTGCCAGCCACAGCACTCCGAAGGCAGAGAGAGGATGGGCCCTTGGACCACCCATGCCCTCTGTCCAGAGAGGGGCCCAGGCGTGGGGCACCATGGCCAGGGCCCAAGGTCACTCAGCGGGCAGCATCCTCACCTCGCTCCAGGAGAGCCGCGAGCAGGAAGACAGGAATGGCCTCTGGGCAGCCCAGTGCCTGGTTTAGCTTTGACCTTGCTCAGCTAAAGCCTCAGCACGTCACCACATAGCCCTTACTGTGCATACAGGTCTAACTGGGCCTGCTAGTGGGTCGACACAGCAAACTAGAAAGGGCCGGGGCTGTGTGTGTGTGTGGGGGGGGGGGGGGGGAATAACAGCGTGGTGGGACTGACTGCACACGGCACGGGAAAAGGCCATGAAATAAACACCAGAACACAAAAGGCATGTTCATGTCAGAACCCGGCTCAGGGAGGGTGGGAGTGTGGAGAATGGCATGTGCAGAATGCAGCCAGGAGCCAGCTGGGTCAGAAGGCAGGGACTAGGGTAAGGTTAAGGCAAAGAGCGGGGCTCAAATATAAAGACAGATTCCCAGGTCAGGGCAGTCTCGAGAGATCCAACTCATGACACAGAGCCACCAAGGTCAATGTGGATGAGACCTCGGGAATGTCTCACCCTTGAGGCTGAGTCTCCAGGTCTAGAGGCCAGCGGGGGATGGAGACCTGCAGGGGGCGTGTGATTCAGCTTGAGGCCGCCTCCTGGGGCTCAGGGCTCAGGTTTCCATGGGGATGGTGGAGAGTGGCATCCAGAGGAAACCTCCCTCCTCCTCCTCCCCTTCCTCTGCTCCCTCCTCCCCTCCATCTTTTCTTTCCCCTTCCTGCCCACAGATGCCTTCCTTGAGCCCGGAGGAACCATGGTCTAATTAGCTTTCCCTCCACAAAGGGCTTCCGGAGTGACGCGGGGCCTGGGGGAGCAGGAGAAAGGGCCAGGGCCAGGGTGGGTGGGGAGGGGGGTGGAGGTGGGTAGCTTGCAAAGGGGGCTCCTTGACCAGTCCATCCCTGATCTTTGGTCCTAGCTCTGCAATTCTCAAACACTCCGCTCCGTGAATCCTCGCCAGCACCCTGGAGGTGGGTGGGCGGGTGTGGGTGGCCCCATTTCATATATGGGACCTATTGACCCCTTATGTCTGAGCCTAGAGTCCCCATCTGGAAAACGGGCAAAATAAACCCTCTCCCAAGGCGGTAGTGAGGACTGGGGGAGGGGCAGGTGCGGCACGGCCGGCTTCTGCGCGGGAGATGGAGCCGGGATTTGATCTCAGGCCTCTGGCCTCCCAGCCAGATAACGGTGACCGCGCTACCGTCCTGCCTGGCTTATGAGAGAAAAGAAAGAGAAGGAGCTCCTTTAACCCGCCCGATGGAGCTGGGGACCAAGTGCAGGTGCCCTTGACCCCCAGGTGACCTCTGCTTCCTCCTCTGTAAGGGATGAAACAGCTGTCCCTGCCCGGCCCCAGACCCGCCACGCCCGGAAGTGGGAATATCGGGAATATCTGCGGTCTGAGGGTGTGGAGATGAGCTGGGGAGCAAGCTAAGGAAGTCACTGACGAGCATCTAGCAGGCCTGTGCCAGTACCAGGACCTGCCGCACTGCCCTCAGGGGCATGGAGCTGGGAGGGGGAGGACCTGCAGTCTGCACCTGCTGGGACCGAGGGGGGGGGGGGTGTGAGCTCCACCCGCCTTTGGAGCAAACCGGGGGTGTGTGAGGGCAGACACTCCCTCCCACTGTCTGGAGCCCACACAGCTGGGACACCTACCGCAGGCAAGAGGAGGACGACCAGTGAGTGTGGCCAGGAGGCTGTAAGGCACTGGCTCGGGGAGGGGGGAGGCAAGGGGGTTTTCTGTTGAGCGGCTTAACCGAGTCTTCTTCCAGCAAGCGCAGGCGAGAGCCTGCCATGTGCGCCATACAAGCTCTACCTTAGACCCTGGGGAGGCAGCCGCAGGGGGCACAGAGGAGCTGGAGACCTAGGATGCCGGGGCAGGGAGTCAGCTGCCGGCAGGGCCCCTCGGTGGAGGGCAGAGGGTGGCGTTTCAGGCCGCTTGGCCAGGCGGTGGTAGGTGGGGTGCAGTGGTGCGGGCTTGGGGAGACTGATGCGGGCAGGCCAGCGGGGGGGAGGGGGGGTCTGCAGAGGCCGGAGCTGGGCCAGGGCTGGGCTGTGGGGGAGGGAAGTAGCTGTGCGCAGGGGTCACCAGCAGAGCGGGAAGAATCTGAGGGCACCTCAGGGTTCCCTGGTGACTGGCTGAGTCCCAGGGGCGCCTTCTCGCCCGTGTATTGTGCATTAATCGTTCACCTAGTGCCCGCCCCCCTGGTTTCAGGGTCACCGCCCTGAGCTGGCCGGCCTGGCTGCACAGAGCTGCTCTGGCCTGTAGGCTGCACGGTCCTCCCCAGCCTCCCCCCACTTCCACGCCACACCTTCCCCCCCCCCGCCCCCCCCCCCTGGGCTTCAGATTAGAGAAGGCCCCCGTGCCCTGGTCCCAGTCCCTCTCACCTTCCCTCCAGGCGCCTTCCGGCTCCTGCTGATGTCACTCTGAAGTGGCAGAAGGCTCATTGCCTCCCAGGCCACCCTCCCAGCTCTGCCCACACAGGGTCTGCCCTCTCCCTGGCTGTGGAGCCTCCGTGCCCACAGACACTTCCGGGGTGCTGGAAGGACAGAGCTTTGGGGGGTGGGGGCAGGGTTCTCTGCTGCACCCAGTGGGCAATAGAGCTGCCCCATCAGCCCTGTCTGTACGCTGCCTGGGCCTACCTTTGATGGGGTGCGGGGCTGAGCTGGGAGCTGTGGGCCCTCCATTCAGAGGACCCCACCCCCACCCCCATCCCCACCATCTGGTCATCGGGCACCCTGAGTGTGGCGCTGGCCCTTTAAAGCAGATCAGGGGCCGGCTTTTGGGGGTAACCCGCCCAGGTTTCTGTGATCTGCTTACAAGCCTGGGCCAGGGAGGGGGGCCGCTGCAGCCCCCCCAGACGGGGGCATTGGAAGGGCAGGTGGAGCTGGTAGCTGGTCGCATTGATTGCAGTAACCTGATCCCTCGGGGAGGGGGAGGCGGCGGCGACCGCGGCATTGGGCCTCGGCGGGCGTCGTGGGGGAGGAAGCTGCCTGCCGCCGAGGGCTGGGCCTGGAGGAGCTGGGCTGGGGCCTGGGTCGGCGGCGGCCGCTGCCTCCTCTCCGGCCCATGCATTTTTAATGAGCTCTCCGGGCTTCTGCAGCGGGCGGCGTGCGGCGAGGCAGGCCCAGGCCTGTGGCCCCAGCCCTGCCCCGAGCCCAGGCCCCCCAACCCTTCTGGGCATGAGAGGGCGGTCCCGGGGCCCCGAAGCCCCCTGGCCGGGCAGGGCTCTCCATGCAGCTCTTCCTGAAGATGGACTCGAGCCCAGACAATGACAGCTGGTTGGAGGATCAGTGGGAGCACTGGTAGGGAGGGGAGCGGGGGCCGGGGGGAGGGGGAAGCTTGGGGGGCAGCTCCATTGAGCGCTGAGTCTCTGTTTGGGGCTGACTGAGGTGAGAGGCAGAGGGCTGGGGCCTCCGAGGCTCCCCTCGGGGCTGGGCCACCACCTCTCCCGGGTGACCTTGGACTGTGGGTCTCTCTCTCTCTCTCTCTCTCTCTCTCTCTCTCTCTAAGTCTCAGTCTCTCGGTCTTATTTGGGGAAAGGCTCAGAATTGTTCCCAACTTTCCCCACAGAATTCTCCAAAATGTCTTACACCCAAAACCAGGTGGACCCAGGGCTGGGGCAGGTGGGTAAGCAGTGAGAGGGCACAGGGCTGGCCTGGGGCAGGTGGGTAAGCAGTGAGAGGGGCTCAGGGCTGGCCTGGGGCAGGTGGGTAAGCAGTGAGGGGCACAGGGCTGGCCTGGGGCAGGGGGCTCTAGTGCAGCCAGATGGCGTCCTGGTGCTGGGGTGCACTGCCTCCTGAGCTCAGCCTCCCTCCAGCCCCAGTTCCTTGACCCCCATCTGGGGAGCCTGTTCAGGGTCCATACCTGGGCAAAGTGATTTTGTGGTTGAAGAGAGGAGACCAAGAACATAGACTAGCGGCCTAGTGGGTCCTGGAATGGGTGGGGGCGACCCTCACGGACGCCAGATCGCCCTTTCCCGTTCTGTGGCTCACGCGGCGAGCGTCCTCCGGGCCGGGGGAACTGGGGGAGCGGTTCATCCTCTGGGGCCGGGGAGCGGCCTCTGCCAGCGCCTGGGGTTCCGCTGCTGCAGCGATTGGGCAGGGAGCCCCCGAACCCGGGCATCCCTCAGAGTCCCTCCTCAGCTCGTCCCATTCTCCGTGGGTGAGCTTGGCCTTGGCACCCACCTCGACCCTGGGAGGCATTTCCCTGGCAGAGCCGAGGCTCCGAGCAGCCGGGCCTTCCAGGCACTGCTCCTGGCTTGGCAACGGGACGGGCAGCTCCCAGCCGGGAGGAGCAGGGGTAACCCGGAGCCTCCCCTTCCACGGCCACCCCAGGAAGACCGCCTTTAGGCATGAGCCCCAGACGCTCTCCCTGCCCGGCGGTGACCCCTGGCATTGGCACCGGGGGGACTCCAAGTCCCATCCTCTGGGGACTGCGATCTGCCCCCGAGGGGCTGCCGCTTGGAGGGCGCACCGGGGAGACATCCGAGGGCTGAGCGGGCCCCCTGGGTTGTAACGCCGGCTTCCTGTCCCCGCCAGGCTCACGCATGACATCAGCCTGGAGGAGTTTGAGGATGAAGACCTCTCCGAGATCACCGATGAGTGTGGCATCAGTCTGCAGTGCAAAGACGCCCTGTCCTTACGGGTGAGGCTGGGCTCCCGGGAGCCCAAGTGGGGCGGCAGGATGGGCAGGGACAGGGTGGAGGGCACCCCCACATCTACGAAGGGGCTTTCAGGGTCTCCATGGCACCCTCCTTAACGAAACAGCATACAGGAGACGTCCAGTGCAGCGCTTGGCACATCTTGGGCCTCCATCCGAATTTTTGTTTTCTTTTTTTGGCCGGGTAGTTAAGGCAGGAGGTAGCTCCTTTCACGTGCCCACGCGGAGGGAGAGGGCAGGAGGTCTTGAGGTCTAGGACAGTAACAGTTAGGGCCTTAGGTAAGGGAAAGCTCAGAGAGACCCTAAATCCTGTGGGGAGTGGCCTTGGCAGAGGGCCCGAGGCAGGGCAGGGTGGAGTCGGAGGCCTCTGCAGGGCTCTGGGGCCGGAGGAGGGAGCCGAGTGCTCCCTCTGCTGCCCTCGCACCAAACCACACCCCAGGGCCTCGCAGACCCTAACGGCCCATTTGGAGGGCTAACCCAGCACTGCTACCGACCGCGTTTGACCCCGTGGCTTTGTCACAGGACAGATGGCTCTCTCTGTCCCTAAAGTGGTGAATCCCGCCAGGAGGTCCTCCGCGTCTGGGGCACCTGGATCAGATGGAGATCTCGTGTATCTTTTCAGAATCGAGAGAAGGAACCGCTAGTCAGGAAATGGAAGGCAAAGCACGGCCTGGTTGCAGAGTCCAGAGCTTCTCTCTGCCCCCAGGAGGGTGGCTGGCCGCAGTAGACAGGGTGCTAGGAGAGCGGTCAGCAAAGGAGAGTTGGGATGGGCTTCCTCCTGTCTCCGTGTTGGCCTCCTATTTTCCCAAGAGATTCTGTAAGCCTGCCAGGAAAGAAGAAACCAAGTGGGTGGGGGAGGATAATTCTCAAGTACCTGTACCCCAACCCTCCACCCTCTGGCCAGGCTAGGAAGGGATGGAGGCAGAGGTCGCTTATATTCTGGCTGGGCTTGGGGAACGGTCCCAGGGCCCTGATATAATTTCTCTGAGGTCGTACATCTATTCGCTTCCAGGCAGAGCCTTGCAGAGGGTGGTCCTGCAACCAGCTAGGGCCCCAAGTTACACCCCGAGGAGCCTGAGAAAGCTCCAAAGGGCTTTCCCACCTCTCTGGGAATCTGGGAGGCAGTTTAACTGGTGAGGGCACTGGAGGGTCAGGAAATCTGTCCAAGGTGCCAGGGGAGTTAGTGGAAGAGCTGGAACTGGAATAGGACTCGGACCTCTCAAGGTTAGACTGGCCTGAGGGGAAAAATCTCAGGTTGGAGGGGCCAAGGCCTGTGGACAGGAGGGTGGGGTATGCCAGGGCCTGGAGGGCAGGTGCCCGCACGTGCCCCTCCCTTTCAGCATCCCTCTTCCAGCCGCGCTCAGATCCGCTCAGATCCTCGGGTCTGCACTGCGGCCTTTCCTTAATCCCTCGCCTAACTGAGACTGTTTTCCCAATTTCCCTAACTGCGCGCTTCAAATACTAACCCCTACCCCATTCCTTATGGGGCACCAACTCCTAGGCGACCCTTCCTCCCCATGGCAACAGCGGTGACCTCACTCTGGGCTCTGCTTACTAGCCGGGTGAGGTCACGGGCTGTTGCCAAGGGAACGGGAGGGAGGATGCGAAGGGTCCGGAAGCGGGGGGACCGAGGGGAGAGGAGAGGTGTGGACTCTCAAAGGCTCCGACTGGAGTGGGGGGGATGGGAAGCGGCCTCAAGCATCCTGGCGGGTGGCGGGAGGGCGCGGCCCCCTCCCCGTGAGCTCCGGCCCCGCTCCCTCTCCCCCCCTCTTCGCGGCCGCGGAATGGACTCGCCGGGGAAGGGGGCGGGGCACGGCGGCCTCGGCCCCGCCCATCCCCGGCCTGGCCCCGCCCCCTGACACCCCTCCGTCTGCGCCGGGCAGCCCCCGCGTGCCGGGCTGCTGTCGGGGGGCGGCGGCTGCGCGGGGAGCCGGCTGCAGGCCGAGATGCTGCAGATGGACCTGATCGACGCGGCGGGGGACACTCCCGGCGCCGAGGACGACGAGGAGGAGGACGAGGAGGAGCGCGCGGCGCGGCGTCCGGGAGCGGGGCCGCCCGAAGCCGAGCCTCGCCAGGAGCCGGCGCCCCGCGGCCAGGGCCAGGGCCAGGGCCAGGGCCAGGGCCAGGGCGGCGGGGACACGTACCGGCCCAAGCGGCCCACCACGCTCAACCTCTTCCCGCAGGTGCCGCGGTCGCAGGTGAGGCGCGAGCGGCGTGGGGCGGGGCTGAAGGGGCGGCTCCCGGGTCAGGCCCCCGGGGGTGGGCGCGCGGGGAGGTGCAGAGCTGGAGCTTGCAGGGTCTGGTGTGAGGCCTTCCAGGGCTCCCCAGGGGGGCAGGTCCCTGGGGAAGGGTCTCTGGGGGGCAGGTAAGATCATTCGTAGGGGGAGGAGGCGTGAAGGCCCAAGCAGCGCTCGGATCTGAGCAAGGAGAGGAGAGGAGCGGGGCTTGAGGGGTGCCAGGGTTTGGGGCCCGGGGCCTCAGGCCGTGGCAGGGTTTCCTGCTTAAGGTGTGGGGTTCCTGGTAAGGTGGACAAGAAGCAGGGCCTGGAGGAAAGGGCACAGGAAGCGGCCGGTGTGGTGGGAGGCCATGGGGGATTGTGAGAGTCGGGGATGGGGAGCTCAGAGGCAGCAGCCAGTGTGGATGCGGCGGGCAGCTGGGAACTCCCAGAAGGCAGGAGGAGAAAGGGGGGGTGGAGCAGCCGGGCTGAGTTGGGGGCCTCGGGGCCCCCCTGGGCTGGGTGGCTGGATGCCAAGGAGGGTTGAATAGGGTGGGGGAGAGTGGCTGTGGCCCTTTGTCTCCCGGGCCCAGTGAGGAGGGGTATGGAGGAGCTCAGGGAGGTGGGCCGGCTGTCGGTGGAGAGTGCCGGGGCTGCTGGGAGAGGATTGGTTCCCTTCCCAGCATCCTCAGGGGTGGATGTTGGCAGCCAAATTCATGAATGTGAGCGCCCGTGAGGATGTTCCCAGGGCAGGGGGCCTGAGCTGTGTGGAGGGAGCCGTGCATGCATGCATTGTGGAGGGGGCTCCTGGGGGCTGAGACTGTGGCACGGGCAGCCCAGCAGACCCAGCAGGAAGGGCCCCTGACAACTACATCTGTCATCCCCCAGTCATGTGCTCCTGGGGGGCTGAGGGAACCGCGGTGTGGACTCATCATTTGGATGATTCACCCCCAGTCCCCAGGCCAGCTGCTGGGAGACCCTTCCTCGTGCTCTTTGCAGGCTCCGCGGCTGCCTCTGCCCCTTCCCGAGGCCCTAGCTCCCTGAGCTTCAGGGCACTTGGGTTGGATGAGAAAGTCTTCATATTACCTAATCCTCAGAGTCTGGAACTGGGGGGTCTGACTCTGTGCCCAGATGGCTCCTGCTCTCCCCCCCTCTTCCTCCCCCACTCACCAGCACACACGTCGGCCATCACCTCTTTTGTGGAGGCCGATAACAGCGTCTCCCTACGGCTTGGCCAGCTTCCCTGAGCCAGGAGGCAGGGCTGGCTGGAGCCAGTGGGCCTGGCTGGGGGGGACTGGGACTCGCCGCCTGTCCTGCCTCCTCCGGAGAGGGTTTGGGGTGAGGCCCTGGACCAGCGGTGGGGGTGGGGCGCAGCAAATGGCCCAGGGATGGCCTGATGGGGGCAGGGCCAGGGCCTTCTGTGCCGGGCACTGCTGACCACTGCTTCTGCCACAAGGGCCTTTTGTTTCCTGCACAGGACACGCTGAATAATAACTCTCTGGGCAAGAAGCACAGTTGGCAGGACCGGGTGTCTCGATCATCCTCACCCCTGAAGACAGGTAAGTTGGTACCCTTCCCCTTACCTGGATCCCTGTCTGCCCTGCCCCAGTCCCCATGCGGAGGGCAAACCCAATGGTCTCCAGCTCGTGAGGTGGGGTAAACTGCCCATCCCACAGCTGTGAGGGGGCCCATCTGAGGTCACTGGTGGCCCGAGTGAGAGGGCTGGCTCCAGAGCCAGCCATGGGCCCGCTCCTGCGTGACATGCCGGGTGTGGGGAGCAGGTAGCCCGGGAACCAGGGGTGAGGGCACCCGCCCTCAGCTCCCACCTGCCTGCTCTGCAGGGGAGCAGACGCCTGCGCACGAGCACATCTGCCTGAGCGATGAGCTGCCGCCCCAGAGCAGCCCGGCCCCCACCACCGACCGGGGCACCTCCACCGACAGCCCGTGCCGCCGCAGCGCCGCCACCCAGATGGCGCCGCCCAGCGTCCCCCAGGCCGCCCCGCCGGGCGGCCGGGGCCACTCGCACCGAGACCGCATCCACTACCAGGCGGACGTGCGGCTGGAGGCCACGGAGGAGATCTACCTGACCCCCGTGCAGAGGCCCCCCGACCCTGCCGAGCCCGCCTCTGCCTTCCTGCCGCCCGCTGAGAGCCGCATGTCGGTCAGCTCCGACCCAGACCCCGCCGCCTACCCGTCCACCGCGGGGCGGCCGCACCCCTCCATCAGCGAGGAGGACGAGGGCTTCGACTGCTTGTCCTCCCCAGAGCGGGCCGAGCCCCTGGGCGCCGGGTGGCGGGGGAGCCTGGGGGAGCCGCCGCCGCCGCCGCGGGCCTCGCTGAGCTCGGACACCAGCGCGCTGTCCTACGACTCGGTCAAGTACACGCTGGTGGTGGATGAGCACGCCCAGCTGGAGCTGGTGAGCCTGCGGCCGTGCTTCGGAGACTACAGCGACGAGAGCGACTCGGCCACCGTCTACGACAACTGCGCCTCGGCCTCCTCGCCCTACGAGTCGGCCATCGGGGAAGAGTACGAGGAGGCGCCGCGGCCCAGGCCCTCCGCCTGCCTCTCGGAGGACTCCACGCCCGACGAGCCCGACGTCCACTTCTCCAAGAAGTTCCTCAACGTCTTCATGAGCGGCCGCTCTCGCTCCTCCAGTGAGTGTGCCTCGGGGGCGGCGGGGGGACCTGGGTGGGAAGGGCTGAAACGGGGGGTGTTCCTGGGAGGAGGCCTCAGGCCCGAGAGCTCTCTACCTGCCCCTCAAAACTCGACCAGAGCTGGGACCGTCCCCCTCCAGCCACTGCCCTTCGCCCGTAGGTGCCGAGTCCTTCGGGCTCTTCTCCTGCGTCATCAACGGGGAGGAGCAGGAGCAGACGCACCGGGCCATCTTCAGGTAAGGGCTCAGAGCTGGGCTGGCCACCCCTCCCCGCCTCTGCCAGCACCGCGTGGCCTAAACCCCACCCGCCCCCGGCATTCGTCCATCCTGCCAGCCCAGGGGACAGTGTCTGTCCTCTCGGAACTATGAGCAGGGGGCTGGAGCCCATGTTCTCAGTGCCCTGTGGCCCATGCTGCGCTGCCAGAACGCAGGCGCAAGCACCCGATCTGCACGGGACCAGAGCCCAGGAGGGCGCCCGGCACCCGATACCTGACCCCACAGCCTCCCTCCCCTCCACATGGAAGTGCTGGCTTCCCGTCGCCTCTCACACGTCATCAGTGGCTCCGGTCACTTCCTCCCGTGGCCGTGCGCTCCTCCATGGCTGACGAGTATCTGATTGCCCCTGGAGCTCGCACTGACTGGCTCACAGACGCTTTTGCAAAGTTTGTTTATGGAACTAATGATGCCGGTGCAGCTCCCAGACCGAGCAGGGTGGGGCGCAGCTGGCAGGCCTGGCTGAGAGGCCGGTGGTGGAGTCCTCGCATGCCTTCTTTGGGAGCAGGTTTGTGCCTCGACACGAAGATGAGCTTGAGCTGGAGGTGGACGACCCCCTGCTGGTGGAGCTGCAGGCCGAGGACTACTGGTACGAGGCCTACAATATGCGCACGGGGGCCCGGGGCATCTTCCCCGCCTACTACGCCATCGAGGTCACCAAGGAGCCTGAGCAGATGGCAGGTAGTGTTCCTTTCCCCTGCCTGGTATTTCACAATTGACTGACACCAGCCCGGCCAGCTTGGGACGTCCGTGGATTGTGGCACCCTCTGCTGGCTCTGCCACGCCTCGCCTTCATGCTTGCCTTCCAGCCCTGACCAAAAACAGCGACTGGGTGGACCAGTTTCGGGTGAAGTTCCTGGGCTCCGTCCAGGTTCCCTACCACAAGGGCAATGACGTCCTCTGTGCCGCTATGCAAAAGGTACGTGCTTCCTGCCCCCCAAAGCCAGTGCTCACCCCCCGCCCATCCTCCCTCCTCTCCTGGGAGAGGGACACCCCACGCACGCCTGACGTTCCTGTCCCTCACCACAGATCGCCACCACCCGCCGGCTCACCGTGCACTTTAACCCGCCCTCCAGCTGCGTCCTGGAGATCAGCGTGAGGGGTGTGAAGATCGGCGTCAAGGCTGATGACTCCCAGGAGGCCAAGGTGACCCCCCCCCCTGCCCTCACCCCGGCTCTCCCTCCCTCCTTGCCCCCTGCAGGCGGATGACCACCCTCTCTACTCTTCCTCCTCTAGGGGAATAAATGTAGCCACTTTTTCCAGTTGAAAAACATCTCTTTCTGTGGATACCATCCAAAGAACAACAAGTAAGTGGGAAGGCGCAGAGGCCGAGGTGTGGGCTGGGTCTGGGGCCATGTTGGCAGGACAAGGGGCCACGGATGGGCCTGGAGGGGCCTGAGCCCCCATCCCGCCCACACAGACCGCTGTCCTCCCACAGGTACTTTGGGTTTATCACTAAGCACCCTGCTGACCACCGGTTTGCCTGCCATGTCTTTGTGTCTGAAGAATCCACCAAAGTCTTGGCGGAATCTGTGGGGTACGTATATGTGTGTGTCCCACCAAGCGCCGGGCCCACCCGCCAGCCCAGGCCCAAGCCCTCAAGCACAATCCTCATGCTCAGCCTCACCCTGAGTCCCCCCACTACCACCACCACCACCCCAGCCCCCAGCTCTGCACACCGCCTCCAGGTCACATGCAGGGACCTTGAGAGATACTTAAGTAGCTTCCAAGCGTTTTGGCTGTTAGACCCTTTCGCCAATTGCAGCCTCGTTTAGGAAACACAGTCTGGAGAGAACAGGGCTGAGCAGCCAGGGGCCCGGAGCCCACCCGGGACCCCGAGGCTCCGGTTTGAGAACTTGGGGTAGGCCCCCGTTCCTCCCAGCCAGCATGTGTCTCCTGCCTCCTAGGAGGGCGTTCCAGCAGTTCTACAAGCAGTTCGTGGAGTACACGTGCCCCACCGAAGACATCTACCTGGAGTAGCAGCGCCGCCGCCCTCCGCACCCCGGACCCTCAGGCCGGTGCCGGGACAGCTGGCTGCTGACAGGACGTGGCCCTGCCTGAGGAGGGGCACCCGCCGCCACCACAGGGTGGGGAAGTGGAGGCCATCGGCCGAGGGTGGGAGGGTGGGGGTTATGGGGAGAGGCAAATGCAGTTTATTGTAATATAAGGGGTTAGATTTATCTATGGAGGACAGAGCTGGCTGCCCGGGGGTTGGGTGGGGGCAGGGCTGGTCAGGCCTGTGGCCAGGAAGGATGCCCAACCATGAGCAGAGGGTTCTGGGCCACACTTCCCCTGCCAGGGCCTCTGGCTCTCTTCTGCCTTGATGAAGCCCATGCCACCTGCAAGTGCCCACCCTGCCCCCAACCCCCAACCCCAACCCAAGGCCCCGAGCTCAGGCTGAGACCAGCACCTCCTAAGGACTTTCCAGTCAGGAAACAGCAGCGGGTGGAGGTGCATCCCCGCGCCCAGCTCTGTCACCTGTGTGGCCTCTGGCTGGCTCCGCCTCCAACCTCGCTGGCATGCTGGCCCCCGCAGTTGTGGGGGCCCCTCAAGGAAGGAGAGAGCCGCCGGGGGGCCCCACCCTGGCAGGAAAAGGCGGCCTCCCCCCGGCCCGGGCCAGCCCGGCCTCTTGGCTGCTTTGGCTGTCGCCCCATCTTGGTCCTGTCACCCCGGCCACAACTATTAAAGTGCCATTTCCTGTCTGGACTGCGGTGGGTGTATCTGCTTGGACCCCGCCCAAGCTCAGCTCGCCTCCACCCCAGGAAAGCCCAAGGCTTTACTGCACAGAATAGCTTTATACGTGATTCCCATCACCGGCGTGGGTCGAAGTAATAGTCGGCCATGTCTGGTCCATCCCGCTTGCGCTGCTGGGCCCGGGAGAGGAGGGGCCGGGGCCCTCGTGGCCGTGGGTGCTTGGGTTGGATCCCGTAGTCTAGAGAGAGGCGAGAGGGGGTGGGTGGAGGGAGACTCTGGTTTTGAATCTGAAGTCGCCCCTGAACAGGGGCTGCTTGAGAAAAGACGGCCCTGAGGCTGGGCTGGATGCCCTCCCCGGGGGCGCGTCCCCTCAGGGAAGGGCAGGGACGCGGGATCCTACCATCCATCAGGTCGGGCAGTGGCAGCGCAAGCTCCAGGGGGGCTGAAAGTTCCTCGGGAACAGATCGCTGAGGCCTGTGGGAGATGTTGGGGTGCTCAACGCTGGCCCCAAAGACCACTATCGCCTCCCTGTGAAGCAGGCAGTGGTCCTGGATAATGCCACCGGCCCCTCCTCCTCTGCCATGCTGACCCCCACCTCCCAGGCCCCAGGCCCCGCTGCCCCCCGACCCTGTGCTCCTGGGAGTCACCTCAGCAGCTGGGGGTGGAGGAGCGCAGCTGCCAGGAGGAGGGAGAGGAGGCAGAGGCTCAGCCGGGCCCTGGAGAACAGAGCCATCTCCTGCGCGGGTCCCGGATCCCGGCTTCTGCTGCCCCTCCCCCGGCAGGACGGAACTGCTGCCAACTCCCAGGGCCACCTCACAAAGCACATTAGTTCCAGGGCTGAGCGTCAGCACCAGCTCCTGACTAGGCCGGAAACCTCCACACTGAGGGTTTTCGTTGGATTTTACCGACGACGGAGGTCAGCAGGTGCCAAGTCACATCTTGTTCTAGTGTCCCTGCCCAGGGTTTAAGGGCATAGACCTTTGGAGTCGGCTCTCGGTTCAAATCCCTACCTAGCCTCTGGCTAGGTAGACATGTCGCTTAATCTCTGTGGGCCTCAGTTTCCTCATCTGTGAGGTAAAGCACATGTCTCCAAGGTCTGGCACACAGTAGGTCATCAGCAAAAGTCAGTCACTGACTTCTCATTTCCGAGAGCCCCACCCATTCCCACTCCGCTCCTCCCTGCCTCCCGCTACCACCACCACCTCCGCCGTCTCCCTCCAACAGCCGTTCCAGGAAGCTCCTGCTGGCCAGCCAAGAGCCCAGAGCGGTCACTCAGCTTGGCCAGCTCCCCACAGCGTTGAACAGCCTGGCTCAGGGCCTCCTCAGGCCCTGTGATCAGCAGAGCCTGGGCAGAGGGCAAGTTCAGGGGCAAAGGCTGGGACCTGCTCCTCAAGTGTAGGATCCCCAGCACTTGACATCTAGTGGGCGCTCAATAAAGACTTGTTGAATGAATAAATGCAATGCGACAGCGTGCTGGAGAATCTCTTCACAGCCCGTGGCTGAGTGGGGGGCCCTGTCTTTGGTTCCAGTCGGCCCTTTCATGTGGGGCTGACCTGGCTCCCTGCAGAAGCTCTGAACCCAAACGATGCTGGGGTGAACCACAAACTCTGGGCCCACCCAGACCGGTGGGATCAGAACCTGAGGCTGAGCTGGGTTGGCACTTGGGAAACTCCGTTGCTTCTAAGACAGCAGATCTGCTGGCAGGTGCAACCCTTTCAACTGCTGAGGTGCCTCAGGCCCAGAGAGGTTTCCCAACCTGGCTCCTGGTCCAGCCCCCGCCCAGCCCGAGCAGCTCTGGAGTCTGCAGGACACCTGCTCCCTGTGCTTGGAGCACACCCCCTGGCTTCTCACTGACCACCTCTGTCCTGTGTCCTGGACACCAGTCTGCTCCCGTATCCGGTCCCCAGCCCAGCTCACCTCTGCTGGGGACTGAGCTCCCCGACGCTCCAACTCCAAGCCCCTTGTCCTTCACTCGTCTTGCCTCGAAGTCGCCACCTCTTCCTCTATCTACAACCAATTCCAAGGCCTGCCTGGGCCACTCCTAAACCTATCACCCCGCCATGGCCTTAATTTAGCTCCATCCACTGTTCTAGGTCTCCACCAGCGATGCCACTGCCCCCATCTCCTGTCTGTGCCTGTCAGCCCACCCTGCACGACCCAGCTACCCCTGCCTCCGAGGCGTCCACTGCTCACCTGGTACCTGATGGCCTGTTGGATTTGGCCCTGACCCTCTCCAGCCCCAGCCCGTTCCCACCCTCTACTTCCCTCTGCCCCAGCACTGGCTTCACACCACCCAACACTGCATGTGTTGTGTCCTGCATCGGCCACCTAAAGACGGGTGGAGCTTTCCCCTTTTAAAAGCCTGCTTGAATGAAGGCTTCCCCGACCAGTTAGCCTTCCGGGTCGTCAGCCTGAGCCAGAACGTGCCCAGAGTCTAGACCACTTTTCACACACGCTTGCAACCACTGCAGCGACCTGCGCACTGCATGCATTCACACGCCAGTCTCCTCCACGCATTGCTGAGCTGGGGACAAGAACTGTGCTGTACTCCTTTCTGAACAAACTGCACAAAGCAGAGCGCAGAGCCTGCTACAGAGCAAGTGCCCAGCAATCCCTGTTGGACACGGGGGAAGGCTGTGGGCCTCACGCTGTGACAGGACCTGGGGTTGGTGGCTTCTGAGGCACCAGGGAAAGCAGTCCGGGAAGGGCTGGCCCCGGGGGTGGGGGGGGGGGGGCTGCCTTCACCTGGGAGTCTAGGAAGTGACGCATGACAGACACCAATGCAGACGAGTTCTCGGAACCTAAGGGGCCACCATCTGGCTGGAAACCAGCAGCGCAGTGTGGTCTGTTTGCAGGGAAAGGGGGGCAGGGCAGGGAGGCAGGAAAGGGAAAGACCAGGCAGAACCAGCACCCAGCTCCCCCGAGCTGCTCCGGCTGCTGTTCCTTCCAGCCCAGCGTCAACCCCAGTGCTGGCTGGTGCCTGGCATTCTTTCCCCAAAGGAGAGAAGCCTTTGCTCTCAACCAGGAGCTCCGGGCTGAGGTACCACGGGCACGGAGCGGGGCCACCACTCGCCAGGCCCCCTCACAGCCCCCTGCGGGGGGCGGGCGGGCAGAGGCTCTGGCCGGAGACGGGCAGGCAGCTGTCCTCACTGCCTAGGTTACGCGTCGTCACCAAGGACCGGTGACACAAGCAGTTTACTCCCGCAGCTGCCACGGCGAGCAGCTCCCGGAGGTTCAATGCCAGCTTTCTGCGGCCGAGGGACCTGGTCCCCTCCTAGCAGAGGCTTCTTGGTCCAGCGACAAGGCACAGCTGCAGTGGCTCCACCTCTGGAGGGCGCAGTCCGCGTCGAGAAGGTGTGAGAGGGCCGTGGTGGCACCCAGGGCTGAGCACAGAGCCTGGCCAGGTGGCAGTGCCAGGCGGCCCGGGCTGTGGGCACAGAGAGGCCACAGACTTGGATAGTGCCAGAGTCAGTTTTATTAGGGCCCAGGGGCCCAAGGTCCCCCTGCCCCTCCCCAGGCCCCACTCCCGCGATGTCTGTCAGCCCCAACTGTAGAAATAAATTTTCTGCCAGGCGGGTAAGTAATCCATGAGTGGCTCTGCAATGAGAGAGAGAGAGAGAGAAAGAGAAAGAAACACAAGTTCAGGACTGAGGACCAGACTCCTGGCTCTGCTCTGCTCAGGCTCCTGTAGCCACTGCTGCTCAAGTACAGCTGTTCACATCTGCACAGCCTGGAGCCTGACGCCCTCATCTCCTCACCCCGAGGAGGCAGTATCAGCAGCGATCTTTGTCTCCATGTACATGCTCATGCCCAGAAGCCACCATCTGTACAGTGTGTCCAGCTGCACAGATGCTGCCAGCCCAGCCCAGTGGGCCTGAGTGTGTCCACCCAGGTCTCCTATCACCTCAGGACACCGAGGCAGGGAAAAGGCTGCCGGCTGATAAGGTCTAACCCTCCTCCCCCGGTAGGCGCCCTCCTTCCAGCTGCCCGAGGCCCTACAGACCAGCCTGGCCCATGTCCAGGGACTAGCTCTTCCCCACCTAACGTGACCTCCAGCCCCCTCTCTGGTACCATAAGAATCAAATTACAAGGAGACAAAGAGAAAGCAGTCAGGGGGACGGGCCAGGCCTGAGATCCACAGCACACTGCAATAATCCCGCCCCGCCCCATGCTTACTTGTCACCAGGCCGATGCCCGGGACGTGGTCTGCCAGCAGCTGGAGCAGGAAGAGGATCCTGGCCCTGCGAGGAGATACACAGGGGGCAGGCTGAGTGGCGTGTCTGGGCCCTGCGAACGAGGGCGCTAACACGCTTTCCCGACCACCTGACTGCAGGCAGTGCGTCAGGAGACGGAAAGCAACCACCTACGGGGCAAGGGCAGGCCCCGGCACAGCTCTGGTCCGGCCTGCCCCCAGCCACGGGCCTGGGATGCTCACGACTGGAAGGTAGCCCAGCTCCAGAGAGACTGTCCTGTCTCTGTGACAGTAGGAAAAGGGGAAGAAGAACTGTGCCTTCCCAGAATGCACCCTGCTCCTGTCCTCTGGGGAAACAAGGGGTTTCTCTGACTGGTTTCTAGACCAGGGGTGGGCAAACTACAGCCCGCAGGCTGAATCCGGCCCGTTCGGCTGTTCTATCCGGCCCGCGGAGCCGAAAGAGCAGAGGGTTTTCTTGCTCTCCCCTCCGCTCCTTCACCAGCAGCCGGAGATGAGAGTGCCAGCGTGGTCAGGCTGCTTTTGTGCCGGCCCTCCGGTCCAGTGTAAGAACCCATGGTGGCCCTCGAGTCAAAAAGTTTGCCCGCCCCTGTTCTAAACCCTTCTTGGCCTGAGCACTGCTATGAGAGTGCCAGGCTGGTCACTCAGCGGAGAGCGAGCCAAGCTGGAGCCGGGGAAGCCACCTCTGCGATTACTGTTTCAAATGCCTGTCGATGAGATCCTGGGGCTGTGATGCTCCCTGTGCAGAGCAGGCGATTTGTGGGGGGAGGTCATGAGGTTCCTGTGAGCCTCTCGGGTATGGGAGAGGCTTTGGCTTTAGTGCCTTATGAGCAGGCCCTTGGGAGACTCGGCACTGGCACCCCCCCCCCCCCCCAGGCCTCCCTGCGTCTGGAGGAGCTAAGAGCTCTGGACCCTCACAGGTGACAAAGTGGGGCGAGGCAAGGGTCAGGCCAAGAGAGGACTTGGATGTAGGGGTTCGGCTCTGCTACCGGCCAGCTGAGTGGCTTTGTTTAAACTGCCCAACCTCTCTGAACCTCAAGTGCCTTCTGTAAGAAGTGGGGACAGCCAAAACCGGTTTGGCTCAGTGGATAGAGCGTCGGTCTGTGGACTGAAAGGTCCCGGGTTCGATTCCGGCCAAGGGCATGTACATTGGCTACGGGCACATCCCCAGTAGAGGGTGTGCAGGAGGCAGCTGGTCGATGTTTCTCTCTCATCGACGTTTCTAGCTCTCTATCTCTCTCCCTTCCTCTCTGTGGAAAATCAATAAAATATATTAAAATAAAGAAGTGGGGGCAATCCAAACTACTTGACAGGAATGTGCAAGTGACCTGGAGGGTGTGGCAAGCCCAAGCCCACCACCATCCATGGGGCAGGGTCCTCTGTGCCTCCTGCCAACAACTGCTCAAGCTCCTACACCCATGGGCTGGTGGTCCCAAGAGCTCGGAGAGCAGGTCTAGGCTGGATCCAATACACGAACAAGTGACCACATCCCAGGACAGCACACAGTAGGTGCTCAGTGAACCTGGGATGGGGGAGGGAGGGAGGGAGGGAGGGAGGCGAGAACAGGGGTTGGGGCACTGGTATCCCACTTCCTGCCTCTCTCCCTCGCTGAGGGTGGGCCCCGCCATTCGCCCCTCGCCGCAGGGCCCTTACTCGGAGAAGCGGTCATAGAACGGGGAGCGCAACAGGTAGTAGAGCAGCAGGATGGTCCGACGGCGCAGCTCCAGCCGCTCCCTCCGGGTCAGGCCCTTCCTGTCGCTCAGGAGGCTCAGACTGGGGAGACGGACGGGGGAACATGGTCAGGACCAGCAACGGGAAGAACAGGGGCGCCTCCTGCCCCGGTGGGGCCAGGCCGGTAGCACCAAGCCTGGAGGAGGGAGTGGAGCCCCCAGGGAGGCCCAGGCTCACCTGGTCACATCCACGACACCAGAGAGGAGCCAGGGTTTCCACGACCGCTGCCCCCACAGGCCCAGGCTCAGCACTGACGGCCAAGGCGTCAAGGATGCCTCCGGCACAGGGCCCGCCCCGCTCACTCCCCTCCACCCCTACCCCCAAGCGCCGGCAGCCCCATGCTAAGGATACAATGCAGCAGGGGCCTGGCAATGTACAAGGACTCTGCGATGGTCTCCTGCAGCCCCAGGGGGGTGGGGGTGATGCACAGCTCCTCCTGGTGCTGCTGCTGCCGCCTCTCCTGCTGCTGGGGGGCTCCCCAGTGCCTGGAGTGCAGGGACGGCGCTGGAACACAAAGGCCGGTGAGCAGCCAGGCCCGGGCTGGGCACGGGGAGGGCAGGCGGGCGGGCGGTGAAGAGAGCCAGGCCCGCAGGCCCATGATGACTCCGCACCGAGATGCCCCATCCAGCTAGGCCTCACACTTACTGTTCTGGAGCGTCCGCACTACTCTGTTTGAGCGCTTCCCCACGTATGACTGCTCCTGGCTGCTGTGCTCACCATCTGGCAGGGGCGGACAGATAGAAGGCCACACTGTCAGAGGGACGTGTTTCCAGCAGAGCCCGCAAAGAATCTGTGTGCGGTGAATGAAGGCTCGTGGGCTCAGGGGAGGATGGACGAGCCTGGGCGAAGGCAGCCGCTGAGGCAAGGACGCTGAAGTAGGGAGAACCCAACCACGTCTGCAGAAACCACAGCACAGAAGCAGCTGTATCTCCTTAGTCCTTGGCTTTCAACATGATCAAGAGGAGAAGCAAAGTGCTTCCACTGAAGGCCGGAATGAGGCTCAGAGCCCGACAGGGGATGGGCCCGAAGCTCTGAAGGGAGAGATCTGCCTCAGGAGCGGGGGGTTCTGAACATGGAGGCAGGCCCAGAGACGAGCTTGATGGGATCCCCATCTCTTCATGCAGCCCACAAAAAAGGATGAGGACTCTGATATCAGAAGTCCTGAGTTCAAGTTCTGATTCTGTCCCAACCCAATGTCTCTCTCTCTCTCTCTTCTCCGCGAAATGCAGGGTGCTGGGAACAAAGGAGTTGATGGGGACAGATGTGCTCCATCATTGGGCCGGCTCTGAATCCGCAGGGTAGTCCCACGCTCACTCCGCCCCAGAGCGGGGAAGCAGCTTACCCGGGGGCCATGCCTGGGTCTCCCTGTCCAGCGGAACGATGGGGGGTGAGGTCTGGAGGCCAGCCTTGAACCAGACGAGCAGGAACATGCGCAGTACCGCCCTGGATTGGGAGTACGGCAGGGCTGGTGGGGAGGTGACTAGCCGGCAGGGGTGCAGAGGTGCACTGTTGAACCCCATCTCTGTACAGCCGGGGTTCCCCCCACCCTGGGCCTTCCCCCCACCGTCCCAACATACTTGGCCAGCTGGATGAGGGCAATGACGAGCCAGCGGCCCACTTCGCCCCACACCTTGGCGGCCCCCATCTCCATGAACACCTCCACACACTCCAGCACGCTCAGCCATGTTAGCAGCTTCTGCTGGGACAGCGACTGCAAGAACCCCAGACCGAGAGATCAAGGGATGACACTCCCTCGTCCCACGCCTCCCCCAGGGTACTCCTCTGACAGGAGGTGGGTTTTTCCCCCTTCCCAAGTGCGAAGGCCTGCGTTCTCCACCCGGGACAGGCTACGCCATGATTCTGAAACAGTCTCTTCGTCTGAAATGGGGACATTGACACCTCGACACTTCGCCTCATGAGATGACCCGAGGCTCAAATGGACATAGGCGTGCCCCGTATTCTATGAGACCATACGTTGCATGTGCTGCACGCACGGGTTGGTTGCTACAATTTCTTTCCCGAGTCCCTATGCTTCCCGCTCTGGCAGCTCCTGGCAGAACGCTCACCACGGGCAGCTTTTTCCGAAGCTCCTTGCGCAGGATGCCATCGTTGAGCAGCACGAGCAGGTTGGAGGCAGAGTACACTGAGGGACGGAGTGTGGTCTTGAGAGGCTGGCTCTGCAGCCTCCACCCCCTCACCTTCTCCCCGGAGATGCCTGGATCACCTATCACCTGCTGTGCTCAGCCACCCACGGACTGTGTGGAAACCGACCTTGCCTCCCTGCCCACTTCTTCAGCGCGCCCCACTCCCCAAGAGGATCCCGTGTGGCAGGTGGAACAAGAAAGGATGGTTTGATCTCCGTGAAAAACCAACCCAGAACTGCCCCCTGTGCTCCAAACAGCCCCCGATGTGTGGTTTCACCTCCTGGCCTCCGCTCTCTCTGCAGCCTGTCACGGAAAGCCTATTGCATCTCCACCTTTCAAAACTCAGCGCTTCCTTTCAGCACCATCCCCTCCACTACTCACTGGGCAAACATTACAGAGGCAGGGTCAGCCTGGGGACCCTGGAACCTGGGAAATCTGGATTTGAATCCTGGTTCCGGGATCATCAGCGGCTGTTCTCTGACCTCACTGAACTTCTGTTCCCTTGACTGGACACTGAGGACAACAGTACTGACCTTATATGACTGTCGGGAGGATTAACGGGGCAAAGGCAAGGAAAGCGCTTGGCCCAGCCGCCTGACCCGCCAAGGAGCCCAGATCTGTCTCTCAACTATGGGGACACCGAGGGCCCAGGAGAGTGGATGCTGGACCTTTGTGCGAGTCAAGTCATAGCACAGGATGACCTAACGGGAAGCCGGGGGCTGCGACTTGGGGAGGTCACCCTCTTGGAGGCACTCCTGGGCCCTCTCGCCCCCCACCCCTCCCCTGAGCCCGGCTCACCCAGCTCTGACAGCTCGTGCGAATCCGCGAAGCGACCTGAGAAGAAGGCACAGAAGGAGGCGTCGGTGAGCGTTGTCCCACCCTGGAAGTCCCCTCCCTGCGCCCTACGGGAACCTGGAGGGAACTTCTCGAGCACAGGGATCACTACCCTGACTCCTCCGGGGAAGGGGATCCGTGGGGTCAGAGGTCAGTGGCTCAAAGGGACGGGTCAAAGGTCGGGGTGGCACCTGCCAGCAGGTAACTGAAGCCCCGCACCGCCGTCTCCAGCTGGGCCGTGGCGGCCGGGTGGCGAGTCACGTACTCCTGGTAGCGGAGGCCCAGGAGCCGCAGCTTCTCCATCTTGCCCGGGGACCGACAGACCCACGGACCGACTGTGCCAGCGGCTGCGGCGCTCGGCTTCCTGCGCCCTCCTTCCTGCTTCCGGCGCTAGGCCCGCCTCTCCGTGGCTTAACTTCCGCGGTCTGGAAGGGCGGTGACGCGAAGGGCCATTGAACCCCAGGTCACCCCATCTTTTTACATGGCCTCCCCCGCCAGGGTAGCGCCTAGCAACTGAGAGCCTCACCCGCCCTCCCCGCTCCTCCAGGTCATTGGTTAACACACTCTCCGCCCTCCCTCGACCCCCCCCCCCCCTCGGGGCAGCTCCGCCAAGTCCGGACCGGGTTTCCGCCCTCCCGGTTGGCTGCTCTTGCGCATGCGCGGCTCCGGCTCCAGGGACGCTCCGGGGCGGTCGGAGCCACGTGTTCTAGAGCAGGGTCCGGGCGCTTAGAGCCTTTCCAACAGAACGCCGAGAGACTCGAACGCGAGGACCGGGTCTTTAAAGGGCTGGGAGGCAGCGCGCGCCAAGGAGCCTCCATCAGACTTGAGGGGGCGCCGAGAGTCTAACACAGGCGCGCGGGTCGCCAATTTCCTCGCCTTCCGCCCCCATCAGAGGCCGTGCTAGGGAAGCGGAGGCAGCGATGGGTCCTGCCTCCCACGCAGGCTCCATGCCCCAGACAGCACCGTCAGTGCCCTGCTTCGGCCCAAGCTCCCCGCAAGGACTTTGCCCACCAGGAGCGCGCACCTGCACTCCCGCCTCCGTGGGGAAGCCCTGGCCCGAGCTTCGGCTCTGGGCTGGGGAGATTCCCTCTCTGGACCTCGGGGTTCCCCCATCTGTGAAAGGGTTTGAGGGCAGACTTGGTCCGCTTTCGGTCCTCAGCGGCTCCGTAAGCGACGGGGGCGAATCCTGGGGACCCCTTCCCAGGAGCCTCCTAGAGAGGGGCGGCACCAGGAGGAGAGTGGCCGGAGGCGAGAGGAGCAAACACTCCGGAGAGGCAGCTGCTGATTGGCTGTGGAGAAGGGGGCGGGGCTGCTGGCAGGTTTGTGCTACCCTGAGAACAGTAATTCATTATTTTACCTAATCCCTTCCATCAGACATTCTCTCCAGGTGAAGAAAGGATCCGCTTAAGAACCAAGTCAAGCCCTAGCCGATTGAGCTCAGTGGAAAGAGCGTCGGCCTGCCGACCGAAGAATCCCGGGTTCGATTCGGGTCAAGGGCTACCTCAGTTGCAGGCTCATGCAGGAGGCAACCAATCTATGCGTTTCTCTCACATTGATATGCTTCTCGGTCTTTCTCTCTCTAAAATCATTGGGAAGCCAAAACCGGTTTGGCTCAGCGGTAGAGCGTCGGTCTGCGGACTGAAAGGTCCCAGGTTCGATTCTGGTCAAGGGCATGTACATTGGTTGTGGGCACATCCTCGGTAGGGGGTGTGCAAGAGGCAGCTGGTCAATGTTTCTCTCTCATCGATGTTTCTAGCTCTCTATCTCTCTCCCTTCCTCTCTGTAAAATATCAATAAAATATATGTTTAAAATCAATGGGAAAATGTCCTCTGTTGAGCATTTTAAAAAAAGAACCCGCCGAAACCGGTTTGGCTCAGTGGATAGAGCGTTGGCCTGTGAACTGAAAGGTCCCAGGTTCGATTCCGGTCAAGGGCATGTACCTTGGTTGCGGGCACATCCCCAGTAGGGGGTGTGCAGGAGGCAGCTGATCGATGTCTCTCTCTTTCATTGATGTTTCTAGCTCTCTATCCCTCTCCTTTCTTCTCTCTAAAAAATCAATAAAATATATTTAAAAAAAAAAAAAAAGAACCCATTCAAGATTCGAATCCTGGTCTAATCTGACCATTTAGGTGTTTTAAGCAGCACACCTCACCAGGAAGCCACAGCCCCTCCTTGCTTTGCCTCCCCCAAGCCTTCTCCCCAGCACACTTTCTTCTAATTTGGGTGAAGAATCACAGCTGCCCTCCTGACTGTGGACTAAAGGGGCCATGTGCTAACCTGACAAGCTCAGGGAAGGCCTGCATGGCAGTCTTGCAAACTCAAGAGACCTAAAGTAACCACAAAGGATGGTCTGAAGTTAAACTTGAACTAAAGCAGTTATGGTGGGTAGTCACCTCCTAGGCCTGTATCTTCACTGACAAGGCCAATCTTTACCTTAACGGAGCCTCTCTGTCTTTTTGCATCTATGACAACACTAGAGGCCTGGTGCACGGATTCATGCACCCCCTAGTGGGGGTCCCTCAGCCTGGCCTGCACCCTCTTGCAATCCTGAACCACTGGGGGGATGTCAGGCTGCGGTTTCAGATGGGGCCTGAGGGATGTAGCAGCGTGCCAGGCAGCGGGGGAGGAGCCTGAGCCCAGGCCAGGCGTCGCTCCCGCTCACCCCAGCCCTGCAGTGCCGGCTGCCGCTCCCTCAGTAGCCGCAGTAGCGCTGCCACAGAGGAGGGAGAGGCTCCCACCACTGCAGCGACACCTGCCAGCTACGAACCCTGCGTCTGGGGCCCGATGGTCAGCTGAGCAGTGCTCCAGCTGTGGGAGAGCACTGACGGCCAGGGGGCAGCTCCTGTGTTGAGCGTCTGCCCCCTGGTGGTCAGTGCACTCATATCATCGATTGGCCCAGTGAGCTGGTTGTTGGGTCATTCAGTTGTTTGGTTGCTTAGGCTTTTATATATAGAGAGATATCCTTGAAATGTCTGGGTAACTTGTAACTTCCCTTTTTCTGGACCCCTTGGGCACAACCTAATGTGCCTGGGCACTGAAGGTTTCCCTGCTTTGCTTTCTCCCATTTGCTCTGTCGCCAATGGATTTCATGTAACCCACCTACATCTCCTCCTTTGATTGCAACGTATAAAAATAGATGAAAACCGCCATTCTCCAGAGCACTATCCCAATCCATGAGACGCTGCTTCCCGGCAATTGTCAACAATTCGGCTCAAATAAACTCACAAAAATTCTTTACAGGTTTGGATGGCTTTACATTAACATTACTCAGACCAAGGAATGAAGACCCAAGGAGATGTGTCCAGTGCTCTCCGAAGAAGCAAAGGCCTTGGCGGGCACAGGAGATGGGCGTGGGCACCACTAGCACAACTTCTCTCCACCTTCCGAATGCCTGGCTCACTCACTCAGCTCTTCTTAGCAACCTTGCCATGTTGCTAGGAACTCCTTTCCACAGATGGGGAATAAGAGGCCCAAGGAGGGGAAAGGACTGGTCCCAGATCACACAGAATGGCATTGGCCAAAATAATGTAGGTCACTAGTGGCAGTACTCTCTCTTTCTCCTATGGCTCACAGCCCAACAAGCCATTGGTTATGAGTCAAGTTAGCAACTGACATTAAATTAAGACCAGGCATTTGGTGTAGGGCTCTTTTCCCCTTCCTCCCTGTACCTTACCATCTTATTATTATTATTATTATTATTATTGATTTCAGAGAGGAAGGGAAAGGGAGAGAATCATCGGTCGGCTGCCTCCTGCACACCCCCTATTGTGATCAAGCTAACAAAATAGGCATGTGCCCTTGACTGGAACTGAACCCAGGACCCTTTAGTCCACAGACCGACACTCTATCCTGAGGTGACCAGATTTTAACATTGGTAAAGCGGGACACCATTGACGGGGGTGGGGGTGGGGAGGGTAGGAGTGAGGGAGTTCTTGATTAAAAATTTGGTCTATATGGAGCAACAAAAATTTTCATAGAATGCAAAAATAGTATTGTAATATATTTTTTTAAATTTCAACATAAGTACAATTTACAAATATAATAAGTAAATAAAAGTTATGTATAGTATTATTTTATTCTTTGGCATATTTCTCATTTGAGTGAATTTTTTTTTTAGTAGATTGCTGTCGTTGTTTAAAAGGTCATGAAATTTTTCACAAGAATTTGTTAAATTATATTTCACACATAAAATGGCTTTCAAAGTCTCAACACTTAATTGTGATTTTCCTGATGTCCACAGTTTATTTACCGCAGAAAAAACGCGTTCAGTCGCAGCATTAGTTCCTGGTAAGGACAGCGCGTATTCCATAATTCCAACAACTAATCAACAATGTGAACTTTGATAAGCAGTTCTTGATAATCAGTTCTCAACAATTATTTGTTATTATTAAAGTTTAACTTTATAAAATCAACAAAAATAATATAAAACTCATATCCTGGCTAAATAGCCACATGTATATTCCCTTCCTGTTCTCCCGCCGTTCCCTAGCTTGTAGTGCATTCTTTCTTTAAAATATATATATATATATATATATATATATATATATATATATATATATATATTTATATATATATAAAATTGATTTTACACAGAGAGGAATTGAGAGGGATAGAGAGTTAGAAACGTCTATGAGAGAGATACATCAACCAGCTGCCTCTTGCACACTCCCCACCGGAGATGTGCCCGCAACCAAGGTACGTGCCCTTGACCGGAATTGAACCTGGGACCTTTCAGTCCGCAGGCCGATGCTCTATCCACTGAGCCAAACTGGTCTCTGCCTGTAGTGCATTCTTTACAAAAATCGGGACTTTTTAAAAACACTGCGAGACTCGGGACAAATTGTTAGAAATCGGGACTGTCCCTCCAAAAGCGGGGACGTCTGGTCTACCTTACTCTATCCTCTGAGCCAAACCAGTTAGGGCAGCCCCTTACCATCTAATGAACCTGTTCCCCAAACCTCACCAGTGGGTACACCTCCACTCCCCTCCGTGGCTGTGGAAGGGTCTGGAGGGAGACTGTGTGATCCTGGGCTTCAGGAAAGGAGAGAGGCGTGGAAAATAGAGGGGCAGCCTCCTGCAGACAGAATGTGAGGGGTTCTCAGGCTTGAGCCTGTTGCTCTCGCCTCCCTCCGTGGTAGGCGGTGGGAACAGCGCCATTATGTCTGAGGGGGAGAGGGGTCAGACCACACCTGGGCTCAGCAACTTCGGTACGTGGGTCCTGGCTAGGAAAGAACTCAAGAGTCCAGACCCAAACTGTAAAAGAACAACTATTGGGTAAATTAAAGAGGTAGAAAAAGTGATTTCTAAAAGAAATGGGCTTAGGAAACAAGCTATGGAGGAAAAGGAAGGGCTCTTAGAGCTTGGGAGTGGCCGCTCGTGGTAAAGTGCCTGGGGAAAGAAAGGGAGAGGGAAAGGAAGAGGAGGCACTGGGCTCTCTGTCCTAAGGGCAGATGTTTTAGGGGAGGTCTCAGGAAAAGATCTTTGGCTATTCAGCAGCTTTCCAGGTGTGTCCATTCAGGGCCGTAGTCTTTATTGACTGATTGGCTGGCACCAGGGCGGGGTGGTGGTGGAGAAGTCATTGTTCAATGCCGCCTGGTCAGCCTGGGCAGGTGGTATTGCTTATCTGGGCCAGGAGCTGAAATACAACTTAAGACCCACGTGTTATCTCTAGGGAGGAAAGGTCAGGGGATTCCAACCTTGACGATGATGTGCTAGGAGAGGAAAGGTCGCCCAGGGGGCAAGGTCCCACTCTACAATTGATTGGCCATTGCTAGGCACCCGGAGCTTTCCACCCTGAAGACCTTCTACACCTGACCATTGTCCTGGCTCTGCTCTCGCCAGTCTAACTGCCTATAACACGTCTAGGACTGGGAGGGGGTGCTGGGCCCGGCCAGGGTGACTGCAGGAGGGCTGCCTGAATTTCCTCTCCCGGTTCTGGGCTCGGTTAGGTCCCAGAGACAAAGCGTGGCTATGTGCGGGAGGCGGGAGTCAGGTGCTCAGGGCAGCTCCTCCCCGCTGGGCCGCCGCCCGGGTTTGGTCACCTTGCTGGGCTGGAAGGGCCTCGGGGCAGGTTGGGCCGGGCCTCCCTCCTTAACTCTGCCCGGAGCCGAAGGGACCGGAGCTAGACGAGTCCAACAAGTACCGAGAGACACTGAGGTCCAGAGAGTGCGTACGTCACACAGGGAAGTGCTGGGCAAACGCAGGTCTCGGCTAGAAGAGGAGCACTCTCCCTATGTTCATACCCGCCTCCCTTTCGCCACCACGCCCCCAGATCGCCTCCTGGAGGCCCCGCAGGCATCTCAGCATCTCAGTTTCCCCTAAATGGTAAGGTTGAGTAAGGAGCAGGGCCAGAACTGTAACCACAGTCCCTCTCAGTCCCAGGTGCTGGCCCAGCTCCCCCCCCAACTCCCTTGCCAGGCCCTGACTGTGCACCCTGCTCGCTCCCTCATATTTCACCCCCGCAGAGAGGCTATTGAGGGTCTTGCAGAAAGATCCACCCCCTCCCCATCCGGCTCCAGGCTAGAGGTAAGCGCCAGAGGGGCTGGAGGCTCCAAGCTCCAGATGCCCCGGCAGCCCCTGCAGCCCCTCATCTCTCAATCCCTGGATCTACAAGGGGCTGCCATCCATCTCCATGACAACCATTGCCTCCGGCCTCCAAAGGCCCAAAGACCCCCCTCATCTCCCAGAGAAAGGCATCCCGGCCTCTCAGAGGAGGCTTGAGGGTCTCAGGCTGGGGTGTCCTGTTACAGCTTTTTGGGGGAACTTGGGAGCGCTCAGGCCCTCGCTTTTTAGAGCTGGATGTCGGGCTAAAAGACCCAGGCGGGGGCCCCCTTCCGGGTCAGGGAGGGCCCAGGGGGTCCCATCCACTTTCAGCACCACTTCCTGAGTACCTGGTACGTGCCGGGCTCTGCCTGGGTGCTGGGGACCCAGGCCCTGGAGCGGATACCAGCTGTGGGAGAGACAGGTAGTCTACATAATCTACACAACAAGGCCCAATCTCAAGAGTGCTAGGAAGAAAATAAACCTAGGGATGTGGGAGGAGGGGCAGGCCTGGTGAGAGAGAGCCTGGCAGGATCCAGGCAGAAGGAACGTCGAGGGCCTGCAGGGTAGGGGCTGGGGAAGAAGCCCCGGTGTCCTAACCGGTCACCAGCTCTCCGGGGAGGGGAACGCCTGAGTCTCAGGCGATGCAGCCTGTGGAACCACAGCACCGAGCCTGGCACGGAGCAATGCAGCACTCCATCCACCCGGGACTGTCGTTCGTGGTCCACAGCGTCCCTCATCTCCCCTCCCCAATGCGGGGCACAGACCAGGCTGGAGCCTGCAGTGGGGGGCGGGGGAGGGGATCCAGGCCAGAGTCGGGGAATCCAGGCCCCGCGTCAGCGAGCTCTCTCGCCAGCTCCTGGGCCAGAGGCAGCCGTCCAAGGCGCTGAGTCCCAGCCCCCACCAGGCTCGGCCGGGCCACCTGGGCTGCGGGGAGGGGGCGTGGGGCGCGGGGAGGGAGCGGAGGGAAGACCGGGGAGGAAGAGGGACGCAGGTGTCCGTGGCTCCCGGCACGTCTCGGCCAGAGCAGGTGTCCCCGCCTCCTCCCGTCCTCGGAGCAGGTGTCCTGACCCCCGGGGCCGGGCATTCCGGCCTCCCCACCCCCAGAGGGGCCGGGGTCAGGGCCCCACCCCCAGGGGGAGGGGAAGGGGCGGAGGGGGGGCTCCAGAGCAGGTACCTGGGACTGAGCCTTCCCCGGGCGGCCCCCCACTTCCTCCAGCCTAGGGTGTGTGTGTGGGGGGGCAGGTGACCTGGGTTCCTCCCCGGCTGGGGCCGGGGGTCGGGTGCCCGGGGCCGGAGGCGGGGCCGGGCCGGGCCTCCCCGCCCCGGGGGTCTCCCCGCCCCTTCGGGTTCAGCCAAGCGGAGGTGAAACCTGAGCCCAGGTTGGGGGCGGGGCCGGCTCCTGCTCGGACGGGGCCGGCCGGCGCTTTCACCCCCCTTTTTCTCCCCCGGCGGCACCCCGCCTGGAAGAGAAAGCACCGGGTCCCCGAGCCTCCGGAGTAGGTGAGGTGGCGGCTCAGCGTCGGAGGGAGGGAGGGGGGCGCGCGGCCGTCGGGGCTCCGCCGCCCCGGGCTGACCCCCCTCCGCTCTCCCTCCCGGATCCTCAGGGCCCCCCGCGATGGAGCCCGCGGCCCGGGGTCGCGCCCCGCCCTGAGCGCCCCGCCGACGGCCATGCTGCCCCGAGGGCGCCCCCGGGCGCTGGGGGCCGCGGCGCTGCTGCTGCTGCTGCTGCTGCTCGGCCTCTTCCTGCTCGGCGGGCACCTGGCGCCGACGCCGCGCACCCCCGCCGACGGGCACCCCCGGGGCGCCGCCGCCCGCCACCCACCCCCGCCGGCCGACCCCGGGGGCCGCCACCGCCCCGACTGCGCCCCGCCGCGGCCGCTGCCCCCCAAGTGCGAGGTGGGTGTGCGGGGGGGGGGTCCCCGCGGCCACCTGGCCACCTGCGGGAATCGCAGCACCTGGCGTTGGGCGCCCGGGGTTCGCACCTCCCCTTACAGCTGTCAGTCTCCCCACTTGTGAAGTGACAGGGGGGGTGGGGGTGAGGGTGGGGGTGGACTCTGCCCCCCTCCCCGCCCTTCCTCTTCCTCCCCAGATCAGGTGCCTGGCAGGCCAGGCCAGGCCAGGCCAGGCCGTGGTCCTCAGGGTCGCCCCCTCCCCCAGCTCTTGCACGTGGCCATCGTGTGTGCCGGGCACAACACCAGCCGAGACGTCATCACGCTGGTCAAGTCGTTGCTCTTCTACAGGTAGGACAGGTGTGTGTGTGGGGGGGGGGGGAGGGCGGCCAGGCAGGAAAGAAGGCCTGGGAGCAGGATTGCCACTTCCAGATGTTTCCCCTTCTGAGCCGCTTGGGGTGGGGCTTGTCCCCTGTTGTTCCTGTGGGGCCCTCCCAGCTTTCTTCCCCTGTTCCCCCCCAACCCCCAAAGGAAAAACCCGCTGCACCTCCACTTGGTGACGGATGCCGTGGCCAGGAACATTCTGGAGACGCTCTTTCACACATGGATGGTGCCCGCTCTCCGTGTCAGCTTCTATGACGCAGATGAGCTCAAGGCAGGAGCCCTGGCCCTTGTAATCCTCCACAGCCCGCCCCGCACCCCTTCCTCCCAGGGCGTGGGGTGGGGAGGGGGTGGGGGTTGGGGGAGAGGAGAGGTTAGAGCTGCCTGGGACAGTTCCCTCACACCCCCTGAAGCTCAAGCCCCTCACCCCTCCCGGCGCACGCCTCCTTCCCCTTGTGTCTCACTGAGTGTGTTCTGCTGCTCGCGGGCCCTTCTCTGCCAGGCTCACGCCCTGCCCTCCCCGCCCACAGCCCCAGGTCTCCTGGATCCCCAACAAGCACTACTCCGGCCTCTACGGGCTAATGAAGCTAGTGCTGCCCGGCGCCCTGCCTCCCGACCTGGCCCGTGTCATTGTCCTGGACACGGACGTCACCTTCGCCTCCGACATTGCAGAGCTCTGGGCGCTCTTCGCTCACTTTTCTGGTGAGAGGCCTGGCTCCTGCCCCGGCCAACCCCCCCCCCTGGCCCGTCCAACCCCCCCCCCCCCCCCCCCGTGGCCTCGCCCTGAGCCAGGGTCCTGTGGTAGCCTCAAGCAGCCCCCTCCTGCCCTCCCCTCCCAGACGAGCAGGTGGTCGGTCTCGTGGAGAATCAGAGCGACTGGTACCTGGGCAACCTCTGGAGGAACCACAAGCCGTGGCCCGCCTTGGGCAGGGGATTTAACACAGGTGGGGATGGTGGTGGTGGTGGTGGTGGGGAGGGTGGCCACTGGCTCTTGGACTCCAGGGGCTGGGCAGGGGCCACAGGATGCTAGGAAGCCCCCAGGAAGAACGGAGCTGTAGAAAGAGCCCTGGGAGAAGAGCCAGAAGGCAGTGCCAACCTTGGCTGTACCTGCCGGATGACTTTGGCCAGGTCACTTAGTCTCTCTGGGCCTCAGTTTTCTCATCCATTAAATGGGGATTTTACCGGCCTTCCCGGACCACCGAATGCGAGAAGACGGTTGTGGATGTGTTCTGGAAGCTGTGCGGCGACTCCCCTTCACCCCCAAGAGGGTTGAGTGTCTAGAGCAGCCGTGGGCAAACTACGGCCCGTTCGGCTGTTCTATCCGGCCTGAGGAGCTGAAAGAGCGGAGGGCTCTCTTGCTCTCCCCTCCGCTCCTTCACCAGCAGCCCAAGAGGAGAGTGCCAGCGTGGTCAGGTTGCTTTTGTTCCGGCCCTCCGGTCCAGTTTAAGAACCCATGGTGGCCCTCGAGTCAAAAAGTTTGCCCACCCCTGGTCTAGAGAGGTTGTCCTTGCTCCCGTCTGACAGAAAGACCCACGTCAAAACCTAAACATTCCCAAGAATCCCTCGTGCCCCTGGCCCCCCCGGGAGCTGGGTCGTCCCAGGTGGGGTGACCTCTCCTCCCTGTGGCAGGTGTCATCCTCCTGTGGCTGGCCCGGCTCCGGCAGGCCGGCTGGGAGCAGATGTGGAAGCTGACAGCTACCCAGGAGCTCCTCGCCCTGCCCGCCACCTCGCTGGCCGACCAGGTCTGGGGCGGGGAGCCCAGACTGGGGGTGGGGGTTGGGGGGGTGGGGGGCAGGCTCGGGGCCAAGGTGAGACAGATGGCGGTCTCTGCCCAGGACATCTTCAATGCTGTGATCAAGGGGCACCCGGCACTGGTGCAGCCCCTGCCCTGCGTCTGGAACGTGCAGCTGTCCGACCACACGCTGGCCGAGCGCTGTTACCTGGAGGCGGCTGACATCAAGGTGAGTGGGGGTGGGGGGCTGGGTGGGGGTGGGGGTGGGGGGCTCAGTGGGGGTAGGGGGCCAAGGGTGGGGGCTCCTGCCCCCGTCCCCCTCACTGATAACCGTCCCGGGTCCCAGGCGATCCACTGGAACTCACCCAAGAAGCTGCGCGTGAAGAACAAGCACGTGGAATTCTTCCGCAACCTCTACCTGACCTTCCTGGAGCACGACGGGAACCTGCTGCGGAGGGAGCTCTTCGGGTGCCCCAGCCCGCGCCCCCCGGAGGCCGAGCGGGTGAGAGGGAGTCGCCTTCCCTGGCCTTGGGGGTGGATTCCGCCCCTCTCCGCCCTGGTGGGACCCCGCTTGGTCTGGGGACGTGCCCTCCTGCCCCAGCCCGGTCCTCCCGCCCTCCCCCCCCCTCAGCTGCAGCAGGCCCTGGCACAGCTCGACGAGGAAGACGCCTGCTTTGAGTTCCGGCAGCAGCAGCTCACGGTGCACCGCGTGCACATCACCTTCCTGCCCCACGAGCCGCCGCCTCCCCGGCCCCACGACGTCACCCTTGTGGCTCAGCTCTCCATGGACCGGTGAGGATGCGGAAGGCAGCTCCCCCGAGAGAGCACGGCGTGGGCTGGGAGTGGGCCTTGGAGAAGGCAGGTGCCCTGGGGTAGAAGGAAGCGCTCTCGGTGCCTGCTCCCTCGGAAACACCGGATGCGGGGGGAAGAGAATGGGCTTTGGGAATCGCTCCTCCGTAGCTGTGGGGCGAGGGGCAGGTCTTCCTATCGGTCCGAGGAGAATGACCCGCCTGGTGGGGCAATGGTGGAGATGAACTAAGACCAGCCGACAGGTGCTTGGAAGGTGCTGTCAGTCAGTCAGTCATTTGAGGGGGTGCCCGTAGCAGCTGACCCGGGAGGTACCCCAGCGCTCCCTGGCTGACCACCCCCCTCACCCCAGGCTGCAGATGCTGGAGGCCCTGTGCAGGCACTGGCCAGGCCCCATGAGCCTGGCCTTGTATCTGACAGACGCAGAAGCCCAGCAGTTCCTGCGTTTCGTCGAGGCCTCGGAGGTGCTCTCCGCCCGGCAGGATGTGGCCTACCACGTGGTGTACCGGGAGGGCCCCCTCTACCCCATCAACCAGATTCGCAACGTGGCCCTGGCCCAGGCCCTCACGCCTTACGTCTTCCTCAGCGACATTGACTTCCTGCCTGCCCACTCCCTCTACGACTACCTCAGGTGGGCGGGGGTGAGAGGGGCATGGGGTTGGCATCAGAACCCCAGGCGAGGGAGTCCCTGCTCCCTTCTGGGCTTTAGCGTTCTCTGCGGAATGGGGTTTGTGTTAGGGTTTCTCTCTGGGCTGCCGCAGGGGAGGCAGGGGGTGGGGTGGGGTGGGGGTGGATGGGCTGCTTCCCACGGCCGTCCCACTCCTGTCTGCCTGCTAGTGGGCAGCAGGGTGAGCTGGCCTCGAAGAGCCGGGCCCCTGGCTAACGGACGCGAGAGCGTCACTGGCCCAGAGCTGTTGGCAGCGCCGGCCCTCCCTCCTTCACGGTGCTGCCTCCTCAGGGCCTCCATTGAGCAGCTGGAGCTGGGCAGCGGGCGGAAGGCGGCCCTGGTGGTGCCAGCATTCGAGACCCTGCACTACCAGTTCAGCGTCCCCGCGTCCAAGGCGGACCTGCTGGCCTTGCTAGACGCGGGCTCTGTCCACACCTTCAGGTAGGAGAGGCCCCTGCCCTGTCCCCAGTCCCCGCCCCAGCCCCCACCGCCCGCAAGCTCCCCGCCTCAGCCCGGCCCCTCGCCCTGTGCCACCCCGCAGGCACCACGAGTGGCCGCGGGGCCACACGCCCACAGACTACGCCCGCTGGCGGGAGGCCCGGGCCCCGTACCGTGTGCAGTGGGCCGTGGACTACGAGCCCTACGTGGTGGTGCCCCGTGACTGCCCCCGCTATGACCCCCGCTTTGTGGGCTTCGGCTGGAACAAGGTGGCCCACGTCATGGAGCTGGATGCACAGGTGAGGGGGGTCCTGAATGTCTCCGGCTTCGGTGTAAGTTACCTCCAGGCCCGGGGAGCTCACCGTGTCTCAGTGTGGCCTCCATCCCCATGGGGCAGCACTATGGGAAGTCCCGCCCTTCTGTAGAGCTAGTTATCCGCCCTTTGGCCTGGCTCTGGCTCTTAGAGGCTCTTGGGTAAGCCTGCTCCCCACCCCCCCACCCCCAAGCCCAGGCACTGACCACTGCTCTGCCCTACCCTTGCAGGAATACGAGTTCCTGGTGCTGCCAGAGGCCTTCGCCGTCCACCTGCCACACACCCCGAGTCTTGACATCTCCCGCTTCCGCTCCAGCACCGCCTACCGGGGCTGCCTGCAGGCCCTGAAGGAGGAGTTCCTCCAGGACTTGTCCCGCCGCTACGGGGCCGCTGCCCTCAAATACCTCACGGCCCTGCAGTAGCCCGGACCTCCCGGGGCCGGGCCTGCGCGGCTCTCCGCTGCCCCTGGCCTTGGCTCTCACTCACTCCGTTATTTAAATTATTTAAGGTCTCTGCGGGAAGGGCTGCAGTGGAGCATCTGGGGTGGGGCCCGGGGCCCCCCCTTTGCTGTTCTGTCACTGGGGTCTGTCCTCCCTCTGCCCCAGCTGGTTTGGGGCTGGTTCCCTCATCCCCAACTGTACACCTCTTTTTTTTTTCATAATTAATGTTTTTAAAAGCTCTGTGTTATGTTGTTCTTCTTGGTTTGGGGCACAAGGGCATCCATGGGCCCAGGGAGTCATACATGAGGAGGGCCCGGCCTCTGCCCGAGGCTGTGACTGGAGTGGGTCTTGCCCTCCCTCCCTCCCTGGCCCCAAACCCAACACCATGAGGCCGAGAGACTTTATTTGGCTTTATTTAGTAAAATGTTAAAATAAATAAATACAAATTGATCAGCTGCTCTGTATCCCCCCACCCCCACCCCCCTCAAAACAAAAACAAAAACCAAAAAAATCAAACGAACAAAAACTTTGAAGCACAAAAACTCCAAATACAAGTTCTACCAAGACTGAGATCACAAAGGGTGCGGACAAAGACAGGTGGGGGCTGGCTGGCTCTTCTGCTCGGAGTGTGCTGACCTCTGGCTGCCTGGCTGCAGCTTACCCTGGGCCGAGACCCCACGACACTGGGGGGGACAGGGTATGCTCGGGGTTCAAGAGAGCCTTGCGGACAGGGGGAGCCGATGCGATTGGTGAGCCCTGCTCTCTCTTGAGAAAGGGCTACTTTTAAGAGTTCCACCCCAGTTCTAGGCAGGGTGTGACTCCCAGCCCCCCCCCCCTTCACATTTGCGGGAGGCTCAGTTGTCTCCTCCGGCTCCCCCCCCTGCCCCCCCTGCTTGGCCAGGCGCTGACACTGAGGATGGCCGAGGCTCCGGGTGGGAACGGGCCTCCTGTTTCCTGCCAACGGTGCCCAGCTGAGGGGTGGGGTGAGGCCCAGTCATGTCCACAGCGCACAGCTGCCTCCGTCCAACGGGGGCCATGGAATTGAGAACCCAGGAGGCCTGGCAAACGTTCTTGGGCCACCCACCATCCATCCTGCCACCCCAAGAGCCTGTGGACCCTGCAGTGAGTCTCCCATGAAGCCCTTGGAAAAATAAGACCGCACCCTAAGAGGCAGTGAAGGGAGGGACCGCGTAGGGCGTGTTGGGTGAGTCGGGAGTGAGAGCCCCAGAGAAAGTACAGGAGCTGGCAAGAGGCAAGTACACTCAGGTGAGCAGAGACGGTCCTCCTCGTGGGGGAAGCAAATGCACCCATTCATGCCACCCGCTGAGCCAAGCAGCAGCAGGGACACGGAGAGGCATTCCTGGAGGGAAACCTGGCACTCAGATGCTGCCTGCTGGAGGCTGCCATGGCCATTTGCAGGTCCCACAAGGGCCTCCCTGCCAGGCACAACCAGCAGGTTTGCCCCCAAGGGCCTGATAAGGAATGAAGCAAGCAGAACTCCGGATGAGCTCAGAGGAGGGGAGACAAGACCGGGCAGGCTCCTTGAAAGAAAAAGGACCTGCAGGCCACATTGGCAAGAAAGTGAGCTGAGCGGGAAGATGACAGCAACATGACCTCACTGCCCCCAGGACACAGGACTGACAACGGGCCCCATGACCGCGGGCCGGGTGGGCAGCTGCCTGGTCCCGGGCCGGCGGGTCCCTGGCCTCTGAAGTGACTACAAAGCCAGCTGGGCTCGGATGTGTCTGGCAGCGGCTACCCTTGGGTGTGGGGATCGAAGGGAAGGCGGGAGAAGGGTGTCTCAGGTGGTTACAGGCACCCACAGACCTGGGGGACAGACAGAGAGGAAGAAGAGGCTGGGTGACACGTTGTGGCAAGGGGTGTCTTAGAATTTGAGTCCAGAACGTGGGCTTGGGCAGGGCTGCATTTCTGTACTCTAGACCGGCCGACTCCCCGAATGGCTCACAGCTAACTTCAGGAAAGAGCGACATTCTGACCCCCAAGAGGCAGAGCCCCACAGTCAGAGCGGGGTCTGCTCACAGCAGCAGGCAGAGCACCCGCCAACCCCCAGCCCTGCCCCCACCCATTCCTCAGGCAGCTCCTTCCTGGGTGACGCTGGCTTCCCAGCTTCTGGGCCCAGACACGTCGAACGGGAGGGCCCTGAGACAGGGCTAAGCCTGGCGCTGAGCTCTGAACCTCCGCCGGCTATTCCTCCAACTAGCCCGGGCACTTCCTCCTCCCTGCCGAGACATAGCACCGTGGATTCTGCGTGAGGGAAGGGAGCTCCTCTCCGCCCCCCTCGGGCAACCTCTCAGTCCAGTCCCGCCTCCCAGGCCTGCGCAGCCCGAAGCCCCCTCCTGGCGCCTCCCTGGGAAGATGGATGGAAATCGCTGGTGGAGGTGAGACATTTCACCCAAGAAGTGTCTCCCTGGGTCTAACTGGACGAGGGAGAAGCCCCTCCCAGACTCTGGCCGTGGGAGGCACAGGGTGGGCTTGGGGGAGGGCCCTGGGAGGGCTGGGGGTGCGTGGCCTCTGCCTCCCTCCTGCTGGGCCAAGCACTCCAGCCAGAGCACACCCCTGACAACATGTCTTCCGCAGGCAAGATGACAGAAAAGGTCCGAGCCTCTCCGAACCCTGGCCTTTAAGGAGACGAGCCAGCCAAGGCAAGCACAGAGATCTTGGCCAAAGGTTACCACCCGGGAAGCTTGTGGGTGGGCAGAGTGAAGTCCGTCTCTGGCGCCGGGAGCCAGCAGGCGGAGAAAGGGGCTGGACATTCAGACCTCTCTTCAAAGGCAAGACAGATGCAAAGGCCACCCCGGGGCTGTCTGTCTCGGACACGCCACGTAACCTTGAGAGACCGCATTCCTTTGTTCGTTCTGAGCACCACGGGCTGATGCAGCCCGCCTGCCCCGGCCCCCTCCCAGAGACTGGGGTGCACAGGCACCAAGGAGCTCCCCTGGCCACTCCCTTCCAAGCTGTCCCCCAGGCACTCGGAATGCTGGTGGCTGAAAGACCAAGAGCAGCACCAAAGGAAGGGATCTTATTTAGGCACCAGCCTTTTGCTCTAGCAAAACCCGTGGGGATGGTGGGTAGGACCTCGAGACCATCCACGCTCCGTTTGGGCTTCAGAAACAGGAGCCCAGCTCCCTGCACCAAGAAGGGCGGGCAGTCTTCTCTGAGGAGGGGGCGGCGGGAGGGCTCCGTCCCTACCGGCAGGCCCGCGGCCATCGCGGCCAGAAATCACGGAGACCGGCCCACCAGTCTTGAGACACAAACACAGCAAAATGGCATCATGATCAGCAGGTTCTGTGCTAAAAAATTATAACTACACAGCATTTTCTCCAGTTCTGACACCTTTTTTAATAGAAATCACTGTTTTTAGGAAACAAATAGCACTTTTGTAATTTTTTTTTTACAATGTTTCTTACCTTGATCTTAATTTAAGTAACACTAGGAAGACCTCAATATCTTTTATTTTTCTTTTTTTTAATTTAAAAAAAAGTTGTTGTTTTCCCCAGATACAAAGATTTTTGCCCTTGCATAAAAAAACAGTGCCCGACGATGACACAAGGACTCACACAGACTCACTGGACCTCACTGACACTATGGCTCCTATTCTACCATGCAAGGTCTCGACTACCCTTAGCTGACTGTCAGCCTGAAAAACAGCTTTTCTATTCCTTATTTTAGTCTTTGTTACCAAAAAAGTAGAATAAACAATAAAATAAAACTTTTTTTTTTTAATAAAGAAAATAAAGAACGAAAACAAAAATTAAAAAAAAAGAAAAAGAGAGACGTCTCCATTCAATTCACACACACCGGGTCGTGTGCTGCTACGCTCGGGATCTTCTTTTATAAATATAGAAAGGGGATGGAGCTTGTTTTCAAGTAAAATCACTGATCCACCTTTTTTTCCTTCCTTGACACACACACACCCTTCTTCCCTGCCCTGGGCAAGGGCCGACTGAGCCTGGCTCTGCTTGTTCTTGGAGAGGGAAGGGACCCACCCTCTGTGGGCGGGCGGGGCACGCCTGTTTGCCAGAGCAGGGAAGGACCCCGGGGGTGGCGGGGCGCCCGCGGCGGGGGAGCGAGGCTCAGAGAAGACCCGATGGCTGTCCTTGTGCCCATCTCTCCGCACACTGTGGCCCACCACGCACAACAAGAAATACTGCTTATTTGATATACTTTTCCCACCCCGGCTCCCTCCCATCCCCTCCCCATCCCTCCTCTGGGCACTGGGGTTGGTTAAATCTCGATTTCCTTTTTTTTGGTTTTATAGTAGTGAAAGTTTAGAAACAGGAAAAGCCCACACACTCTTTGGACTTGTCTTCTCTACCTAAACAAACGGCTCGGCAAATAAGGATCTGAAACCTGCTCTCCTCCCTCCGCCCGTCCCTGCTCCCCACCCAACGAAACAAAAACAAACCCATCGTGGCTGTGGAGGCTGCTGCAGGCACACACTGGTGTATAATAGAGAGAGTAAATATATTATTTCACTTGGCATGGTGCTGGCAAAGAACCTCCAGCTGGCACTATTTCATGTAACATGGTCCAATCTTTGCATGTACACACAGAATATGAAGGATCAATTGGCAAACTCTGGTGCCACCTGGCACAAACATCTTCTCTCTCTCTGGAACCAAAGAACCAAAAGAATTCTGCACTTTCCAGAAGAAATCCGGCTTTGCTTTCTAGAGTCTTCAGTGTTTTGCTCTCCTGGCCGCCGGGATCCGTGGCTCTCCGGGCAGGGCGTGTTATTTAGTCTCTTCCCCCGGGTTACAGTTCACTGTGCAGCTCTGCGAGGAGGGTGAGGGGGCTGGCGTGGAGGTGGCGGCGTTGGCAGGGGGGGTGCAGTCCGGGCCGTTGGAGACGGTCCCCACAGTGGCCTCAGAGTCTACGGGTTTGGAGAGGTCAATGCCGTGGATGAGGCGGATCAGCTGCTTCACCTTCTCCAGGGAGCTGTGCATCTCCTTCTGCCGGGCCAGGATGGTGTTCTTCATTTCCATGCATTTCTGCAGCAAACGAGAAGGGCGGTGGCACTGAGCCTGCGGCCTTGCTGCCAGGCCGGCCAGCCTCTGCGGGTGGAGGATCCTCGCGGCTGGAGTGCAGCCCGGGCTGTTCTGCTCCACAGGAGCGGCAGCCACCACCCAAGGAAGGAGGAGGCCCCAGAGGCGAGAGACAGAGGGCAAATGAGCGGTTTAAAAGCCAACTCTACTTGACATTGGGACTTCAAGCCAAAGGTGAACTACCGCTCTAACACTAGGAAATAAGTCATTTTAAAAACACAATTCCGCCTGGCCAGTGTGGCTCAGTTTGTTGGAGCATCATCCCATGCTCTAGGGGGGTTGCGGGTTTGGTTCCCGGTCAGGGCACACACCCAGGTTGCGGGTTCGGAGAGCAAATAGGAGGCAACTGGTTGATATTTCTCTCTCACATCAATGCTTCTCACTCCCTCTCCCTTCCTCTCTAAAATCAATAAAAACATACCCCCAGGTAAGAATTAAAAACAAGAAGAACAAAAACAAAGTTCCCGCAGTCGCTGAGGCTGGTTTGGGAGGTGTGCTTCCACCGCCTGCTGGCGTTAACATGGTCAGGACCGGACTGAGCTTTCAGGGTAGAAAACAAGCCGGGATGTCTGTGCGACCGGAGGGCCCCTGAGGACACTCGGTGACCGAGAACTGAGACGCAGAGCCTGGGCGGGGGCGGGACAGCGGTGCAGGAGAACCAGACCTCAGCCAACAGAACCCCTCCATTGTCACCTGCAGTCCTTTGCCCTCAGCCTCTCGCACCTGGTAGCTTCCGCTCTCGGCGGGAGAGACGTGAGATCTGCATGCCACGGGGAGGACGGTGGGGAGGGATGAAAGCAGGTGAGTGGGACAGCTCAACCGTCACCAGGTCCAGGGCACCAGCCAGTGTCTGAGGGCGGAGGCCACCTCACTGTGACAGGCACCTACTCAGCGGGAGCCTGCCCGTCGGGAGGCGCCTGAACCTCTGTTACAAGTACAACTCTCTTTCCCACCTGGACACGGCAGGCTGGGCAGTATTTACTTCCAAACTTGTCTCTAGAAACCCCTCCTCCTCAGGCTGGTCAGGAAAACCTGGAAACGCAAACAGCATGGTGGGGAAGAAAGAGTGGAAGGGGCAGGCCGTGTGGATGGACTCACTGGCCCGGGCGACTGGGCGGACTCATACGTGGGGCTGGCCTGCGCCGGCCTGTTGTCAGGTCAGCTCCGTGCTCCTCCCAAGCACGCTCAGGAGGCCCGGGGTGGGGCTACACGGCCGCCGCGTCTAACCCACCTCGGCGCCAGGAGACTGAAACGCTTGCTCTCAGACCAAAACCAAGAGGATGTTCCGGAGCTTGGCTAAGGCACCATATACCAACGGGCCCCTGCACCTGAGGGCAACTCTAACAGGAGGCAAACTCTCCGTCTGCCAAGCCGCTGTGCTATAAGCTAGAGGATGGGAACCGGCTTGGGGGCCGCACGAGCGGTTGTGCGCACGGGAAGCTCTGTGCCTGCGGGGCCGCTGAGGCAGGAGGCTCACTTACACTTATAGAACTGCTGAGCTGCTTCACCTTCTGCTCTAGCTGTTCTCGCTCCTGTTTTAAATCTGAACTCCATTTAAGTAACTTCTGTTTCTCCTCTTCTTTAGCTGGGGAAAAAAAAGAACTGTTTTTAACAATAAATTCTTTGAAAAGGCCAGTGTTCAGAATGTTTGCCAAAGATCTGCTCCCCAAAGTTCCCCTCTCCCGTCCGCGCACAGCGCGCTAAGACGACGGCCAGGGGCTTCACAGGAACATCTACTTCTCATTCTTCCTCCCAAGAAAGTGCTACACAATCTTCCGCTTCATTCACTAGCAGCTTTTCATTTTTAACGTTAAATTTCTTCTTTAAAACAACGCAAATACTTCCTTCCAGTACTCTTTTAAAAAACAAATAAGGGAAGTCGAAACCGGTTTGGCTCAGTGGATAGAGCGTTGGTCTGCGGACCAAAGGGTCCCGGGTTCAATTCCGGTCAAGGGCATGTACATTGGTTGCGGGCACATTCCCCAGTGGGGGGTGTGCAAGAGGCGGCTGGTCGATGTTTCTCTCTCATCGACGTTTCTGGCTCTCTATCTCTCTCCCTTCCTCTCTGTAAAATATCAATAAAATATATTAAAAACAAACAAATAAACAAACAAACAAGGGAAGATTACATAAGAGAGTGTATGGGTAGCTCTTTACCTGCTTTGTAGGCGATATAGGAATGGACAATTGCTAAAGTTCCAGGCCATGGAATTGCTTCTTCTTTCTTGAGCATCTGAAAAGATTTTTGGAATGTTACCTTGAGAAGGAGGTATAAACACACATCCCCTGTGTAATGACTAGCAAGGGCGCCTGTAGCTACGAGCAGATAAAAATCCAGGAGGGATTATGAGGGCAGTGTCGCAAAATGCTGCTCTACAGATTCTGGACTGTAAGGTTCCAAACATCAGCCCGAGAATGAGGTACAAAGCAGGGACAGCCACGCCACCTGAGCTCTGAATGAGAAAGAGGCTGGGCACTCCTATCATTTCATCCGTGTCTCGGGCTCCTGACGACTCCCACAGGCAGAACCTCCAGCGTAAGCGGCAGGCCGGCACTGGCCGCAGCCACGGGCGGCTCCGTCCCTGGCCCGACCCGGGCCGCCTATCTCAGCTTTAGCTCCATGCCCGAGAGGCAGCCTGGCCAAGGAAATGAAGTCTCAGCTCTGATGCCACATGTAAGCTAGACCCCATGTGGCAAATGACCAGAGGGTCACAAAGCAGCAACTGGAAGAAACAAGGAGAGAACTGTCCCTATAACTATATCAGGTTCAGTAGGAAGAGGACCAAGGTTAAAAGGGGAAAACCAGAATTCTCTCAGATGAGAATTCCAAAGACCTGAGCAGGGTCCCAGTGTCTGCTGAGCTGCTGACCTTATTTGTTTGTTATTTATACTTGACCTGCTTCTAAAAAAGCGACATGGGATCGCTTACAATAAAAACATTAAGATACATGGATAGGTGAGAAAAAGACATCAGAAACTAAGCAGAGAAGGAGGGAAAGCGGGGGTAGCTAATCACACAGTCATGTGCGTACAACGCTTTGATCAGTGACCGACCACATATACTGTGTGGGCCCATAAGACTATAATGGAGCCAAAAAAGTCCTATGGCCTAGTAGTATCACAGAACACATGTGTTCGTGGAGCTGCTGGTGTAACAAACCTATTGCACCGCCAGTCACACAAAGTATCGCACATACAGTATGCACAGCACATAGTATTTGATAATAACAGACAACTATGCTTCTGATATGTATTTGCTATACTATACTTTTTACTTTAGAGTATACAGTGCTATTTATTAAAAACAAAGTTTGTTGTACAGCAATATTCTGTGCTATGCTGGCTACAGCCTCACACATCTCATGTTAACTGTGTCTCTTGATTGCATCATTTTCTCCTGTGCGTGACTTAATCTCGTTTTTGTACAGTAATGAGACACAGAGGCTTGTAGCCCAGGAGCAAGAGGCTAGACCTGGGTGTGCAGCAGGTTACCATCGAGGCGAGTGTAAGTGCGCTCTGTGATGCTCTCGCAAGGACAAAATCACCGAATGACACATTTTTCAGACTGTCGTTAAGTAGTGCGTGATTTTGTGCTTGCCTTTCAAGCTCATGAAATATTGATACCATTGTAGTTAGTTCTCTGATCCTGATGACAACATAGGTTAAAAGTGAAACTGTTACTATTTGAATGAAACAACTGACTGAATACTTTCATTCGAGAAAATACTGGCCAGTCCCTCAATGGTTAGAGTGCTGGCCTGGGCACTGACAGGTCGTAGGTTTGATTCCCTGTCAGCGGCATGTACCTGGGTTGCGGTTTGCTTCTTACCCCTGGTTGGGGCATGTGTAGGAGGAAACCAGTCAATGTGTCTCTCTCACATCAATGTTTCTCTCTCTCCCTCTCTTCTTCCCTTCCACTCTCTCTGAAAAGCAATGGAAAAAATATCCTCAGGTGAGGATTAACAAAAACAAGCAAACAAAAAAGAATTTTATTTTCAATATAGAGTTTCAAAAACATATACTAGCTTTGTACCCATCTTAGAGAATGAGGCAGAAAGTCTCATGGACCTTTAGGGTCAAGGTAGTAAGTCATTTCAAATAAAGGGAAGCAGTCAGGGTCTCTCCACAGCACATGGAGTCACCGCCTCATGAATACGACAGAACTTCTCTGAGGGCAGGGATGCTGGTGGGTGAGAGCCGTTCTGTGAACAGGGCTCACGTGGCCTGAGAACTCCCAGGAAGGGCAGAGACTGCCATTCCCCCAGGTCAGAGGGGAAAGGAAGACCCGACCATGTTGTTTTGTTTCTCCTTGGCCCCGCCCTCTGTCTGCCCCCTACCCCCTGCCCCCTACCTGGTCCTGACATCTGGGACAGATCCACATGCCCTTGGGAATTGTTTTCAGAGGAGGGTCTAAGCAGTCCAGATGATACACACGGGAACACGTGTCACACATCAGCAACTGACCACTTTTTCTGCAAACGCTGCAAAAATCCTCATGGATATCACCCTAAGAAATTGAGACAAGAGGTAAGAGAAAGGACAAGAAAGGAAAATGTGAATGTTAACATGCACATTCTGGATGCACATACATGTGTTAGGACCATCAGCTGTGCCCCCTGAACATGTTACAAGCGTATGCAAGAAAAGTACCGATGGCACAAGCCCCCACCTGCCCCATACAGCTGAGCTCCCTGGGCAGGGGCAGTGCTCTTAGTTTGAAGCAGACTTCATGGGAAAGCTCTGTAGTCGTCTAGGCCAAATTAACTTTAGGGGGTGATAGCTCAGCATTTGTTATATTTTGGTAGAGTCTAACCCATAAATCAGAAAGCTTGATAACATTGAAACCCATCCATCCAAGTGTTCTAAAACCAAAGATACCAACGATTCTCATTAACTATATTTTTTGGGAAAATTTAGAAGGGTTGGGAAAGACAACAGGTAAGAATGGAATTTTACTAAACACGTTGCCTCCTCAGGGAGAAAAGATAATAGTGAAAGTTCAAATAGGAAAAGACTAAGCCAGGAGCCAATTACACTGGTTAAACCGAGCTTTCTAATATGAAGACTTTAAAAGCCAAAGCAACAGCTGACCATGTGCTCCGGCATTTGGCATTTGCTGTTCAACGGACCCTTCTATTCTGGAGGCTGTATTCCTCCCTGTAAAATACTTCGCCAGGCGAGGCGAGAAGGGCCCTCTGTGCCCTCTCCCGCCATCAGTGACTTCTCTGAACAGCAGGCACCACCAGAAAAAAGCAGATTTCCTTAAAACGTGGAGAGGAGAACAGGGGGGAAAAAAACATTCAAGAGGTATTTTTCAGCAAGTGAACCCCTGACCCGTCCTCTGAGCAGGACCAGTGCCGCTGAGCGGGCCCAGGGCAGGGAAGGCCGAGGGCGCCGGAGGGAGCCAGCGAAGGCAGCGCCGGGCCTGGGCCACACCCTTTCCTGCCAGTGTGCTGCTTCAGGTTCCTAGACTATTTTGCCAAAAGGCTTCACTCAGAACTTGTGCACAGCCGAAACCGGTTTGGCTCAGTGGATGGAGTGTCGGCCTGTGGACTGGAGGGTCCCGTGTTCGATTCCGGTCAAGGGCATGTACCTTGGTTGCAGGCACCATCCCCAGTAGGGGGTGCGCAGGAGGCAGCTGATCGATGATTCTCTCTCATCGATATTTCTAACTCTCTATCCCGCTCTCTTGCTCTCTGTAAAAAGTCAATAAAATATATATATTTAAAAAAAGAAAAAGAACTGGTGCACAGGAAGCAGTGATGCAGGAGCAGGTCTTCCTCCCACGACAAGCCCTCTGCTACCCGGGAAGAGCCTTTCTTCCCAGCCCGTGTTTCCTCTAGGAAAGGAGCTTTCTCTGCCATTCACCAGGCTCCCCAGCAGCTAGAAGATGCTGGAAAGTTATAAGATAATCAGTGTGGGTGGGTTTTAACCTTTCTGAGTAAGAAAATGTCACCTCTGGGCCATAGAAAAGAAATCCAAAAATGTGCAAAAACACTACACGAGAATGGCGGACAGTTCAACTTCCAGGCACCCTCGGTTACCGTGACTTTCTTTTAATTTTTAGAATCGGGCTGAGGGTGCTCTTCTCTAGAGAGTTAGTTTTTCTTAAAACTCAGCCCCATGTTATAAGCCTGCATCTTTATGACGTTTATAAAATTTTAGAGCTTCAGAGAGTCTTTACACGAACCACAGATAGAATTAGCAGTGGTGAAGCATATGAGACAAACTGCACATTTTATCCAGAGGTATTTGTTGGGTAAAGAATTCTGCTCACTTTCCTCTTCTCCTGAATAAGGAGAACGTCAAGAAGTGGAAGGTGGAGAGAGAGTACATATAAAATAAAACTTAAATAATTTATTTCAGTTGTAAAGGAAAAAAAAAAGTATCCTCTTTATATAGCCCATAACGTAGCTCCTAATCTTTTGGTGTCAGGACCCCATTACACTCTTTTTGTTGTTGTTGTTAACTTCTCACCCAAGGGTACTTTTTCCATTGATTTTTAGAGAAAGTGGAAGAGAGGGGGGTGGAAGAGAAGGGAGAGAGAGGGAGAGGGAGAGGGAGAGGGAGAAAGAGAGAAAGAGAGAGAGAGAGAGAGAGAGAGAGAGAGAGAGAGAGAGAGAGATGATAGAGACACATTGATTGGTTGCCTCCTGCACACGCCCCAACTGGGGGCCAGGGATCCAACTTGCAACCCAGGTACGTGCCCCTGACTGGGAATTGAACCCACAATCCTTGGGTGTGTGCTGAGACACACCGGTCAGGGCCCCATTACACTCTTAAAATTACTAAAGACCTCAAAGAGCTTTTGTTATGAGAGTTAGATACATTGATATTTACTTATAGAAGTTTTAAAACATTTTAGTTTTGAAATAATTATAGAATCCAGGAAGTTACAAAAATAGGTATTGGAAAATTTTAAACCCGGAACACATAGGCACTGCCCATTAGCCATCAGAGTGATGACATCATGATATCACATAATATCTGGGAAACTCCACTGTTCATGTTTGAGAGAATGAGAATAAAACTGGAAGAGTGTTTGAATATGATCATGAAAACAGTTTTGATTTTATGGACCCCCCGAAAGAGTCTCAGGGACCCCCAGGCCATACTTGAGAACTACCACCCAGAGAAATGAATATGAAATGTGTCATGTGTTTCATCCACACAGAATTGGTTCTCCGCTTAAACAGAAAGGCAGTCCCACGAAGGTGCTCACCAGGTCAGAAGCTTAGGCTCTGGTGAAGGGCCGAATAATTACCATAAACAAAGTGGGAAGTTGAAAGATGTCTGACCCACAATTCTTTGCTAGGGACTGGGGCCTAGGTTTTTAAAAACAACTCTGGTTGTATCAATGGCAACTTCATCATTTGCTAAAGAAATTGTATAATCATGTCAACTCATCTTCCCTTCTCCTAAAAGTGATGATAGTGGCAACATCCTGAGGATTAGCGCCCAGCCCTGTCTTGTACCAAGTCCTTCTAGATGGCATTGACCTCCAGGAAATGCCTGCCTCTCGGCTCTTACTACTTAATTAATGTTGTTGGGGTTTATGCCACCCAGAAGCTAATATACAGAGCCCTTTGTGTCGATTTTAATAACTGCCACTGTTGAGATACTGTAAAAGTAGAAGTCTTTTTAGAAAAACCCATTCTACTAGGTTTAACCTAGGAAGTTATCAACATTATGTGGTGGTTTTATAAAAGCTTCCTTTCACCTTTAGATTTCTAAGAAGAACAGTGCTTATATATTTTGACACAAAACCTGGCAGAAGCTTTTAGTTTATGATTAGAGCTGAGTGGATCCTTTCAAGAAAACCATTTTAGTACCCCCCTCAGCCCAAAGCCAAAAAAAATAAAAACAACCCTGTTTAAGAAAGAGACTCGTCTAGAACCACAGAACGCCTGGGGGACAGCCCCACCAAGAGCTGCCCACCCCTGGGCAATGCTTTAACTTCAAAAAAGTTTCGGCAATCATTGCTGCCACCCAACAAGGTTACCACAGGGACTCCGGGTGCTAGTTAACAGGAGAGGCAGGAAACCCAATCAGGGAAAGCTAGAGAAAAGGCTGGGTCTGACAGCAAGGCTGCGTCTGAGGCCGCCAGCTATGTTCACGGAAGGAAGCCCGTCAGAGAACAGAGCTCCTCCGTGACCTGGTCCTCCACAGATGACACTCCTCTGTTGTTTATGGAAGTTTAACTCGGGATGTGCAGATGGCCTTCTTTTGTTCTTTGGAAAGGGACAGACTATTTAGACTACTAAGAGCCTGTAATTAAAGGGATATTGTACCTGAAGGTGACCCCAGAGACAAGCTCTGTCATTCACAAGAGAGAGGAGACATGCCAAACCAGCTTCTCCTGTCAGTCCAGTAAAGGGCAGCCTCCTAGCTGTTTGGGCCAAAATCTTTGGATTCACCTTTGACTGTTCTTTTCCTCATATCCCATCATCCAATTCTGCTGGCTTCTCAAAAAGATGCAGACTCAGTGACTTCCCTCCATTTCTACCTATTGTATTAGGCCAAGCTACCATTGGCTCCTGGTCAGACTGTACCAGCCTCTCACTGGTCTCCCTGCTCCTGTCCGATCCTCCCACAGTCTCATCTCCGTATTTCACACACATCGGCCCTTTTAAAATCCCAATCAACTGTGCAAACACCTTTGAATAGTAACTGCAGGCAAGAAGAACCAGCAAAGGATGCTACAACCACTGGGTAGCAGTTTGCTGGGGAACTGGATATTTACAGACCCAACGCTGAGGAAACAGGTGCCGGTACCAGTGGAGACAGTTGACGGGCTCTATTTTAAGAGATGAGCATTAACATCACCGACGAGGGGACAGACTGACAGCACGTGCCTCCCGCCGCGAAGCACTGAGGATTCATCGCCACTTATTTAGTGTTCCTACAAAAATGAGCCTCCAATCTGTTCCTGAGGAAACAACCAGATCATCCAAATGGAGGACACCCTACATAGCAACCGGCCCATCTTCCTAAAAATATCAATGCCACGACAGACAGAGAAAAGACGAGAAACTGGTCCAGAGTAAGGAGCCTGAAGAGACAATAAATGTCCAGAGTGACCTTGAATTGGATCCTGAAGCAGAAAAATTCAAGTGCCACTGAGGCAATAATCGAGACAAACTGAGGAAGCTGAATATGAACTGTATACTGTATAACAACATTTTATCAATATTAAATTTCCTCTCTTGGCTAACAGTATTGTGGCCATATCAGAGAATATCTTTATTCTTAGGAGATATACACCAAAGTATTTGGGGTGAAGATTCATGATGCTTGCAATTTCCTAACTAGTTCATAAAAAAAAAAAAAAAAAAAAAAAAAAAAGTATGGCCCCGCAGAGTGACTCAGTTGGTTGGAATGTCCTCACATCCCCCAAAGGTTGTGGGTTTGATTCCGGGTCAGAGCACACACCTAGGTCAGGGGATCGATCTCTTTTCAGGGTGCGTACGGGAGGCAACTGATCCAAGTTTCTTTCTCACCTCTCCCCCTCTCTAAACAAGCATATCCTTGGTTAAGGATTTTAAAAAGTTTGTGAGTGTGTATGTGTATGTATATATGTATGTGTACATGTGTGTATGTATAGGTGTGTGTATATATGTGTGTATGGAGAGAGAAGCATATGTGGCAAAATGGTAACAACTGGTCAGTCTAGGTGAAGGGTATACATTTGTTCCTTGTATTGTCACTGTAACTTTTCTGTAGGTTTGAAACTTTCAAAATAAGAAGTCAAAAACCCTCTAGTGGCCTCCTATGTCACTCAGAGTGGAGCCGCAGGCCCTGCTGCCTCTGGCCCTCAGCTCCACCACTCGCACTGCTCACTGCCCAGCGTCCTGGCCGCTCTTCTTCGTGCGTGTACATTTCTACCCCAGGGCTTTCAGAGTGCTCTTGCCCCACCCCCCCAGAATCTTCATAAAAGAGCAACCTCCTGCCGTGCCCCTCAGGCCCCTTCCCTGTCCCACTTCTCCACAGAGCATCACCTGCCCCCCCCTCCCCCCCCGCAACATGAGCTCCATGGGGACCGGGAGCTGGCTTTGCTCCTGTTCGGTCCCAGCCCCAAGAACAGCGCTTGCTCAGCAGAGAAATGCTCAGTAAGTATTTGCTAGGTGAATTCACTGCTTTGGAAATGCTCATATAAAAACGCAGGGTACTGGTGACACTCCTGCAGTGCTGGGTGAAGAACTACTGAGTATTTGACACTTTCTGGAACCTATTTCTAACAAACTGCTGAATACAGCTGCTCTACGGCAAAGTTTCCACTTCTTGAATTCACCTGAAGCAGGCAACACTGCTAAGGGAACGACCACCTCGCTCGTCTCCCACCTCCAGACACTGATGATGGAAACCTGCATACCTTGCAGGGACGTGAGCTGACTTCCCACCCACCCCTCCTGAGAACCCCGCACGGCCCAGCAAAAGCAGCCTCGGGACACTACTGAGCCTCCTGACATAGTCAGAGGAGCCCCATGGTCACAGCAGGGCCTGGGCCCCCGCAGGGCTGCCTTCCCGGCACGGTGTCCTGTCGGGGTCCCGGGTCGGTCAGGGTGAGGCCGCTGAGGAGACAACACAGGACAAGGTTCCCCAGGGAAGCTCTCAGAGACAGCGAGCGTCTCCCACGTTACTTACGTCTGTGGAGGTGGGGCTGGGCAGGGACACAGGCTGAACAGGTGCAGGGAAAGTGAATGTGGTCTCTGTCTTTTCATTTTCAGGGGAGTCAGGATGACTGGATGGGGGGGATGTTGGGGTAAGGGCTCCAAACCCCAGCACTGCATTGTATTTTGGAGGACGACCTATATGCCAAGAGAAGGGAACAAAAGGGGAAGGGGTGGGGGGAAGAAAGGGGGAAAATGATCTTACATACCTTTGGCCAGTGTTCCTCATTGGCTAGCATGGAAAAGGAAGTGAGGTAGCAGACAGAAGGTTAATACAACAGTCCCAAAGAGAGGAAGACAGCTAAGATTTAAATGTCGTTAGAAACTGCCTGAGTCTCAAAAGAAGGGAGGAGAAGAGAGAGCCTGCAGAATGACAGAGACGCTGGGTCGTGTAAAGGGCCTCGCCTGGGGCAGGTAACAGTGAGGCTCCAGCGCTGTGGCAACCTGATTTCTCAGGCGAGAACCAAAGCTTACAGGGAGCCAAGGCTAGAAACAGCCATGCACTTCACTTTCCCAGACCTTCTGCATGTTGTTCTCTAATGCTTCTCTGCAACCACCATTCTTACTATATTAATGATTCTCAGCTCCCACAATGAACTTATTTAGGATTTCTGCTTTTCTTTTCTCGCCTGCCTATGTTTTGGTCATTTCACTGCCTATAAGGGTGGAGAAAAGTGAAGCTAGGAGACAAGGTTCAAGTTAACTACTCCTACCCCTTGCTGCTAGAGCCAGTGAGAGAGATGTTCAAGGGGTAGCTGGAACCCAAGAGCTAAACATATGTCCTGGGTTTAAATGTGAACTGAAGTAGGTCTGGACTCAAGTGTCCTCCCTAGTTGATCGAGAACTGTCTCCCCACTTTTGACCACATTCTGGTGAGCCCCATGTCTCAGGACTGGGCTGATCCAGTCTCAGGAAGGCCGCCACCAGCAACACTGCTAACCCAGAGGCCTGCCATGAGCGAGAGCATTCTGCATCAAGCCTCAAGCTACAGAGATCAGCCCGTGTGGGTGTGGCAAGTCCAGGCCAACCACTCCTGCCTGACATGCCTAAGTCAGGGCCACACTCCTAAGCTGTGGGGGAACAAAGTGAATGCCCCGACCGCCACAGGGGAAACGGAGCCAGAGGGGTGCACAGCTGCGTACGAGCACTGGTAACGGCACGCAGGATCATGACTTTGCCAACAGTTACAATTTATATCAAAACCACGCCCAGGAATGCCGACTCTGTCAGACACACACAAACATTACTGTGTGTGTCACCCTGGGGGAGTCTGCGGTACAAAGACCGGTCACCCTGGCGTGTCTCCCTGGGGGGCCGGGGCTGCGGGGAGAAGTGGGAGATGAATGCTCTTTGTTTATCCACAGGAGCATATCCTAGGCTTGCCGATGCAGGCTTTCATCCTCTGACCTTGGCAAGAGATGCCAAGGTCTTTCTGGCTCATTTAACCCCTTTTCTTTGAGAAGATACAGCCCACCAGCAGGCCAATTAACTGTGGCTTCTGGCTGGGGGCTCATTCCCGAGAATTGTGTAAAAGGTCACTAAAAATTGCTAAAAACAAAAAAAATAGTCCATGACACTGATAACTGTGGCCCAGGAACTGATACCAAGCAATGGCTTCGGGTTTCTCATCTAAATATTTGTGATCTCTTGAAGGACGGGGCTGATGCCGCATGAGAACGGGTCACTCAGGGTGGCTACTCTATCTCTTTGTGGACAGAGGTGGTAGCGGGCTGGCTGCAGCCTCCCTAAGGCAGACAAAGGGTCAGGACGACCTCCTAAGCTTCCCGCAGCTCTGAGAGTGTGTGTGCAGACGCAGAAATTAGTATGCTGCTCCACTCACTCTGCAACCTTTCTAGCCTGGAACTATAATTCAGGGACACATTATCATGTGGAGAAAGGGACCTTGGGATGTATTACTGACATCAAAGAACAATTTCAGAACCTTGTTTATGAGCTCCGACTCCGAGCTATTAAGCCCTCTTTAGACTCGCACAGTGAGGCTGCTGCTGCTGCCATGTCTCGGCCCGAAGACGCGGTGCGGCGCCTGCCCTGGGGAGGTCTAAAACACGGGCAGGAAGCCCTTTAAAAGAATTTCTGCTTTCGAAAGCCTGTTTGACAGTGACCTTTTCTTCTCGCAGAGTCTAAGTTTCCAGTGTGGCTACGTCTCTCTTTCCTGGAAAGCCTGCAGCACACGGAAACTTAAGTGATGCTCTGGTTTCTCCTGCAGAGGGATGACTCAGGCACGACTAAGAGCACCTTGGCAACGGTGGGCTCTGTGCCGCTCAGTGACGCTAAGCTGCTTCCTTTTGCGCGGGCTGCTGTTCACTGTGCTACGCGCGGGGACAGCTGGTGGGCTGGGGGCAGAAATGGCCTGGAGCCATTCCCCCGAGGCAGCTTTGCTGGAATCCCAGGAAAGGCAGCTTTCCACTCATATACACAACTCTAATAGGAAATCTCACTCTCTTTCCCTCCCTTCTCAGAGAACAACAACAAAACTATTTTCTAGGGGAAAGGGAAGAAACACAACACAGAAAGCAAAGGCAGGAGGTAAGGGAGAGCTGTAACAGGTGCTCACCTCTCTTCCGGGTCCCAGGGTGCATTGTACTGTTCAGGTAGGTGACTGCACTCTTCTTACGCTTTGAGGATTGAAGAAGGAAACGGGATGGTTGAATAGCATGGTTACTAGCAATACTGGCAAAAGCTAAAGACCAAGCACAGCATGCCTGTCAACATGCCAACTAGTTAGTGCCAGTCACCCCAAGGTGTCAGTGCTAACGTATTTCGTTACATATATTCCAGGGAGGTCTGCCTCTGCTCCGGATGGCAGTTGTGTGGAAGCCAGGGTGAGTTACATTTTTAAGGAAGGTTTATATCTGCTCAAGTGTAGGCAAAAACTAAGGGGAAAGCAATGAATGATAAAAATGAAATAATGGGATCAGCCAGAGAAAGATCATCACTTTACAAAGCTGCGCAAGTACAACCAGGTTTCCCATGGGGGTGCTGAGTGAGTCGAGAGGGAAGGGCCCACGCTGGCCCGGAGTACCTCTGGCTCAAAGACCGCTCCGCTGTACACTGGGTTTGCTGTTGTTCTTCGTTTTCGCTCTTGCCTCTTACTTTGGATTTCTTGGGAAAGCAAAAGGTTTACATTAGAAGAGGTACAGGGAACCTCAACAACCTGACTGCATTGCTTTTCTCTGCAGCCTCAGCAGAGGCAAGCGCACAGCTGGGGGCACGCACGCAGGACGTCTACTCTCACCCCCGGAAAGCAAGACCATGCTGTCCCGGGGGGCTCTGGGGGGGCTCTCTGGGACCGCGTGCTTACTGGTAGACAACGCTTGTGAACAAGCTGTCCTGGTTTATTTTTAGATCACGGTGACCTAGGTGTGGATGAACTTTATCCACAGACCGAGATTGAGCAACCATAGTTCACCATTCTTTAATTAAGTAACCAACACAGACGTAGCTTTGCAACTATTCTTAAGATTCTAGTAACCAAGAGTACTGAAAAGTACAAAGTCAGAGGGGCATTTGCTACTTCATGCTGTTTGGGGAGAAAGTTCCTTAAGTGAGCGGAAGTCACCTTAACCGAGAGACAAGTCACCTTAACCGAGAGACAACGGGATAGTAGTGTGGATACAAAGCGAAAGGAAGGGGAGGGCTGACCAGTAGCCAATTTGGCTAAAGGAAACAAAGTCCACACTGACTACATGATACTCTATCTGTTTTCTGTTTTCTATTCTCCCAATAAAACGCCACTGTCAAGAACTAAGCTCTGGGCCACAAGCAAGGCAACACTATGAACATCTTCTCTTACCTTCTAGATGGTCATGTGTTACCAATCCTAGAGACACCATGAAGGCAAGTTTCTGTGCCAGAGAAACAAAAGATGAATATGCTTCAGTCTGGGTTCTCCCAAAGCCAACCACATGTTCCCAACTAGAATTCTAGAGGAAGGCAGCCCAGGGGCTGGCGGGCTGAAGGAGGCAGGTTCAGGTGAAAAAGAGCGGGGCATCCTCCATTCCTCACAGCTATGAAGCCACTCCACCGCTTCCTTGGCTTACACGGACCAAAGGAGGAGGACAAGGGCCTACAGCTCCTACTTTCAATGGCAGAAATCGGCATTTTGAGTGGCCCAATATACTTTCTTTCATAAAAACAAAAAATCATGTTAGAGTTCTGGCCGTTGAGGCTCAGTTGGTTATATGTCATCCTGTGCACTGAGAGGTTGCCGGTTCAATTCCCAGTCAAGGCACATGGTAGGGGGCATGCAGGAGGCAGCCAATTTTTTTTTCTTCCACAGCCCTCTTTCTTTCTATCCCTCTATCTTCCTCTATCTCTTAAAAAAAACACCAATAAAAATATTTTAAAAAATCCTCTTAGAAAGAAAAGGATTTAATATTCAAAAAACAGGCAGAGCCTCCCATACAACAAGCTAAAAATTCTTATTAGTTCACTTGTCATGACTAGGCCTTTACTTGTCATGTCAAGTCAGGGTTTCTTACAGTTTTGATACCACTGACTGGACAACACTAACTCAAAGCTAAATGAGTTTCAGTAATGATAGCAGGTGTTCTGCTTAATACTATGATTTTTCATTCAAACACGGGTCTAAAAATATGGGGTGATTTTTCTCTGACTAGATTGATCAGGATACTGCACCTCATAGCTGACACATCAGATGCTTAAAGTTGGAAAAAGTAACAAATTGGTGCCTACTTTTCTCTTTGGTTGCATGTGGTCTGGAAAGTATGTCTCCATTTTCTGCTGTACCACTGCATGTGGGAGGTATACATGCCAAAGAATGCATCATCAATTTTTTTTGCCGATGAATTAAGAATATAATCAATTGCTAGGAGACATCCTCCTATAGAATCATTTGTACCACACTTCGGTCTTAAAAAACCCTGACATTTCATCCTCAACATTAAATACCATGATATTTTGGCCAGATGTGACAGGTTCAGGCTACCCAAGATAGCGTTTTATGAAAATACAGTCATTGAGGCAGGCACTGGAGAACAAAAATGCCCTTTACTATTACCTCAGAATCTTGAAGAAATGTTTTTATTTTTTATTCCAAAGATGGATGGGCACCTCTCCCTCCAACAGCCAGAGTTCTCTGGGAGGGAAAAGCAGTCTTGGACTTGCTGCCCATTTTCCACATTGTATGTTGAAATGGCATACTACATTTTATGGCTGCCAAAAATAACTACATCCTAATTCCCACTATTCCTTCAAAACGCAATCAAGACTGGAAAGGCTGTCTAGCAACGCTCTCTGCTAAAGCAGTGTGAGGACTGACATTCAGATGCACTTTCTCTTAATCCGCTGACTGCGCCCTTCCTGGCCAGTCACGCCTAACTCATCTCTGCCAGCCTAGACTGAGAGTTCATGAAAGAATTATTAAATTAAAAAAATCCTCTCCTGTGGAACAGATTTTCAGTGATAAAACAAAAAGTTGTCAATAACTTTTGTCTCATCTAGTATGTATCACACATGTACCGAGAACCAGTTTACCTTCTTTATGGTAGCGATTCTGCCCAACCAGAAGGTAAAATGCCTGCTGCTACCTATGATGGCTGGTACCTGCTTGCCTATACACCCCACCGACAAAAGATACCCTTTAATTTCTCTTGATAAGGAAATTCTGCTTACAGCTTACTCTTTTTTTTTTCTCTCCAACTACTATACTTTTTAAATTTTATGGATGATTTTACAAGTTTTTCAGCCATTTGGTTCAAGTTTTGGTCCCTCCTTTAAGATAAGTAAAAATTAATCCATTTCATATCAGAAAGAATTATCATTTATCAAAATCTTCCTGGCTTGCCCTAGCTGGTTTGGCTCAGTGGGTAGAGTGTCAGCCTGTGAACTGGGTTTGATTCCGGTCAAGGGCACATGCCTGGGTTGTGGGCTCGATCCCCAGTAGGGGGCATGCAGGAGGCAGCCGATCAATGATTCTCATCACTGATATTTCTCTCTCTCTTTCCCTCCCCATCCTCTCTGAAATCAATAAAAATATATTTTAAAAAAAGAAAAACCTTCCTGGCTTAATAAATCATAGTTTTGTTTTTCTTTATGACATGATGCTTTGATGGCTTCATGCCACTATTTGGCAGGGTTTCATCACAGAGAATGTACTGAGGACAGAAGGAAATCACCAGTCTAATAAAATCCAATTATCAAATATTCATCATCAGATCACCTGTCCAAATTTTATTTTATAGCTGCCTATGCTAAGTCATCAAATTAAACATTCTCTTGTTTAAGGACATATAAATTCACATTCTGTGTTTGTACCAGAGTCTTGTTTGCTATTTAAGTTTAGAATTCTACCCTAAGTTGTGGAACAGATGTTAATCTTTTCATCCCTACTTCCATGCTTCGATGAACTACTTTCCAGCTACTGGTTCACCTGGGATTTGGGAATCTACTGCAATACACCAGTAACAACAAAAAACAAATGTGACAACTGTAATCGATAACGTAAATACCGTAGCTGAGTGACCTGAACGGCCTATAAATGTTGGCTGAGATAAGTGAACAGTGATCACTGGAAGTGCAATGGGGTAGCTGGGAAAATGATCCCCAATCTTACATTTCAAATCTGACCTGTACAAAATGCCCTATGCCAGCTCGTGGGCACTCACGGCCATATTCTTCATCTGCCCTAGGCCAACCTAACTTGGAAGTAACATTACTGAATAGTGAGAAAGCAAAAGAAAAGACAAGCAAAGTGTTCAGGAGCAAGTGTCCCTTGTGGTGTGTGAGAGTAAGCCAATCTCCCAGCCTGAGCCACGCCTGCGGAGGCTGCACCTACCTGAGGGTTCTCCTCCCGTTTTGGTTTGGGTGCAGCAGGTGGAGTGATGGTGCGGCTCTCTGTTTGCTTCTCATCTGCTTCTGTGTGAGATTTAATTGTCTAGGGGAAGAAAATTAAATGAAAATTCAGAATTCACTTTTTATTAAAAGAACGAAAACAAACAGTTTGACTGTAGTCAACAAGGAAGGAAAGAAAAACATTCTCAAACTGGAACTAGTAATAAAGGAGGTAATATAGACTTCATTTTGGAAGAAGAGAAATGTAAAATGTAAGGCCCCAGTTGAAATGGTTAAATTGCATGGCTAGAGTAAATATGAATCTATAAATACAACAGTTTAAATTATACAAAAAGAAAAATCCAAGGCTCAATTCCTATGTATAAAAATAAAATATAGGCAGCCCTCTCTGACTTTTAATGTATTTTAGAATGTAGGGGCAGTTTTTCAAAAGCAAGCTCTCTTGTTACATATGGGTTAAGCTCCAGTCCACAGCATGCCTAAGATACAAGATGTTAAAAAACAACAACAACAAAAAAAACCTCTTACATGTACACACTTCTATTTCAGAACATTTCTAATTACAATCCGAGAGAGGCTGCAGAGGTGCCCTCACCTGGGATGTTTAAGACCTGTCTGCATCACCCATTAGGGAGATGCAATTGCCAAGGAAAGGTCATCTCGCAAGAGGCTGACATCCTGATTACCTGCAACCTCATCTTCCAGATGCAACCATTCACACAAAGAAACACCAGCAGCACTATTATCTTCAGGCACAAATGGCAGCTAGCAAATTCGTAGATTGGGCTTGCGTTACTATTCTTACCATGACCCAATGACTAGTTCACTTTATGAAGCCCTCTATAAACCCTGAAATAATGCTAGAACAGCGGGTAAAAAACTAAACACACACCTAATTTATTTTTTTTCTCAAAATTAAAGAAACAGATGCCAATGGTCTTTTTATATGGCAACAATAAGTAATTAAATAAGTGAGAATGAAACTGATTATCGATGAGCGGGAGCCAAATGAAAGACTTCAATCCTACAGGCAGGATATCAAAAGTTCTCAAGAACCATTATGCTGTAAAACATTTTACACAATCACAAAGGTCTTTCAACATTCTTTCCTGGCTACTTTCATATCTTCCTTGATTCTCATATTACTTTGAGAAAGTGTAAGCATCTGTTTCTGGGTACAAATACTGCCTTGTCTTTTATTTCCTCCTCTGTTCTACACACTTGAGAGCAGGGATTGTTCAACACACTTTGTACCCTTGGTGCCTAGTACAGTGCCTCACGTAGAGCAGGTGCAATGCAAAGAGACGCTGATCTCCTGTGGGGAGCATGACCCCCAGGAGAATCACTGTGTCTCCTCTCTCTCACACCACTCATATTTGAGCCAAAAAGGACACCCTGACTCCATAAAACAAGCCACCAAACATACCTACAAGGGAACACATGGGGAAGCAGTTTATAACGACATTTTAAAGGCTTGGGTGACCATAGCTCTCTTAATGTGGAAGGACAGAAGTCTGAGGGGGGAGGGAGACGAGAAGGTCAACTGGAACGGTTGCTGCTCCTTCTGTGAATTTCCCCAAGGTCACTCACTCTCATCTCTGAGGCTGCCAAGGCATGGAGTGGTAACGCCTCCAGGGAAGGGCAAACCAATTCCTCTCCACCAAGAATTATCCAGGGTCCAAGCTCTCTCTCTCTCTCTCTCTCTCTCTCTCTCTCTCTCTCTCTCTCTCTCACACACACACACACACACACACACACACTGAAGAATACAAGTAGCTCAGAACTGGATAAAAAAACCACAAAGAGCTTCCTTGCTGAGCCTGGTAACCAGTAAGACTGTGATGCCAGGTAGCCTACTAAACTAAAACAGCAATGAACTGGAGCCCTCTGTTAGGTCAACCAGAAGATAGACCACAGGATTTACCGCTAGGAAAGAATGTTTAAAAAAATACCTCATGGCACCTTTCTATGATATTACAATTAAAAGCTCTATCAATGTGTAAGGCCAGAACACGAAAAGACATTTAAACTCTAATAAAAAAGAGCAAGTTAAAAAATAATATATAATGATTTTTTTTCTTTTAAAATATTAGTACATGCTTAGAAATTATGTGGAGGAATGTAACCTATACTGTTAATAGCAACTTTTTTTTTTTGGGGGGGGTAAATTATGGGCAAATTTTACTCTTAATAAACTATGGGGAATGCACTTTCTACAACATATATTTCAGGAATGTCTGGATTTTTCTTTTACAATGAATATGTATTTCTTTGCAATGTGAAAAAAGAAAAGTAAAAATAAAACTGAAACAATTCTTGTCTCCTAAAATTTCTTTATGAAGAGGTAAAAGAGAAATCATATTTAGCAATCTAAAAGTGTTTTGAAACCACATCCTTTATAATTCTAAGTGTCCTTAGAGGTACTCTGAGAGCCATCCCTGTACGCAAGACCAGATGCCTCTACCCAGACTCCTAAGCTTGAGCATTCTACATTCAAGATTTTAATGCTGAAATTCTGCTGATAGTAAGTTTGAAAACTTCTGACCTAATATATGCGCAAGTGATTTATTTCGGAATGTTCCTCGAAGCACTTCCTGGGTTTGAGCAGGCTACCAAGGAACAGAGGCATGTTCTCTATCTTGGTACCCAGCCTCTCAGGTCTGCTGCAGCGCTGAGCTGCCTGGGTAGGGAGCCGGGGGCTCCATGTGTAAGGTTCCTGTTCAAGAAGGCAAGGCAGCAGGAAGCCTTCTCATCCCGCCATCTGGCCGGCCTCTGAACCATCAGCCACCAGAAGCACACGCTTCAGGATCACCAGAGCCTACGTTCACGTGAAAGACAACCCAAGCCTGAGCAATCAGAAATAGGTCAATGACTTTTAAAAGCAACTTCTGAAAGAGGATGCTTTTCTTTGCAAAATTCTTCTTTATCATCACTGGTTTTTCTTTAAATAGAATACATGGTGACTGCCTATAATCTGTTTTTTTGTTTTTAAAAGTCTTTCTGTCAATAGAACCCTTAAGTATTTTTTGAAGGTTACCTGTATTTCTCTAGCCCCATGGTCGGCAAACTGTGGGTCGCGAGGCACATGTGGCTCTTTGGCCCTTTGAGTGTGGCTCTTCCACAAAATACCAACGTCTGAGTGAGTTTATCTTGAAGAAGTGGCGTTAGAAGTTTAAGCTTAAAACATTTGGCTCTCAAAAGAAATTTCAATCGTTGATATTTTTCTCTGTTGACTAAAAAGTTTGCCGACCACTGCTCTAGCCTCATGTTTTTAAGAAAACATATGTTTTTAGAAATATAAATGAAAGGCTTAAATATTTGAATTAAAATCCTCTAGAGTTAAAAGAATACCTTTTAGAAATTTTACTGTTTTTCATTTGACTCTCAATTATCTATAATAACCAGCGAAAAATTTTGAGGTTTATTTTTCCTGACGTTCATAGTCCCATCTTTATCTGGATTCTTACTGAGCCAAAACTAATATGGATTTTCTGTTTACCATCTTATCTGTGCCTCCTGACTAAAGATAGCAGAACCCATCTGTGAATTTCTGCTTCACAACCAGCAGGGGGAGCTCATTCACATAGGACTATGAATCTATCTATAAGGGGATAATGGAAAAAGCAACCCAACTTTCTTCAGTAAGAATGGCCCTTTTGCATTAAAAAATTTTTTTCTTTATTGATTAAGGTATCACATATTTGTCCTCAACCCCCAATTCCAATCCTCTACCCCTCCCTACTCATGCCCCCACCCCCCTATTTTCCTTGACCACTGGTTAGGCTCATATGTATGCACGTAAGTCCTTTAGTTGATCTCTCCCTTTTATCCCCACCCTCCCTTTGAGGTTCAACAGTCTGACCCATGGCTCCTTACCTTTTGCATTTTAAATAAATTATCATATGATAAGCAACAGGTCATTGACAATGGTGCTGAGGTAAAGAGTCCTTGAGAAGATGTATTTAGAGACAGCCTAACCTCAATGGCAAAGCTAATGCCCAAAGCAGGTGCATACTCTTGCCTGTACCTGTTTTTCAAGGCTTGGCTTGCTAAGCTGTACAGTCTGAGGTCCCGCCAGTCTGGTCCCTGGAGTAGCTATCACAATGCTGGTGAGCTGGGCCATGGGGAACGTTTTGGCTATGGTCGCAGTCTGCCCATTGACGACACGGACGGGGTGGATGGAATTCTGGGAGGTAGGGAGGGTTGTGGGGGTAAACTTGGTCAGCATAACAGGCCTCTGGATAAGTTGAGGAGCTGCAAGCATAGGAGGAGGTGCTGGGGCAATAGGAATGTTATTCTGGGCCACAGGCTTGGGTCGAACCTATGGGGAAAGAGAGAAAAATTACCATATTACTTACAGAAGTTTTCTATAAGTAAGCAATTATCAGATTGTCCATACTTCGTATGTGAAATGTTATTTAGTACAAATATTAATATTCACATTGGTTTTATTATTTCTATAGGACTCAGGATATATAATCTTATAAAATATTCATCAGCTTGCCCTGACTGGTTCGGCTTAGTGGATAGAGCGTTGGCCTGCAGACTGAAAGGTCCCAGGTTCCATTCTGGTCAAGGGCATGCACCTTGGTTGCGGGCACATCCCCAATAGGGGGTGTGCAGGAGGCAGCTGATCAATGCTTCTCTCTCATCAATGTTTCTAACTTTCTCTCCCTCTCCCTTTCTCTCTGTAGAAAATCAATTAAAAATATTTTTAAAAATAAAAATACAATACTCATCAGCTCTTTAGAGGGTCCAAATGCTACCCTAGAACACAGTTCTTCTGATTTTAAACCTAGCTCCTTCTTTTATATATGCCGTCTCCTTAGGTTGAGGTCAAATGCCCAATCCAAAGACTGGTCTCACTCAGAACTTGTGCCCAGAGTATGGTAATAATGCTGTCTATGGCCTTCAATCACATTCTGAATTTCTTCCTATCCACACTTCTGTTCACCTCCATCTCTGACCCTTTAATTCTTGGCCACCCCTTCTCTCAGTCTCCTTTGTGGGCTTCCTCTGCCTCTAATACTAAATGTAAGTGTACTTTGGGATTTTGTCCTGGAACCTTTCTTCCCAGTGTCCTCACTCCTCCTGGAAGTTCTCATCCACCCTGGGGTTTCAGTTCCCATCCATGTACTGAAGACTTCCGCCCTTGTATCTTAGGACCAGACATTTCCTAAATTTCAGAATCATATCCAACTGCCGGCTGGACATCTCTACTTGGAAATCTCACAAGAAGTTCAAAATCAATGTAACTAAAACTCATTAATTTCTTCCTTCAAACTTCTCTTCCTCTTAAAATCATCACCTCAGTAAATTTTCCTTTCTTTCCTAAATAAACTTCAGAACAATTCTTGATGTTTCCTCCCCTACCTCAACTTCCTAAGTCCTTCTCAAACATGTCCTACTTTCTATTCTCACTGCCAAAACTTTATCCTATGTTTGGCTTACTTAAACAGTGGCAGAAATTCAATTAAAAACATGGGTCAGCCTTGCTTGGGTTCAAATCCTGGTTCTACCACTTGCTAGCTGTATAACCTTAGGCAATATACCCAATCTCTCCAAGCTAGTATTTTTCAAACTTCCTCAACTGTAACCTTATGGGCAAAATCCTTTCCTCTTAAGCATTAGAGTTTGACCTTCAGTTAACTCTCCAGTTCTGTCTTCCTGGAAATCCAGTAAAGGTAAGAATATCAACTATGTCACCCAACAACACTGCTTATGGCGAGAATGACCCCTATTGCTAAATCGAACCCTAATGGCGAGATCTATAAATAGTTGGGACACCATACTTTGGGTTTCCCAAAGTGGGGTCATGCTTATAACTGGGCATGTCCATTGCAGGGACCTTGAAAACCATGCCTATGGAATCGTTGTAAGATACACTGGCTTCTGTGAGGCATAGGTTTCTATGGCGGAGTGGGTCTCCCCCTGCCCTGATTTCCCCACCTCTGAGCTGTCCCTGGGCAGCTGCGGAGACTGCATATGGCTATTGTAGGGACGCATATTCAAGAAAAATGGCCGATGCTGAGAAAAAGCTGGTTACTGTCCTGCATCGTTCTAAGAACACTGTTGCCAAGTGTGGCCCCTGGCAACTCTGAATGTTTAGCTTAATTTAAGGTGACCCTGTGGTGGGTGTTGTAGTCATATAGTAGGAAGAACATTTCACACTATAACCAGTATACACACACAGACAAATATCTCTCTCTCTAAAAATAAAAACTTGATGAAACAATCCTTATGTGCTATGCACTCTAGTATTTTCTATTATGTATTGTTCATTTTATTTAAAAACTCTGCATTTAATCCACTAAATTGACTTCACAGCCAACTAATGAGTCATATTCCACCATTTAAAAAGCATGGACTAAGCCTTAAGAGTCCGCACCTAAAAAAGAGCAACATCTAGTTTCATACAGTTGCCGTGAGGATTAAAATAGAAAATCCACGTACAGTGCTACAGTCAGTGGCATGTAGCAATATTCTCTATTGTTGACAGTATTCTAACTGTTCTTCCTCCCACAGGCCTCACCACCTCTAATCTATTTTCCACACAGTGGCAAGGAGAAATTTTCTAAAACAAAAATCTGATCATGCCAAGTACCTGTCTGAAAATGCTTTCATGGCTTCCCGCTGTTCCTGGGATAAGGCCCAAATTCTGACACAGCCTATACTGCTCCCAGGCTCTGGCCAATGGGCTTCTCCGGCCCCCCTGCTTACTCTAGCCCGAGGCCCACTGTTCCAGCCACACGGAATCACGCCTGGTTCCTAAGCTTCCATGCATTTCTCCAACCCAGACTTGCGTTTATGTTCTGTTCTCAGCTAAGAGCATTTTTATTCTTTCCACAAAACTTTGTCAGGCTGACTTTACTAGGACTTTAGGTTTCAGATAGAATGTCAACTCTTCAAGGAAATGTTCTGTAATATTCTTAAGAAGGAGTTGGATATCCCTCCCTAATAGACAGTGTAATTGCCTGTAATGTGTCTGAAGCTCCGAGGGCAGGGAACTGTCTGTCTTGAAAACTGGCATATCCACAGTGTTTATGCCTTTTTTGTAACACAAGATATTTAAGAATTCATCTAATAGCCTGGCTGGTATGGCTCAGCAGTTGAGCATCAACCCAGGAACCAGGTGGTAAGACTGGATTCCCAATCAGGGCACATGCCCGGGTTGGGGGCTTGATCTCCAGTGGGGGGCATGCAGGAAGCAGCTGATAAATGATTCTCTCCCATCACTGATACTTCCATCTCTCTCTCCCTCTCTAAAATCAATAAAAAAGCAGTTTTCAAAAAAGAACTTATCTGATAAATGATTAAAATCATATAGGCAGTTCAGACATCACCTATGGCAACTGACCACAAGACTCCTTTCTCTTCGCTCTTTGCCTGAAACTTGGGCCGCAGATAGGAATTCCCAACCTTTCCATCAGGCAAATCACCTCCCTCCAGACCCAGCCTGAGGCAATCTGCCATAACAACGGTGAGTTCAGCCCAACTGCTAGGCATGCTCTCGAGAGAAGATGGGCAAGCTGTGCAGACCTGAAGTCTAAATCCTCAGGAGCACGGCTCTGTTTCAGTGTGGTGTTCAGTGCCGTCACTTTGCAGAGTACAACTGAATGGTGTCTACTAGGCAGTCTGGCTGTTGTTTCCTTCCCCACTGTCTTTGGCAAATAGGGAGGGAAAAGTGGTATTTATACTCCTTCCCCACTGGCAGGCAGGTATTCGCTCACTTCTTCCAGTAAGTTAACATTATAAGTTTAAAATGGTGTTATCTTAATTAAATTTAGAAAAATGTCCTTTCCTTACATCCCGCTGCTACCGCGACTGGTCACCATTAAGAAACTGCAATGATAAAATAAGCTTCGTCACAGTACAGACATCAGCAGCTGGAATCTTTAGCTAAGAGTGACCTGACAAGAGCATTACAGGCTGTAGGAAGCACCCTCGAGGATTCCTGTCCACCTAACCCTTATTGGCTTGTCAGCGGTTCACTCACCTGTGGAAGAAAGTTTGGACGTGGAGTGAGTCTAGGAGGAGGGATAAACTGTGGTACTTTGATGGGCTGAGGAGGTGTTGCCTGAACCTGCTGAAAATGAGAATGGTAAGTAAACCAGAGGGGATGATAAATGTCCAATATCAAAGCATCACTGTTATTCTGCATCAGACAATATTTTCTATGAGCTTTCAATAGAGAACTAACCATCTGAATTAACACTCTCCCACTTGCATGCTTTACCCCATAGAGCAAACCAACCACATTTGTTCCCTCACATACCTAATGTGCAACATGCAGGCTCAGCAAGCTTAGGCAATTTCCTTTGACACTTACGAACTTTTGCACTTAAGTATTTTAAAAGTCAAGACTGGATCCAAAGTAAAATCAAACTTGCCTCCTGGCCAAATGGGCCCTTTCCTTACATACTAGTAGAGCTTTGTCTAACAGAGAATGCCGTTATTCCTATAGAGAAGTTTCTCACTCTCAGCACCTGGCTGAGTTATCCGGTTGCTTCTCCAAAGATTCCTGGGTTTAAGTGGTGAAGCTTCCTGTCATTGCTCTCTAGTTCACTCATCACTGGTCATCATTCAAAAGCCACCACGAACGCTTAGCTGCCATTATAGGAGCAAACTTTTAAACCGCAATTTGGACGTCCTTCCCCAAGATTCTGAGAACATCAGTTTCCAAATGGTTTATCCTAGAAATCTCAAGAACAATTCTGTCCAGTACTTCGTGGGTGATAATTTCAAAGTATAGTGAACTATAAGAATTCAGCAGGGCGTTTCCCAAAATCAATAATATGGCACCAGAGTCTCAGCACTCAGGTTCCACAGGCTGGGCCATGGACAGGAGGGAGAGGAACACGAATTCAGTGTGTATGCCTCTGTGAAGGACACCTCCCCCTCAAGACAAGTCAGACTTTGATCTCCAATTATGCACTGAATGGGTTTTGGTCTTTGGTGTCAGAAGACCTCTATAATTACTTTTGAATAGACAGTAGGAAAGCCATATTCCCTGGTCAGCCCCAAAGGATAGAGTAATGGAGATGAAAAAATCTAGCAGGAGGATAAAATAGATGTACTCTGCAAATGCATATCCCTCTCATGTGGGCACACAAGAGTAGCAGCTGTTGGCTTACCAGAGTGACTGTGTTTTTTGCCACAATTTGGACAGCCTCTGCCCCAGGCCCAGTGACCTTACTAGACGTCTGGAGGTTGACTGGTGTGTTCTGCACATCAGTGCTGAGCACAGCCTTCTGACTGTTGATGGCGGTCACCATAGCAATGGTAGGTCTCTGGCCCACAACAGAGGCAGGCATGGTTGCAGTTGCTGCTTTCAAGACGAGAGGTAGTGTCTTTGTGGTAATCATAGAAGCTGTAGTTACAGTCTTCTAGGAGACACAGAGAACAGATATTAGGACACTGAACTGTGATCCTAATAAACAATATCCTGCTAACCCCCAGCAAAAAACAAAGCAATTAATTCTCATAATCAAGTTCCTCGGTATAACAACATTTCTTTTGTGCACACAGAGCACACGGTTACTACAGAGAAAGATGATTTCTAGTTTGCCAGTATTTTCAAATTCAGCGTTAGGCTCACATTAATAACTGCAACTACTATGGGCACAAGGTTTTCAATAACGAGTGGGTGGGTTTTCAGATACAGAATATGAGTGTATCTTTGGCTTTTCTAATCTTAGCTTGCTCTCAATTAATTTAAATTTTTTAGAAGTTTCCAATCAATGAGGAATACACTATCGCTATCCTTAATTGCTAAGATCTCATCAATAGGAAGAAAGCCATCGTGTGATTCTGATTATCTGCCACCTGTGACAAAAGGCAGGGATAAAAGGACAGTGTGTGTGTGTGTGTGTGTGTGTGTGTGTGTGTGTGTGTAACTATATATCTAGTTACTCTGGAGAGGTGGAAGGGAACCTCATATGAGGATTAGTGTAACTGTTGCCTCAAAGGCAGTAAATCCCGAGCACCAATAATAAAACCAACTAGTATAGTGAGTGCCAGCTCTTGATACCAAAGGGACCTGAGTCACTACCTACAATCTTTACTGTGGAGAACTGCTGCAGGAGTGACCAAGGTCCAGTGAAACGTGACAAGGTAGAAACAAACACCCGAGTTTCAAAAAGCCTCACAGATGAGAGGACGGACGGAGTGAGAGGGCTTGACTGGCACTCCATGACGGCTATTGCAGCTGTGAGGCTGTGTTCTTCTACGCTTTCCATCGGAGTAACTAAAGGAGCCAGGCACACGCACACACATCCATCTAGTGCTACTAGTCAGTCACTCAAGGTACAGGCATCTCAGGAGCATGAAGTTTATCTGGTACAACCTGTTGGTTCTGACTTTGCTACTACCCCACCTTTTTCTTCTTTACACTTGCACTGTCCAATTTGGTAGCTACTAGCCACAAATGGCTGTTTAAATTAAATTCATTAAAACGAAATAAAATCAAAACATAAGTTCATCAGTCACCTGACCCATTTCAAGTGTGAGCAGCCATAGGAGGCTCGTGACTACCAAAAGGGATGGTGGAGATTTCCACCAGTGTGTAAAGTTCTGTGGGATAACGTTGCTCTAGACAGTGAGAAGGATCCCACTCTCCCCAAATCAGATATGGACAAATTCCCTTGTGAATTTCTATTTCAGTGTCTACCTAACTACTTGTGTATTAAGTTGCTTTGTTACAGGCAATCTTTTATTTCCATTTTCTGCCTTAAACACATAAACTAGTATATGTATGATCTAATATTTTAACATATTTTTTTTCTTCTAACCCAAAATTTAATGATCTGGCCTGATCTATCCCATCATAGCCTAATCAGCAATCCTGATTAATGCTTGTCATCAAAATCACCCAAATCTCTGTTTCCTTTTCTCTGAGCCAACAACACAGGAGTGGCTTATTCTCCTTGCCACTGCTTCCTCAAATGTGAAATGAGAGTAAAAGGGGAATGCTCATATGTATTTTAGGGTTCAGCAGGCCATCTACTCTCTATTAGGAATGAAAGCCAAAGAAAAGCTAACTGCTAGTTATCATTAGAAATGTTACTGTAGTGCCACAGAAGGACTGGCTTTACATTACCTGCTATTTGTGGGTGTGGGTGTTGTTTTTGTTTTTTACCAGCTATTTTCAATAAAAGTTTTTAACTCAGTGTGATATTAGCTCTACAATTCAATTGAAAACATATACATACAAAAAACTTTTGAAGTGGGGAGCAAATCACATCTTCCTACTACTATGGTTATGGAAGTAAAGCTCTAATCAGAACTCACTGATGAGATTTTTTAAAAGTGTGCATGTGGTACTGCTTTAAAAGAGGTTAATATACTTTTTCTTCTGAAACATACTTGTTTCAAGTAAATCTCAAACTCACCTGAATTATATACTTACCATTAACTACAACACTTGAAAAACACAGAAACCTAACAAGCTTGTTCACCACATCTATAGGTTAGCATTTTCATTCTACTTTATTTGGTTGTGACTCATTTTACTGTATGCATTCTAGCAGCTATATAACTCTTTCTATACACAGGCACAAGACTCAGGACTATATGCATCAAGGGAAATGTTTTGGAGAATGTATTTACTACTATTGATACCAGGTATTGACACAGGTATTATCTGGATATATACTCCTGCCCTAGTGCTTCTTCTGTTCTAACTATTAATAGTATAACTATTCTATTATTAAGAGCATAAACCAATCTTGGAGTGTTAGAGTTTAGATGACAAAGAGACTCTAGAGTCTTGAAATTCAAACCTAATGAAAACCTCTGAACTGTTCTGGCAGGAGGAAAAAAGACAGAGAGGAAAGGTACCCACCAACAAATAAAGTTATGTCTATGGAAGCTGTCCGTGGCTGGCCGGTGCAATCCCAGTATGACTGCCTTCCAGAGAAGATGCAGCTTCCCCACAATTTCATGAAAGGGTTTATTAATTCTGACAAAATTTTAACTGCATGAACTAGAAGTTAATACAGAAATATATGGCAGGAAGCACTAACTGCAAAATCTTTTTTATTTTTTGTTTAGTTATTATTGTTCTATATCCACAAAGCACAAGGTATTGATTGAAAACATACAAACTCTGATGCACAAATCAGAACTTAAGAGTTGGAGTCAATTAAGAGAACTGGTCCTCCTATTCCCCCCCCACTTTGGTACCTGCTAACCTGATTTAGAATAAAACATTTTCTTCTCCCTGACTATGCTGCAATTGCTACTCACCAGTTACCAGAATTGTGTAAAAACACTTAGGAGAGTACCAATATATAGAACTTAGATATTCAGTATACGCCATATACAACTTCTCATTTGTTCTTGACCTCATGAACCTTTAATGACTCTATAACTACCAAATTCCCAAAAGTTTTGTCATGCATTGGAGGGTTTCCACAAGCTAGTCACTTCCTCCCTCTAGGGTTTCATCTCCCTCCTGAGTCCACACTCCAGGCAAATCAGCCTCCTTTCGACCCCTGGGAAAGCATCTACTTTTTTGATGCTCTATCTCCTGCTGCTCATCACTGAAATTTCACTTCTCTGTCAAGGTCCTGCTCAAATGCCACCTCCTTTGTGAAGTTCTCTCTGTTCCCTCCTCTCAAAATCACTGTCCTCTGGTATTTTCTCAGCTCTTTCATTTTCTTCTTTGTTAGCTGTTTTCATCTTCTCTAAAGTTTTCATCTCCTTCTCTAAAGTTTTTAGATTCTTGAAGACAGAAATTCTGTCTTATTTATGAATCTATCCTCTACATTGCCCAATATAGTACAGACTCCATACATATTTAGAGAATGAATGAAAATTACACAGAACCAAGATGGCGGCATAGGTAAACAACTGGTCTGCCACCTCACACAACAATTTCAAAAATTAAAACTAATATAAAGGACATGTATCACCGAAAACCACGGGAAGGCTGGCTGAAAGAGAAAGGAGCGCAAGCGTTGAAAAGCTGAGGAGCCTAGGTACGGAGGCACGCGAATTGGGCTGGTGGTGGGAGACTGGGTGCGAGGCTTTTTTTTTCCAACCCAAAGTGAAACAAGCTCCCGATCACTTTGAAATTCAGTTTCTGGGATCATGTGGGGGACCCAGATACCTACGAGAAGAAACTGGTCTGTCGGCCATCGGGTCCGAAAGTGAGGGTGACTCTCTTGCAGAGGTGCGCCCAGTAATCATTGTTTACTGCGCTGGATCACAGGGAAGCGGGGACTTGGAAACCCAGAGGGCAGAGAAGGCTGACGGCAGCATCACTGTTAGCCACACCCCAGCATAGTGACTCCAGAGACCCCGCCCCATCCTGAGGCCCCTCTCACACATTCTATAGACCTGCCCAGGCACCACACAGCTGCTTTTGCATATAAATGGCCTGTATTGTGGCAGCTTAGTGATATAAACTGCAGCTCCAGCAACAAAACCACCAAGTCCCAAGCAAACAGGAGAAAACTGTAGTTCCTGCAGTAGCTCCTGCAGGGTGGCCTCAGACAGTAGCCAAACTGCACCCCATTGGAGATCCAGAAGCCAGTGTTGCTAGTGGTCAGTTTCAACCCCTCACACCCATAAGTGACACATTTGGGAGACGGACTCAGTGAGCACCAAAGCCCCACTGAAACAAAGTGTGTCTCCAGCGCAGCAGTTTTTCCTTTATAGACACAGCGGGTCCTCACAGACAATTGGCCTGGAGATCAATTCCTCCCAGTGTACCAACAGCAATCAAGGCTTAATTACAACAAGACTTTGCACTCAGCCCACAAAGGGATATACCAAAAGCGACTACCTCAGGTGATTGGGGAAGCTGAGCTACTGGCCCCTATAGGTCACCTACCTCACAAAGCCACTCCATCAACACAAGAAGGCAGCCAAAATGAGGAGACACAGAAGCATGTCAGGAATGGGAGAGATGGAGGAAAGTAAACTACTGGATGAAACAGAGTTCAGAATCACATTTATAAGATTACTCAAGAATCTTCTAAACACCTGTGAGAAACTTGATGAGACCTCCAAGAAGCTTTGTAAGGACCTTAATGAGAATACCAAAAAAATGGAAAAGGACCAGTCAGAAATTAAGCATACAATGTCTGAAATAAAGAATACACAGAAACACAACTATAGATCAACATACCCCAAGAATCAAACCAAAGATCTGGAATATAAGGAAGAAAAAAATCACCCAACCAGAGAGGCAGAAAGAAAGAAGAATCCCAAAGTGTGAGGATAGTGTAAGGAGCCTACAGGACGGCTTAAAGCGTATCAACATTTGGATTTTTGGGGTGACAGAGGAAGAGAGCGAGGAGGATATTGAAGGCCTATTGGAAGAAATAATGACAGAAAACTTTCCCTACCAAATGAAAGAAATAGACTTACAAGTTCAGAAAGTGCACAGAACCCCAAACAAGAGGAATCCAAAGAGGACCACACCAAGACACATCATAGTTAAAATGCCAAGGGCAAAAGACAAAGAGAGAATATTAAAAGCAGCAAGAGAAAGACAGCTAGTTACCTACAAGGGAGTACCTATCCAATTGTCAGCTGATTTCTCAACAGAAACTATGCAGGCCAGAAGGGAGTGGCAAGAAACATTCAAAATGATGAACAAGAACCTACAACCAAGATTACTCTACCCAGCAAAGCTATCATTCAGAATTGAAAGTCAGATAAAGAGTTTCACAGACAAGAAAAAGTTAAAGGAGTTCATCAACACTAAACCAGGATTACATAAAATACTGACAGGTATTCTTTAAGAAGAGCAAGAAGAAGAAAAAGGTAAAGATAAAAATTATGAACAACAAAAAGACATCAAATACATACCTACCAACAAGTGAATCTAAAAATCAAGTGAATAAAAAGTCTGAAGAACAAAATGGACTGGTGAATATAATAGAATCAGGGACATAGAAAGGGAATGGACTAACATTTCCCAGGGGGAAGGAGGTCTGAGGGGTGCGGGAAGACATTGGACAAAAATCTTACACCCATGGCCGAAACCGGTTTGGCTCAGTGGTAGAGCGTCGGCCTGCAGACTGAAAGGTCTCAGGTTTGATTCCAGTCAAGGGCATGTGCCTTGGTTGCGGGCACATCCCCAGTAAGGGGTGTGCGGGGGGCAGCTGATTGATGATTCTCTCTCATCAATGTTTCTAACTCTCTATCCCTCTCTCTTCCTCTCTGTAAAAAATCAATAAAATATATATTAAAAAAAATCTTACACCCATGGATGAAGACAGGGGCGGGGGTAAGGACATGGGGTGGAGTTGGGAAATCAGGTGGAGGGGACCTATGGGGGAGGAGAGTGGAAAGAGGAATACCTGTAATAATCTGAACAACAAAGATTTATTATAAAAAGTATTTACATAAACAGTAAAATAAAATAATCTACAGAAAGCTTAAAAAAAAAGAAAAGAAAATTACAGTATACCAGATTCTAGACAGGGACCATTATCTTTGTATACCAGAATCTAGCATATAGAAAGTACCCAATAAATACATACTGGTTGTTTATTGTAAAAATAAAACCCAAAGACCTAGGAGATCTTTTGGCTTTTAACATTAAACATTTGCATTATATAAAATAAATAATATACAAGTAAAACAAGCTTAACCAAACCAACCAACTGTTTTAGGTGGCTTCAGATGGAGAGATGCCACACATACTGTTTTGGGGATAGCCCTATTCCCCTCCCTATCATCACCTCAAAGCAGCACAAAACTCAGATCATACCAGGAAGGGAATAGCTATTCTAAGTATTACTTAAAAAAAAAGAGGTAAAAATACAACACCTTCCTTATTAGAGTTGTAGTGAGGACTATGTACTATATATATATATATATATATATATATATATATATATATATATATCACTTAGGAGAGCACCAATATAGAGTAATCTTTATTAAATGTCAACAATATTTAGTAATCTTTAGTATTTTTGTAAGAAACGCATTCTTCACTTGCAAAATAACGCATTCTTCACTTTCCCTTTCATATAAAGATACAGTGAAGACTTGGTGTTGATGGGTCAGAGATATCCACACTTAAGATTCAAAAGATTTAAGTCTTGAAATCATGTGTAAAATGAGTGTGTTAAGTGTAAATGTGTATTTTTCTGGGGAGGGGATGCATTGCTTTCAACAGAGGTTTAAAGGAGTCTGTGACCTCCAAGGATCAAGAACCACTGTTCAAGTGTCCCATTTTGAAAGCTGTACCACGAGTGTGGCTCAGTGGTTGAGCATTGACCTATGAACCAGGAGGTCATGGTTCAAATCCCAGCCAGGGGACATGGCTGGGGTTTAGGCTCAAGCCCTGGTAGGGGGTATGCAGGAGACAGCCCATCAACGATTCTCTCCCACTGTTGATGTTTCCCTCTCTCCCCCTCCCTTCCTCTGTCTGAAATAAATAAAAAACATATTTTAAAAAGCTGTGCCCATATTATATCTAGGTGTGTGAAGATCAAACTTGAATAATTTTCTTAGTAGTAACTGAATATCATTCCCAAATACATCCTTTTGTGTCTTGATTGATTCCCTATTCTTACATTATATTCTAGCTTAAATGCTCTTTAAAGTAAAATCATTTGCACAGCTACACCAAGTTAGAATGTTATTAAGCTTCTACTTCTTAGTGCTAGTTTTGACCTGCAGCTTCCATTTTAGATTTTCTTCTGTATATTAGAACAGATTCTTATTCTCATGAATATGGACTTACAAATGAATATTTTGTTTCTACGAATAATGGAAATATAACGCCCTTCTAAATGCTCTTTCTACCTGATCCTGTAATATCTCCATGCCTAATTGCTAAGAATTCCAGAAAAACAATTCCAGAGGAGGTGAAATCACACAGACTTTCAGAATAAGCTCAAATGAATATTTCCAGAAACTGAAAATAAGACGTTATTTCTGTTTATTCTGAGAAGCAATTTTTCTTTGTTACCCATTACCTTTCCCTCCTTCTTTGGACAGTTGGAAAATGATTTAACTTTTGCCCCTTAGTAATGTTATTTCCCTCTTCAAATCAATTTCAAGTGGTTCATATCCCAGTTATAATACAAAAAAAGAACCAAAATAACTTTTGTGTAGGGCTGGTTGAGCTTAATATAGCCCGAAACAGGACCTCATTCTACACGACCAATAGCACATCCACCCGCAACCCAAAGCCTGCAGTGCTCCCCCCACACATCCTTTACCTGTGAAGCGGTCAGGTTGGGAGAGGGTGCCGCCGACTGGGCGTGGTGGTGGTGGTGGTACTGCTGTTGTTGCTGTAGCTGCTGTAGTGGTTGCTGCTGTGCTGTTTGTAGTTTGTTTTCCGATTGTGGCAATGGCTGTATTTGGAACTTGTCTGGTTGTTCCTGCTTTACTATCAGGTTCTTCCGAAGCTGTTCAACGACCCTTTTCTACCAAATGAGAAAAAAAGAAAGAAGAGCCATCAGAATATTGTCCTATGAATATTGTCCAGCTGTATAGAAATATGCAATCATTACCGTATTTGCCGGCGTATAAGACGATTTTTTGGCCCTGAAAAATACTTATTTGCCAGCGTATAAGACGACTGGGCGTATAAGACGACCCCCTAACATTTCCACTAAAAATACAGAGTTTGTTATATACTCGCCGTATAAGACTACCCCCCACTTGGAGGCATATTTTTCAGGGCCAAAAAGTCGTCTTATACGCCGGCAAATACGGTATATGCCTCTGACATCTTTAAAATTTGTTACATGTAAAATTTACAGATTCGACAAGTGAGGAGAACCTATGGCGTAAGAAACATTTTAGAAAGGGAAACTGAGGCACACAGGTGGGAAGAAAAGCTAACGGAGGTCGAGCAGCAGAGCTCAGCTCTCTTTACTGTATTAGCTGAGCATGCTAGGCTGGAAGGGCAGGGTAGCAGAGCATAGCAGTGAAGACAGGACTCTGGAGAAAGGCTGCCTCAATTCACATTTCAGTTTTGCTACTTACCAGTCACATGACGTGGGTCAAGTTCCTTAACCCAGTGGTCGGCAAATTTATTAGTCAACAGAGCCAAATATCAACAGTACAATGATTGAAATGTCTTTTGAGAGCCGAAAACCGACTTCTGTACACGGGCCATGAAGTTTCGATCGCACTGTACGTGCGTGCCCTAATTTGTGGAAGAGCCACACTCAAGGGGCCAGTTTGCCGACCACTGCCTTAACCTATCTATGGATCAATGTCCTGTTCTGTAAAGTGAGGCGACTAACAATATCCTTAGGATTCTTACAAGTACCAAACCAGCTGCTGGTTGTAAAGTACTCAGAACTACGATTGGCATGTTGATGGTCATTTTTCTTTTTGCATCTGACTACACAGATACTAGCCATACTAATTTTGTTAACCAAATGTAATGCATCTGTCCCAGATTCAAATATTAAAGACTTTTAAACAAAGAAACCTTGATTTTAGAAATATGCAATATAAACAACAGACATTCTAAATCACTGAAAAGGGTAACTCATGAGCTGGACTTCTTTCCTGGGCCAACATCTGTAGAAATGCATGCATTTGTTTAGGCAGAGTACGGATTTAGTTACATGGGATGAAATTTTAAATTATCATTTGCTGAATTTTCTAGACCTTTCAAATCCAAGAAAATGTGTACCAGATACCTTCATTACTACAGAATATATTGCAATAGAACATAAGCTGCATGAGGGAAAGGACGTTTGCTCACAACTATACTCTGTAGCTAAGTCAATGTCCTCATTCTCTTCACATGACACGTAAAGTGATGGGTCAAAGACCAGCAAAAGGCTCAGAGAATATGTAATAACCATCTGGGGCCAGACTTGGGCTCCGACTCTCCTGGCCTCATGGCTGGAAGCATAAGCAGCACCCCTCTCATTCACTTTCAAGTGAGTTCATTGAGGTTTGTTATTTCTGACAAAAATAAGTGCTATTTTCTAATATAGATTATGAGTAGAGAAAAAGAAGTGAATAAAAATCTTTAAATAAGGAGTTAAGTGAAATCAGAGAGCAAGTTGATTTTCAAATTCCTGCATATGATTCTAACCAATTTCATTTGTATTCTCTAAAGAATCCAAACCTGCAGGCTACTGGCTCAACATTGTTTGAATATTAAAATATTTACAAAATGGATTTTTAAAAACTTTAAGTCAATACAAAATACATTCTTGAGAGAATTTTAAATATTTTTATTATTGATTTTGTTGGACAATGAAAATATCACATAAAGGCCAATGGGGGGTGTCTGCTGTACTATACACTCTGCTAGCACTTCCTCTTTCTGTAGTTAAATATTAAAAAGAAAAAAAGGATGCAGAGTCCAATGTCTCTGTTGAAACCATCTGCAGAATAATAAAAATGCAAATTAATAAAAATATCAAATGCTTATAAAAATTAACTTTCAAGCCTCAAGTATAAATGGCAGAGTAATCGAACTGATATGTCTCAGGAGAGGGGAAAGTAAGAGAAAGGGTGTTACAGATAATTCTGAGAATCACAGATAGATTCCATTGCCTGGTGACTGCCAGACATTTAACAAATAAATAAGTATTTAAAATTGCTTTTACCCCCCAAACATATTAATCAGCATTAATCAAACATAAACTAACAAATGTGTAACATAGCAGTGAGAGAAAGGAACTCAAAAAACCTTTATTAAAAAACAAAACAAAAAACCAGCTCAAATCAGGAGGAGGAGAGAAACCAGGAGGAAAACATACACCACAAATGTGACAGAGTAAACTAAATAATCATTATACCAGGCGTAAAAGGAAAGGGTGTTTTTCCCTTTACAGCCATCCACAGGAAATACAGTGTTCTCTCTTACTGACTGCCTCGCTGGGGGTAAACTACAAGCAAGAGACAAAGCCTGGAGCCCACTCCCAGGGCTGTGCCCAGCAGAGGGAACAGTGGGGGAAGACGGAGAAAGGGACGCAGGCGGGAGTACTTTGCAGCCATAAGGCTGGAGCAAGGTGAGGACCAATCAGAAGGAGGTTGGGAAAGTGGGAGTCGGGAGTCCTGCTGCCCTCACAACCAAGCCTGTCGAACTTGTGGGGGCTGGGAGAGGGGAGGGTTCAAAGACTTGCACACTTCCATTAGTCCTGGAGAGGAGTAAAAACAGAAAAAGGCAAGAGAAGAAAGAGCTGTGTAGATTGGACATGGGTCAGATCACACAAGCTGGGTAAATTTGCTGTGAGAGGGTCTGGTATGTGTCAGAGTGCTGCTCAGAAACGCACGCCGCTGCACCCTATGCGCTATTTACCGGAAGATTAGAATACCAAGCGCGTAGTTGTGCATGTCTATGAATTTTTTTTTAAATCAAGATTTTGGGGAAATGCTGACGTTTCTGTAACTCAAACCTCTCGCCATGCGGACTGAAAACCGACCATCTGAAGTCCAGCAAGCTCTGCCACGGCGTGCCCTTCGGGTGTTCGGAGGCCCTGCCCACTCTGGAGGACTGGCTAATATGGGAGGCTGTTGGCTTTTCTACGTCTCACAACCCAGACTTGTTCTAGTTCATCCTGGTGGACACAAAAGTCACAGTAACTCCAGCAGAACCCTGATCTGGGCCAGGACCAGTTTTGGTGGCAGCAAGAGAATAAAGCTACAATATTTCATAAATCTCACCTGTGTGGTATCAGCGAAGTTGTTAAGTAGCCTCTCAGCTCTACAGAAAGTGAGCCTATAGTTTTACTATTACATGTTTAAAACTATATATATATTTGATTTTTTTACAGAGAAAAAGGGAGACGGATAGAGTTAGAAACATTGATGAGAGAGAAACACTGATCAGCTGCCTCCTGTACGTGTCTGTAACCAAAGTACATGCCTTTGACGGGAATCGAACCTGGGACCCTTCAGTCCACAGGCTGACATTCTACCTACTGGTTAGAGATACATGTTTTGTTTTTTTAAATGTATATTTTTATCGATTTCAGAGTGGAAGGAAAAGGGAGAGAGAGAAACACCAATGATGAGAAAGAATCACTAATTAGCTGCCTCCTGCACACCCCCTACTGAGGATCAAGTCCTCAACCTGAGCATGTGCCCTGACTGGGAATCGAACCGTGACCTGCTGGTTCATAGGTCAACGCTCAACCACTGTGCAACACACCGGCTGGCCACTATTACGTGTTTTAAACAAAGAAATCAACTTCTGTGGTCATTAATGAACATTATGCTGGCATAAACAATTTGATATTTTCAATGTTATTCATCTATAAGGCAGAACTTGAAGTGTAGCTAATTATCTTGGAATGTTATCCTGAAGCTTTGCCATTAGTCACTCACTAATAAGTTAATGAGAATAAAAGAGGAGGGAAATGAAGAAAATGGAAGAGGAAAAGCAGGAGAGAATGATGGCAGAAATGAGAAAGAAAAGTTAATAACTTATCATCTTCTCTCCTTAATATAATCAATGGGCCAATGGGCCAGGCTAGCATCACCCCCTTCAATCCATTTGTCCAGACCTGCTCCATCAACCACGTACAATCCTGAGCCTCGGATTCCCGGGACCTTCGCATCTCCAGGTTTAATCAGGGCTTGTTCAGGCAGAAGAGTTCACAGAACCTCTGACACTTTGAGTCACAGTTTCTGAGACAGGTGGTACCTTGATCAACATTGTGACATTCAGTGATACTACCAACGTGTTCACATGACAGCAAGGCAGATCCCAAAGAAAAATACAGAAGTTTATAGGTCCAATTCAACAGAAAACCAGGTTCCTTTTCTCCTAAGTCAATCATTGCACGTTCCATGGCCTGGGCCAGCACAGAAGAAAGACGAGAAATGGAAGGACAGCCCCCTCCCCTCCAGCAAAGCCACCAGTTTACTTCTATCAACCTCTCACAAATTCCAGAAAGCTTCTCTTGAAAGGCACCCCCAGCCAAAGGCCCTGCCCTCTGGGATGCCAGTGCTCCAAGTCTCTGCTTTCCTCCAATCTGTCACTCCACTTGTCTGTGTTCTGGTTGACATTATCTGTTTTATATCAATTATGAGAGGACCACACCCACTCAGACTTCTGGCATAGCACTGCCTTAAAAATTCATCTTTTTCCTCCTTCCATGAATCAACCATAAAATATGAAAATATAACCTTTACCCTTCATACCAGAGGCCGATAGAGACTTAAAATTTTTCACAAATCCAGAGAGTCAAGGACAAATCTTACCTATCTTTATACCTAAAATGCAGTGAAATTTTTTTTCCAGGTCTTCAATTCACCAAGCACTCAAAGGTAACTAAAGAAACTAAAATTTTTGTATGTAGAAAAACTAACGTGGAGAAATTTACACTTATTGATGAAGTCAGAATTTACTCAAAGGAACAAAAACTTTCTATTGTTCGACCGAAATACAATCACTGCATTTATGAGCAACACCAATAATCCTCAACGCTGACGAGGCAGCAGGAGATACGATGACAGTCTTCAGAAGGCTGCCACGCAATGATCATCCCCTAAAGAACAGGGAATGTGTTACTGGCATAGCAATGACAGTTATGATCCACAGTAAAAGGTATGTGCTATTAAATTAAACAAAGATTCCACCATTTTGTGAAATAAAACACAGGGAAAAGCACTAAACTCAGAGTAAGCTCCTTCCTAATGCAGCAGGTCGGAGTCAGTGGGGGTGTATGCTCTGGTGCCACTAGGAGGAATGTTCCAAGGAAACACTCGGGCCGGATTCTGAAGAAGAGGCGGCGGCATCCTGGGGCGGCAGCTATAAAATACACTTAGTTAAAGAGACTTGGGCTTTCCTCGTTTTGTAAGGTGCCACAAGGTTTTCTCCAAACACTCCAGTTTTCAGTTTGGGGGTTAGAATTAACAAGTAGCTTCTAATCTTTTTAAACCTTTTAAAAGAGATATGCCCTTTAAAATGCCACCTGTTTGACAGAAGCGGTATCTACACCTCCTCTGTACAGTGAACTGCATATGCTGTCCACTGGAGAGGATTTGTTTTTGCCTTGGAGAGTTGGGAACATAAATAATTATTTTATAGTTCTGCAAGGTGTCGTGGAATTTGTACAGTACAATATGAATGAATTAAGGAACAGCAGCAGTTGGAATTATCAGAGTTTATTTTCGATAAAGTTCTAAATTCTCTACATGGATGCTTTAACAGATGGTGGAGAATGCATATGCCATGGTACTGATTAGACTTTGGCTTACTTTTTTAATTAAAAAATATTCTTGTGGTTTACTCTTCCTTCAAACACACACACACACACACACACACACACACACACACACACACACTCACATCAATAGGTTTACATCCCATCCACAGGAGAATAGAGCTTTTATTCATATCAGCGGGATTCATATTCCATCTCCACAGGGGATTAGACCCTTTACTTGATGGCCTGATTGAAAGTCAGTTTGCATTTTTATTTAGTTCATTCAACTCTAATAGGAAAACTCAACTCCACTCTCCCCCAACCCTGATATGCATCGCTATAAAAGACTGCTCGGACTGCTATAGTCTAACTCCCACCAAAATGTAGGGACCCTTCTAAGACCCTGAGCATTGCCTTTAACTCGCACCAAACAATAGCTAACTAAATGTGACTTATTTCTAACGCCTATTATGTTTTAATCACTTGATTTTTTTAACATCTAGTCAAACATTTTTATGTTAGTTCAAACTACTTTTTAAAAAATGAGAATTGCCCAAAGTACAGGATTGAGAAAGATATAGAGAAAGCTACCTGTTGCCTTTTGATCAAACACATTAGGGAACATTTCCCTGTGTGAAAAATAGAGGTGCAGCCCGGATTTCGAATGTATGAAATGGATGTCCAATTTAAATGTAACCTGACCCAGCAAAGACCCTCGATACAGGAATGAGGACGGCAGAAAAAAATGTAAGAACCATTTATAATCTGCATAACTTAGCTGCTTGCTAATATAAAAAAGTGCCTGAATCATTGTGTTTGTAGCACTCAGTGCGGTATGACACAGAGGCTACTGTTAGCAAATTCAGCAAAAGGCGTGCCCCTCTGTAACCCTCGGTTACAGACGTGCACACACCACCAGCTTTCGTTCATCATTCTATGGCTCTCCCCACAACCTAAAAGGCAGCACTGCCTAGTTAATGCCGGCTGTCCCATACACTACGAGATCCTCCCATTGCTCTGCCCGGAAGCTGCTGTGGCTTTCCTTACAAAAGAATTATGATTGAAAATGGCTGCACAGTAGCTGTCCCTGACACGTTGGATATGAAAATACAATTTAGACACACTAACGATCCTAAAACGGGAAGAGAGGAACAAAACTAAAAACCCCTATCATTTTATGGAACACTGCTCAGATAAAACAGATTGTTTTGCTTACTCCGAGCCCTGGGTACAATGTGACATAATGCAGGAAGCCCTCTTTTCACAGAAACACGAGACAGAATCAGATGCTTAAAGAGGCAAACATAATAGATTACTTAATTAAATTCTACACAGAATACATGTCCTAACACATGAATCAATCATTTCCAAAGGTGAGAATACTGTTTAACAATCCTAAATTCTGCAGTTTTTCTTAAAAGATAGGAAAAAAAGACACATAATGGTATTAGGGCAATATACTAAGTCAGGCAGGATACATCAGGTAGAAAATATTGTATGGTGAAATTTAACATTTTCTTTACATTTAAACAAAAGTAAGTCTTATAAATTACTAAACTAACATTCTGAATTGGGAAGTATTTGAACAAAAAGGACATCCTGAACAAGACACTCTTGCTACTTAAAAACATAATGTTTACTATCTACTGTAAAAGCATAAGCACATAGATTTAAAAAGATTCCAAATCTCTTAATTTCACAAAGCATTCACTTTTTCAGTAGTTTAATTTATCACGGAAGCATGTTACACTCACTTGAAGAGAGAAACGAAGTGTTACAAATTTACTTTCTGACAAGACACCACATAAAACAACGAAGAGGAAGAGCAATTCCATCACCTCATAGGCTGCCAGGATGAGTGAGGGATGGGTAACTTCAGGGATTGGATCATCCAAGACACGTGACAAAGGATGATTTGCACTGTTCTGTATTTAGTCAGGTTTTCTGCATCAGAGACAGAAGAAGCCTGCACTCATCTTTCAGAATTTCAGAGCAGGCTCGCTTTTTTGTTTTAAATGGTAAGTACTAGACATTTTATTAAAGAGAGAGAGAGAATCAGCAAAATAGAAGCATAAACAATTTCTTAATGAATAAAAAACATTTGGTTAAAATGTTAAGTATTTTATTAAATCTCAAGTGTAAAGAAAATAAGTTTTCACAGGATATGAAAATAATCAAATCCGAAAGACAAATCTCTACATGAATATTTAAAGTATTTACACATGTGCATGCATGCACACACACACGCCAAGCTTCAGAAAATGTGGAGTGGCTGAAGTAAAAATGATTTGTTATTTTTATCTTTTTTAGCTTATTTCTTAGTAGTGAGGGGGTAGCTCACTCTTTTACTATACTGTTCTCCAGTTTCCACATCCAACAAAATTACTGAGATACAGGTTCTTAAGAAAAGAGAACACAGAACTGAATATAAGAGCAGTCCCTTGATTAAAAAACAACAACAAAACAAAACTTTATTTTTTAGAGCAGTTTTAAGTTCACAGTAAAATTGAGTGTCAAGTACAGAGAATTCCCATATATCCCCTTCTCCCTCACCTACAACCTCCCTAACTATCAGCATCCCACCAGAGTGATACATTTGCTAAAACTGATGAATCTACACTGACACATCTTTATCACTCAAAATTAATAGTTTTACACTAGGCTTCACTCTTACTGTTATATAGTCTATGGGTTTTGACAAATTCATAATGACATATTTCCATCACTGTAGTATTACATGAAATAATTTCACTGCCCTAAAAATTCTGTGCCCTGCCTATTCATCCCTTTCTTCCCCAGCCTCTGACAACCACTGTCATCTTACTGTCTCCATAATTTTCCTTTTCCATAATGTCATATAGTTAGAAATATACAGTAGGTAGCCTTTTCTGATTAACTTCTTCCACATAGCAACATGCATTAAAGTTCACCCAGGCCTAATGCCTGATAAGCTCTTATTTCTTTTCAGCGTTGAATAATATTCTGTTGTCTGAATGTACCATAATAGTTCTCTTGATTTTTAGATATAGTCTAATGTGGACACTGGTGAGTTCTAAAATGGTTACAATAAAAACGACAGCAATAATATCAGGTAGACATTACTTGCCACCTAGGATAATGAAGCTCTGAGCATCAAGTGACTTGACCTAGGTCTCAAGTAAGATGTAGAGTCAGACATAATAGTTCTAGTTTATGATATACTAGTGACTTGGTGCACAAATTCGTGCACACTGAAAGACAATTAATTAGAAGGTGGCTAATAGGGTGGGACTGGGAGAGATGGGCAGGACATGCCCTAGAGCCAACCTCCGGTGGTCCCTCCCTGGCCCGCCACACCTGGGGTTAGCACCGTGGCTTGAAGGGAGTGAGTGGAGTCCCTCCGGCAGGTAGGGTCCTTCGGCCTGGCCTGCGGGGATTGGGTTGAAACCTGCAGTCCAACATCCCCCAAGGGGTCCTCAAGTGCAAGAGGGCACTCTGCAAAGTTGCTATTGTACAGGGGGTGGAACGCAAACACAGTGTGCAGTAAACCAGATTTGGGGCCAACAGTGCCCCAGAACAACATAACCCACGGCCGAAGGTGGAATCATGCGGGTCCCACGAGGAATTGGGTTCCCTCTCTGGTTTCAGGGTGCCAAGTCACTGCAGTTTGTCTGCTCCTACATTGAGTGTCTGCCCCCTGGTGGTCAGTGTGCATCATAGCTACCAGTCAGACAGACACTTAGCATATTAGCTTTTTATATACATAGACTAGAGGCCTATTCTTACACCAGAGGGGATCGAGCCAAAACTGGCTCTCTAATATCCCCTGAGGGGTCCTCGTTTGCAAGAGGGTACAGGCCAGGCCAAGAGACTCACCAGTGCACTATCAGGGCTGGGAGGGATGCAGGAGGTTGGCCAGCTAGGGAGGGATTGTGGGAGGGCTCCAGGGTGTGTCCGGCCCATCTCGCTCAGTCCCAATTGGCCAGACCCAAGCAGCAAGCTAACCTACTAGTTGGAGCGTTTGCGCCCTGGTGGTTAGTGCATGTCATAGTGATTCATCGACCAATTGACTGTCTGCCCCCATGGTGATCAGTGCACATCATAGTGAGCGGTTGAACAGCCTTAGCATATCATTAGCATATTATGCTTTGATTGGTTGAATGGCCAACTGGTAGACCAGACACTTAGCATATAAGGCTTTCATTATATAAGATAATTCAATACCACCACCTACACACTACACAATAGCACAAAATACAAAAGAACCTAGAAAAAAAAACCTAATTAATATATATACCCATTTTGCTTTAGAAAAAAATGAGTAGAGAGGCAGTATTATGCAGTAGCAATAATACAAAGGATCAAGAAATATGGGTTCTGGTCTCATATCTTATTAAACTAGGTTTGTGACTTTGAGTAAATTATTTACCTGATCTTGGTCTCAGCTTCTTCACTTGGGCTCCAACATTCTCTTCTGCTTAAAATTATATGAATCTCTGAATATCAAGAATACAATCTCTCTCCCTTTTTAAAACATTTTTATTGATTTGAGAGAGGAAGGGAGAGGAAGAGAAAAATAGAAATATCAATGATGAGAGAGAATCATTGATCGGCTGCCTCCTGCACACCCCCTACTGGGGATCAAACCGTGATCTTCTGATCTCATAGGTTGATGCTCAAGCACTGAGCCATGCTGGCCAGGTAGGAATACAACTTTCTACTTTAATCTACACTTTCTACCTCTATAAATAAGCACTGAAAACTAATCCTCATAATGATATATATATATATATATATATATACACACACACACACACACACACACACACATATATATATGCTTATATATATATATATATATATATATATATATATATATGCTAAATTGTTAAAGAATGGTTTCATTCAGGGATGGGGAATTCATACAACAGGGGTCAGGCAGGCAATGCATGTGACTGAAGCTGGCCAGCTATGAATAAGGAGTGATGGGGACTAAGGTCAACTGGAGAGCAGTGCCTTGTCTAAAAGCACTAATGTAAGAATTGCTTTTAACATTTTGAGTCAAATAAAATACATTTGCTGGTTAGATTTAGCACACGGGCTACTAGTTTTCAACCCCTAGGTAGTAATTATACTGAGCTGTAGTTACTAGGAGAGGAGTCAACCATAACTTAGAAAAAGTTTCAACAATAAGAGGTGAGTCAAAAAGGATTTCAGATAACCAGAAAATTAAAATGGCTTACTGGTTGACCTAAATTTACCACCATAAAAGACTGGGGTGACTGTTAGTGGGAAGAATCACAGACAGACATAAAACGCAAGCATTCAATGGGGACTGAGGAGATTACGGGAAGATACAAGGGAGACAGATAACTACATATAGAACATAAAGGTAAAAATAAAAACTTCAGTAATATTATGTTCCATAATTGTGCTGACTTTATCAAAACAGCATCAAGTACTTACACATCATTTAAACCCTCCCACCGTGTACACTGACGTAAGAATGAGCTGGAATCAGTGTCTCCATCACTGAACCACAGCTGTCTCCAGGGCCGAAGAGAGCAGCTGTTTAAACAGCCGCATTGTAGAGGTCAGAAAAATGAAACTACCTTGTTGAAGCTGCCCAGGGAATGCGAGTAAGCAAAATGTAATCATCAGATTTGGAATCCAACCAGAACCCTACAAACATCTCCTGCACTTAACTGGTTCTTGTTTCTGAGTACTCTGATTTTTCAAAATCATTTCCTTTACATGATTAAGAAGAAAGGAATCCATGTTATAAACATATGGGTAACATAGTAATTTTTCAAGAATTCTGTTTTCTGAGTAACCATAAATGGAACATGATGGTACCATTTTCCACAAATATTTTCCTCATGGTGTAATTTTTTTTTTTTTAGCTCAAGTAATCATTGGATTATACACTCTTTACAATCGTAAAATTTCACACCCTTTTATCAAATAAGATTCTCACGCCGAAACCGGTTTGGCTCAGTGGATAGAGCGTCGGTCTGCGGACTGAAGGGTCCCGGGTTCGATTCCGGCCAAGGGCATGTACATTGGTTGCGGGCACATTCCCGGTAGGGGGTGTGCAAGAGGCAGCTGGTGGATGTTTCTCTCTCATCGACGTTTCTAGCTCTCTATCTCTCTCCCTTCCTCTCTGTAAAATATCAATAAAATATTAAAAAAAAAAAGATTCTCACAATTGTGCGGGGTGGATGAAAGCAAGTGTCATGCCATTGATTCAGACAAAACAAACTAAGGCTTGTGGTGACTGCTGACCAATCCGAAGCTGCACGGTCACCGGACAGTAAACGGGCCATCAGAATGTGGGATCCCTACACTCCGGAGAGCCATCTGAATGAAGCTCTGTTCACTGAACAAAGGAAGGGCTGGAGCTCATCTGTCTGAGCCAGCTCTTCTGGGCTGATAGGAGGCTGGGTGACATCCAAACGGACTGTCTGAATGTACAGTACACGGGTGTGGGGAGCTGAGAGGAGAGGTGTCCTTTGCTGGACATCAGCCTCCAGACACAGAAAACAGCTAGGAATCAAAAGCAGGCTGTGAGAGCCCAGGAAGAAGAGTGACTCGTGCAACAAAGTGAAGGGGCCAAGAAGGAGAGGAGCCAGAGGGTGCAGTCAGGACCGGAAATGGGACAGCCTCAAGAGGTGGGTCTGGAGCAAATTACACCCATCACGTCCGTGCTGAGGTGGAGTTCCTATAAACTCTCTGAGCACTTGGAGGGGCTGGGGATGTTTTTCAGGTGAGTGTGCGAGCTGGGTAACGTGCTCCAAAAATGCCAGAGAGACTGCATTTCTGTCATCAGAGAGACTCTCTGGCAGCTGAGCAGGGATACACTCTGGAGCCAGCCCAGCACAATGACATGCTTCCCCGTCTATGGACACTTTTAAGATTTTGTTTCTAACCTCCAGCCTCAAGCCAAAAACTTTAATAGTGGAACAATGGCTCCAGCTTAGTAATGGAATGGATGCTGGCAACGTTTGGACTGGAAGAATGTTGGGTGCCAGTGGGTTTTTAGAGAGGGAAATCACAGCAAACTTTACTTACCAGCCAATCATATAAAGCTGGGTTTTAAATTGTTATTCACTAACAGATTTATCCGACTTCCATAAAAACTATACAACTGTTTTGCTTATAAAATAGAGCACAGGTTATCAAAACCCATATGTGAAGGGGCTGAGGAAATAACATTGTAAAGCACACAGAGAGGTTTTAAAATCAGCCTCCCAGCGTTCAGGGCTGCTACCAGAAATGCCGGCTGCCCCTCCCCCCACATCACACAAGACCAGGGCTCAGTCAACGAGACTGCTGTGCAAGTGACAAGCCATCACTTCTGCTCAGTCTCCACAGGCCTAACGTCTGTGATGCTGAATTTACTTAGCTCAGTAGGCAGCACAACCTCGCCAAGAGCGCTTATGTTTTTAGCTTGGTAAGAACAAGATGTCAGGGGTTTTGTTGGTGGTGCATCACTCTGCCACACCCGATTTCAACTCTGCTGAGCTGGCAACCGGGTCTGCAGTCCAGCTCCGCTGACCCTTCGGATGTCCCGTGGCAGGACACCTTTGCTACCCTCACTGGCAATGTGACACACCAGGAGCACAGGTCTGTCTAGCCGTCACACCCTTTGAACGTCTCCTTGGTCGTCTGCCCTTGTTCCTCGCGGCTACATTTTTCTTACTACGTATTTCCTGTGACACTTTCAAGCAAAGGAATAGGATCGAAATCATCTTGTGATCATTAAAATGTGTAATCTCTGTGCGATATGTAGGTAGGTTCTGGGGCAAGACCTGTTAGAACTTGAGCTTCCTGAAGCCTACTCTGCTTAAATGCTGCTGATGAAAAGAGACGACTCTTCCCATCCCTTTAAAAAGAACCCAGCTGATGAAGGAGGGCAGCGAGGACAAGTGTGACGGACCTGCGTGGAGAAAGCAAGGCTATTTGTCATTGGATGATACAGTGGGAGGGACCTACTCATGTGCAGGGTGTCAGCCTTACCACTAACCAGAGGAGAGAAAGCATCTTTAAGGGAATGGAACAAATTGAGTGGAAATGAAGAAGTGACACGGAAGCACGATGTTTAACGAGGAGCTTTTCTTGGTGGTCGAAGGCGCTCTTTCCTGAGGCTCCCATAATAGGAAGGACTCATTCCTACACAGGGGCGCATACCTATACTTCACAGGGTGTTTGTTTGGGTGACAGTTATACTGTCATAATTTTAGGTGGTTAAACCTCTGCTCCGGGGTTTATGAAAGATCAGAACACTTGTCACTCTTGGTGCAGGTAGAGTGAAATAGAGTGGCTGAGCAGTTCATTTTTCTTTATAATTACACTCCATTAACCTTCCACATGAGAGCTCCCCTGCGCTTTCATACCAGCAGCACCAACTGGCTGCATTTGATAAGGCTCTACAGAGTCTGCAAGACCAGCACATGCAACAAAAAGAACACTTTAATACTGCAGACTTAAGCAGAAGCTGAAGGCAGCCCCCGCCACTCTACTCAATTATACAATGTGTAGACAAAAACAAACCAAAAACGTAAAGCTGCAAACACATGATGGGAGCTTATTTAAACCAAAAGAGATTTGAAAATCTTCTGATAATCTCTACAATAGTAAAACCAAATTTATTATTATTTTTCTAACCTCTGAATTATATAGCATCCCATAAGAAATATGCTCAATTTACTAAAGTTTACAGGGTGATACAGTTACAGGGTGATCTACACTACAATTAGGTCATCTTGGGGTCTACAAACTGCACGTTGTAAAGGTAATTTACTTGCTATAGTATTTCTCCTTATGGATCTCTCAGTAACTCATTTTTTGAAAACAGGTTAGGAATTAGCCCTTAGTCTATCTCTATCCTTCTTGACAGTGGCCACATAAGTAATTTCTCTTTTTTGAGAGAGCAAGAGACCTAGTCCATGAATAATGCTTTCTCCCAGAGTTTTTAATTCGGCACCCGGAACGCTACTTGCCATATGCACAGAGATAGATGAGTGCTTTCTCCAGCCTGAGCAAAGGCTAGGTGCTACACGCTTGAGCAGATAACACGAAAGCCAATTTGGGAAATAGGTGTTGGAACAATTAATCTTGCACAAGATCCCAATTATTTGGGGAACAAAAGATAGCTATATTTATACCTCTGCCTTAACCAATGGCATTCGTAGCCCTCACAACATCCTGGAATAAGGTTTCCATGATAGTTTCTGTTTCTGGGCACATCCCCAACCACATGGCCCAAGGAAGGTCAACAGGTATCCTGACAATGCTACTCGCCACTAACTCGCTGTATCTGGCAAATGCATGCACTGAGGATGTTGGTCTACGTTAAGTATCAACCAGATAATTAAAATATAGGGACAGCACTTCCTTCCTCAAATGTTATATTTAAAACACTTTCCTAGAGATTTAAAATTACAGCTAATTTTGTTTTTTAAAATTAATGACATGCCTAGTTCTTCTGAAAGTGTTTGGCAAAGAAATGATTGTTTACATTTTGAAGGTGGATGATTAGATCTGGGAATTCTAGTACATACACTCTTCCTTTTCTCTATGCTTTATGTATGCGACAAAATGATTTTTTCATTAATATTTTTCTTTTGCTTAACGCTGTTACAAACTTAGGTTACTGTATATCTTTATGACATTACCATAGTATCCTTTAAAAAAAATTCTTAATGCAAATATCAGATTGGTGTTCGCAATGAAATAAGTCACAATTATTTAAAACCCAGCATCAAAGACAAATTCAGTATTGCCTTGCTGCATGGTACATGCTGAAGCATTGAGCATAATAACGTTGAATGATCACACACCAAGAGATAAAGCCAGCCATGCCTATAGGAAGCAGCTCCGAAAATCTTGGTTTTTTCAATGTCCAGACCCAGTGATTCCTCTTCTGCCTAATAATGCATATCTTTCATTTCCCAATGAACAGATTTTCTTTCAAGTACTTGTTTTTCAGTTTGAAAAGTGGCAGGCATTGAAATTCCACTCTCTATAACCATGTAAAGAATCAGGCAAAGCCAATCTACCTGCACGGATCTGTCACTCTGACTCACTGTTGGGCCATCTGTTTACGTGTGCTGCCTGTCTCACGCTGCAAATCAACCTGCTGCTGGGCAGGCAGACCTGCCTCACACTGCACACCCGTTCTGCAATCTCAACGTCCCTCGCCAGCAACAGGCCCTCTTACCAGAATCTAAAACTCCCGCTTCAATCAACTAGAGTCGGCCCTTGTTCAAAAACAATGATGCACCACAGGCCCATGCCCACACAGGTCATCTCTGAACCCTGGGCTCGTGGAAGGTGGCAGCACAGTTTTGCTCCTATCAAAACATGTTAGTGCTATCGGCAGCAATCAGCCTGCGACCCAGGCACATGCATGTACTACTTGGAGAGAGGCTAAAAGATTACTGAATCCCAGAGGACAAGAGCATAAGCTGAAACTACAAACCATTCTGTTATTTATTTATTTATTAAAATTTAAATATATTTTATTGATTTCTTACAGAGAGGAAGAGAGAGAGAGAGATAAAGAGCCAGAAACATCAATGAGAGAGAATCATCGATCAGCTGCCTCTTGCACACCCCCCACCGGGGATGTGCCTGTAACCAAGGTACATGCCCTTGACCGGAATCGAACCTGGGACCTTTCAGTCTGCAGGCCGATACTCTATCCACTGAGCCAAACTGGTTTCGGCTGGTCTTTGTTTTAAAGACTGGCAACTTATTCACGTGATTAGCACACAAATATAAAGATGTATTAGATAGAAAAGGTTCTCAGAACATCCTTTGAATCACTCTCAACTACAAATTTGCTTGCTGTTTTGCATGCATTTTGCTAATCACTTATCTTAGATTTGAAAGGATATTAGGGCCACAAATAGGGTGGTGAGTGGTATAAGATTTGAAGGCAATATTTACTGACTATCCCTAAGAGTATATAGTATTGTATTAGATGTTGCAGCATAATATTAAAAAGTTAAATTCTTTAAGAAGTTCACATAGGCCGAAACCGAGTAATATGCAACACACTCCAACACACAAGATGGCTGCCCTCATGTGGTCAAAGATGGCTGCCCCCATGTGGACACAAGATGGTCACCACAAGACAGCCAGCAGGGGAGGGCAGTTGCAAGGGACCAGGCCTGCAAGGGAGGGCAGTCGATGGCGATCAATCCTACAGGGGAGGGCAGTTAGGGGTGACCAGGCTGGTAGAGGAGGGAAGTTGGGGAGACCAGGCCTACAGGGAAGGGCAGTGTAGAAGACCCAGGCCTGCAGGGCAGAGCAGTTGGCAGGGGACCAGGCCTGCAGGGGAGGGTAGATAGGGGTGATAAGGCCTACAGGGGAGGGCAGTTAGGGGCAAACAGGCTGGCAGGGGAGGGGTTAGGGAGTGATCAGGTTGGCAGGCAGAAGCGGTTAAAGGGCAATCAGGAAGGCAGGCAGACAAGCATTTGGGAGCCAACAGTCCTGGGTTGTGAGAGGGATGTCTGACTGCCCTAAACAGGCAGTCGGACATCCTCGATGGGTCCTACATTAGAAAGAGTGCAGGCTGGGCTGAGGGACACACAACCCTGTGCACGAATTCCGTGCACCAGGCCTCTAGTCTCTCTATATAAAAGGCTAACATGCTAAGATTCTGACTGGATGCTATAATGTGCACTGACCACCAGGAGGCAGATGCTCAAGCAGGAGCTGCTGAGCTGCAGTGACTTGTCAGTGGCAGTTCTTGGAAGACACACCCTGAAACTAGAGAGGAGGGAGCCCTTGCGGGGGCCCCATGATTCCACCTTTGGCAGAATGTTGTTGCTGGGGTAATATCAGCCCTGAATCTGGTTTTCTGCACACTTGCGTTTGCATTCCACACCCTGTATGTCAGCAACTTTGCAGAGTGTCCTTGTGCACTCTGGGACCCCTCGGGGGATGTCAGACTGCCGGTTTTGGCCTAATCCCTGCAGGCCAGGCAGAGGGATCCTATCTGTTAGAGGGACTCTGCTCACTCTGCAGATACACTTTAAGCCAAGGTGTGACCCCAGATGCGGCTGGCCAGGGAGGGACTGAGGGAGGTTGGCTCTAGGGCAGGTCCTGCCATCTTCCCAGTCCTACCCTGCCAGCCACCTAATTAATTGCCTTTCAATGTGTATGAATCTGTGCACTGGGTCACTAGTCAGTAATAATTAAAAATTATGACTTTGGAGAAATGGAGTAAGGCAAGTTTAGATACTAGTGGTTGGTTACAGGCCATTAATAGATTAAAAAAAATATGTCCCAATGAAAAAGCATGTATATACTTCCACGGTGCTCTAGTCTTTACATTTAAGGAGACTGTTTTTTAAGAATATAGAATGTGTGTGTGTGTGTGTGTGGGGGGGGGGTTAGAGATCAACCAAAGGACTTGTATGCCTATTAGCATAATCAATGTACACAGACACTCGGGTGGTGGGGGCTTGTCCTTTGGAGTGGTAGTGGGGGCGTCAATCAGGGAAAAAGGAGACATATGTAATATTTTAAACAATAAAAAAATAGAATGTAGAATTGCTATCTTGTTTCTAACAAATGCATTTGAAAAATGCAAGTTTTTTTAAAGTGAATTCTAAAATGTACTTATAAAGGACCAAAAATGTATAATTTAGGAGCTGAATAGTTACTAGATTGGTGGTTAGAAGAACTATGTTGATAATGTGCAGAAATATACCTAAAAACAGATTTGAAAAAGACTCAAACATTATGTTCCATTTTAGCAACAAATAACTGTAGATGACAAAGCACAGGATGAGAGGAACTGATGCTTACATGAGAATTTCTGTATCTTAGTGGGTGAGAAATTCATCACATTTCTTTTTGCTCAAGGCCCTACTGTCTTCAGTGTACACAAACTTCTTAACTGTCCCCCTGAGGATGAGTCACTGCAGTGGTGAACAGAAAGGCTTGTCTTATTCCTCTGTGCTAAGGCAAAGTCACAACCTTCTGCAAGGCTGCCAGAAATATGACATTTACTAAACAACCAGCAACATCTCGAGTCTTTTTTTAGCAGACACTGAGAAATGGAAATAATGATCTAGGGAAGATTCTAATTTTTAAACTGACTGAAGAATTGAGAGTAGGATGTTAACCCTCTCAACTGCTTGATGCTTAAAAAAAAAGAAAAATAACAGCTCCGAACTATAAGAGAAGGCAGTAAACTTTAATAAAGAAAGCAACCTGCTTAGCATGAAGAAACTGCTACATCATTTCCCACACTATGCTATGAAAACAAATCATTCACTTCTACACGGTATGCCAAGGAATATAGTGTTATTTGGAAGCTATAGTCTCTTACCTTTAGACGTAAGAGCAGCTAAACTCTACCTCTTACTCATACTCTCCTGGGGGTTGAAGAGACTCTTTCATCACAACATGGTAATACTAATAACACTTCTGAATCCACTGCTGAAAATGACTATTAGCCGAGAGATGGGACTAAAGATAAAAAAGTACATAATTACCAGCAACTAGCTGGTAAGATGCTTTTTAAAGACTTTAATGTTTTCCTTTTGAAAAACAGTAAACTTAAAAGTGGCCAACAACTCATCAAGTGCAATTGTCTAAAGATTTTAGTCAAACCCTTCTGAAACATTCGTACTAGGGTTAAATATGGCAGTTTTTCATTCAGTCTGAGATCACTATCAGTGTCATTTTCTAAATTCAAAAGCTATGTTTAAATAAGAAATAGACACTCTGAACTTTGTGTAATGCCACATCAATAGTTCAACAAATGCTAACTATCCAGCCCAGACATTTTGCTAACATAACTGAAAGAACACACCGGGACTTACTAACAGAGCTAGTTTAGAAGCCGGAATATCACAGAAGTCATGTATTCTGGCAGAGAAGCCCAAGGGAATGTGGAAGTTGAAAAACCATCAGCGTAAAGTCAAGGACTCTGTGACCACCAGATGAAAATGGGGCTCTAAGATGTTTTAGAACAGGCGTGGGCAAACTACGGCCTGCGGGCCGGCTGGCTGTTCTAAACTATTGAAATAAAATTTAAAAAAAGACCGTACCCTTTTATGTAATGATGTTTACTTTGAATTTTTATTAGTTCACACAAACACCCATACATACTTTTGTTCCAGCCTTCCGGTCCAGTTTAAGAACCCACTGTGGCCATAGAGTCAAAAAGTTTGCCCACCCCTGTTTTAGAATCAAGTCCAATGACAACAGGCCACGAGAATTGCCATATCAACAAATTTCTATTCTAATTAAAGGCCCGGTGCATGACATTCATGCACTGGGGTAGGGGGGAGGCTCAGCTCGGCCTGTACCCTTTCACAGTCTGGGAGCCTTTGGGAGGTGTCCGACTGTCGGCTTAGTCCCAGTGCTCCTGCCACTGCTGCTGCGCTTGCCAGCCATCAGCCTGGCTTCTGGCTGAGTAGCACTCCCCCTGTGAGAGCGCACTGACCACCAGGAAGCAGCTCTTGTGTTGAATGTCTGCCCCCTGGTGGTCAGTGCATGTCATAGCGACTGGTTGTTCTGCCATTGGGTCAATTTGCATATTACCCTTTTATTATATAGGATAAATTACTGCAATATACTTAGCCAATGGGCCTATTGGTTCTGATGAGATAAAACCACATTCACCTGACCTGAGAAATAAGTAAGCAGATGAATAAGGAAAGACACAGCTGTCGTGACTTCCGTATTTCTGCCACATGTCCCACAGCTTCAACAGGCCAGCTAATAACACAGGGGAGAAAACAAAAACAGCTAGCTAACATTCCATTTTTGTGTAAGAAAAAAGTAGAAAGACGATTAAATGCATTTTTTTCTCTCCCTGATGTGTACATTTTAAACATTCCATTAGTATCTTGCCAGATTTTCAAGAGAAGAGCTGTGTGCATCAGAGTTAACTGGTACGATAGGCCACGGGAGAATAAAACCAATAAGAAATCTTTCTATTCTGCACTTCACAGGGCTGTCACTCGTACTAGGAAAACGTCACTTTGAAGCCCTGTTTGCATTCCATTTTTAACTAGAGGGAAGAGGATGGAGGTCTTTGGTTTCTATGACAACCCAGATGGGCCATAATACAAGATACTTACAAATGTTCAATTGCAGGGATGCCAAATCAAATTAAGGCAGAGTTAGCACTACTTCATAAAAACTAGATGGGGGAGAAGGCAAAATACTTATGGCAAAATGATGCCATTTCTAGAAGTGATTCTGAAAGACTTCATGAGGAAATATAAGGAAAATAGTAACTATTTTTAGTAAAAACAAATAAAACAGTAAAACTAATATATAAAAATAAAGCTCTAATTTACATGAGTAAATGTTTTCATTAAATTTGACTACTGGAAAATTACTACCTCACTTAATGTTAAATAAAAAAAAAAGTCCCTCTCAAATAACATGAATTTCATTAGTGATTTAGATCATTACAATCTGGCACACTGGCTGTGTTTTAATGGTGAGCTAAGTGCTTGTGAGAGACTTTTTCCTTTCCTCCATCCTCAAGATTTGTTTCCATATGTGGCTTTTATAACTAGAGTACTTAGTCCTCAAAATAATTGTGGAATGGCTAATGTTTCAGAAAGGAACTAATTTGTAACTTGTATTTACTGTAACTTGTGAAATTTATTAACTTTTCAACAGAAGGTAAGTATAATTGCCATACCTCTTTCCATTTATAAATTATGATTTATTTAAGAATAATCCTCAGCAATCACGCTAGTTTTCAAAAGCACTATTATGGCCGTGGCCAGGTGGCTCAGGTGGAGTTGGTTGGAGCATCGTCCCATATACCAAAAGGTTACAGGTTGGGTTCCTGTTAGGGCATGTATGGGAGGCACCTGATTGATATTTCTCTCAATCTCTCTCTCTCTCTCTCTCTCTCTCTCTCTCTCTCTCTCTCTCTCTCTCAAAATCAATTAAAAAAATGTCCTCCTCAGGTGAGGACTTTTTTTTTTTTTAAAGCACTATTCTGAAAAAAGGTATTCTTCATTTGAGGGTGAAATAAAATGCTTTATACTCATAAGGGAATTGACTCAGATCCTGGGTCTTGCCACAGAGGGGAGGGGTTTACATACCCTTTAAGATCATAATGAAGAACTTCGGACTCTGCCCCCTAAATGCTATAGGAGCATGAACAAATACATACATATTGTGCCCCACTGCAGGATGAGACATTGCCCATCCCTATCCCAGACCAGACACCCTCCACTGAGTATCTACTCCACATATAATTCGGGTCCTTCCTTCCTAAAAGTCAAATTTTCATATTAGCAATAAGGAAGTTGCCAAAGCAAAACAAAACCTTAACATCTTCAACATTAAGTAGACTGATGTATCTTCTTACTTCTTTCAAGTGAAGCTCAAATTACATAAATTTAAATAAAATAAATTAGTTTAATTAACATGGCTGCTGCAGAAATTTTACTAAATCTTGAACACTATGATTTTCAATGCTTTTGGACTCCCATCATTAGGTTAAGCTTGTTTCTGACTTTTTCTTTTCCCCCAACTGGCATAAACCCACTTAAAATTATTTTGAGAGAGTCTGAAATAGGAGAAGGTTGTAAAAACAGGACTATAATAATTTCCTTAGTAGAACCCTTTAAAAACTCAGATGCCTCTTGTTTTGAAAAGGAAATCTGTATACATGTAGAGTACCATTTAAGTAAAAATAGCCACGTTGGACCTGCACTGTACAAGAAAGGAGCTTGGGCCAAAGGCTAAAAACTTCACAAACCGCCGAAACCGGTTTGGCTCAGTGGTAGAGCATTGGTCTGCGGACTGAAAGGTCCCGGGTTCGATTCCGGTCAAGGCCATGTACCTTGGTTGTGGGCACATCCCCGGTGGGGGGTGTGCAAGAGGCAGCTGGTCTATGTTTCTCTCTCATCGATGTTTCTAGCTCTCTATCTCTCTCCCTTCCTCTCTGTAAAATATCAATAAAATATATTAAAAAACAAAAACAAAAACAAACAAACAAAAAGAAACACTTCACAAACCAGGATGTTGGCTTTCCTTTCACCCCATCAACTGGCTCTGGTCATCATTCAGCCTCTCTTCAGTGTTATTTCTCTGCTGCAAAATGAGGACTATGCCTACATAGCACTCACCCCTGCTCAAAGAACAAAGAAAAAGCCTTTTAATAAAATTAGAATGAGAGAGAATACTCAGTATTCCTAGGACTAATAATAAACTGATGAACTTGATATTTTAAAACTTTTAAAAAATATATTTTATTGATTTTTTTAAAGAGAGGAAGAGAGAGGGATAGAGAGTTAGAAACATAGATGAGAGAGAATCATTGATCAGCTGTCTCTTGCACACCCCTACTGGGGATGTGCCCGCAACCAAGGTACGTGCCCCTGACCGGAATCAAACCCAGGACCCTTCAGTCCGCAGGCTAACGCTCTACCCACTGAGCCAAACCGGTTTTGGCGATTTTTTTTTTAAATTTGATTTTTAAGATACCACCAAGCTGCCCTGCTGCCCATTATGATGATGACATTTTCACAAAGGGCAGAGGGAGAAAAGGCTGCAATTCTCACTAGGATGATGACCAGTGCTCACGGAAGATTAAAATGAAGAAAGATATATGATGTAAAACAGAAGCAAAGATGAGGTATAAGCATGGCTCAGCACACTATGGAGCATTCGGTAGTTACTAATTTGAGAAGTACTGGGAGGCCTTGCACTCGGGCCCACACCGCGCCTTTAAACGCTGCGCTCTGTGGATATTGCCCTTCATCAATTGCTTCCTATGCCAGGATTTCCTTTTTGAGTGTTGCAAGCTAATATTCTTCACTCAGGCAACCACAAGTCTGCTTTGGAAAGGTTCCCTATGTCAGAAGTCTCAGTGCTATTTCCATTTGGAAATACATCTTTATGAAAATATGTATTATCCCCCAAACTGAAATTCTTAGCTATATTAAGTTTCAGCTGTAAGTGATATTTTTAGAAAAGTGGTAATTTCAGAATTCTGCTACAAAATTACAGAGTTGGTTTTTTAAAGTTGAGTCACAAAGTAGAACATTAAAAAGATATAGCAATGATTAAAGTCCTTTCTTTCCTTTTTCTTATCCCATTTTATTTAAATTAAAAGTTTTCCTTAAGTTAAAAAAAATCACCAAATTATAAATACTCATAAGAAATTTGATCAGAAATTCATCGTCAGCCAAAACTGGTTTGGCTCAGTGAATAGAGCATCGGCTTTCGGACTGACAGGTCCCAGGTTCGATTCCGGTCAAGGGCATGTACATTGGTTGCCTGCAAGTCCCCAGTAGGGGGTGTGCAAGAGGCAGCTTATCAATGTTTCTCCCTCACTGATGTTTCTAACTCTCTATCCCTCTCTCTTCCTCTCTATAAAAAAAATCAATAAAATATATATTTTTTAAAAAGAAATTCATTTCATAAAAATCAAATACTCCAATGCACTGAAGCACTTATCAACAGCCAATGTGCTCTGACATCCTAGATGGTGCTGCTTGGTACTGAGAACCAATCTGAGATGCGTTGGACACAGCAAAAAGAGAAAAGTGTACTTTTGGCCAAAGGTAAAAGATCTCACTTTTAATTAGGTAAGAAGTGAGAAATTAATATAATTTCAATTATACCTCAATAAAAAATACAAACATCAACTCATTCTGTTACACACCTGAAACTAATATGTTATATGTCAATTAAACCTCAATAAAAAGAAAACAAGAAGACATATTGAAGGGTGAGGGCAGAGAAGAAAAGGAAGTCCCTGTTTGAAGATTATATTAAAAGCTACTAAAATATCACCACAGATAAGTAATGATATTTCATAAACTGAAACATTTGATCATCGGCTATAATGGAATATCCTATATCCTCTTCTTCAGCCTAATAGTTTTAAAGAACTGTGTTCATTTGACTTCTTATCCAACAGAAGCTCCTCTTCCTTCACATTGGTTTGCACAGTACAGAGTATTTATTTTGTTAGAGTACTTACGTTTTACTGTGGGTGAATGCTACATCCTGCCAGAGCTGCATGGCATTCCATTAAAGTGTCTCCTCAAGACTAAGGAATGTATTCCCCAAAGATCTTTTTGTAAAATGGAGTTGATGCCTCCTAAAAAGACCATCTCTCCCTCCTTCATTCACCTTACTCAAAACACCTACGTGCACTCAAATTATTCCTCTTCTTTCTTAGGTCCACCCCCAAGAAGAAACACAGGCAAGCAGATAAGCACAAGTGCTGTGCAACAATTTTCTCTTTTACAACAGAATTTCTTCTCTGTCACCAGAAGATGAGATTATGCAGTAATTTTAATACAAGCTTATATGACAACCACAGTACAAATATGTGTATAAGGTGTGATTAGAACAAAAGGAACTATTTTCTTAAGTCACTCAAAAAATTCATCAGTCAAAAGAGTTATGCTTTATATATAATAGATTGCCCTTAGGAAGTTTCTGGTTTTTTGGTTAAGACTTTCTAAGATCATAAGAAAAAGCAAAATCCTCATTTGGGATATTAACTTGATTAATGGACACCAAATATTCAGACAGTCCTGTTCTGACTTATAAAATAGGTTATTGTGACTCTATTGGCAAAAGCTGTAGCCCTTTCTCAGCTTTTTATTACAACTATTGACTGAAATGGTCAGCAATCTTTTCACTATGAAATCTGAACTGCCTTACACTGGAATAGTTAAATAAACATTAAAGGGACTATCAGCACCAACCACTTCTTCCCCATGAGCAATGAATAAAAGAATAATGTTTGTAGTGCAATTAAGCTACTATGGCTCAAGATGGATCATCCCATCAATTTTGAAACAATTTTTCTAGCCGTTAAGAGTCTGATCATAAAGAAAGAAAACCACTTCTAATGAAATGTGAAATGACTTTTTTGCATGTGAAATGTATTAATCATTGTTGTTTTTTTCAATTTCACTTCAGAACTCTTAAGAAAATAAAACATAAGTAAATAGCTTAATTATTTAGAGCCTACAAATTACTATGAAAGAAGTACAATTTTTAAACTTTGAAAATGGCTAATCTGTAATATAAAATGCTCTTTGTAGATAATAAATAATTCAAATCAGACAAAAGAGAATTAAAGAATTGGAATGTTCACTTTATTTTACATTTATAAACTAAAGAACCAGAATAACCTATAAATGGATCATTGTTGATCTGGTTCCTATAAATAAGAACCAAATAATTTTAAAATTAACTACGTTATAAACTATGTGCTTATTTAAGCAGTATCTGCTTCCCATTTTCAATTGTTTTCCAATGTTTCCAGAAGCCCAAACAAAAATTATGACAATAGGGCAATAAATCTGTGAGAAAAGATTAAGTTCAGAATCTTTTAACTGGGTATAAAATTACGGCAAAGGCTAAGTCAAAGATAGAATTAACAAGCACCTAACAAAATACTGTAACTTATTACAGTTTTTTAGTTTGAATAAATCTGCCTCAGCATTTGATCTTCCTAATATTTCCAAATAACCTCCACAAATCACTCTATATAAATAGCAAGGATTCTAAGAATGTACTGCTACACTCACCCTCTAAAGATACTCAAAATCAGTTCAACTTCAGAGGAGGCTGTCTGCCTAGACAGAGGATGAAGTTATCACTTAATGAATTAACGCCATCTAGTGGGATCAGTGAGACTTCAGTTTACTACAAGTTACTACAATCTATTCAACTGGTCAAATATTTTATTTTTAAAAATATGTTTGTATTAGTAAGTGAACTATTTCAAATGCCTATTATAAAAATGTGGTAAACTTGCCTACAATAAAAACTGCACAATAATATATTTCTATAACGCATAGCTTATTTTATTTAATCTTCTCACATAAGATAAATATTTCCATTCCTGCTTACACAGGAATAAATAGACTCAGACCTACTGAGTAGTTTATCAAGGCCATACTGCAATTAGCTACAGAGTTAACATTTTTATCTCAGATTTGCCTCCAAAGTTAGCATTTTTTAAATTATATACATTAAACTTTTTATCTTATTTTTCTTTATTGATTAAGGTATTACATATGCGTCATCTCCCCATTGCCCCCCCCCCCACCTCCCACTCATAGCCTCACCCCGCTGTTGTCTGTGTCCATGCACAATAGTATTTTAAGATGAGCAATCCTCGCTTCAAAGGAAGTACCATTTATATGCTTTCCTTCAAAGGAACAAAATTAAATCAATATGTACCGACAATATATATTTTCAAAGATCTCAGAAAAAGTTACAACATTCTGTCAATAAAAAATTTTAGTTTTATTATTTATTATTTAAAAATAGTTTATTGATTTTTAGAGAGAGAGGAAGGGAGAACAGAGAAAAACTGATGTGAGAGCATAACATCCATTGGCTCCTCCCTCACACTCCCTACCGGGGATGAGTGCACCATGTGCCCTGACAGGGAATGGAACCAACAACCTTTTGGTGCATAGGACAACACCCAACCAACTGAGCCACACAGGGCAGGGCTATAAAAACTTTTAAGTAACAATAATGAATATTATTTATTTACTAAATACCTACACTATACCAGGCACTTCACAAAGTTTTCAGCTTCAAAGCTGTCTTGCATTATAGCTCTACAGACAATTCCATTACAAAAGCACTTAAATCCAGTGTGACTAATCAAAAAAGTGATCTTTCTTCCCTCCGTCTGTTATGTGAATGCCCCCATCTACAATACTAGTTCTAACAAGCTCCCAGAAACGTGCCAGGTGATCCTGAGGTTCTAGGAGATGAAGAGAGGCCCTGGATTTTTAAAAAAATATATTTTATTGATATTTTACAGAGAGGAAGGGAGAGAGCTAGAGAGCTAGAAACGTCGATGAGAGAGAAACATCGACCAGCTGCCTCTTGCACACCCCCTACCGGGGATGTGCCCGCAACCAAGATACATGCCCTTGACCAGAATCGAACCAGGGACCTCTCAGTCCGCAGTCCTTTGCTCTACCACTGAGCCAAACCGGCTTTGGCGGCCCTGGATTTTCAAGAAACTCAGGCACAGCTCTGAAGCCAGGAGTCAGTGGCACTTTACAGAAGATATTTACAATGTTCTTTTATCATAGTTTTACTGTTAATTTTCTTCACATTAAAAATAAACTGCTAGTATGAATCTTAAATCCATCATGATTCTGATTTAGTTCCATAATTTAAATAAAAAATTTGATGAGGAAAAGTAAGAGGTGTGCCCTTCAGATGACCTAACAATGGAAATATTCTTTCTTTAATGTCCACGAACATGATTTATTTTTATCATTTGTAGGTCTTAGGATAACAGGCTTCTTCACTTCGCTCCTCAGTGGACTGTCCGATTCTCACATGAGGTACAGGCACTACCACGATAGTGCTATTATGTTATTTACATTCCTAATAGCATTCTGCTTCTACTTCTCCTTGTACTTTTTCAGATTACCATGTTCTAAATAATAGAAAGGAACTTCAAGTAAAATGTGTTCATTGTTTTTCTGCTCATTGGTAGGTGGGCATTAATTAACACAGTGAGGTTCAAAATAATAAACTGTAAACTATTCCATTTTCTATGTAGGAATGTTTAACATTTCAGCATTTTCTTTTACACTGTTTATTTGTTTACACACGTACACTCATATATTCCAGAATGTCACACATTAGGCTAATAATGTTCACATGATAATTCAATTAAATTTAGCAACATTTGTGGGACCTTCAAGGGCATCACATTTTTCCCTTGGTGTGTGTGTTCTTATTAAAGAGATCCATATTGTAAAGCATACCCGGGCCGATGTGAACCATGTATGACCTGGGTGCTGAAAAGATTAGCTAAATTTAATCCAAACGTCTCTCTTCCTCTCCCACAGGAGTCCGAAAGTGGGTGGCATACATCTCATCGGACCCAGGCTTGCTTCTCTGGGAAGTGCAAGTGGCCTGGGAGCTGTTCCATGTCAAATGGGAAGAGAGCCTCCCCTGACTGGCTGGGTTGACTGTCAAATCTAACTGTGTATCTAATAAAAAACAACAGATTAAAAGGGGGGGGGGAGGGAGGGAGAGAGAGGAGGAGAGAGAGAGAGAGAGAGAGAGAGAGAGAGAGAGAGAGAGAGAGAACGCACAAAATATGGAGATGTGTCTGGAGTATGAAAACCTGATGCTGCTGGCCAAGGCACACCTCTCTTGAGTTCTAGTATATTTACTTTCAAAAGGAAAATAACAACAACAATCATGATAATATATGTATTCTTCATACATAAATATAGTTGAATAGAGTTAATTTAAGTGAATAATTGTGAATGCAAACTGCAAAATACAATGTTCAGTCTAATAATCTTATCTACCCTATCCACTCCCATTCCACCACTCATCTGACCAATATTCACCCTCCACCTTAATCGGATCCTTCGGTACGCTTGGTCTCTGCCCTGCTCAGTGAACTTAAATTGGTTCTGATGTTTAAGCTTTTATTGATGATGGTCCCTTTAATTTTCATCTCCATTTCTGTTTGTCCATCCACTTGAGGGTTTTGATAAGTCCCATCTCCTCTTTAAAAACCTTCCTTGAGCTGAAACCGGTTTGGCTCAGTGGATAGAGCATCGGCCTGCGGACTGAAAGGTCCCAGGTTCCATTCCGGTCAAGGGCATGTACCTTGGTTGCGGGCACATCCCCAGAGGGAGGTGTGCAGGAGGCAGCTGGTCGATGTTTCTCTCTCATCGATGTTTCTAGCTCTCTATCCCTCTCTCTTCCTCTCTGTGAAAAATCAATAAAATATATATTTTTAAAAAGATTGTTATAAAACCCAAGATCATTATTTACCAACCACTTATTCTCCCTGTAGTTAATAGCACAGAATTCCACCCTGGACAGGGCACCCTTACATGGCCACACATATCACACGCACCCATGCTCACTCAGGCTAGGACAATTTAGACACACCAATTCAGCTAATGTGCACACCTGGGAATAGTAGTGTGGATAAATCAATATTAAGTTATATTTGGCTTTAGAGTATTTTTGGGGGGGAGGGTCTCATCTTTTGGGAATTCATATACTGCAAGTCATTAACAGACATAAAACAAAAAGAAAACCAGTCTTGGCTCTGGAAGAAACAGCAGGTTTCCTAAGCCAGTGCGCACAGCCTGAGCTTATATAGAAGTCAGAGAAGAATAAGTCAAAATAAATGTCTGTCCTCTCTTTTCCCTTTATTTTAGAAGTTTACTGTCCCCCTCCTCTAACTACCCTGCACCCCATTCCAGTGAACTGGGGTAGTAATGATCAGTTGATTTGTAAGGCTGAGTTGCTGGTGTACTGAAGCAATAAAAGTAACCAGACAATAACAGCATCTCCCTCTATTCAGCTCCTTCCCTTCCCATCATAAATAAGCATGTCCAAGTCTCCATATTAAACTAACCCTCTATCCGCGCCCCCCCCTTTTCTCTTTCTCTCGCTGTTCTTTCTCCTTCTCTTTGCTGAGAGATAAAAATGAAACGTGTGACAAGTAGAGTGCTCAAAAGAAAATGGGCTTTATATCATAATTCCCTTCCCCCTTTATCACTAAACTTCTTCTTCTGTTGCTGTTTTTAAGTATTAATTTCATTAGGAAAGCATTTTATATTAGATTAGATTACTATATATAGTCAGTCACAATTTTAAAACTGTATGGTCTGAGACTAGCAATTAAAGTATGGATATTTTCATTTATTCAGCAAATATTTGAGCACTTCACTAACTTTAAAAAATATATATTTTATTGATTTTTTACAGAGAGGAAGAGAGAGGGATAGAGAGTTAGAAACATCGATGAGAGAGAATCATCGATCAGCTGCCTCTTGCACACCCCCTACTGGGATGTGCCCGCAACCAAGGTACATGCCCTTGATGGGAATCGAACCTGAGGTCTTTCAGTCTACAGGCCGATGCTCTATCCACTAAGCCAAACCGGTTTTGGCACTTCACTAACTTTTTAATGGAGTCACTGGACTGACTGATCTTCTCACTAGACTGTGAACTCCTTGAAGGCAAGAATAAACTGTTTTAATTGGTAACTTCACTTTTTAGCCTTGCTAGTGGTAAGGTGCTTAAGAAGTGTTCAATGAATCAATTGTTGAAATAAGAAGATTGGTGATTTCTAAGATACATTCTGGTTTGTGAAGTTTAGGATTTCATGACATCTTTCACTTGGTACTAAGTATTGCTTTTCAATTCTAAATTCATGAAAGAGTTTTGGCTGAGATCCTTTTTTTATTCTCCGACTTCTGCAAAATAGAGATGTTATTTTAGGCAGTGTCTTTAGCTAACAAAATTCCCCAAAGCAAAAATGTGGGAAACCCATGAGTTTTAGAGCAGTTTTTATTTACTGATTGAATTAAACAAAATGAAATGATTAATTCTTGCCTTCTTTTATTTAAGAATTTTTAAAAATTGATTTCAGAGAGGGAGAGGAGAGAGAGACAGAAACATCAATGATGAGAGAGAATCATTCGTCGGCTGCCTCCTGCACGCCTCCCACTGGGGGATAGAGCCCACAACCTGGGCATATGCCTTTGATAGAAATCGAACCCAGGACCCTTCAGTCTGCAGGCTGATGCTCTATCCACTGAGCCAAACCAGCTAGGGCCCTTCTTTTAATTTTAGAACTGTATATGTAACCCACCAAAAGCAAAAGGGAAAACCAAAAGTTTCTTTAGTATGACACTAATTTTAAAACTTTATGCACAAGAATTAGAAGCAAACTGTACCCTCAAAGTCATTTGCTCTGTCTAGACTTCCAGACTCTCAGCTAATCATGGTTCCAGTACGTCCACGGCGCTCTCCCTCCCACACGACCTTGACAATCCCTACTCCTAGGCTGTTTACAACTGTTGGAAAGAATCCTTTGACCAGGTCGGAACTTCTGTCGAAGTTCATGTCATCTTTACCACCACCTTTTTCTATTCGCCTATATGTGATCATTCATCTATCAATTTCCTTCAAGAGCTATTCAAATCTTCGACACTCTTGACCGCCTGTGCAACCGCACCTTTGACCATGCTCTTCAGGGACGCCCTCACCTGTCAATATTGCCTTGCTTCTCTTTTCCACGGCCCTGGAAGCTCCTTTAAGTTTAGATCCTCCTATATTCACATGCTTCCCAGGTTCCTATCCCAGCCCTCTTTCCTTCCCTCCCTATACTCATTCCTACATAACTACATTCAATCTCAATGCTGCAATTATCTCCATCACGAAACAGTGGAAGACCACAAAACTGGGACAGATTTTTTTGCCCTCTTGCTAGCTGTTTGACCTCAGGAATTAACTTCAGCTACAGTTTACTTCTTTTAAATGGGAATAACAGTATCTACCTCACAGAGCGGCTGTGAACATTAAGTGAAGTAACACATATGGAGTACCTAGCACAGTGCCTGGAACATAGTAGAGATGACTACGCCCCAGCCCTGGCCTCTCCTGGAACCCCACACCTGCACTTCTAACTTGACGCCAGACAAACCTACCATTGCCTCCCCCCTCTCGCAGTTTCCTATCTTAATAACAGTCTAAAAGCTCAAGCTGGGAATCCTAAGTACGTTCACTCCATCATCCCCCTCACTCTTTACATCTAATTAGTCTTTGCACTGTCTTGTACTTCTATCCCACTGCTGTAATTCAGGCCTCTCTGCTGTAATTCAGGCCTCTTACCAGGACAATTTATAATATCTTCCTAACTGTTATCTCTCCCACCTAGAGCAGACAGATCCCTTTGCTGATAAAATAGTCTTTCTCAAAAAGGGATCTCACCATGTCATTTCTCTGTTTAAAATTCCCTGTGTCTTCTCCCTAGTAACTATGGAATAAAGCCTAAACTCCTAGGTGAGGCATTAAAGGCCCTTAACAATTGTACTTCATCTCCCACCATATGTATTCCTTCAAATTTTCTGAATTACCTATTTCTGGAACTCAAAATGCTTTTTCTTGCCTCTGTACCTTTGTTTAAATTACTTCCTCCTTCCCTCCCACCCAACACTCCTCCTACCTGGCTAAACCTCACTCATTCTTGAAGACCCAGAACAAATACCATTTTTAACACAAATCCTTCCCTAATCCCATACTCAGAATTAATATCTCCCTTCTCGGTATTTGCAGAACATCCTGCTGATAAGTCTATAATGGCATGCACCATAACCTATTTTGCACTTCCATCTGTAGCTTAAAAATCTGTCTCCTCTACTCTGGGTCTTACTCATTTTTGTAGTCCATTGTCTATCGCCTGGAACTTGGTAGCCCTCATAGATGATTGTTAAAGGGAACAGAATAATTATATGATTCTATCACCTAGAATGCAGACCTATAGCACTTTAAGACTAACTAAAGAGCCACTTCCTCAACCAATGATCAAATTTAACATCACAAAAATGGGGCAGATGGACGCGAGTGCTCTGCTGTGATGAAGGCACAATGTACACTAAGTGGCATTCTTATCAAAACCATTTAATGTGGACTTAACCAGGAGGAAACAACTGGATAAAACTGCAGGGCACTTATCACTACAACGAGCCTGGATTCTTAAAATATGTCAATGAGTGAAACACACCCCACCTTCGGCCCAAAACAGGGCTGTGAAACGGCTGCAGATTAACGTTAAGGAGAAATGACAACCAAGTACAATGTGTCATCACTGATTGGATCCTGGATTCAAAATAAAAAGCCTTTTAAAGAACATAATGGTCACCCAGTAGGTAAATATGAAAATGAGATTAGTGCTACCCAAAAGTATAGCCAGCAAACCCATGCAAACCATCTGTAAACGGTTACTAATACACAGTGAGATAACTACAAAAATTGAGTGGACATTTAGAAACTTTTATAGAAATGTGACAAAGTAATGTGATGTCTGCTAAATCTACTTTGTATAGGTGCTATTGACATCATTTTTCTAGTAACTCATTATATGGTATTTTGTAAGTATCAGCACTGGACTGGAAGTTTAAAACAGATCATTTACCATGGATAGTTTGAGAAGTACTCTATTAGAAAACAATAATGCACCAGTCTTACATTTCCTGAGTGTGACACTTATACTGTGGTTATGTTGGAGATAAATGCTGACGTCTTTAGGGTCAAGCATCATGATGCCTACAAAAATCAGAAAAAATATAAACATGTACATGCTAGAGAAAAAAATTAAGTAGACTTTAAATCCACAGAATGTGTACCTGTTAATTTGTAAAGGATACACCTGCTACCTTCTTATAGCTCTATTACAATGAAAAAATGAGATTTTTTATTAGCATGCAGAATGCATAAGTATGTCAGAGTACACTGAGAGCCAACTAGACTGCAGACCACTCCTTGCCGAGAGGACTTGGTTGTGCTCTCTTCTTGGCCATGATGTGATTGGGTATTTTCTGTCTATCTGCAGAGGTGTTCTTTATTTGGTAAGCTGGAAATCCTCGCAAACGAAAAGCTCCAGATTTCTAACTAACACTTAATGATTTGTTCTTAAAAACAACAAAGCACTGGAAAACATTTCCTATAATGTTTTCTTCCTAGTTTCTACAAAAATCAACAAAGTTACACAAATCAAAAAGCAAATGGTTTTGCCCCTGAAAACTGTTAATTGTAAATATGCAGACTGATAGAAGAAACCAATCTTTTCCTTAAAAATAAAACAGGGTTTAACAAAAAAGACTATCAAATAGCAAAATACAATGCAATCAGCTGCCCAAATTGCATGTTGTTGTACTTTTCCTTTACAACTCTATAATCCCAATTGGTGCAAAAAAAAAAAAAATTTTTTTTTGTTGCTTTTTTGGTAAGTGAAATTATCCTAACTGGATGTAGGGGATTTTAAAAAGTGTCCTATGCTTTAAAAGCTTCCTTATAAAAGCATCGAAATGTACCTCTCAGGATGCCCTAATGACCCGTTAGTTGGATACCCTGAAGGTCTGGGCTCAAGCTCATCACTGTCTATTGCATACTATTACCATTTAACCTTTGCCAGTTGGGCAATCTGTGGGGGAGAAGTAAAAGAGGCTTCCTAAATTTGAAATAAAATTGTCTGAGGACTTCAACGCTTATTAATTCAGAGTAAACAGCTATCCTGAAATAGCTGTCTGTGCATAATTTAATTTATGTGCCCATTCAAGTGCCTTTAAAAATCCCACTAACCTATTTGACTCAATTTCTTATGGAAGGGATTTTGTACAATTACAAGTATATATCACATGACTTGGCAAAAGACAATTTGGTAAGTAGAAACAAAATACTGAAATGGACACCAAATTAAAAAAAAGAAAAAGAAAACTGAGATAGCAATTGATGTTTGTATAAAAAATGATGATGCTGTACTGAGAATGACTGCAGGTAGGAGCAGATGGCAATAACTTGCTTAATGGCACCGCTTACTGCATACCGTGACACACTCTCACAGATGCACATCACCAATTTCTAAAATAACATCTCAGAGTAATGCAACCCAGTGCAAGACTTTTTATGACAAAATCAATGTATCATCACCGTAAGCAGCAGAACATACAAATCATGTAAGAAGGTAAAATTGTGTTTAAAGACAAGTTCATTTGGTCAAAAATAAGGCCAGAAAAAAGGGAGACTGAAATAAACCTTTCCCATTCTAGAAGATTAGTCTATTTTTTTTAAATGTATAATTTGGAGCCTTTTAAAATCACATACTCCATTTTTGAACTTTTGTGGATGCTAATTTCTCAGTCATTGGTCTTTGCGTTATCTTCCCTGAAGAGGAAAAGAAAGAAGTGCTTTTTAATGCTTTCCAAGAGATAGGATAAAAGATTTCAGTTTTTTAACTTAGTAGAAAAGTTACTTTTTGATGAGTATGGGATCTGAGGTTCAAATAGTCATATCAATTTTAAGCATCACAGCAAATCAATCTTAATTTTTTTCCACTTGAGACCTAGATTAACCTGGAAGCTAACTTTTATTGGTAAGTATATATGCCACACCAAAAAAATAAGATGCCCTTTAATAAACTAAGTAGGAACAAACCAGGCCTATATGTACAGTCTGCTCCAAATAGGAATCAGAGGAATATAGTCAGAAGACACTGCCCCACTCCTCTGGAGTTGGTATTATGGTTGTTCCTGATGCTATCAACTGTACTCTATCAACTTGTCACAGTATGCAATGTTGTTCAGTAGTTAGAGCATTGGCCTGGACACCAAAGGGTGGTGGATTCAATGTGTGGTCAAGGGCATGCACCTGGGTTGCAGGTTCCACTCCCAGCCCCAGTGGAGACTTGTGTGGGAGGCAACCATTAATGTCTCTTACATGCATGCTTCTCTCTTTTTCTTTCTCTTTTCCCTTCCCACTCCGTGTTCTCCAACAATCAATGGAAAAAATATCCTCGGGTAAGGACTAATAAAAAGCAAAACAAAATCTAAATGTTTTACTTTGTATTAACTTAGGCGGACTACATTCCAATCTTTGCAATGAAATTGCATCCTATCAGTTTGCTTAGATTTGCCTGTCTGCATTGTTTTTGTATTTCTGCTTGAGACTTAAACAGCAACTCTGCTCTAGAAATGATAGCACACCATCAAAATATGAAGGCAAATGAAACCTCCTTACCTAAATATAGGTAGAAAAGAACCACATAACCATTAAAAGCAGGAAACCAGCATGCCTGACTCTCAGGGTGCCTAATAACCTCAATCATCATGTCATCGCATCTCAAAGGCTTTTCTTTGAAGGGCATATCACCTCTCTCTACATTTTATCTCCCTTTTTTGACCATCATTTTGAAGGGACTGCTTGACCTTTAAGCCAACTCTGAGAAGCAATGATACTCTCTAGTGAAAGCAGGTTTTTCTGCTAATCTATTTTATTTTCCCTGGTTATTTACTACCACGGAAACTCTGCTACTCAAAAATACTCTGATTGGGAATATGATTACTTCCTCTTGGATTTGGACCCTATTTTTTAAAATACGTTTGTATTGACTTCAGAGAGATAGAAAGGGAGAGATAGAAACACTGATTGTCTCCTACATGCCTCCTACATGCCCCCCACTGGGGACTGAGCCTGAAGCCCTGGCATGTACCCCAACTGGGAATCAAACTGGTGCCTTCCTGGTGCATAGGACAATGCCCAACCAACCCAGCCACACGGTCCTATTCTTTAGCATCGGTGGTGTCATTTCCCAATGTATTCTTTTGCTCCCTGTTGACATTCTTGGACATGGCATTTCATTCACACATATTGCATCTGCAGAGTAAGATCCTGCAACATGTTTGGGGACAACACTAGAATTCCCTGAAGTGGCTGCTGATATCCTGCAGCAAACCCATTTTTCATTAGAACTGCCACCAAGAAACAGGAGAGCGGCTCTGACATTGCTGGGCTGATCTGCAGCAGCGGGAGGGAGCACCTTGGACACAGGCCGTGGGTGAGAGTCCTCCCTGGGCATGGGCATGACTGCTGTGTCTTTTGCAGCAGACTCCCCACACATCCGGCTTCCACTTTCACCTTTTCTGCTCCCTTTGTCTCTACCACCACCTGAAGATCTAAAATATAAAATATCCTCTTTGGTCCCATTTATCTCCAGAAGTTACGAAATTCCTCAAATATGAACATGACTCCTGGCTTCCTCTATTTTAAGTTCTCTCCTGGGATCTTCACCAAGTATACTGACTCCAGATTCAGAAGTAACTCTCATTGACTGCTGATGTGCTAAACCCATGCAAGTTGTTATTGAAAAACATTATCCCTAAACTAGGCTCTTCAAATAAGCAAAAGGGACCATTAGATAGATTTTTAAAAATACCTTCACCAAATTTTTAGCTATTAACCAGTATACACCACCACCTCCACAAGTACAGTGAATCTGTGAATGGTGTCCATGCTGAGCTGAGCATCACAGAAGGTGCCACAGAAAACAGTCAAAAGACAGAGACCTTTATTTTCTTTGAGTTCACATTTCAAGGACTGTAGAGGAGGGGCAGAATAATTAACTTTGGAAGGAAAAACACACACGACAAGAATAGACAATGCAGGCATCAAACTAAGTGGGAATAGAAAAGAACTGTGTGTGTGTAGTGTTCTAGCAAAACACAGATAACTGTTAAGTCAACGATATCTTCTTTTTTTATTTAATTTTTTTATTGTTGACAGTATTGCAGATGTCCCCCATCTTCTTTAAAGAGATGCAATGCTTTAATGAGAGAAACACGTGAGAGAATGACATGAAAGGACAGAAAACTCATCATATGCAAACGATTCTGCAATTTTCCTACTGTACAACAGAACCATGCTTTACTGGTTCCTATTGTAGCACTTCTAGGCGGAGGTCTCACATCTTAAATGATGTGGACAATCAGGAGAAATAATAAAAATAATAATAATAAAAGAAAATCAACAGAAGAAAAATGTAAAGAAATGTGTACTATCTAGTCTAAAAACAAGTGACTTAGGAGAGGACGCAATGTAAGTCCTAGCTTTGGTTTCCTAGCCTTCTGTAAGGCAAGACACGGGCAAGCAGAGGGGGGGTTGATGGATAATTACTCAGGTCTGTCCCAGCAAACCACACTGACATTGGAAGTGCCAAATTCCATTTCCAAACACAGGTGAGGGGATTAAGAAGGAAGACTGTTCTCTTCTAGGAAGGGTTAAATAAGTATAACCAAAACTGCATAGTGGTGTCCCTTGAGCTATGAGTGGTGTTCCTGGAAAAGAGGTTAATAAGTTTGCCAAATACCAAGTTAAGTAGAGATAAACAGTTTGTTTTTTACTATAGAATTTCAGTCTTTAATTGCTAATGTGTGTTAAGTATCTGTGGGAGGCAGAGAGTATAGCATTTCTTAAAATTTTCCAATTACAGAATGCCTTTTTTCAAGATACAACCTGTTAACACGTTGAAATACTAATGTTCCAAGGAACACAGTTTGGAAAATGCTGGTTTAGGTGCAACTGAATGTGAATGCCAGAAAAGGACCAGTTGTTGTCTCCGGATGACTCCCAACTTTATGATTCTATGTACTGGGCCAACTGGGGTGCTGATCTGCTTTCTTTCTCTTCCTCATCTATGCCTTATCCAGGCATAAATCTATCTCCTATTGAATTATTATTTTCTATGATTTTTCCTAATTCTCTCATTTATTTGTCTAAGCTATCAAAACCTTCCCTCACCCAGCAGTGTGGCTCAGTGGTTGAGTGTCAGCCCATGAACCAGGAGGTCACTAGTTCGATATTGGTCAGGGCACATGCCTCCTGGGTTGCAGATTCAATCCCCACTAGCGGTGTGAGGAGGCAGCTGATGAATGGTTCTCTCTCATCATTGATGTTTCTCTCTATATATTCCTCTCCTTTTTTTCTCTCTCCAAAAAATCAACTGAAAGAACATTTTTTAAAATATATTTTTATTTATTTTTTACAGAGAGAAAAGATAAGGATAGAGAGTTAGAAACATCGATGAGAAACATCAATCAGCTGCCTCCTGTACGCCCCACACTGGGGATGTGCCTGCAACTAAGGCACATGCCCCTGACACTCTATCCTCTGAGCCAAACTGGTTTCAGCTAAAAGAACATATTTTTTTATAAATATATTTTATTGATATTTTACAGAGAGGAAGGGAGAGAGATAGAGAGCCAGAATCGTCGATGAGAGAGAAACATCAACCAGCTGCCCCCTGCACACCCCCTACTGGGGATGTGCCCGCAACCAATGTACATGCCCTTGACCGGAATCGAACCCGGGACCTTTCAGTCCGCAGACCGACGCTCCACCACTGAGCCAAACCGGTTTTGGCAGAACATATTTTTAAAAGGGATAAATCATTACATAGTTGACCTTTAAAAACAAAACAAAACAAAATCTTCTCTCTCTCCCTACCTCCTTCTTTTCTTCTCCTTTTTGTTGTTGGCAGTCCTCTTTCATCCATAAAAGTGCTTTCCTTTGCTTTCTACTTGTTAATAAGAAACATGTTTCTTCCATTAAAAAATGTTTGTCACTGCTTTTCACTTAATATTAAACTTCTCTGATGTAACCATCCAGTTCCTATTCTCTTGTATTTTTCCTCTATACATTCATTTACTTGTGTGAGACTTGGGACTTCTCTAAGGCTGAACCTGCTATTCTGATGATTCTTTAATTTCCCCTTTTCCCAGCACAGTGACTCCCTCTCTCTCAACTAGTCTAGAAAACCATCATCCTCCCCCTTTTTAATTTTTTTCTTAATCTTCATCCAATGATATTTTTCCATTGATATTTACTAATTTGTTTATTTTAAATATATTTTATTTATTTCAGAGAGAAAGGGAGAGACAGAAACATCAATGATGAAAATCATTTATTGGCTGCCTCCTGCAGGCCCCCCAATGGGGATTGAGCCCCAAACCCAGGCATGTGCCCTTGACCAGAACGGAACCTGAAACTCCTCAGTCTGCAGGCTGACACTCTATCCACTGAGCCAAAACGGCTAGAGCCATCATCCCTTAATACTGACCATCCTCCCTTCCAATAAAAAAACTCCTCATGGGAAGTGGATGCTCTTCAAGATCAGCATTACGTTATGCTGTTCCATTCTTGCAACTTACTCTTGTCATTATTAGATACTATTCATTAGCTATGCCATGGTGGTATAGACACTATGAAATTAAGTACACATTGCCTACTACAAGGAGTTTTCTCTGAAAGAGTTAACACTGATGTGGGTATGCTGAAGGGAAAGAATTTTCTCTAAGGCACTTGTATAGTTTTTTGTTTTCTTCAATGCTTCATCTCTCAATAGATGAAAAATCAACACCATGGTTAAAAAAGGAAGGAATATTCTCATATCTTATCACCACTAAGTTTCTTCTTTGCCCAAATTTACTGTGTCTCTTCTTCACTCAGACGTGGCCAATAGGTGAACAATTCAGTTGGTTTTTAGATAAAAGTCAAATTCTTGCTGATGAAGTAGCCCTTTCATCCTGTTTTAGCATTAAATCTAGACCTTCCATGATAACAGGTTTAGTGGAGAGGTCATCTTCCTGATAAGACAATAATAAAACCCTACTCATTTGTAGCTCTATGCTACTAAAAAGAAACAAACAAAAAAAAGAAAAATCCTTCTATCTGAGGAGGGATTCTCTGATATCCTGAAAACAGTCTGATTTGATTAGTGACGTTTTTTCTTATGATCATGATTTATTTTTTCTTTTACATTTTCATTCTGACATTATTTCCAACTTACAGAAAAGTTGTAGGAATGGCACAGTTCCCATATACCTTTCACCCAGATTCCCCAAATGCTAATACTGCCACATTGGTTTTTTTTTCTGTCTTTTTTCCTATGCACGCATGCAAATGCACACTCCCCACACCCTCCTCCTCCCCCAACCATTCGAAAGTAAGTTGAAAGAACAATATGTCTTTATTACTATTTTGTTAGTCAATCAGATGGATTCAGGGTAAATGTGTTGATAAAGCAAGTACAGGTGATGGACAAATGATTGTCTGGATGTTTGTTTAAAATTTCTTTCCATTTTTATAGTATATTTAAACATTTTAAAAATAAAATGTTAGGGGGAAAAATCAGAAAATCAACATTGATACTATTATCTATAGATCTTATTCAAATAGATTTTGCCAATGTACCAATAATGTCCTTTAAAAGAAAATTCCAGATCATGACTTGTAACTTATTTAAATGTATCCTATTTTCTCTAGTTCTCTGATGAGGCACTGGAGGAAGCCCGATTTCTGATTGTTCATGATTGTGTGAGAGACCAGGGCTAAGGATAAACCAAAATACCCGGATATCCCAAGTTGTTAAGTTTGATTTAAAAAAAAAATGTTATTGATTTGAGAGAAAAGGGAAGGGGGGGGGGGAGAGGGAGATAGATGGATAGATTTGTTGTTCCACCCATTTATGCATTCATTGGTTGATTCTTGTGTGTGCCTGACTGGGGAATTAATCCCACAACCTTAGCATATTGGAATGATGCTCTAACCAACTGTGCTACCAGGCCAGGGCAAGTTTGGCTTTTAAATTGTCAGTCCTTTGGGGGTTAGAATATCTATATAATTATGTCTTAACTGAGTTTTAAAATTCCAATATAATGTTCTGAAAACATTCAAGTTCAGTGGCATAGAAAGCATTTTTTTGGCCACGTGCACCCACTACCCTGGGTGGAAAATTCAGTTGCTGACAATCCATGACGTAGAGAGCATGTACAAGGTGCGTGCATAAGGATAATACAGGGATGTAAGAATGCCATCCCAATGCTTTGTGATCCTTTGCAAAAGCAGGTGTCAAGGTTATTTTTATTAATATAACTCTTTTTGTCCCTTCAAAATAAATCTAAGAAAAAGTATTGAGGAGGTTGGCTTTTTTTTCTCCTTCTCAATATAAAATGTGGAAAAGCTTTATATACCCTGCATGCCCCTCAAACAAGTTTATGTGGTAAGCTGTCTCCATACTGAATGGCTGACTGCCTTTTATAATCTGAATTAGAAAATGCAAAAAAAAAAAAAATCCTTTAAAGTCAAACAGTGGAATTAACATATGAGCAGAGCTCCTGTGGGCATTTAAATCTGTAATTAAAAAACCTGAGACACGTTGGCTTGGCAATCGTTATTGTCTAACGTGCACAGATAGCCAAAAGGTACTGAAATGCGACATTCTGTCCCACATGACTCACTCATTCAGCAGAGGCAGGCTCACGAAGAATGCTGAGGAGGCCTCACATCTTTAAATGCCTGGCCCACCGTGGGCCTTTCCCCAGCGCTGAAAAATGCCCAGGGGTCCTGGGGAGAGACCGTTGAGTATTTGGAACGGAGAAAATATGCTTGTGCTAGCATGCTCCATTTCTGTGCAGGAAAAGGAAACCTTTTCTGGAAAATTAGGAGTCTGAGAGTAGAACACACACACTCGCGCGCACGCAAATCATCATTCCTATCTGACGTGTGAGAGCACAGCACACAGCACAGCAATCTAGCCACGAGCCTTCCAGATTACAAACAGGCTGCCAGTCCGAGCAGCAGCTGTCTCACATCGCTCCTCTTTTCCTCCCTGGTTTTATTATATTTCAAAGGCGATGCACAGATTTCTACAAGTGTTCTCAGAGCTAACAGGTACAAACATGCACAGGCCAAGAAAATTTGTTTTTAAGATTATCCACATCAAACAATATTCCATACTAATCTGCCATTGTTTACCTTATTTATACAAGTATAAGGGGCTTAACAGGTTTGCACTCCTGCATTTTCTGCTATAAATTAGGCCCTCAGTATTGTAATTCTGCACTCAATCGTAGTCAACCAAGAAATTGCCTTTATAAAGGCAACTGAGCACCCTGCCCTTCCTGGGCTTGGAAAACAGTACTACCTACACCTGAATGCAGATGCCTGCACAGGAAACACACAAAACACAACGCAATCTGATGGAGTCTTTAACGCACACAACTCTTTCAAGAATGAAGCAAACCTATCAACTGCATAAGTGTACTGCATAAGATCTTTAAAATACCCAAGTGCTAAAGACATCACCAATTCACCTTCCACCACATGAGGACTAACAGCCAAAGCTATAAGGAGACGCCTTTTGTTCCCTCATGGAAACGCTTCTTCCTCAGAAATCAGTATTCAGGGAATACCTTCTAAAGGATGATTCCTATCTTCTCCCTCTCTTGTTTTTAGCATATAATTCACCTTGGGAAGATACTTAGTAAGCAAAGTGGCCAATGTTTTGTTCTTGTTTATAATTCTTATTTTGCTAAAAGGAATTCACGTCAGCCTAATACTACAAACAGGATAGCATTTATTTACTACCTTTGGAATTATTTAATAGGCTGGGATTTCATTTTCTAAATGCTTGAGTTGGAAATCTGTGAGGAAATGTTTTTTGAAGGGTAAACTTTGTAGGATACAACCAAAGAGGATTTGAAAATTTTGTCTAAAAACTATACTGGTATTCTTAGTTATCCTGAAAATTTCAACTTTATAGTATTTGTTTAGTGTCAGAATGCAAAATTATTTTAATTTTTAAGTACATTCCGTTTTCCCTGAACTTTTAATTGAAAAGTCTTGGTGTTTTTAGAACAATTTCACATTAATTTTTATAAAAATGATCATATATCAGCTTACTGGAAATTTTTGCCTTGCTGAATTAGTTGAAGGTTTTACAATAAAATATATTATTTTTAACTAGAATAATAATTACACTATCTACTTTATTTTTGTGAAAACATATTTCTCTCTCTTTATACTTTAAGGTTTCCTGATTTATTGTAATGCTCATATTAAGATCTATAGGTTAAGCCCTAGCCAGTTTGGCTCAGTGGATAGAGCACCAACCTGCAGACTGAAGGGTCCTGGGTTCGATTCCGGTCAAGGGCATGTACCTTGGTTGCAGACACATCCCCAGTGGGGAGTGTGCAGGAGGCAGCTGAATCGATGTTTCTCTCTCATTGATGTTTCTAGCTCTCTATCCCTCTCCTTTCCTCTCTGTAAAAATATCAGTAAAATATATATATTTTAAAAATCTATAGGTTAAAATGCTTTACACATTAAAAGTTTGCCTTTTAAAGGTGTTTTTAATTTTTCATTGACTTAAGTATGTATAGTTACATACCCCTTAAGAACACAGGATGACGACAGACTGTCAGACACACTTGCAATCCTTTGGGATCTCTAAATTAAGCCAAAAATCCAATGTTGATGCAATCATGTTAATTGCAGCTTTATCTTTTTTAAAAATTTAAATTCTTTATTGTTTAATGTATTACATAAGTCTCCTCCCCACTCCCCTTATTGACTTCTCCCTGGCCTCCCCCAAACTCCAGCACACACATAACCCCCATTTGTGTCCGTTGGTTATGCTCATATGCATGCATACAAGTACTTTGGTTGATCTCTTACCCCCTCACCTCCCCCCCAAACCCCCTACCCCCGCCTTCCCTCATAGTGCAGCTTTATCTTTTCAAAACACAATGTAGCTCCTAAAAGAGTGTTATCTGTCATCATGGACTAAATCTGGGTTGATTAGAAGTTAACTCGGGAAGTCAATGAAAACTTCTTGTCCCATAATCTTTGGACTTTAAAAAAAAATTAATGTTCTTTCACTGATGAATTCTAATTGACACTGAGTTTCAAAAATCTAACAATTACTTGAGTTTAATTTTTTTCTCATATAATAGGTTCCCAAAACAATACTCTATTCTACTCCATTCTAGAGGCCCAACTTAAGTAACTGTTCTGAAAACAGACTGTTTTTACCCTACAATTCTCTAAGGTTCAAAAAACGCTTCACTGTCTTCATTGTTAACCTGTATTTCCTTAAATATAACCTAAAAACACAGCAGTAAATTCTGTCATTTCCAACAGTGCACCTGAAATAAAAACAACACACTACCACTAGAATGCTTTTAGCTAAAGTATTTCAACTTTACTCCACCTCACCTATCCTGCAGTGACATAGTAAAAATAACAACAAAGGCATAAAAGAAAATAAGAATGTGAATCCCTAAATTGGGAGAGGGAGGCAGATAAAGTATTCTTTATGAAAGTGTTTTAAAGACTTATTCTTTGGATGATGTTTTGTAACTTGATTGGATAATTATCCTTCTCACTGAAATTTATTCTTGAAACTGAAATATAATGCACTACCGTCTGCAAGAATAAAGTCCTGACATACACAACTAATACAGTAGGTTGTTATTCATTACAGGCATCGGACAAAGGATCAAGACTAAACAATAGAACAAACTGCTGACTCTATCTGGACAGCATCTTGCTAATACATTAAAAGCTATTGCAGGTTTAGAATCCCAGCCTCTGAAAAGAAGTATCCAGACAATGTGCCCGAGCTACATTTTTGGTTTCTAGTCTCTGATTTAAGCGAGTGTCAAACCACCAAAAATTATTTTTTCTCTTTATAAGCTCTCCTCCTCCAATCAAGAGTGCTTCTTTCATTATAAGAGGACACTGCATAATCTTTAATCAGATGATTTGCCCAGGTTTTTAGCATTTGTCTAACATTATGATCATGAGATTCTTCTTTAAACCAGTGGCGACGACCATCTGATTTTAATAATAGTTTTAAAACAAGCTGAGCCCTGGCTGGTTTGGCTCAGTGGATACAGTGTAGGACTGGGGACTGAAAGGTCCAGGCATGTACCTCGGTTGCAGGCTCCTCCCCAGCCAGGGCCCTGTTTGGGGTACGTGCAGGAGGCAACCAACTGATGTGTTTCTCTTACATTGAAATTTCTCTCTCTTTCCCTCTCTTTTCCACTCACCCTAAAAGTCAATGGAAAGCTGAGACCGGTTTGGCTCAGTGGATAGAGCGTCAGCCTGTGGACTGAAAGGTCCCAGGTTTGATTCCGGTCAAGGGCATGTACCTTGGTTGCGGGCACATCCCCAATAGGAGGTGTGCAGGAGGCAGCTGATCAAAGTTTCTCTCTCATAGATGTTTCTAACTCTCTACCCCTCTCTCTTCCTCTCTGTAAAAAAAAAAAAATCAATAAAATATATATTTTTAAAAAGTCAATGGAAAAATATCCTCGGGTGAGGTTTTTTAAAAAAATCTGAAAACAGATAATGGGTAAAGTATTTTTATTTGGTCCAAAATGTATACTTTTAGTCTACTCTTTTCTGAATGTTATTAAAATTTAACTTTAAAACAACCTTGAACATAAACCTCAAAAAGATCTTTTACCCTAAAAAACATACACAACTTTAGATCTTTTAAAGAAACAACTTGCAGCATAATAAAACCAATTTTCACTAACTCTCAAATTTATTCTCAAGTAATATTTTATGCTTTCATTCAACTATTTTTTAAATGTATTTTATTGATTTTTTTTTTTTACAGAGAGGAAGGGAGAGGGAAAGAGAGTTAGAAACACTGATGAGAGAGAAACAGCCAAGATACATGCCCTTAACTGGAATCGAACCTGGGACTCTTCAGTCCGCAGGCCGACACTCTATCCACTGAGCCAAACCGTTCAGGACTCAACTATTTTTTGCACACTTCTTTTTTTAATTTGCAATTTTCCGAAATTGAACATCATTTTTTCTATAGCGTGTGTGTGTGTGTGTGTGTGTCTTCCAGCAATTTCTACTATTTTGGGGAGGGTTGGGATGACTGACCAGGAAAAAACTGCTGATTGCAGAACAGTAACATATATCCATATTTGCTCAAAAGTAAATGAACCTTTTAAGTAGCAAATAATGCAGAACTGTAAGGGGCTACGTAAGGGGAACCGTAAGAGACTATATCAGTAAGTGACGTTGTATAAGAAATGCATGTACAAGGGAGCACTTAGTAAAGAAGTGCTCTTATGCCAAACCTTTTTAGCCTCCCAAGTTCAGAGTCTCAAAATCATCTTTCATTCTTTCTCCTCCTGCTTGTGGCCCAGCTTCAATCAATTCCTGATCCTGAGTATTCTTGTCCTGCATCTGCAGACCTGCTCAGTCCAAACTCTCCTCCTCAGACCTCCAGTCCCTTTATTTCTGTCAGAAATAATTTCCTTATCCCTCAACTGTAATAAAATGATTTTACCAGCACTCTGCATCCCCTTTCTTCCTTTCCATACAATGCCGCCAGGTTATCTCAAGAAAGCATAAATCTGATTGATTGTGTTATTTCCTTGGCTGAAAATAAATAAATGAATAAATAAATATTAAGATTTTTTAAAAACCAGCAAAAAAAATCATAGACTATTACAGTTGGAAGGGACCCTGGTGGTCCCCAAAACCATCTGCTGAGAGAGAGGGGAAGGAAAGGTAGTGGAGCCGAAGATTATAGAAACAGGAACCTAAAGACAATCTACAGGACCCAATGAAGTGAGGATCTGGCAGGATTTCACCTAATTGTTCATGCAAACTGCACAAATTCATTATCTTTTTTAAAAGTTCAAAATAAACATGCATAACAAGGCAGTATATATTGTAAGTTGTTTAGTTAGCAGACTCTTTTCTCTTTGGAATCACAGGCACTCTGAGGCAGGTCAAATCAAAGGGTTTGACTGAGATGCTTCCTCTGGCTTTGTCTGGGAAAGAATAATCTTATTCCCCCCCAAAGAGTTTATTTACACTGTACCCAAACCTGGAATTATCCTTAAGTATTCAGGAGTGACACTTACCTGGACTATGGGAATGGGGTAAAACATAAAATGTTTTATTAAAGTTAGCAGAACCATTACAGGACCAAGGTCCTGGATTTGGTCACAGTTACCCAATGCACATCTTCTCCCCCGCCATGCCAAAATGAAAGCCAAAGCTGTTAGCTTATAGCTTAAATCACAGTCAGGGCGCAAATCTTAAGTGCTGCTTTAAAAGGAAAACTGTTCTAATCTATAAATTTCTCAAAAGGAAAGGCACCAGAGTTCGACTTAGGGAAGTCTAGAGCAATAACCAGTGTCCTTAGGACACTGTTACACAAAATGATGGCAATCTCATTTAAAAGGGGGAAATATCCTCATAACGAGATTCCTTTGGAAGATTCCTGTTTATTTCATTCTTTCAACAACTGCTTACTGAGCACCTACCTTGTGTCTTTCTGGGGCGCTGAAGGGTTAAAGGAGTTAGCTGTGACTATTCAAGAGCAGAGAGAGTGGCCAGAGGGGGGAACAGCCCGCCTGTTCAAGGACAGCGGAGCCCTGTGTGGCTGGAGCAGGCTGAGTGGGCTGCGCATGAGTAGATGAGGACAGGCCCTGAGGCCTCACCGGGCACTAAGACCTTTACTTTTTCTCTAATAAGGATACCTGTTTTGTTTTTCTGATGAAATAATATCCTCTCAAACCTCACTGAGGATACTGATAAGAATTTTAAAAAGTTATACCCTATTTTCTTGCATGGGGGTGGAAATTTTGTTTTGATTGTTCAGCTTCATTCCACACTTTCAAGTTGCCGATTCTTTTCATCCAACTGATAATTTTTTCTTGTCTGCTTATACTTATCAATATATGTGGGGCCAGGAAAAGGCTTTGTCCCAAACAAAGTGTGTGTGTAGACAAGTAAGTATAGGGCTCATCTTAAAGGAAGCAGTTTGCTATAATTTTCATTAGACTATTAATCCTCAGGAAGCATGCAAGGGCCAACATGGAGAGCTCTAACTTAAACCTAGAGACCTATACTCTAATAGTTATACTCTTTATATGATTCAATAATATCTTAAAAATCAGAATAGGTTAGGCTCAATTGTAGACCTATAAAGACTGACTTCAGTTCTGTATTTCACTCCACCTTTCTCCGTAGTAAAGACAAAAGGTCAATATTATAAAGAGCAAACTAAAATTACAGATCACTATCAGTATCTCAGTTAAAACTGCACAATCTGCAGTTTCCTAGAGTCCTTGACTAAAGTCAGAGAAAATAATTTAAATTTTTTTCTATGATTAAATGTATCTGCATGAATGAAAAATACTGAGTGCTTATCAATTGTTTCCTTTTCTACATCTTCTGAAGACTTGCAAGCAATATAGCTATGAAAAAAGCCCTCAAATAAGTTTACTATTATTTGATACGAACAGCATTTTTTGGGAAAAGAGATTAGGCTTTTTTATAAGCCTGAAGCACATGTAACTAAAAATGTTCCACTAGGAGAATTTAACGTTCCAAGCCTTTTTGTGCTGGCTTCTGAGTAAGAACTGTGCCAGATATAACAGGGTTACTAGATGTGGTTTCTTCTGAACAACCTCTGGCAGTAATCCCAAGTGACTTTTCACTCTACTCTTGTATTTTAGCAGGTAGAAAATAATACAAGTCACATAGGAAATGGAATTTCATTAAACATAATGGTCCCACCTCAGTGGAGAAAGGAGGAAGGATGGAGGCAAGGCGGGGCACTGGTGGAAGGAAATACTTATACTACACAGTGATGATTCAATTGTCATAATAAACAAATAAAAATAGTATGTTAGACACTAATGAAGTTTCTTTAGGGATTCTTTAATTTCAAAGTTATTTAGCAATCTAAGTAGAAGAGACAGTATTTGAATAATGATTTTCGAAAGGTAGGGAGGAATAAGGGCTCTGTAGCCCTGTACAATCTAAAACAACTTAGAAAGTAAAATAGGTGAAGTACTCATTGAAGTGTATTAGAAAATTAGAGTTTAGCATCTAATATAGTCTAGGCATCGGTCACCAACCATAGGTCCCAAAGGTTGCGACCGCTGGTCTAAAGCATGGAGAATAAGTGCTGAAGAGTGCATTCCGAGGTCCTGCTGGTAACAAATACTAGTACTTGCTCACGATTCAACCCTCAAATATCTTAGACAACACTCATACTACGGTGGGGAGTGGTGGATTCTGTATATACTCAAGTTTGAACACCATTGTAATTTTTTTAAACCTTTGATTCTTTCTCATAAATTGATTCTTTACATAGTAAAAAACTCAGAAGTAGTTCTCCCTTTCCTCTAGAGTTAAATATAAATCTATTCACCTTTAGAACTACAGAGCTGACAGAGCTCACAGTAGGATACTATACACTCATACCCACATACACTCCCCTGTACACAACATTAAGGCTCCTGATCTAGTCAGAGTAAAGATTTTCTGGGTTGGTCCTATCCTCTGTCAGTGTACTAGAGTTGAACATGCTTACACACAGTAAATAGGTCATTCTTGCTGACTTTTCATGGTACAATAATACAGTGAGCAGTAGATACATGTACTCATGTCTCTTTCTCTTTTTGAAAATATCTACAAAAATCCAACCACCTTTTCTCCCTCCTTTCTCTGTCACCTCCTTCCTCATTGGCCCCGACACAATTTCAAACTTAGAATTAGAGCCGGTCATAATTTTTAAAACTGAGGTTTTACAACACAAGCACAAATGCTTTTTAGAATACACAGTAGAAGGGGGAGGAAATCAGGAGGATAGAAAAGACAAGTCACAACAAATGAGATCTTAGAAAAATTTGGAATGTATAGAGAAAGTTCTCTGTTGACAATGATTTGAGTGTTGTGATTATGCTTTTAGAGCAATAACATTTTTTGCTGCACATTACTAACCATACTAAAAACTGATTCCTTTTTAGTCATCTGGGTCAAATTTATCTTGGGAATATTAACCGAGGGTTTATCGGAAAGTGAGAAGTTTCTTCTTCTTGCTTTGAATTACAGGCAGGCCTGCATTACCTGCTTCTTTCTGGGGGTAGTGTAATCCACATAGTGAGGTACATATGCCAGGATTCCAAAGGTTCAGGTTCTGCCCAATTTGCTGCTCTATCAGCATGCCCATGCCTAATACATAAAGATCCAGACTTAAAATAAATTAGGACGCATTTCTTGGTTTTACTAATATGGATTTTTGTTTTGTAAAATTTCAAATGTACAGAAAAGTTCAAAGTAATGGACAATGAACCCTTAGATGAGCCAATTATGTCCTTCTACCCTGCTCCAAATCTATCTTTCTTCCCCACGAACCACCTTAATGAAAGTAAACAACATGGTGTTTAAATCCTTAAACACTGCAGTAGTAGGCATTTATATTTCAGAAAAATTATGGTACCTTATTGTAAAGATATGCCCCAGAATCTCTTAAAATTCTACACTATGAGTTCCTGGAGAACATAATTGACCTAATTTATTTTTTAAATCCTCTATGTTTATTTAACTATTAAAAAAAAGGTAAATAAATAATTCCTCAGAATGACCAATTCAATAATATTCTGATTATTTTTCAGGATGTGAGGCAACTAAATATAACGCCTATAATTTTGATTAAAGCAAACATATCTCAGGCATATGCCAGATTTTTAGGGATGCCTGAACCAAACTTTCAGATCACTAAATAAGTTGTTGGCCCTTTTAAAGTGGGAACCAGAATTTGACAATGAGATAAGAAGAAGCCATGTTAGTCTGTGTGATCCATGCAATTATGGGAAAATCTATCAGTTCTTGAGTTGCTCTAGTATAAGGTACAGGACAGGCCATGGACACATTATATGACTGGACTGAAACCATCAGCTCAGTATGCAAACCCTGGGTAACTGAAGGAAGAGATTGGTGAAATGTATAGCATTTCTCCTGGACAAGTCATTTGAACTCATGGATGTCCCAAGATTAAGACATGGCAATCTACTAGATCTCCAAAAGATCTCTATCTAGTACCTCCTGTTATTCTCACCCTACTGTCCTACCCCTCCTTTCCACAAAAGATATTTACATTTTTAATTTTGTGAGGATAAGAAAAATGACAGTCACTTTTAAAATGCCACCGGGGGCCCTTAAATATAAGAAACTCAATCAACATAAAGTATACTTTAGCTAACCATTAGGCGTGAACAAATGATGCAGGAATAAGATTCACAATGTAACAATGATCCCATTCTATCCAAAGACCTCTTTCAAAGTTATAGTCAGGTAGGAAAATAAAACAAGTGTATGTAATTGTGGAATTTTTGCATCGGCAGACACAGGCTACTGTCGTTTCCTGTACACCATCATCTTGATAACTTGTCTACCCGTAAAAGGTTTTTCTCAAATTAATCCTTTCTGGTTAACATGCCACATTCTACATCCAGGAAAGCAAACAGAAAGGCAAGTAAAACCCGTATCGCAGTCTATTAGCTATTAATATCTGCAGCGCTCTCTCCCTCCACTGGCCCAGTGAAGGCCTGGCTCCTGACGTGATAGAGACGAGCTCTGCCAAACTGCTCCCCAGCTCTAAGGCAGTATTAACACATTACAAAGTGCCAAAAGGGCCATTAAAAAAAAAAAACACTGACCCACTTTTAGAAGTCAGCAGCTTTTTCCTTCTGGTGAAGTATGAATATTTAAATCAGGCAGACAAGTCAAGGAGCAAACATTCCGCCCTGAATGCAGCGTGTGCATCCCGCTCAGAGCTGAAAGGGTCCTGCTGTCACATTCCAACGTGGAGATGAATGCGCGTGTGGGCCTCCAGAAGGGCAGCTTTCTAATCATTTTGCTGCCTTTCACACTTGAAGTTCCACATTTGGATGTGAGGGCTAAAAAAACCAGTAAAAGATGGATCCCAGCAACTGCTTTAAATTATATACTTAATGACTTATATCGGGCATATTATAATTTAATTTGTAGTAAATCAAGCAAACTGAGGAAAGGTTAGGTTTGTGGCTAACAGCTGTAAATTTGTTTTTACCTTTGTGATACAGTAACAATGCATTAGAGGAGCACTACATTTGAGAAGATGGTAAACCTATCATAATAAAATTGACTAGAATCAAATTTCAACCTAAGCACTACAGTTTAAATGAGATAAATAATGGCAACTGTCAATATAACACAATATGCAGGAAAAAGAACTGGGAAATAAATCAAACAACTATTCAAAAGCCTACCTACGTTACAGCTATAGGTTCCCTTTGGCTTTATTGAGAATACACTATTAAATGAAAATGTACCTTAAATAAGTGGAAAAATAAATATCAGAAAATTCATATTAAGGTAATAGTAAATCTTAGGATCATCTGCTTCTACTCAAATTTATCATTTATAACGGAACTCCAAATCTTTACATTGCCAGAGCCCCTCAGGGATTACTACCTCCCCAACCTCTCCCCACTCCCATTTGGATCTTATACTTTATCTTTCAAACAAACAGCATTTCCGAGTAACAGCCTGTGCAACTTATCACAGGTAAATGTAGGATATTTCTCTTATTCCTTCAGGCAATCCCGGGTCAGGAAGCAATGTTATAAATCAATTTGCTTCTACAACAGCTATCCAAACTCTTTTAAACATTAAACCTGTCCTTTCACTCACAAACATTCCCAATTTATAAGCAAACAGGACAAGATTTCACAATTAGGAAGCCAAATTCCCTTTAAGGAGAAAAGCCCTGCTTCTTAGCTGTAGAGGTGACTTCCTTCTACAAGACAGGGTATTGATCTAGTATCCCGAAAATACTTAGTAAAACCAATAAAGCCAATAGGACAAGGAAACCTTACTTCCTTCAAACTCATTCCACCCTTCAAATGCTCAAGTCTTCCATTCAAAAGATAGGTACCGATCAAAGCTTTCTAAGCACATCTAGCTCTAGGCAACGGGCTTGTTTAATTAAAGCCTTCTAGTACCAGGCCCTATCACACCATCTAATCTTTCTTTAAATATATTTTATTGATGTTTTACAGAGAGGAAGGGAGAGGGATAGGGAGTTAGAAACATCGATGAGAGGGAATCATCGATCAGTTGCCTTTTGCACACCCCCTACTGAGGATGTGCCCGCAAACCAAGATACATGTCCTTGACCGGAATTGAACCTGGGACCTTTCAGTCTGCAGGCCAAGGCTCTATCCACTGAGCAAAACTGGCTTCGGCCACACATTCTAATCTTAACTTTGTTTGTTTCCCAACACTATTTTTTAAAAATCTTCCCCTGAGGACATTTTTCCTTTGATTTTTAGAGAGAGAGGAAGAGAGAGGGAAAGACAGAGAGAAATGTCAGTGTGAGAGAAACACATTGATTGGTTGTCTTCTGCATGAGCCCTGACCAGGGCCTGCAACCGAGGTACGTGCCCCTGACTGAAATCAAACGAGGATTCTTTGGTCCATAGTCCGACACTCTATCCACTGAGCCAAATTAACTAGGGCTCCCAACACTTTTTATGAAAAAAATGTTGCATACAGTAAACTTCTTATGTTTATTCTTACATAGCATGCTCACTGCTATATCCCTGTCTTGGCTCACTTGATTCCTTTGACTTAAATATTGCCAATCTTTGCCTTTCTGGATCCAAGTCCCACCTTAGCTCTCAAGCCTTCCTTGCCCTATCTCTTCTCATCTATACCACATGCCACTTGCACTGCTGTGTGTTTATTCCCTTCTACAAAAGAGCATAAGGAGGGGCTAAAGAACACATCCTGGCTCATGATCTTATATAAAACTAGAGGCCCGGTGCCCAAAATTCATGCACAGGGCTTGGCCCTTTAAGCCCCAGCTTCGTCTGGAAGGTCATTCGGCTGTCTGGTCTATGACAGATGACATAGCTGAGGGGAGTTGGGATGGACAGAGAAAGAACACAGAGCTTGCCTGCTTCAGCAACTGATGTGTTAAAGACTTCACTGCCACCCCAGCCTGATTACTTGCTATATTTGACACAAGTAAGCAAGCTGGGAATTAGAAAAAATTTATCAGAGCTTCTTAAATAAGCATGTCAAGTCCCAGTAAACAGAATCACAAGAAGGATCCAAAGCACTACAAAGTATTTTGAAAAGAATGACTGGAAATCAAGACTTACTATTGCGCGCGCGTTCTCTCTCTCTCTTCTCTCTCTCTCTCTCTCTCTCTCTCTCTCTCTCTCTCTCTCTCTCTCTCTCTCTCCCCACATTAGGGCATCCCTGTCTTCTAAAACACAAAGGTGATCAGGCTTAGAGAGGCAGGCTGTGAGTTCCCTAACCCTTCCATACCGCATTAAGGAGGCAGCAGCCACATGTCTTACTTAAGAAGACTGGTTAAGGTTTGTCTTCTTGGGATGTGGTCACCAGAGAAAAAGGGAGAAGCTCCCCTTTGGGTTGGACCCGGTGGCCCACAAGAGCACCTCTGGCTCCGTTTTCTTGCTCCCAGAGATAAAGCACCATATTAAAACTCAATATATTTAGGGAAGGAAAGATAAAAACACAAAAAGGGCCGTCTTATCTCCAGAAATGCAATTCTCAGCTTTGTGAGCTCTGGCATTCAACTAGCCAGATTACCAAGCTTATTTAAAAGCAGGCGGCTTTCCCTCAACCCCACCTTTTGCTATTTTCAGGGTCGGTTTCCACGAGGGCGCCTGTGCTTGCGTACATGTGCTCCACTCGATTCACACACACCAGTGAACAGTGGCAGCAGAAACCCAGGTCCGCAGCGGGAGGTTTAATTAACTGCACACAGGACAGTGCCAACTGCACTGGGGCCATTTCCCGGGGTGGGGGTGGGGGTGGGGACAGAGGAAGAAGGGGGGCAGCGTACCAACGAGGCTAATATGCAAGGGAAATCCACTTCTGGGGAGGAAATGTGTCCCCATCAAGTAAGAGGAGAGATTATTAAGACAAAAGAGAGCATCGTCTTCCCCTCCCCCCCCCCCTGAAAAAACCCCCAGACAACCACAAAAACACCCAAACCAAAAAAACTTGCCAGGACAGCCTCGGTAAGAAACTAGAGAAAAGCCAGAATCTAATGTATTCCAGGGGATGGGTTAGGCCTCACTCTGCTCTCCAGTGGGTTATGAGAAGCCCCTCTAAGGCAACACCATGAAGGCCTTTCTAATCATTTCACACATCCCCCTCATACACATCCTCTGTCAGAAGGGATGGTAATGGGATTAAGCCGTAAGACCAAAATAATATTAAATGATGACGGCGGCGGTGAAGATTTAGGCTGTAATCCAGATGGTGAATGAGCTTTCCACATATAAACACACTGTAAAACTCAACGACTTGGAAGGAAGTCTGCCTTCACCCCGTGAAGTGTCTGGACAGATGAGAGTAGTTTCCGAAGACGCATCAAGGATTTCTCCAGTCTACACAGCAGGACAGACACAGTAAATGTTCACATCAAGGGTATAAATTCAGGAGTTCTGAACCGTTTTCTAGTCCAGATCCAGGAGGACACAGCCAGGTCAAAATAAACAGCTTTACCCTCGATAAAATTTAAGCTGATCTTTAAGTGATTGGGGGGGTGGGGGCTATTCAAGCATTTTTTTCATGTTTAACAAGTGACAAACTCAGAGAGAGTAAATGCAATTGACCAAATAAACACCACTAGGGGCAAATAAACGAGCAATCGGTATAGTATAGACCCGGCCGGAGTTAAAGGCTGCAGGCGAGTTATTCACCACTCGGCGCTCCTCCTCACCAGCTCCCTCTGTGTCCGTAACTCACCGGGCTGTGGGGAGGACTAATGCGATGATGTCTGTAAAGTGCTTTGAGCTCCTTAGAGAAAACTGATATAAGTGGTTATTATTACATCCCACAGAGATTGTGAAGCTGCACGACATAAAGGAGAGAAGCAACACTCTTTGATAGTTTATTATAAAGAATGTTTATAGTCTGGCAAAATGTTTTATAATTGTTTTTTATTCGTTAGTCCTTATTCCAGGCCCTGAGAAAGGGTTATAATCCTAGCTCCCTCTCCTATATAAATAAACCAAGAAAGGAAGGTAGCTGACTTTTGAAATGTGCAAGGTATTCTTATATCCATATCCCAGATAAGAAGAGCAAGACCGAGAAAGTTGGGTGACTTTTCTGGTCATATTCAAGAGGTGAAAGGGGTAAGCATGGTTAAGAGTCTGGGAAACATCAAGGGTCATTAGTACTTTCTCTGCAATGTTCTGACAAGAGTGCAGGAAGCAGAACACCTGAGAGTACATACTTGCAATGAGTGGTGTAATCTTAGAGAAGTCACTCTTTCTTTATGTGTGTTACTTTTTTCTGCACACTAGGGTTCAGTGGGGATCAAATTAAAGCATGTGAAAACTATGGACAAGCAATGACACACTGGGCAAATAAACTATTATCTTTATCAGATTGGTATTCTTATTGAGAATATGGGTTTTCGTAGCCTCTCAACTTTAGTAAGGACATCTCCGTGCCCTCAGATGAAATGAAATATGCAGTAATAATTTTTAAAGTAGCTTTATTGAGATATAGTTCACATATCATACAATTCAAAAGCTTTTAGCATAGTCACAGACTTGTACAACCATCACCACAGTCCATTTTAGAACATCTCATCACCCTAAAAAGGAACTCCAAACACATGAGCAGTCACTCCTCACTCTCCCATATTTCTTTTTCTCTCTGACTCTCTCTCTCTCTCTCTCTCTCCCTCTCCCTCTGCCCTGAACAGTCATTAATCTTTCTTTTCCTATAGCTTTACATATTCTAGATATTTAATATAAATGGAATCATACAGTATATGGCCTTTTGTTTCTTTAGCATAGATTTTCAAGGTTCATCCATGTGGTAGCATGTATCAGTACTTCACTCATTTTTTTTAATCCTCACTCAAGGATATGTGTGGTTTAAAAAAAATTTTTTTAAATTATTTCAGAGAGGAAGGGAGAGGGAGCGAGCGATAGAAACATCAATGATAAGTGAATATCACTGATCAGCTACCTCCTGCACACCCCACATTGGGGGTAGAGCCCACAACCTTTTGGTGTATGGGATGATGCTCTAACCAACTGAGCCACCCAGCCAGAGCAGCAGAATTGTATTCCATGGTATGGATATACCACATTTTATTTAGTTATCTATCAGGCGATGGGCTGGCTCCACTTTTTGGCTATCATAAATAGGCGACTATGAACATATGTGTATAAGTTTTGTTTGGACATTTGTTTTCATTTCTCTGGATAATATACCTAACAATAAAATTGCTAAGTTACATGGTAACTCTATGTTTAACAATTTAAGTAACTGTTTTCCAAAATGACTGTACCATTTTATATTCCCACCAGCAATGCCTAAGGAGAAGATAACAGAAGGGAAACCATAGAAAGAAAACCATGAACGGAGTGCCTGCTCTGTAGAATGACAACTTTTGTCACTGACAACAGGGATGGAAATGCTTCACATCAAGTTTTAGGAAAAAGGGACACTGCCCGTTGGGGTACTTTCCTCCTTCCTCCCGCTTGCTGAGGCCCAGGTTATGGCTAAGGGAACATAAGCAGCTTTTTACACACACACTAATGTTGCTCCAATCTCTAATAGCAGGTAATGCAAAACTTGCGGAACAAGCTTTTAAAAGTTCTCTCTACCACTTCACAGATTCAGGCAGTGGGATATGTTGTCCTTATGAGTCTCCAGAATTGGTATGTAAAATGCATTAGCTCTCATATGCCAGGCCCTCACCAGTCCCTTCAGTGCATCAGGCTGGGCCCAGCCCAATACATACATTCAGTACAGGTCAAGCATATGCTAGCTCCGGCACAGTGTATTCCTGCATAGTGGCATCTGTAAACCAAATAGAGGGAAGCAGATGGCTTCTAAAAGGGTAAGAGAAGAAAAACAGAAGGTCAGGTGGAAAAGGGTGGGGGGAAAGAAAGGAATAGAGAGAGTAAGAGAAAGGAGAAGCGTATTTTCTGGTTCTGCTCTTCCCACCTGTCACAGCAATCTCCTTGCTGGTTGCCAGCATGCTCCCTTGCAAACACAGCTGCAAGTGACAAAGAGCAGCCCTGTCCTACTCAGGGGGTCCTTTCCATATTCCATATTGCAAACCCCATTGAAATGCCAATTGCTTACAAGAAAAGAAATGATACATCCATTAGAGCCACGAGTAGCAAACTACCATTTATGTCCAACAAATTAGCATTGAGACCTGTCGGTTCCTTACACAGTAACATAAAAGGCTACCAAGGAAACAGCAAAAAGCAACAGATTCAAGAGATTAAGTACTAGAAAATATATGGTTTGCTTTAATTTTGTAGATGTGTCAGACCTGTGATTAACTTAATCAATGTAGGAGTGTCTTCTGTCATGTATTTCAGGTAGTGACCCAGGTTCAATTTGCTGAGGGGGCTCTGCACTTCCACAATTAAAAGAAAATTAGCAAGTCTTTCCCCAGCAGAACTGGGGACTGCCACTAGGGATTGCCAAGGGAGGGAAAGCTTCACACCAAGTTTTAGAAAGGAAAAATGCCAGCAGTTGGGGCATTTTCCTCTTTTTTTTCCGCCCTTGTCGAAGCCGGAGCCAAAGCCAAGGCAAAAGAAACATAAGCAGCTTTTTACACACAGACTAATGCTGCCAGCAGCGTTCCAGTGGCCTTGCTCACGGCAGGAGAAGGCGTAGTGACGAATACCGCTGGGTCTTGTTGAAGAAAAGTGGCTGGCTTCCTTTGATCAACTGAGTGGTGTGCTGATCAGTGTGATTTCCCTGTTCTGCTGACTGTGAGCGTGTTGGGGAGAGCAGGAGAGCTGGCTTCTGAGAGGCCCATGCAGGGAAGCAAATTCCATAGCTGCCGAATCACAGAAGGCAACAAGATATAGAAGAGGGCTGACCTGGAAGCAGACACCTCAGTTCTGCCAGCGTGTGACTCACGGAGAGAAGGACCTCTGGGAGGGAAACAGTGTAGGTGCTCCTATAACTAATTCATCCACTGCAGTACTGTACATAGCTACCAGCCACCACGTTCAAATCCAGAGTCCAAGCTCTTAAAACTAACTACCAGTTAGAGAAGTTCTCATCAACTCAGTTTGATGGGAAAGAGGGGGGGGGGGGGGGGATGAGAGTTAGGATTAATTAAAATTGAGAAAACCAGAGCTCATCAGCATATGTGGCTCCTGGAACAGTTTTTGCAACCAGGAAGTATGACTGCACCTGAGTGCAGGACTGCAGCTACACGGCCTCCCTTCTGGCTGCCAGAGCAGCAGCTGCTGGATTAATACAGCTAATCTGCTTGCATGCTATACAGATTTTTCCCTAGTAAACGGCAAAGTTTACCTGAAGATAAATATAGCAGTATCCTAGTTCTCTGTTCCATTCAGCTGCTGCTGAGAAACACTTCTGTTATCTCAAATTTCATCAGCAGATTGTACTCCTTCCTGGGGAACAACAGCAAAAAGTCGCTTTCTAAAAGCATGGTCCCTGAGGTAAAATACACCATATTTAAATGGCTTCTTCCAAAAAGGATAACTTTAAAGTTTTAATTCTTGATAGTGTATGTGATTTCTTACATTAGAACTAATCACCGCTGCTTTAAAGAGTAAATAGTCAATTGCAAATTGAGCAAATTACTTTGGCTATCCTAGTACCAGAAATGAAATGGATTAGGTCAGCAGGTGGCATGTCATTTCAGTGCTGCCTGGGGGCCCAAAATACAGGTCATTTTTATTCTGGTGACAGCAGGGATGAAAGCCAGTACATTTAACATTACCTTCTGCCTCCATTCTCATAGCCATCTTGGGCACAAAAGAGTTTATAGAAGCTCCTAAGCCTATATTCCTGGCATTTAGGCTACTTCTCAGGCTTCCAGAGTTGATGGCTACCCAAGGAAATCTGGAACATAATATTCTGACTTTGAACTTCAGAGACACAAAGCTTCTTGGCCACAGAGGAAAGGAGTTCTTCTTAACCATTCTTAAGCATGTCAACATGCAATTCCATTCTGTAGGAATTTCCTTGGAGTAAGAAAGTGGCCATCATGCTTCTACTCAAGGGGCTGACAAAATTGTCCAGTCTCTGCTCCCGGGGAGAGAAACATTGGAGGAAGAAATGGACTGAAGCCAAGAAACAGAAAGGAAGGTGATGAGAAGACAGGCAGGAGAAGACAGGGTGAAATGGGAGAAAAACCCTTCTGTCTAGAAATCAGGAGCCTCTTGCAGTGTTGGAACATTTAAACAACCCAAACGTAGCTTTTCTGTCAAGCCTCCATTCCCCCACAGCATTCCAAATTCATACTGTAGTAGACTATAAAACTAATGTAGCTTTCCAAAGCTTGTTCCTCCGGTAATAGTCAAAATTAGATCAGATTATTAATTGTGTCTAAAACTTTAAGCTATTATAAGGGACTAGAGGCCCAGTGTATGACACTCGTGCACTGGATGGGGGTGAGGTCCCCTCAGGTTTCAGTCCGGGAACCTGAGGGGAATGTCCAAATGATGGACAATGCTAGCAGAGGTGGGAGAGGCTCCAGCCACCCCTGATGCACTTGCCAGCTGTCAGACCACTTCTGCCTGATCTACGCTCCCCCTGTGGGAACGCACTGACCACCAAGGGGCAATTCCTGAGTTAAGCATCTGCCCCCTGGTGGTCAGTGGCATCATAGCAACCAGTCATTCTGCCATTCGGTCAATTTGCATATTACCCTTTTACTATATAGATAATACTCAACTTGCCAGGAAGAAAGAAATGGGTTTTGATATTAATTCACAAATTTCAGGACTATATGTTATATCCTTAGACAACTATATTTTTGTATTCTCTCATCATTTTTAGTCTTAGCTACATAGTAAAATAGAAAATAACATCAGCTTTAGAATTAGAAGTCTAGGCCCAGTATACGCGCGCGCGCGTGTGTGTGTGTGTGTGTGTGTGTGTGTGTGTGTGTGTGTATTTTCAAGAACAACTTCTCAGTATATTTAATTCACCTAGAAATAATCTCAATCCTGCTTAGGAGGGCCACAGTGAAGGATGACTGATTCAAGAACAAGCCTAAAAATCATGTCCATACTTTGTGCTGGTGTTTCCTGAAAATAACAACAAACCTTTCTCTCTTCACTGGGGTTGACAATATGGCAAGTTGTAAGTGAAAAGCTGCCAAAGGCAACCACTGCCAGTACAGGACAGCCTGTATCCAAATAAAGCCAAAAGGAGAAAGTTGTCCTAAAACACAGTTTAAGCCCCTAAATCCAGCCATGCCCCAAACCAGCTATATCCCTGAACTTACTAATTATGTAAGTCAATACATTCTCTTTTTTGCTTCAACAATTTGAGTTGAGTTTTTACTACTTGAAACAGAGTCCTCACTAACACACCAGCCAAATAACCTTGGACAAGTCACTCAGTTCCACTGTGTATCAGTTTTCTAAACTCTAAGGAGGAGGGGGTTGGGGGGAATCATGTTTGTTTACTTTACAGAATTGAAAACTGTTAAGTACTACACAGGAGGCATTGATATTTTAACTAAAACAGACTGTAGGGATAGAAGAAATAAGATATTCATGGGCTAAATTGCTCCTAGCTGCTAGTGCTGATAAGATAACATTCTATTTCTATTAGTTTTCTCATCATTTGCCCTAGTAAGGCCTGTGAAATCTTTATCAAACCAGTTAATCACCTAGTAAATCTTTACGTATTTTCCCTTTTACTTTCAGCTGACAAGACTTTCAGCTTTCTTGGACATCACTGGACAAGCTATCTGAGTAGCATACCATGATGGCTGAGCAGAGGGAAAATTAACAGTTCCATTTTCAAGGGGTGTGTGTGTGTGTGTGTGTGTGTGTATCCATGATGCATATACACATGTTCTAGGAGATGAGGTAAAGGAAAAATTCTCACATGAATTCAGGGATGAAAAGATGCTATTTCTATATATAAAAATCTAAGTGCCTCAACTAATAATATACTAAATTAGTATTCTAAGAGCAGAATTGAACTACTGATTACACTTTCAATTCAAAATTCATAATTATATGTTATGCGTATTTTGGACTTTGTTGTAACATCCTGAAAATGTGTGGGTTCACAGGTTACATCTCTCATGGGTAGCAGGAAGAAAAAAAACTTTCTGTAAAAATGTACCTGACCTGCAAAATGTTAATATGAAAAAATTATTAGTGAAACAAATACTTAAAAGTAAAGACAATGACTTCTAGTCCTCTTATGAGTGATAAAAGTGGTAAAAGAAATAAACAAGAAAAGCACAGCTATATTTTATAAGAACTAGGAAGAAAAATAATGAATACTCTATACTTTCAACTTTCGAAGTTTCCGGGTCTAAAGATTAAGTATGAAATCACTCTTAAGAGTAGATTTCAGGGAAACCAAGATGGCAGCATAAGGTATACACCTATATGTGCTGCCTCTCACAACCACACCAAAACAACAACTAAAAGACAAAACATTTATCACCCAGAACCATGGGAAAGCTGACTGAGTAGAAATTCTACAACTAGAAGGAAAGAGAAAGGTGAATTGAGACCGGGTAGGAAGCGCACAGGCACAGAAAAGCAGAGGTATGGAGGTGCGAGAATTGGGCTGGCAACTGGGCGCACTGGGTTTTTTTCCAATCCGAAGGGAGATGCAAGCACCCGACTGCCCTTAACTCCAGTTTCTGGCAAGACTCTTGGGACCCAGACTCCTATGGGAGAAGCTGGACTGTCTGCCATAAGGTCGGAAAGTGAAGGTGGCTTTCTTATAGAGGTACATGCAGGAATCATTGTTTACTGTGATGGGGTGCGGGACGCAGAGATGCAGAGACATCGAGATAGCTGACTGGTAGCCATCACTGTTTGCTACACCCTGCTGATTCCTTGAGACCCTGCCCCACCCAATTTACAAACTCACCCAAACTGTGCACAGTGGCTTTTGCATATGAATGGCCTGCCCTTTTGCAGCTCAACCTAACAAACTGCAGCGGGGTCAGACAGTTCCAAAACTTCCAAACTCCAAGCAAAGAGGAGAAATCTGCAGATCTTGCTGTCGCTCTTGCTGGTTGGCCTCAGACAGTAGCTTACCTGCACCTCCTTGGAGATTCAGGAGCCAGTGTACCTAGTAGTCAGTGTGAGATACCACCAGATTTCAATTCCTCACATCCATAAATGACACACTCAAGAGGCAGACTCAGTAAGCACCAAAGCCCCACTGAAGTAAGTCCTGCCCCATAAGGGTGTCTGTCTCCAGCACAGCAGTTCTTCCATTATAGACACAGCAGCTCCTCACAGCCAATTGGCCTAGAGGTCAATTCCTCCCAGTGTACCAATAGCAATCAAGGTTTAACTACAGCAAGACTGTGCGCTCAGCCCATAAAGAGGTGCACCAAGAGTGTCCACCTCAGATGATTGGGGAGGCTGAGCCACTGGGCCCTATAGGTCACCTACCACACAAAGCCACTCCATAAACACAGGGAAGCAGCCAAAATGCAGAGACAAAGAAACATGTCACAAATGAAAGAAATGCAGGAAAGCAAACTAGTGGATATAGAGTTCAAAAACCACAGTTATAAGGTTACTCAAGAATCTTCTAGAAACCTCCGAAGAACTTAGTGAGACCTTTAAGTATCTTAATGAGAATGCCCCAAAAAATGGGAAAAGGTCAGAAATTAAGCATATACGGTCTGAAATAAAGAATAATATACCGAAATTCAATAGTAGACCAAAAGATCCCAAGAATCAAACCAAAGATTTGAAATATGAGGAAACAAAAAACACCCAACCAAGATAAAAGAATTTAAAAAGTTGAAGATAGTGTAAGGAGCCTCTGGGACAACTTCAAGGGAACCAACATCAGAATTATGGAGATTCCAGAAGAGAGAAAGACACTGAAAACCTATTTGAAGGAATAATGACTGAAAACTTTCCCCACCTCATGAAAGAAATAGACTTACAAGTCCAGGAAGCACACAGAACCTCAAACAAGAGAAATTCAAAGAGGACCACACCAAGACACATCATAATTAAAATGCCAAGGGCAAAAGACAAAGAGAATCTTGAAAGCAGCAAGAGAAAAACAGTTAATTACCTACAAGGGAGTACCCATCCAATTGTCAGCTGATTTCTCAATAGAAACTATGCAGGCCAGAAGGGGGTTGTAAGAAATATTCAAAAGGATGAACAACAAGAACCTACAACCAAGATTACTCTACTCAGCAAAGCTGTCATTTAGAATTAAAAGTCAGATAAAGAGCTTCACAAGCAAGAGAAAGCTAAAGGAGTTAATCACCACCAAACTAGGATTATATGAAATGCTGATGGGTATTCTTTAAGAAGAGGAAGAAGAAGAAAAAGGTAAAGGTAAAAATTATAAACAACAAAATGACAACAAATACATATCTATCAACAAGTGAATATAAAAATCAAGTGAATAAAAAATCTGATAAACAGAATAAACTGGTGAATATAATAGAATCAGGGACATAGAAAGGGAGTGGACTGACAATTCTCAGGGGATGGGAGTATGAGGGGTGCGGGAAGAGACTGGACAAAAATTGTACACCTATTGATAAGGACAGTGGAGGGGGTAAAGGCATGGGGTGGGAGTGGGGGAGAATCGGGTGGAGGGGAGTTATGGGAAGAAAAAAAGAGGAACATCTGTAATAATCTGAACAATAAAGATTTCTTTTTAAAAAGAGCAGATCTTATTTCAAGATGGCAATACTTTTTATATTAATTTTTTTCATCCTATATAATAAAAACCTAATATGCTAAGTATCCGACTGTTCGACCAGTCTCTATGATGTGCACTAACCACTGGGGGCAGATGCTCTGACTAGTAGCTTAGCTTGCTGCTGGGGTCCAGCTGATTGGGACTGAGTGAAATGGGCCGGACCCACCCTGGAGCCCTCCTGCAGTCCCTCCCCAGCCCCGATCATGCATTGGCGGGGTCTCTTGGCCTGGCCTGCGCCCTCTCGCAACCCGGGACCTTTGGGGGAATGTCAGAGAGCCAATTTCGGCCTGATCCCCACAGGCCAGATGGAGGGACCCCACCAGTGCATGAATCTGTGCACTAGGCCTCTAGTTATACATAAAATTATAACTACATGCTATATGACTGGTACAAAGAATGCCATGGTCCAGCATTTCCTAATCTAAATCAGTGTTTCATATAAGCGGAACACTAATATTTTAAAGCAAATAAAAGATATTATGCTTTTCTAGAGGCTTCTGACTCAACTAAAATGTTTCTGAAAGCTAAAATACATTGGTAAAAGTTGCATACTTTCTAATATGGAAAGGAGTCAAAGAAGAATTTCAATTATTATCTTTATTGACTTTTTTTTTTCTAAAAGGAAAAGCTGTAAGTCAGAATATTAACAGTCATTCTTACAAATTACAGTATGTAGTTTTTTCTCTAGCATGATTCAAACAAATCATTAGCTCTGTCAAACCAATACCACAGAAATTTGCTCCTAGGTGTTTCAGGAATACAAATGCTATGTCACATTGGCTTGGGATTATTGGATTTGGTTTGGGCAGTATCAAACAACTTCAACTAAAATCAACTTGCCTTTTCCTACACACCTTTTTAGACTCTCCGAACCCCATCCTGAGATTGTAACTCAGCTGGTCTGAGAGGGAGCCCTAGCTGCAGCATATTTCAAATGCTCTCCAGGTGACCCTAGGGTACAAGCTAGGGCTGAGAACACCTCGTTTGGTACACATAGATGTGGCTTTGGTCTTTAATACAAAGACTAGATTTTATTTTGATAATTATCCCACTATTATTGAGAAAATCATTACTATTTAAATCACTATACTTCCACTAATATGCCACTAGATGATAAGCTCCTTAAAAACTGAAACCCTGTCAGCCAAGTTCAGCACTGAGGCCAAGTTGAATGCCTAGTACATAATAGGTGCTTCATAAACATTTGTGAATGAATGAGTTAAAAGATGAAAAGTACACTTCAGTTTTAGTGGCTTGAAGCAATATAGTAGAAGCTCTCTTAAACCAATAGCGATTGGAACCAATAATTAACGAGATAACGAAAAAAAGTTATCTAAATCAGCCCTAGCCAATCTGGCTCAGTGGATAGAGCACTGTCCTGTGGACTGAAGGGTCCCAAGTTCAGCTGCGGTGAAGGGCACATGCCTGGACTACAGGCTCGATTCCCAGTGCAGGACATGCAGGAGACAGCCTATCAGTAATTCTTTCTCATCACCAATGTTTCTATGTCTCTCTTCCTCTACCTTCTCTGAAATCAATAAAATAAATAAACAAGTTACCTAAACCAAGGCATAAAGACTTGTTATGCATACTTAAGCATTTTACTTTTTATTTTTTTAAATATATTTTTATTGATTTCAGAGAGGAAGGGAGAGGGAGAGAGACATAGAAACATCAATAACAAAGAATCATAGCGGAAGGCAGTTTGGCTCAGTGGTAGAGTGTCGGTCTGCGGACTGAAAGGTCCCAGGTTTGATTCCGGTCAAGGGCATGTACCTTGGTTGCGGGCACATCCCCAGTAGGGGGTGTGCAAGAGGCAGCTGGTTGATGTTTCTCTCTCATCGACGTTTCTAGCTCTCTATCTCTCTCCCTTCCTTTCTATAAAATATCAATAAAATGTATTTTTTTAAAAAAGAATCATTGACTGGCTGCCTCCTGCACACCCCACTCTGAGGATCAAGCCTGCAAACCGGGCATGTGCCCTGACCAGAAATCAAACCATGATTTTCCGATTCATAGGTCGATACTCAACCATGCTGTATAGAGTAAGTATTTTATTTAAACTTAAATGCACATTCGCTTACTAATCCTATATAAAGAAGAGGTAATATGCAAATTGACCCTCACGCCCTTGTGTCACATGATGGCTACCTCCATGTCATCACAATATGCCATCCCCATGTCATCACAAGATGGCCATCCCCACACTGTCACAAGATGGTTGGCAGGGGAAGGTAGTTGGGAGGGAGGGGCAGGCCTGCAGGGAGGGCAGTTGGGGGTGATTGGGCTGGCAGGGGAGCAGTTAGAGGGTGAGTTGTTAGGAACCAGCAGTCTTGGATTGTGAGAGGAACATCCCCCGAGGGGTCCCAGATTGGAGAGGTTGCAGGCTGGGCTGAGGGAACCCCCACCCTGTGCATGAATTTCATGTACCAGGCCTCTAGTCTTCTAATATAGGACCAGGCCTTTTGTTTGTATGGATCTACATGTTAAAAAGTGCCAAAATATATATTTTTTCATATTCGTAAATCATAACCACGATGCATCCAATACTATTTTCATCATTTTGGTGAGAACTTAAGACATTGGAAGCAATCTGAATGTAGAATCTAGGACATTAGTATTTTACTTCAATTTACTTAATTGGGCAGCATTATTTTACTAACTCACCTTTATTAATTCTTTCCAAAGCATTTAAAACTTGATTTTTCTGAGAACAATTTGGTTTTTCATAAGGAATTGTTTTATGTATTAGTTAAATTACAAGAACAAATGACAAAGTTTTGGGAACAAACACAACTCACTCTTGATAGCCATTCTACAACTGATTGGAGATGTTTGTGAGCACCCTATACAACAACCTACTGGCCACAGGCATATACAGGGAGTGGGAAATGACAGTTAAGCCAGTGTCACTTTGATTTTTTTCCTCCACAGAGCTTCTACTGTTACACAAATGCTGGCAACAGGTTTCTTCCTATTGACCTTTCCAATTCCCTAGGGCAGTCAATTCATCCTTTCAGCAGCAGATCATCTGAACTGAGGCCCAACAAGAAGTCTCGCCACGTCTCATATACTACATCATTGGAGGACCATCGGGCATAGAGGCAGCAGGAGTCAAGGGATCTCTTAAGACAAAGACCCCAATGAGGTACATCCAGGCTCCCTAGTTGACTGGTAAGGCATTTATAAGACTCCCTTAGTTCACAGATAAGGCATTTACAAGTAAACTGTTGTAGGATCCATTTAAAATATAATAGAAGACGAGCCTAAAATCCGAAATTAAAAAGTGCTCAACGAATTATTTTACTTAGAACCTTTGTAGTAAAAGCCTCAAAAAGAAACGGACAAGGTCTGTTTTGCTTATTTAGAGTCAGCTCCCACTCGGCAGGTGTCTCCAAAGAGGACATTCTGGCAACAAAGAACTGCTGCCACCAGGAGGCTCTACAATGTACCTTTTATTGAAAGTCTTGAAATTTAAAATGCTCTTCTTTCTTTATAGCTAATGTGATACCTTTGCAAATACACTAATTTCCATAGCAAGTTTTTTTTTTAGAATAAAGTTATAGCATTCCTGCTCCTTACTCCCAGGTAATAAGACCTCAGATTTTGAATCTTATCTTGTAATAAGAAAAGATAAGTATTAAAAAAAATTTTTTTTCATTGAGCAGCAATTTTTAAAATTTAAACCTTTGCCAAGCTTATAATTCCAACCTTATTCCACTGGACAGCTGGAAGAAAATTTTGAGATAGATTTTGCATTTTTAGGATCCATGACAAATTAACTAAAATTATTTCTGGGTTAAATCTGAAGGTGATGATAATGAAAAAAAAAATAAAAACTTTCACTTTAAGGATCTGTAAACCTTGATTATTTTCAAATTAGTCTCAGCTGGTGTCACAGTCAAGTTTTTTAAGGATCTGAACTTTTAAGAAACTGGTCCTCATAACATTTTTTAAAAGGAGAGTGGAGAAATTTTTAACAACTGTTTATTTCTAGGATTTGAAACTTGCTCAAGATGGACATCTCACTTCTATCTCCATGAAAATTTTAACCTGTGTGATTACTTCACTAATAATGGCTCTTCCAATCAATAAATCAGGGACTAGTTGTAAAAATAGAATATAGATTTCATAGATACTCCTGTTAAAAAAAACCATTAGCAGGAAAACACATTAAGATCTGCTCTAGAATCCTTGTTTCCTGTTAGTAAACAAACCATGTGCTGTCCTTCTTCCCAGGGCTCAGCTCCTGAAAACAGTTACATTATTTACAAGCACCAATAGTGTTTAGCCTTTCAATGAGCTGATGGGCTTTTTACTTGTCTATTTTAAAAACTAATCAAGTGCCACATTTTATAAAGATAACTGATTTTATTTGCTTTAAACATGAGAGAGAGAGAGAGAGAGAGAGAGAGAGAGAGAGAGAGAGAGAGAGAGAGAGAGAGAGAGAGAGAAAACGAACTGGGGGGTGGGAACCCAAAATGTTAGCACAAAAAACATTACTGATATTAATCTGCTTTGGTTTACAGGAAAAATGTGACTGAGGGTTTTCCCTCAAGTTCATATTGTGCTTGATTAAAGAAAATGAAAGAACAGTTTTTTTTCACTACATCATGTCCAGTAGGCTATTAATGCTCAAGACCTCTTTGGTTCCCATCTTAGAATAACATGGCACTTGCTATACCACTGCACATTCACACAGCTACAATCTTGGGTGTCTGTGAGTTTTTCAGGCGAGGGTTTCCTATCATTTTAGAATAGCCTTTCTCAAGGATTCCTCACGGAAACTACGGAACACAAAAACTTAATTCAGTAATTATTTTTTCAATGATCACAAGGACAGTGCATAACTGGTGCTACCATTCTAGATTCATAAGAATGTTATTTCAAAACACAGAAAAGATGCCAAGAGTTTTAGAACTTAATTCTCCCATGGAATCCAGGTTGGTTTAGCAACTGCAGAAGAGAATGAAACTTCTTGAATTATATAGGAAAACATACTTTTTATTCTCCATGTTTTGCTTCATGAATAGACAGAAAAAAAAGAGAGAATTGGTGTCTTTTTTAAAATGTCATCTAGTCCAGTCCTGACCGGTTTGGCTCAGTGGATAGAGCATTGGGCCAAGGACTGAAAGGTCCCGGGTTCAAGTCCAGTCAAGAGCATGGTTGTGGGCTTGATCCCCAGTAGGGGGTGTACAGTAGCAGCTGACCGATGTTTCTTTCTCATCAATGTTTCTAACTCTCTATCCCTCTCCCTTCCTCTCTGTAAAAAAATCATTAAAAATAACATTTAAAAATGTCTTCTAGCCTAGCCAGGTGTGGTTCTATGGTTGAGTGTCGACCCATGAACCAAAAAGTCACCAGTTTGATTCCTGGTCAGGGCACATGCTTGGGTTGTGGGCTCGATCCCCAGTGTGGGGAGTGCAGGAGGCAGCCGATCAAAGATTCCCTCTCATCACTGTTGTTTCTATCTCTCTTTCCCTCTCTTTTTCTCTCTGAAACAAATAAAAAAATATTTTTAAAGGTATCTATAATATGGCTCAAGCTGAAATAAGTAAAATCAACTAAAACCTTACCCCCAGCAGCAGCAGTTTCAGAGATGAGAACAGGCATCAGGCTGCTTAGAGCTGCCCAGCTCACTTCACGGAGGTTTGCCCCATCCTAACTGAGATCATGTCTCCTGAGAAGGCCCTACCAACTAACCCTGGCTTCAACGCGGCACACATTTTCCAGGTGAAAGCCAACTCAGGACAGAAAAGTATAAAAATGTGATTCTTAGGGGAATTTTCCTCTACAATTCTAGGCCTGCAGAGCACATTTTCAAGTTTGCCACTGGGTAGACTCAACTGTTAAACTGACTGATGGGTGCAAAGCTCCTAGACACAGAGAAGTATCTGGCAAATAGTGAGTGCTATATAATTGTAGGTATTCTTAACATAACAATATAGTTAACATGGAGAGTAATGAAAACAATAGTACAAAATGCTTTGTTTTCAAACTATATAAGCTGACCCTCTGATCTTCACCTGACAATCTCTGCTCTAGCAATCCTAAACTACTTGCTCAAGTTAGAGTCCTTTACACAGAACAAACAAGTCTTCACAAAAACATGTTAAAAAACATTTATTTACTCTGGATTCTGTCATTTTTTACTTACCTGGAAAAAAGTCTAATCTGTTCTTTAAGGAAATTCAAAACATGTTTCTGTTTCTACTCTGCCAAGGTTTTTCTGTCCATTTTCCAGCTGGAGAGGAACTCTAGTTCTGTAACATCCCACCTATGAGGAAGCCTTATCAAATGTGAAGGACCTCAAGTATACCTGTAGAAAACAAACTTACCTCCCGCTCTCTACTGCTGCCCTACACGAGGGTGAGGGCAAGGGCGAAGGTTAAACTGGTAATAATCTAAGACATCAAGTATCATAACCTCACAACTTCCAATCACTCAGAAAAAATGAATGGATATATCCAACAAAGGACACATTATGTGTTCCCTTTCTACAGCAGCTTAACTGTATGTTGGTAAAATAAAATCTGATTGCTAACTTTAAACACACATTTTAAAGGTCAGTTCAAAATCCATCAAACTTCTAACGCATGACTAAAAGAAAGAGCATGACTGGGTCTTCAGGACTGACATGCTCTCAGCATTGAGAAGCATAGCAGGCATATGAAAGGTGCTCAATAAGTATTTGCCAAATAAATTGATCATCACAACTTTTCATTTACATTCAAGGTAGAATTCCATCCAGCATGTTAAAAAGTGTATCTTTTACAAAAATGACCCTAAAAATGGACACTGCCTTTCAAGAGAGCAAATAGGTAAAACATAGGTTTCAGAAACATTTTGGGATACCTGTCTAACTCACAAATCCTTTTCTCTAAGAGGTGCTTCCTGGTCTAGCCTGTCTACTGGTGACATGGTCCCCTGGCCAAAGGGAACAAGCCAGGGAGCCTGGCATGGTCTCTTGAATGGAGAAGATAGAAACTTAGGAACTATGCAGTAGCCAGAAGCCTTCTGCCTGCCATGTGTTCAGAGAAACTGAGAAAGCCAGTCTGTAGAGAGGGGAAATGAAGCAGATGCAGAGAAGGACAAAGGGACACAAGAGACAGAGACTCTCCAGTTCCAGTCCCCAAAGCTGCTGCTGGGTTCTTGAGATGTCCTAATATGGTTCCAATCAATTCTCCTTTGTGCTTAAGCTAGTTCTAGTTAAGAGTCCTTTACACAGAACAAACAAGTCTTCACAAAAACATGTAAAAAACGTTTATTTACTCCGGATCCTGTCATTTTTACTTCCAGGAAATAATCAAAATTATTGTCCAAATAATTTATGTCCAAGTATGTACACTGCAGAGCTAGGCATAAAACAGTAAAATACTGGGAACAATTCAAATGTCTAAAAATAGTGAACTGACTAAACAAACTCTATACCCATATGACAGGATACTATCAAACCACTAAAAACTAATATTCTTGAAGAATATTTAAAAATGGGGAGAAATGCTCGACATAAAAATAAGTATTTAAAAAATAATGAGTGTAATACCAACCTCAATTCTATTTTTAATACAAATATATGGCATAGAAAAAAGAAAAAAAGAATCTAAAACATGGAAGTAAAATCACAGCTAAATTTTATTTTTCTCCAAGTGAATATGCATTTGAAGAAAAAATATTTGAAGAAATTATAAACTACAATCCCCAGTGCCAATAATTCAATCTACTCTCACTGGTCTGGCAAAAAATTAAAAAAGTTGTATTGTATTAACAAATTTAATTATTAAAATTTAACTCACTGACTTTAAACAAGAGACTCTTTTGAGCAGGTGGATTTTAGGAGAAAAGAAAGACTCCCAGCCATTCTATATAATAAAAAGCTAATATGCTAAGTGTCCAGTCATCCATTCAACCAATCAATGCATAATATGCTAATTATATGCTAAGGCCACTCAACTGCTCACTATGACATGCACTGACCATCATGGGGGCAGCTGCTCTGACCAGCAGGTTAGCTTGCTGCTGGGTCTGGCGGATCAGGGATGAGCGTGAGGGGCCAGACATGCCCTGGAGCCCTTCCTTCAGACCCCCTCCTACTCCCCCGAGCTGGCCAACTTCCTGCATCCCTCCCGGGCCCCAACCGTGCACTGGTGGGGTCCCTCAGCTTGGCCTGTGCCCTCTTGCAATCTGGGATCCCTCGGGGGATGTTGGAGAGCTGGTTTCAGCCTAATCCCACAGGCCAGGCTGAGGGACCCCACTGGTGCAAGAATTCATGCACCGGGCCTCTAGTTATTTATAATTTATCAAACATTCAGAGAGATAGAGCTTTAGAACACAAACAGCCCTGAAACAAAAGCAGAAAGAGCAAACAGCAATAAAGGAAATGGGTATGAGAGAGCCCCTGTGATCTAGCCTTGTCCTATTTATACACCTCCCCTTTCACTTGACGATCTAATAAATTATTTCTCAACCAGTACAATCCATCTACTCATTTGAATAAATGTAAATACCATATTCTTCTTTGATATTATTTTAATTTAAAAGTTTTGAGCCACATGGCCTGCATTGCCAGCTCTGAAACATTGGGCGCGTGACTTACCTCTCATCCCTAAAATGGGGACAGCAGTACCCATGTCCTAGGGCTACTGTAAGAATTAAATGAAATAGTGTATTTAAAGGACGCAGAGAAGTGTCTGGCAAATAGTGGGTGCTATGTAATTGTAGGTATTCCTACAATTTAATATTAACAGTAATGAAAACAATAGTACAAAATGCTTTGTTTTCAAACTATGCCGGCTTAACTTCTGATCTGCACCTGACAAAATCTCTGCTCTAGCAATCCTAAACGACTTGTTCACTGGATATGGCCTGCTGTTACCTATTGCCGTGCCTTTGCACATGCTGTTCTTTCCTCCTGTAAGGGCTTTGTCCACCTAACAAATCCCTACTCGTCAGCAACACTCAATTCTGATATCAGTTGTGAAGGCTCCCATAATGCCCCACCAAGGTAATCTTCATTTTCCGTATGCCACACATATTCTAACTTCAAATTTATTATAATTATTTACATGTTTAAATCCGCTACAACATTCTGAGCTCAGTCAAAATAGTCTCTAAATATACATTTGTTGGAACAAATAATTAAGGGAATAATCATTTATTCATTTACTGAGAGTATACACGGATGAACAAAACAAATAAAAGTCCTTAGCCTGCTGGAGTTTATAGTTTCTGGGCTTTGAGTATGGTCCTAGAGGTGTCAGATAAAGTGCAGAAGGGACTAAAATCCTATGGGGCTAAAATCATGAGAGGTAGTATGCTTATTATGTTTTACTATTATTATTAGAGCCTAAATCTATTCTCTATCCCAAAGAGTAGAGAACCAAGTAAAAGGGACACGTTCATCTCTCCTATAGACTCTTAAGGAATGCCTTAACCATGTTCCAGAGTCACCATGCGGCTTGCACTAAGAAAAATGCAAAGGGATTATTAGAGCAGAGCCCCTAATACAGCCCAGGATAGATGGGAGGCCAAAGACTTAGCAGATGACCCGACTCAGGACTCCAGGTAATTCCCCAAAGACTAAATAAACGTCCCCTCTAAAAATATTCCAGACTTTTGCTCTTTTATTTCGTTTCCTTTTTAGTTCTATTTCTATTTTGTTATTGACCTGAGAGAGAGCAGGGGTGTGGGGAGAGAGAGAGAGAGGTTTATTGTTCCATTTATTTATGCATTCATTGGTTGATTCTTGTATGTGCCCTGATTGTGGATTGAACCCAAAACCTTGGTGTATCAGAACAGTGCTCTAACCAACTGAGTTACCCAGCCAGAGCCTATTTCTTTCTTTTTAATTTACATTCTTTATGTTGAAAGTATTATATATGTCTCCTTTTTCCCCCATCAACTTTTCCCCACCCGCTCCCGCCCCCCTATTTCGAATTGAATATATACACATAGCTTTAAAAAAAAAACTGCTACAAGGCTTATAATAAAAACGGTAGTCTTTTGCATCAATCCTCTCCAACTCTAGCTGTGTGCCTTTCGGGAAACACTTCCAACTCTTAGAGATTTTTTCAGGTATTTATCTTATTTTAAACTAAATATTTGTTGTTTCTTGCTTTTTCACTTTAAAAACTACTCACTGAATTTCTACTACAGATAACTGAAATCTAGTTCTTATATTATCTTTTCTTCTCCCACTACCGATGCCCATTACAGTCACATCACAACTTTTAATTAAATCCACATTTAATAAGGTCTGTATTATCAGAATCATGTAAATAACTTTAATTCGTGAGACAATTAGTATGTTACAATTACACTTATATTCTTGTTCATTTTATTATTCCTGAAACTAAAAATGTCTTGCTTTGTCATTTGCCTAGTTTTCTATATTCCTACCATTAATTCTTCCTTATACTGTCCAAAGAAGCTATAAAACATATCTACTAGTAAATAATGGCTCAAAACACATCATGTAATCTATCAGTGCATTTTTTCTTCACTGTATCTTTCCTAGTCACCTCCATCTTCTTATCCAAAGTAAAACGGTTGTTCTCTAAACCTACTGTACAAAGTCATCTAGATTTTCTCCCCTCTTCAAACAAGGGACTTTCTTCATCGCTCTTTTGTACTGGATTCCCTGTTCTCTGGATCCATGTCTTCATCTTTATTGGTTTATTTACTTGTTTTGGCAGAAAACATCCTCCAGTAGCTTCCTCAAAAAAGGTGTATAGATGCCAGGCCTGATTGGCCCACCTGGTTGAGCAGCGTCCTATGCACCAAAAGGTTGCAGGTTCGATTCCCAGTAGGGAACAGCCTGGGCTACAGGTTCGGTCTCTCCAGTCAGGGTAGGCACAGAAGGCAACCAATCAATGTTTTGTCTCTGTCTCTCCCCCAGCCTTCCTCTCTCTAATCATGTCCTCAGAGGAGGATTTAAAAAAAGAGGGGTGCATGACTAATAAGTTTTGTGTCCTTGCATATTGACACAGTATCTATTCTAGACTCAGACTTAATAAAAAGTTGGGTTGAGTATAGAACTCTTCATTGGAAATTACTGTTTTTCAGAATTTCAAAAGCATCATTCTACTTTTAGAGGTTCATTATCTTGGCTGTGGTTATTACTTCACCCCATCAAAATTAAACTACTTTTAAAATGTATATGTATTTAACATGTATTATGCCTCAATAAATTAATGAGAAAGGGAGCAAGAGGGAAAGAGAAAAATAATTCAAAGTAAAAGACGCTTGAAAAAAATAATGTGCTAAAATGACAAACTGTGGGTGGCATGTATATATGAGGGGCTTCTCCTTACTCAGTGTACAGTAGACCCTTAAGCAACATGGGTTTAAAATGTGTGGGTTAAAAATTCACTTAAATGCAAATTTTTTCAATATGTATGTACAGTACTGTAAATGTATTTTCTTTTCTTTTTTAAAATTTTTAAAAAAATATTTTTTATTGATATTTTACAGGGAGGAAGGGAGAGAGATTTTTTAAAGCCATGTAATCTTATCATCTATTAGCATCAGATGAGGCTCAGGGACAAACACTGTTTCAACTAATTAACTCACATGTAGGACCAACAGAAACCAGCATAAGTAATGTGTGTGTCTTCAGAAGTTTCATGACAGATGTTCACAGATGGTTCCAAATGGTTACTTTGGCCTATCCTGACATTAGTTGGGTTTAGGTATGAATAATAGTGTGAGAGACTTCGCTCTAGATTTAAAAAAAATGAAATAAACATTCGCATCAATTGGACCCATGGTTTCACATAAATATTGCAGAGGAGGGATGAACTAGACTAAATCCTAGGGAACGTCTCAACTCTGAATAAAGATAAGGTCAGAGTCCCATCATAATTCAAGGATCTCCAAGAATATAAAAATTCTAAATTCTAATGTGATGTGCCCATCACGCTAGTTTGGTTGTGAATGAGAGAGGGTAACATTCTATGGTTACTAGTACCAGAGGCTAGAAATAATCATGTATCAGATCACCATTATTGGACTACAAAAACTAATTTACTTACTTGACTCCAAAGCAATGAAGCCTAAAGGCAATGTAATTATTGTGCCTAATGTCCTATTTCAAAAATATTTGATAGATAAAGGTCCACAGAGTAATTTAAGAATTTACTAAGTAAAAATGAATGAACAGTACAGTGATCTGGATTCTAGTCCTGAATAGGACACTGATTAATTATATAATCATAGCTAAGTCACAAATAGTCCATGTCCTAGTTTATATATTACAATGATGTCCTCATGACTCAATTAAATATGAAATGTTCTAAGCTTCTCTTCCCCCCCCAAAAAAAAAAAATATTTTTATTGTTTTGAAAGACAGAGGGAGAGAAACATCAATGTGAGAGAAAAACATCAATTGTTGTCTTCCATACACACAACCTGGGTTTGTGCTCTGCCTGGGAATCGAACCAGTGACCTTTAAGTGCATAGAACAGCACTTGACCAACTAAGCCACACTGGCAGGACTAAGTTTCTTAAAGGAGTAGTACTTCACATGTAAGATGAAGTTGTTACATATGAAATGAAGTTAGCTAAAATAACTAAAACCAACAATTTCCATTCAAGTAGAACTTACCCCTAAAAATATTTAGTGGACTCAATAGATACATGTCCATTAACTCCTAAAAGGCATTACCAAAACATTCCATAAATAAAATAATAGGCATATAAATTAATTAATAACTCAAAATCTATCAAGTCTATTACAGGGTCAGGAAGAGAATCAAATTCCCAGTGTCCCCTTCCACGAAATCTATTGTTCAAGTCACCTACTTAGCTTAAATTATGTTGTCCTGTGCATCAGAAACATAATTAGTTATGACGGGAACAGAAACTTCTCTCTCAAAGGCTTCAGAATCCATTTTACTAAAATATGTTCATATTTAAAATGAGAATGGTTCTATAAATGACAACTATTTATTAAAACCAAGAAAGTATTTCATCTTGTATTACATTACACATTAGGCAAAAAAATAGAGACTGTAATTTTTTTAACATAGAGTCAGAGAAGCAAAACAATAGCAAAGACCAAAGACTATGAAAGGGTCTACCTCCCAAAAAGGAATAAGAAAAATAGGAGAGAAAGTGAAAGAAAAACAAATACAAAACCAAAAGGTAATTCTGTGGAATATTATATAATATTTGTAGCATGAAAAATATGCCAGCAGAAAGCATCAGGTACATATTAATCCATCTTCCAATAAGCAAAGTCCCCTCCCCCACCCCCCGCTTCCCAGGGTACCTCCTGGGGGGGAAAAATAGGTAATCTCACATATGCTGTTAATCTGAAATAGCCTTTTCTGGAAATAATTAGTAAAACTTTTTTTTTCCTAATACAGTAAAAGTTTTTTGTTATGCCCTTTGACCAAGGATAGTCAATGGGTTATTACTCTCAATTCTTCATAATCTCTGTTATAAAATAATACATCCACACTCTTTGTCTTGGCCTAAAGAAATGTTCAAAGACTTGATGCCATCAGAGGCTTAACACACGTTTCAGTAGTTTGGCCTGTTTGTTGCATTCAGGTTATAAGCCAGGAAATGTGAGGATAGCCCCGGGGGCTGCTGCCCCTTCATGCTAGGTTTCAGAATGAAAACTGGAGTGGATCTAACCCAATCTGCAGTGTGGAGGCAGGACCAGCCAACCCACAAACTGAAATAGATGTGGCTGGCCAAGTCTAGCCTAGATTAGAAGTCCAGGTGATCTACAGACCCAATGTGAAAAAACCCACTTAGTGTTATAAGCCCCTCAATAAACACTGATTTGTTATACAGAACTGTCATGGCAGTAGCTGACCACTATACCCAGTAATCTCATACCTAAGAATTTACTCCATACAAAGGTGTTTAGCATAGCACTATTTATATTAGTGAAAAACTGGAAACATCCTACCATCAACTAATAAAGGAATAATTAAATAAATTATGATCTAGCCAGACCATTAAATATTTGAAGCTATTAAATATCATGTTTTTAAAGAACACTAAAAAAATGTAAGATATTCATACTTTAAATTTTAAAAGCTTATAAAACAAGATGTACTATTTTTTAAATTATATACAGAGAAAAAGATCAATTGGTTAAAATAATTCATTTAAGAAATAAATGCTTTTCTTTACTAAATGTTATCTTATGCTAAATATTATACTAAGTATTATACTCAAAATAAAGTAAGACAACCATGTTCTCTGATTTCCTGAAAATCACAGTCTAGTGAGGAAGACAGATATTTTAAAAAATGATCACATACATGTAATTCCAAACTGTAATAAGCTATTGTGGCAGAAGTCACTAGTGACCCCCAGTATATTTCCCCTTCTTACTCAGTACCACAGTCCCTGAGTTTTATTTGCCAGTAACCACTTAGGATAGACTACGCTTCTGACTTTACTTGCTCCTAGTAACTAAATTCTGACCAGTGGGATCTAATCTGGAAGTGGCCCGTGCAACTTCCAGTAAACATCCTTAAAAAGAAAGGGCTTGCTCTTTGTTGCTTTCCCCCTTCTTACCAGATGGAGCGGCTATTTTGGACTATGATGTGGAGGCTTCATGCTGAGAATGGCAGGGCAGCAGGACAGGAGGAGGAGCCTGGGCTCCCTGACACTGTGGAGCCACTGCCACCAGCATAGTCCACCCACAGAACTTTTACACGAGAGAGAAATAAAATTCTACGTTGTTTAAGCCAGTTTCAGTTTGAGTTTTTAGTCATTCACATCTGAGCCTAATCCTTAATGGGATAGCTATAAAGTAAAAGTGAAAGGTTCAAGGAGAGATTATAATAGAAACAGTTAATTTTAATATGAGGATGGGCTTTCAGATACAGGTCCTCTGAGGAAGTAAACCGCTACCTGATGCCTGGCCAGAGAGCACCAGGAGAAGGAAAGTGAGGGCGGGGGACAAACTATTCAAGGAAGGGGAAATTTAAAATGCAACTACTATGACTTAAGCCTGAACCACCACAGGGTCAAGCGACATACTTTGGGATGTTAATATTGCTTCTACAATGCATTAAAATGAAAGCAAACTACTAAAGCAACCAAGTGCTGTGCCCCCAGTATCAGAATCTGTACTCTGACAAGCAAAAGACCACATATGCATGTCAAAAGTGAGGCGGGAGGAATGCAGAATGAAAATAAACCATGTTAAAGAAATTAATAATTGCTTCCATACTTCAATATTAATACTGTTTAAAACAGCTGGATTTTCTGATTAGAGAAGTTGATATATCATGAAGAGAATGTCATTAGACTTTTAAATGCTAATTATTCCTGATACAGACAAGAGTTTAGTGTTAAATTTTTTATTATTTCTTGACTATTTCTAGTTATAAAGGAAACATTTATTGTGGAGAATTTAGCATATATATATGCTAAATTATATATGAGTATAAAGAAAAAATCTATATGCTAAATTATATATATGAGTATAAAGAAAAAAATCAACTACCTGTAAATTCAATACCTTCCAATACTTTATACTGACAGTTTTTATACACATTTACACACTTATACACATATATACCTACAACACACACAAAAATGGGAATGCAACGCATATGCTTTTCACTTATTTTGCCATGAGCACTTTCCTATGTCACAAAAACACTTTTGAAACCATGATAGTGATTATATAACATATATGTCTGTAGCCAATCAAATATAGGAATTTCCTAAGTTAAAAATTCCTTGGATCAAGGAATCCCATGGATCAAGAAGCTGACTTCAAAATCTGCCACGGAAAGTTTCTATTCAGAGACCTCAAGTTCCAGTTGGGAAGCCCTGGAACTTTCTAACTAAAAATTCAATAAAATTCACTGAGTTTTAGCCATGAAGGATGCTCCCTAAAGACCAAATAAAGGGTCCCGTTTCATAATGTCTTGAGAAAGAAATTGAATAAGTATCAAAGATTGTAGGAGCAATAACAAATAAAAACAAATAAGTGCTTACTGTAAGAATTAATGGCTATCTGCAATATTTTGTTTTTTAATAAAACAAAGTAAGAGAATATATGCATTTATTGTATAATTAAGTTTTAAAATGGATATAGAAAAATGCATATTGAAAAAGAATGGAAACAAATGATAAAGGGTTAATCACTGTTAATTCTGGAATATGACATTCTTTGAAGTATTCTGTATTTACATTTTTCCTCACAACCAAAAAATTAATGTTAAATTAAAATACTAGTCTTGCAAGTAAGGTAATTCAGATTTTAGTTATTAAAGTTGAAGGAAAATCATTAAGTTTTTCCCAGAGGCTAAGTGGATCTTGTGAGGAAAAAAGACACACAAAAAGCTGAGCATTCAGCATTAACAGTTTGTTCTAAAATAATACTATTTTAAACTGAATATCAATGTTTCATGTTGGAAATAAGTTTGTGGAAGGACCAGCTTTTGAACTTTACAGCTGTGTTTCTTCAAGTACTATCCTACCTAAAAATGATACATTCTCTGTTCTATCAAAAAGGCTGTTTAAATAGTTAAGCAAATAAAACTGCAAGATTGCATTTCAGTTTCTGACTATAGTTCTTTTTAAATTCTAGTTTCTAAAATCCAAACTTAGTTCAGATAACAGAATTTATCATTTGATGAAATGCCTTACTGAACATAGTTACAATTTTCTATTAAGCTGGACCCCTAATAGAAAAAAATTAAAGAATAAAAAGTTACAGAAACAAAGCAAATCTTGACATCAATACTCAGAAACAAAAACTTTAGATAAATGTACTTATTTTTAATTGCCCCATTTTCCTCAAATGTAGCCTTAGGTTAACTTTGTGACAACAGACCCCATCCCTTACTCCACTAATCAATTCTCAGCTGGAACATGTGAATTTTCCAGCAAATGACTCATTCATTGGCATCTTGTCAAACTAATCCTGAAACTATAGGAGGCTCAGCGCTAACACAATTCTAACGCTTTCACTAACACCCATCATTTTGACTTCAGAGAACTGACTATAAGAGTCAAATATGTACTAATAAACTCTGTATTTTTCCTTAAAACTTGTTCTCCACCATGCCACTGCCTCCCAATTTTAGTGTGGCAATTCCCTAATCCAAACCACTTCTAGGTTCTGGAGAAGACAAGATGGGGAAACATAGTAGCTTAAAACAGAAAGAGGAGGAAAAAGCAGTTGTTCACTCGGCTGGAAAAATATTCTATTCTGAAACAGCAACAACTCATATCTATTCCACATAGTTCTTAAGATTTATTTTTCTCCTCACACATTGTAACAGAATACAAACACAATAAAAAATCTCCAAGAATAAATTACTCTCAACGCCTTTATTTCACTAAATAAAAGTTTAAAAAACAACATAAAATCAATTACTGAGAACTATTCAGTCAAAAATCTTCAATGAGATATCACCAGCATTAACTATTAATTGCAAATCAACTAATTATTTTGGTTTTCACGTTCACCTCCTCCAAAATAGAAAATTGCTCCTTTTAATCAGAGGAAGGGTGGAGGAGGAACAAGAAAACAATGATTTGTCAGACTTATAGCTCTATCAATTGTCACACTCCACCTGGTGGCAGGAGCTGCCTGAATTGGTGAAGAGGAGGTCATTATACAAGAAATTCCAAAACATGCTTTCCAGATGTCTTTGGGGAAAAGCAAGACGCTCTTCTCTTGCTCTATACAGAATAAACCTAACAAGGTTCAATCAAAGTTTTTTGTCACGTCAATATCTAATACAGATTAACATAAAAGTATAACAAAAATCAGCATGGGAGACCTGTGTTTAGAGTGATCTGTTTACAACCATTCTCTCCACATTAGTGAAATGTTATTTCAAGTCTTCAGAACAGTAACAAGCATATCCAGCAGCTATCACCTACTCCCACTAACTTTCTTTACCCTTTTCCCCTATGGGTAAAGTAGAGAGTTTAATTAACACAGTTAACAGCAGCTTGCCACATTGCTTTTAGATATTTGCCATAACATATACCCATGGGATACTCTAGAGCCTGATTTCAACCAAAAATAAAAATAGATAAACAGAGCTCAAACAGAATTAAAACGGAGTCTGGCTGCCCACACTTCTTTTCACACATGAGGGAAAATAGCAGTTCTCCTAAAGCCTCAAGCAGACATATCTTTAGAACACAATGTTAAAAATATGTCCCCTCCCCCCCCCCCTTTCCCCTACCTGTTTCTCACTCAAAGCTGTGATTTTGGCTTGGAGTTCATGAAGCTGTTTCTTTAAATCAGCATTCTGATTGGAAAGAAAAAATATCTGTGAGAAAGATATTTCATTTGTTAACAGAATAGTAGCAAGAAGACATTATGCATATTGCATTACAAATGATGAAGCAAACTTAAGCATTTTGACCAATCAAATTCATCATGCATTAAATTGTAGTCACATTATCACTATTTCTGCACAGATCCTAAATGTAGGCTCCTAACACTAGAACCAGGGCAGCTCCTTTGGAATGGTTTTAAATTATAAGATGCTTTATATTTTAGCATTATGTAAAATAGTGCACCTTTCTACTAAAAATATTGTTATTCTTTGACAGAAAACCCCAAGCTTCACTAATCAAACAAAAGCAGGAAAATGGAAGTTGTAAGTATCTTTATTGATAATGCCACATTATCAATAAAGATAAAAACCTTGCCCTCTCCGTTACTTAGTAGAGTGCATTTGTTATTTTAGCCTAGATCTGAAAAGCTGTCAGTGCTGTAACTGCCTTGACACCATATCATTCAAATTAACATAGCGACTACCAGTGCATTCTCTCAGTTTTCAAATTCTAGGATTCAAAACAGAATACTATTTTAGATGAGATATACTGAATATGTTTGTGTTTTACTCAAGTGGGACAAAAAATACCCAAGATTTAAAAAGCAAGATTAATGCTTAATATTGGCTAGCCTACCAGCAGACTGAATACCACCCCAATGAGAGACTACTTTTTCTTCATCATCTCACATGCAATTTTTTCCAATAGCCCTGCCTGGTCTTCTATCAGGTTGGGGCACACATCCTCCCTCTCATGATTATGCCACATGGTCTTTTTAAAATAAGAATGTGTGAGTGTGTGAGTGTGTGAGTGTGAGTGTGTGAGTGTGTGAGTGTGTGTGTGTGTGTGTGTGTGTGTGTGTGTGTGTGAATACTAGAGGCCTGATGCACAAAATGCGTCCAAGAGTGGGCCTTCGCAGCCCTGGTGGCTCCCTCGATCCCTCCCTCACAACTGCGGTGCCTGCCTGGATCCTCCGCAGCCATGGCCGCAGCCCCGGCTTTGTCAGGAAGGTTGTCTGGAAGGACATCCAGTCTAATTAGCATAATATGCTTTTATTGCTATAAACATATAATGAAATCACCCACAAGATTGCCCAACAATGTACTGCTCTCTCAGATTTTTTGCATTAAGACTGCTGTTACCCGGCTACCAGGTCTATGGGAAATGCTAATGATTTCTAATAATATTTCAGTTGCTGATATTAAAGGTTATCACGTACATATATAAAAGCCTAAGTGACCATCGCAACTGAATGGATGACCGAACAGGCTGTGTGGGGATCAGGCCTAAACCGGCAGTCAGACATCTCCTGAGGGGTACTGGATTGGAGAGGGTGCAGGCTGGGCTGAGGGCTCCCACCCCCCATGCATGAATTTCATGCACGGGGCCTCTGGTATTAAATATAAAAGAATCTATTAATCTATTAATCTACATCCTGGTTCCCTAAATCTAATTTAAATAGTACCTTTTAAAAATAAACAAACATGGAGAATCTTCTCAAAGTTCAAACATCAAACAGAAATTAAGTGTGGGCTATCAATGGATTGTGTTAAAGCACTGGGTACAAAATTTTTTGAAATGACTATTATTCCTACTTCCAAAATTGAATCTGTCGCAGTATCATTCCTCAATCCAAGAATTTATTTTACTTAAAGTTACCATGAGGCATGTATGGTATGTTAACAAGCTAAAGATACATACACATACATCTGAGTACCCATCAATGGTTTAGTTGTTTTGTGACCAGATTATGAGTCAACAAGTGCAAGGGAGAAATCCTAAGAGAGTCTGATAAATACTCTCCACACTTATGACCTACTGTCTAGGGCTGAAAAAGAGACACTGCCTGAACAATAAATACAATCATGGGAGATAACTTTCTGGGAAGATTTCTCTTCAGGGATAGAGAATAAAATGTCTAAGTCAAAAACTCCTAAGAGAGCCCAGCTGGCATGGCTCAGTGACTGAGCATCAACCTATGGACCAAGAGGTTGCGGGTTCAATTCTCGGTCAGGGCACACACCTGGGTTACGGGCTTGATCCCCATTGCGGGGTGTGTAGGAGACAGCCAATCTCAATGATTCTCTCTCATCATTGAGGTTTCTCTCTTTCTCTCCCTTCTTCCCTGAAATCAATTTAAAAAAAAGTATTTTTTAAAAACTCCTATGAGAATTTAAAGAAAATTTAACATTTGCTGGATTAAGGGCTCTTTCAAAAATAAAAAGTAAGTGCTTTTTAAAACGTATTCTAAAGTTCTTACCCTGAATATAGTGTGATTAAGTATTTAAATGTTCTGTATTATATCTCTATTATGTGAAAATAAGAACGGTCTGGGCTTTATTCAATAATTTTGAGACTATAGAAAGACTCACAAACTGATTTTGAGTGAGTGGGCATATAGAAGTGAAATTTAAGCTCTAAGGAGAGTACAAACTCTCAACTTTCCCTCCCAAATACTCAAAGCAATTAACACAAAAGCAAGTAACAGTAACAATGATGAAATGATAGCTATATTATAATATAATAACTGGATTTTTCTAAACCCTTAAAACATGAAGACCAATATGCTAATATAATTGCTGTAAGAGATAAGATATTTTTTAAAAAAAACTTATGTACTGGTTTATATTTTAATATTCTTATGATTACTTTGCTTTACATTATTTTAATTTAAAAATTAAATTAATTAAAGTAATATTTTACCTGTGGATCCTGTTTCATTTGAGCAACCAGTTTCTGTTAATAAAGAGAAAAAGAGGCATCAATCTTCCATATTAACTCACTATGGCAAATCAGGTTTGGCCCCCCAAATCTAGAGTTTTAAGATTCACACATGCACAAATGAGCAATACCACCATCAGAACAAAAAGCTTCTGTGATCTATATAAAAGGTTAATAAGACAATCCTCTTAATATAGGGTGGGAATCAAAACTACCGCTTTATATTCAAAATGAAATGCTCCTGCTTTTTTTAACAAGTCTGAAGATGGGATGAGGGTGGGGAAAGGAGTTTAAAAGGCATTTAAACAAGCTGGATGCTCCAAAAGCCAAACGTGTCTCTAAAATGTTGTCACGGGTAGACTCCTAACTGAGGCGTACAAAGCTGCTACTCCCGCACAGAACAGGCCTGTCTGGACACAACCAAGCGCAGAGGCGCCTCGTGTCAGACCTGACTTTGCCACTCACTGTCTTCTCGGGGCAGACAGGACGTACTCTCAGCGGGGCAATGAGGCTCAGTATTTGAAGAGTAAAGAAGTAAAGGAACAACACAAAACTCTTCCTACCTGGGTTCCTCTGGGAAAGAGTGCGCTACCAGAAGACTGAATGGTAAAAGACCCTTACTAAGAAAACAGAAGTCCAAACAAATGAAAAACAAAGAAAACTGGATGCTGTCTGATCTAACCCAACTTCCAAAAGCATCACTGTCCAAAGATAACCATAACCAGGGAGAAAAGAACCTGAAGGATAAAGGTGTGTCAGAAGCTGATTCCTAAAAGTTGTCTGGAAATAAGCTGCTCCCCAAGTGAGTCCATATACCTAAAAATCTGTCCCTCTTTTTGGGTAACAAGGCACTTTTAAATTTTGTTAGTCATAAAATACAATTTAATATGTATTATATACTTATCTCCCTTCTTACATTTAAAACTGTCAGCTTTGTGGCCCCACCAATGTGGCTCCATAGCTGAACATCGACCCATGAACCAGGAGGTCACGGTTCCATTCCAGGTCAGGGCACGTGCCCTGGCTGTGGGCTCAATTCCCTCAAAGGGGGCATGCAGGAGGCAGCCAATCAATGATTCTCTCTCAATATTGATGTTTCTCTCTCTCTCTCCCTGCCCTCTTCTCTCTAAAATTAATTTTAAAATATTTTTTAAAACCTGTCAGCTTTTATTGTATAATCTCCAGTAAATGACTTCTAACATTTATTCTAGTTGGTCAAAAGCCCTACTTCACGTGCTGAGCTACATTCTAGAAAGTTGCCAACCATGTGGCCTCCACACAAGCACATGTTACTTCACATGTGAGAGTAGTAACTCTTGTGTATCCTGGTCTTAATAACAAAATAGGAATAACGCACCTTCCAAGAACTCAGGGAAATGGAACAGCAAGGCTTTTAAACATATGCATTCTTACTGACACCGCTTAAAGGCTAACCACAATTTGGCTTTCCTTTTGATTTGATTACCACAGAGTTGACTATATTAAAATTGCATTTTTAAAGCTAAAAAGGATTTTCTTCCATGACACTAGAATTTAAAAACTGACTGATAGCCACACTGAGTCTCCACCTCTGAGGAAGTAACTTTTCTATCTGTAAGCAGTCACGCGGCATTTTGCGTCATCAGGGACAGGACTGAACACGCTGGGCAACTTAACTTAGACCGTCCAAATCCCCAGGGACCTTAAGGTGACACTGTGTTGTCAAACTTAGGTTACTGTCTATTGCAAGAACACAGTTTTTCATGAGGATACACTTCATACAAGGGGTTGGCAAACTGGCCATCCACCTGTTTTCATAAATAAAGTTTTACATGGGACAGAGCCATACCCATTCATTTATATGTTGTCTATGACTGCTTTGTCTGCATCGCAGCAGAGCAAAGCAGCTGTGACAGAGACTGCAAGTGACTTACAATGTATAAAATACTTTCATTTACTATCTGGTTCTTTACAGAAAATATCTGCTAACCTCTGCTTTAAACTATTCTGTTCCATGTAGAGTAAATACTCTGAAAGTTTGAATATTACTTTTATCAATTCTGCATAAGAATAAAAAAAGGCAATTTCCCAAAAAATGATGAGATGCCCATCATAAGCCATTATTATTTAAACATTTACCCAACATCAACTATGTGCACATTGCTACTTTTTAGACCATCTCCCTGTCCATAAAAAACAAAAATGTGGTTCTGTGACACAATCCCAGGTAGTTTCATAACATACTTTCTATCCAGTAAGTTCAATTTCAGCTCTAACTCCATCCCATAACTAGACATGCACCAGGGGGTGAATCATGCCCCAGCCTAACAGCCAGTGCTTACTTTGGTGTCATTCCTGGCATCCCTGAACTTGCCATGATTGGTGATTATGCAGGTTACCACATATCTCATCAGAACAACATCATCCAACTTACAAAGGAGGCAGGTCACTTGGGTTTATTTATAAAATTCAAAAATTTTTTAAAAAGAGAAAAATATTCTAAATGTAACTGGAATAAAAATATAGAATGTGTATGTTAAAATACTATCAATAAATACACTTATTATTACAAAAACAAAATGTATAATAATTAAGGATGAATATAAATGCTATTAACTTTATGCTAAAAATAAATATATAAGGACATAGATATTTAATGTGAATATTAAGTGTTTGGGATAATTTTATGAAGAATATTATATCCCTTTTGAGCCAACAAATGTAATTTTAAAATGTAAATTAGATTTTAAAACAAATTAAGCATTAAATTTTTCATAATTATTTTCATAAAATTGATATGCTTGAGTTAAAACATGAAACAAAATATTTTAAAACTCTACTTAATTTTTAGTAATTTAGTTCAATTTAGATCATAAGTCTTTCATGAAAATCTTATTGGGATTTGTTCAGATCTTGTGAGGATGAATTAAAAGCAGAATGTCAACTTCGCCATCTCAAAATTTCTTGAAAGGAGGATTATCTCCAAAAATCACATACAACCTCATTATATTATCTCTGATCCATGCAACTTGGATTGATTATTGTTTTCTAGGAATTTATTCTACAATGATGTCGGCTTCAAACAAATTGTGAACTTAACTGTCATCATCTGCCATACAGCCAAAATGGGAATCAGCGCACCTCTACGTTAAAAAAGTTTTGTCCAGCCTGGCCAGCGTGGCTCAGTGGTTCAAGCATTGACCTATGAACCAGGTCAGGGCACACACCCAGGTTGCAGGCTCAATCCCCAGTATGGGGGGTGCAGGAGGCAGCCAATCAATAATGCTCTCTCATCAATGATGTTTCTCTCCCTTCCTCTCTGAAATCAATAAAACAATATATTTTTAAAAAATATTTTTTTCCTAGAAAAAGATAAGCTTGTTTTTGTAAACAAATTTTTATTTTCCTCCATTTGTAACAAAAGCAAGGCCCAATAAAACAAAATGTGCTTATTTTATTATATACTAAATTTAAATAGGTAAGTTACTTATTACATACTAAATATCTTATTAAAGTTACCATAAAAACAAAACACACTTCTTAAAGTTATCTTAAAAACAAAACCTGCCTGTACATGGCAAACTATAACACTACTGCTGAGCAAGAGTTTATTTTAACAAGATCCAAAGTAGCAGAGACCTAACATAAAAACTGTGTGTGTGTGTATCTATATATGTACATGTTTAGAATATATATACCTTTGAAGCTTTCCTATAAATTCTCTTCCATTAATTCCGAGTAACTTGCAAATTCAGTAGTTATCAAAAACCCAAGGTGTTCTTCCAACAATCTCAGAAATTAACCTTACATTAGACTATTCAGATAAAACAAAGGAAAATATACTTAAGAACACGTTTAAAATTTTTCTTTCTCCTATTCCAACTCCCCAAACATTCAAAAGTAATTCATTGTTATTTATCACTTTTTATTAAACAAATATTACATATGTGTATGTCTTGAACCTAGTACCACATTCAGATAATGTATAGAATACAGAAAGATATAAAACAGATATAAAATTCTATTTATATAAAAATTAATGATTTAGTTATTTAAGGATAGCTTTTTGTATTAGTTAAAGTTATATTACATAAAATGTTATATATACTTTATAAATTATATTTAATATACAATGTATTTTATTAACATTGTTGTCATATAAATATAATCATTGATATATTTTACATTTTCCATATTTTAAAGGTTTAGCCTAAGTACCTGAAGTAAAATGTAAGAATTGTGAAATTTGAAATTTAAAAATCTGTGAAAGTAATCACATTTTCTTTACTAATGACTAGAGTAGAGGTATAAAAGTGAATGATATGTTTGACTTAACTACCATATACATGTCTCCTTTAAAATATACAGTCAAACATGTCTCCTTTAAAATAAACAAGTCATAAGTCACATGAACAAAGTCCTTCAGATTAACAACAACAAAAAATCACCGCAGAAAAATATTCTTTTTTAATGCTTTTGGTATAAAAAAAATATTTGTGATTCATTTCTGATGAAAGGAAATCAGGAATATTTCATTGAAGTTCTTAAAAGTGTTATCAATGAGTTTATTGAGTAGTGATAAAAAGCAAATGGCATGACTGTTGGGCAATAATTGTCTGAAATATGATTAACAATTTGTATTAAAAATCAGAGATGGGCCTGTTGACTCATCTTAACCATTACTTAATAACATGATGTGGAAGACAATAATGCAACATACCTGGTGAACCTGAATTTCCACTTTAAGAGCTTCCTGTAGAGTCTGCAACTCCATCCTCCACCTTCTCCACTTTCTCTTATATCTGCTAATTCTATAGTTTCTTCAGCCTCCGTTTAAAATAACAAACTCCTCTTCTCACTGCAGCTGCAGAGATCAATCAATGTTTTGGATCATTATATTAGATATAAAGGAAATATTCATGTTAAATACAATACATTTGTTATATGTATTAAAAATATTTGATTCTCTAGCACAGGACAAGAATTTCCCAAACAGAATTCGTTTTGAAACAAATAGTTTTGTATTTAATTGATATAATAACTTTCTGGGTTTTATAATTTGAACATTCCTCTACACTACAGAACACTTTAAAGAAGTAAGAAAGGGGGAAATAAGTGTTTAACCTGGCCATGAAAACAGCTATGCACCTACTATGTGCTCAGTACCATGCTACAAACTAAATTCTGAGTACACAGAGCTTAACAAGACCCCTTCTGCCCTAAAGAGTTGGAAATTTAGAGGGGGAAACTACAACCATCTCAGACTCACTTCACACTCTGTCCTTAGAAAGAGACACATAACAACAGGGTCATGCATTTTTAAACATCACACAGAGGGAACTGGAAAGTTCAGGGTCTCTCCAAGATTACAGAAGGCCAAAGTACTTTTTTCTCTCATTTGGATTAACTTGTATTTAAAAAAAACTTTTTAAAATTGAATACGGGAAAACTTCACTGAAGTTCACATTCAACAAATTAATACTTAACACAAAGACAAGGCAATGTAACTATGTTTTCCACAAAGTTATAAAAGAGTATTAAAAATAAATCCATTGTGCCCAACAGATGAGATGGTCTAGCAATGGAACAGACGTTTCCAGCTTTTACAATTAACACTGTCTTCTTTTGAGACTGGGTGCATCTCTTTGGCTATGTGCATAACTGCATGTGGAGAAATGTCAAAAGTCTAGATGTGTAAATGTGAACCTTCCTATCCTGCTCTGCTCCTCACTACTGCAATCTAAATGAACTCAGTGGCTAATTTATCTTTTAATATTTTTTCTTTTTTCTTGCATGTAACTTTTGAAATGATTTTGGGTATTCTCCCAAAGCAAAGTTTGCTTCTGTCTGAATAAATTTAAACTTTTCATCTTTGTACCTATAAAACTTGTAGTTAGGGCAGCTTTTCAGCATTCTTAGAAAGCAGGGAAGGGAACAATCAGTTCCTTTAAACAAAGGGAATGAGATTCATAATCTTTACACTTTCTACAAATTATTTATCTATGGACATTTTCTTAAAAGTTCATTAAAACCTGATTTGACAGTTATAATAAAATCATTTACTACATACTATGTAGTTGTCAATATTATTTTTTTATTATATTTGCTAAACCTCACTAGGCTTAAAACATCACTACTGACAATCTCTCCCCTAGGGCTTATACATTGCTTTGTAGTATCAAAATAATCTAACCTAAAATAACAATAAATTTCAAAAGTGTGAAATTCCTTCAAACTCACTTGTGGAAGCTAGAAAAGGATTACTGTACAATAATATTATCAATCAAACATTTTAGAAAGATGGTATGTTTAGGAGATATAATTTGGAAAAGAAGACATCCTTTGATGAACAAACCTGGGCTTTTCAGCTACTTATTATCTTAGAAAATCTTTGGAACTATAATAAATAAATAAACAAACAAACAAACCTAAGAATCATTAAGTCACTGACTTAGACCAAAGTTTTTGCTATGTAAGTTTACGTTACATACAAACTCACGTTACATACACAGCCGTTTCCATTTTAAATACTAAAATAACCTCTTTACTAAAATTCTTAACTTACATGTTCAAGTTCTTCCTGAAAACAGTACTTAGTTTTAATTTTGCAGAAAATGTATCCAAAAATTATGTCAAATGTATCCAATATTTGTCAAATAAAAAATCATCTTGAAGTTACTAGTAAAGGGGTATTTTCAACACCAGAAAGGCCATATTTTATTTTATTGGTAGCTCAACTCAACTCATACAAACAGCAGGTTAAAAACATGGAGAACTTAGAATATAAACAACAAAGAGTTAACATATTTTACAGTTAAAATGCTGACAAGTTAATTTTTAAAAATGTAAAAAGCAGTTCACTAAAGAAGAAATAACAATAATCATGAAAAACATGAAGAACACCCACCTTCAATAGTCATTGAAATGTACACCTTAAGAAGGTAAGTTTTATCTATCACACTGACAAAGACTTATAATAATACCATGAGCGTTCTAGAGTTTAGGTCAGGTGGCACTTTCATAATTTGCCACTGGTTATCCCCGGGGGGGGAAGGGCGAGTAGTATTAAGGGTTATTTATTTTGAGTATAAAAATTTCCATATTTTGTTATTTTAAAATATGCACTTAGTATTTTTAAATAACAAAAAAATTAACCGAGGAATGCTAGATAAAGCATCAAAAAATTTTATACTGGTGAAATAAAATGTCCAGGAAATGAAAAAGTAAAACCTGGAAGCTCTAAATGTCAGGGCGCCTGGTAGGATAAGAAGCCTGAGCTCACGTTACTAAGGAGCTGACAGCTTTTACTTCCTTCATCAGATTGTTGTCTACTTATTAGAGATCCACAGACACACATTTTATTTGTCAAGAACTCTAAAGGCCAATTACTCATTTCATTTCAAAAGAAAACATTTAAAAGAAGGATTAAAAAGGTAATGACTTGTTATAGAGAAAAACTTATGGAGGATTAGAAGATATATTTGATATCCTTCAAAGTGTCTCTTTGTGGATAGCAATCTTAAGGGACTGGTCTCTGCCTAAAGGAGCAAATTATATACACATATTTATAGGTTACAAAAACAATGCAAGCACATGTTGAATCCTTCTTAAAAATATTTGGGGGGCTTAGACAACTCATGCAGCTGTCATGTACAGACCATCTGGGGGCAGTTTATAGCATCATAAAGAAGGTATGATTTTGCTCAGTATGAGAAAGATGGTTTATCGTACTTTGACCAACTCTAATAAGTTGTAAATAACAAATCAGTTGTATAGTAAAAATAAACAGCTTCACAAAATAGTTAATAGACACACTTTATTGAAGTACAATGCCTTTTATTGCCCAACAGCTCTAAATACCACCATCAGAAAGGACAACTGCCTAGCACAAAATATCACCATTTATTATCTTCAAAACTAGACTCAAACCACTGGGCCGCCTAATAGCCTCTCACCTTCAAATAATAAAAAACCAAAAACATAGACAAATAAAAATTCCACCCACCAACCATTCAAAACAATAGTCAAGTTTCACTCAGAAAGGCAGCTGTGATGTCTGGAAAGAACACTGTCTGTCCCCCAAAACACACAAACAAACAAACAAAAACCCACACAATTGATTCCCCTTACTCACCATGTAATCACTCTCAGCCTCTGGGTTTTTGAAATGTGTTTGTATGTTTGCTTATAAATCAGGAAAATGGGAACAGTACAGCCTACTTCATAAAAATGGTATGAGGTTTGAATAAGGTAAATACCACGTGAAAAGCCCTTTGTAAACTGTAAGGTTCTATGCTATTCCTAACACATTTAGTGCTTTTATTCAGGCACATAACTTAGTTATAAACTACTCAACACATTAGATTGCTGAAGGGATGGTAGGCTTTCCTATTTTAAAATTTTCTTTTAAAAAAGGTTTTCCTGGCTAACATCAACAAATCAACAAACGACAAGTGCTGGCGAGGATGCGGAGGAAAAGGAACCCTCGTGCGCCGCTGGTGGGAATGCAGACTGGTGTAGCCCCCGTGGAGAACAGGATGGTATTTCCTCAAAAAATTAAAAATGGAACTTAATTTGACCCACAATCCCACCTCTAGGAATATATCCCAAGAAAACAGAAACACCAATCAGAAAGGATAAATGAATCCTTATGTTCATAGCAGCACAATTTACCATAGCTAAGATTTGTAAACAGCTTAAGTGCCCATCAGCAGATGAGTGGATTAGGAAATTGTGGTTCATCTACACAATGGAATACCATGCTGCTGTAGAAAAAAATAAGGAATTCTTACCATTTGCAACAGCATGGATGGAACTGGAGAACATTAAGCTAAGCAAAATAAGTCATTCAGAAAAAGATAAATATCACATGATCTCACTCATTTGTAGAATATAATGAACAACATAAACTGATGAACAAAAATAGAGCCAGAATCATAGAAGCATTGAATAGATTGTCCAACTTACGAGGGAAGGCGGGAGGTGAGGGGGTAAGAGATCAACCAAAGGACTTGTATGCATGCATATGAACATAACTAATAGACATAGACAGTAGGAAGTTGAGGGCATATGCTCAGGTGTGGGGGCAGCCGGGGAGAGGCCATGGGGAAAAAGGAGACTTATGAAATACTTTAAACAATAAAGAATTTTTTTTAAAAAGGCTTTCCAACTATTTTTCTGGGTATAGTTCTGCTTGGAGATATGTGACTGCCAGGTCTTTCATTATGATTTTAATAAAGTTGTCATGCTATAACTTTGAATTCACTGCTAAGAAACACTACTCTGTTCCTGAACTGCTTATAAACCCTTTATCAATCAAAATTCCACTCGTCAACCAAGTTTCTTTAACTAACAGTAAGTCCATAATACATTGTGCTCCCAGACTGAATTCCCTAGAAATTGTAAGCTCTGGGTTCTCTATACTGTAGATTACTTGGTGTAAGACTCCACTTTTGATCTATCATCTCAGAACAGTGTTTTGAGTAGGTATAATTTTTTTAAATATAAAAAAGTAGAAAGACTTGACAGATCAATGTATCCTTGTCACATGCCTAATACTAAAATATCAGTTTTTAATTTGTGCAAAATACTATGTATCTAACATGTTAGGAAATAAAACAATAACTTTTAACTAATAGTGCTAAAAATTATCATAAATGTTAAAAATAAAAATTATTTTAGTAATACTTATTGAAAACTAACATTTACTAACAGGAATCAGTAAAAATGACATAAAAACCCAATGTAACTTCTGTATTTGTTTTTCATGCTGGTAGCTCTTTGGTGATAACTCCATAGGTCAACAACAACAACAACAACAACAGCAAAATGCTCCTGCACTGAGCTGGACAATCTTGATTTTAGAAGCGTCTGACAAGGTTACTATATTCAAATCCTGGTATAACTTGCTGACAAAAATCACTTTAGCTAATGAGATTGGCATTTCCTAACCATTAAATTAAATTTCTACACATACACACACACACACACACACCCTAGATTTATGATTATCTGAATGTCTGTGTTCAAGGAAATAAATATACATCTTTCCCATTTGGGTTTTTTTTTTTTTTGGGGGGGGGGGAAGGAGGCCAGGTCCTCATTAAAAAAATAATAATAATAATACTGACACAGGTCATGCCATTACAACCCAAGGGTCTGAGTGTGCTGAGTCAGGTCAGCTCCCCACAGCACCCTCCTCCCCAGGTCTGGGCAGCGCCCTGCACTTCTCCTTACCACAGCGTTCACGCTAACATCCCGTTTCACCTCAGCGTCCTGGGCCCAGGCCTGGCTGGTGCACACACACTCTTCTGTAAACACCTTTCTTTACAGAAACCAAGCATGTTTACTAAAATCATTCCAACTATACCCAAAAACCAGAATGTTGACATCAATTTAAAAATTCACAGAAATTAAAAATGAAAAAGGCTGGAGAGCATTGTAGAAGAGCACAGTGACAATGAGGCTAAAATTTTAGAATCAGTTGCCACATTTACCAGAATACTACTTAATAAAAATAAAAATAAAAATAAAAAATAGTCCAGACAAGCATGGCCAGAATCATATACATATTTGCTACACAAAGATTAACACAGAGGATAAGGAGGTCTTGGCATAACCAGTAAGTACTTATTAGAAGTGGAAGATATGGGAGATAGATTTCAAATCAATTTAAGGAAGAGCTAAGGATTAGAGCTGTACAAAAAAGGAATGGGTTACCTTATGAGGTAGTGGGCTCCCTGTCATTAGAAGTATTCAAGAATGCTGCATATCATATCCCCCTCTTGGAGATTCACAATGCACATTAGCATATTAAAGGTTCTGAGAAGTCCTGCAGTAAAGAAACCTGTTTAACTTTAATGCAGCATTTCCCAAATTATTTGACTACAGAACATTTTCCCACCCCCACCCAACCTCAGTAATATTTATTCATTTCTGTGGAACTAGAGTTCCTCAGAATACATTATAGAAAATAATGAGCTACATTTTTAAATAACTGTAATATTCAATATGTACCCGAATAACAATCTGTTAGGATATAGAACGAGAAATTGCCACATCGGGTAAAAGGCTGGAAGAGAGGCCTCTTAAGGTCCCTTTTCTAAGATTGTATGATTCTATCACAACTCCGAGTAAAGGGCTTTGGGGTCTTGATTATTTATTTTAAAAGGTTCCATGAGAGAAAGACAAGTAAAATAAAAAGGAGTAAATGCAAGGTTAACTGGTTCAAATGCCTCCCTTTCATGTTCAAATCCCAATCCCTACAAGGAAAGAAAGACACCTCCAGGACCCTAAGTTATCAAAAAGAAGCCTTAACCAAATATCTACTCCACACATTAAGTTAATTACTATTTGAGAGAGAGAATTAAAACAAAACAAAAAAAAATCAAAAAGGATAGCTCTGCATTAGGGAACTACCCGATTCCAGCTATCTTGTTTGAATGTAATTTTTTATCATAATACATGCTTTCCAAATAAGGTTAATATTTGTTTGATCCTTAGTCACTAGACTGCCCTGAGCAATCTGTGATTCTGAATTAGACATTCAAAGAAACGATTAAGTGTGATGATTTATAAGCTGTTAAAGTAGGTTTTAAAGTAGATATTTGAGAAAAAAAATGTTTACCCAAATGCCCCACACTGATACATTTTTTCCCTCTTTAAGAACTATACAAAAAAACACACATTAAAAATGCAATATCTATCATAAAGCCAATCTAACATTAAATTTAAGAATATAAATGCTTAAGAGTCCCAAATTTCAAAGTTAAGGTTCCCATAGTTACATTAACCTAGCCATTCTGCACATATACTAAGGCCAGGAAATTTAACAGCATATTAAGTAATACAAAACACAATGGGAACCTTAACTTTTGAATTTCCTGACTTTTGAATTTTCAGCTCTAACCATTGCGTTAAGGACATTTTTGACACAGGGGACCTTTACATTTTAACAGGTTATCGAATGCAGGAACATGCAAGCCTAGCAGTATGACTAGAAACACAAATGCATTTGAGAACTTGTTGCAAACAGCAAAGCCTCATTTCTGGCAAGAGAGCTTTATTGCAAAAATTCACTGGACATTTGAATTATTATCCAACTAGCATCAGTAACACTCTGCCTCCCTGGCAAAAGTACTTACCAATTTTGGGGAAAGTGGCCCTCCTTCAGCACTCTTGCTCCCTAGAACAGACGAAGGGGAAAAGAGAATTAGATGACAAACACAGATTTATGCATGTCATCAAAAGCTGAAGACTTAAAGATCTCTATCTAATTTTAAGGGGGGGGGGGGGATGAAACACACAAAAATCTTCAAAGCACTAAAACCCAAAAGAAAGAAAGGGGTAGGTAGTTTATACAGCAAGAGAGAATTCAAGAGCAATTAAATCTCTAATTTTCCTTTTTTCCCCCCACTTTTCGACTTTTTTTGAGACAAGGAAAAGTTGATGTTTCCCTTTCCTGAGCGACACACAGAAATGAAATGCACCTCAACTAAACACCACACAAATACACTCTCATGCCCAATAGATGACCTTCACTGTTTGTTGTTTTACATTAACAAACTGAGCTATCATCATTGGCCCTTAGTTTGGTCTACATAAAAGGCCTTTTTTCAATTAATCTTGAAATGGGCTTGTCTTCTATAAGGCTTTAAAATTCATTTTATTTTGTTTGTATAGTCATAATTTTAACTAAACTTTTCATTCACAGTCTTAGAGTCTCACTGTTTTAGACTATAAACCACGTAACATAAAAGTGATTTTCTCTATGCCACTTATTTATCAGTAGTAAAACTCAGGAAAAAATAATCAAGGTTGTGGGATCCCAATCCAATGCCCAATGATGCTTTTATTAACTGTGTTTTCAAAAGATTGATAAACTTCATTAAGTTGACTTCAAGGTCAGAAAAGTCAAGCCCAGCTATGCTGTTTACTTTTAACTATTCCTGCCCCAAATTTCTCTCTCTCTCAAAAAAATTAGGAAATAAATTTAAACTTCCCCCTAATATTTTAGTATTAAATTATTTAAACTCCACATACCATGCTCTAAACCTACAAATACCTTCCTTATACTTTAAACATAGTACATTTGTTGACTGATGTTACTCCATAATGGTCTCATTTCCTCAGGGGATATTTTGAGAAGTCTTCATATCATCCAGATCATAAAATGTTTATTTAATCACAGGTAGTCATACCAAGAATATAGTAATTTACTAATAAAGGGCCTGAATTCATGAAGTTAACATTTCCAAAATGTTCCATCCTGCTTTTTCTTTAGTGGAACTTTTTTAAAGTTCTCAAGTTTATATAAAATGAATTTCAATCACCAAGATTAGAAAAACTCTCAAACAAAAGAAAAATCATGCAAAAATCTGTAGAATAATACGGTTATTAAAAAGTGGATTCTCATGGGGGGGAGGGGCAATGGAAAATATGTACAGATATAATACCTTAATAAATAAATAAAAAAGTAAAATAAAGTGGATTCTCACAAGGAAACTAAACATTTGTTAACAATGTGTGGTGATGATATTATATTAACTAAGTTTATTGTAACAATCATTTTACAATGCATACACACATCAAATTAGTATTCCTAAAACTAATACAATGTTATATGTCAATAATATTTTAGTTTTAAAGAGTGATTCTTAACATTATGGATACCTACAGATTCTGTAGCACTTAAAATAGTATCATGTACATAGCAAATGCCCAGTAAATATTTGTTAAATAAATGAATTCACTGAGTGGATCCTTAACTCTCTGTTGCAGGTTTATTTTCTTCTTAGTTTTTTCATGCTGGGGATAATTTCTTATGCATCAATCCCCCATAGCATTATTTGTCAATGAATGACTTTGGGCAAAAACATTTGATTAAGAAGTTAATAATTACAATTTTAAAATATCATGAAGAGGAAAAGGCTGATAATTTGGACTAAATTTAAATTAAGAACTTCTGTTCATTAAAAAAAAAAAAAACACCCACAAAAAACAACCAACATTAAGAGAATGAAAAAGCAAACCACAGAATTAGAGATGCTAATTCCAACACATACAATAACTGGTTTATACTCAGAATATGTAAAGCATGTTTAAGCTCAAAGTGATCAGATAGGGCTGGGATGTTAACTATCACTTACTAGTACATGGCATTTGAGAAAGTGTAGCTACAAAAACTCTTCTGCAAAGTCATATTCAGTAAAAAGGCACCATGGAGGCACACCTTATCTCCAAGGCATTTCTCCAAAAAGCAGTAGCAGAGTCAATCCCAAATTGATAAATAATTTTACCATGATATCAATTGCTTGCTGTCATATAGGAACAAACAGAGGTTAAGTGACTTCCCCAAATGTCACACAGGCAGTTGGTAGTCAAGCTGAAGAGAAGCTATGGCCTGAGATTCCTTTGACTGAGCTGGCCTTTCCAATAGACCTCCCTTCCTCTTAACCAGCAGCAGCAGTTCTTCTTCTAACAAACAAACTACGATAAATAATGGCCAAATATTTTTCAAAAAGTCTGCATATAATGTTTAAAGAAAAATCACATAAGTAAGCTATCTATCTAGGGCAAGTTTTAAAACCTGCAGTCCTTTATGCCTGAGGGATCCCTGAGAATGGGCTTCAGAGACCTTTGCCAACGCCATGATACTATGTGCTAAATTCTGTACTAGTGTGTATGAAAATTCTGGAAAAGGGATTTACAGCTCTAAAAAGATTCCCAAAGAGGTTCAGATACCCAAAAAGAGTAAATTATTTTTAGTCTAGTGATTCTTAAGACACAACATCAGAAGAACCAAAGAGTTTCCTCTGAAGACTGATTACTGACTATTATTTGGAAATTGATGAGAAAAAAAGAAAATATTTTATTTCTATAATTTAATATGACTAAATTAGCCGCAAAAAAAGACACATAAATTTTTACTTTTTCCACAATTGATACAAAAAAACCTATTTTAAGTCTGAAATGCAAGATTGATTTTTCTCAGATTAAAATGACTGAAAGTCCACTTATTTGTGTCTCACATACAGTTCACACTTTTGGCTAAAGTAGTTCAAAATGTTCACATTTGCTCAAATTTTTAAAATACATAAATGTTCTTGAAAAAATACATTCAAAACATGTAAGTTGGAATGAATGAAATTATTTTTGCTTTAGTCATATTAACTTGCTAACATGACTTTACATGAGTTTTTACAAACTGAAGATTGTTCACCTCAGATCCTCACAGACAGATGCTTTTCTTAGAATTGGTAAAGAAATTAGTTATTCATATTTCTGATATGATTGTAAAATTTAAAATATCAATAAGTCAAAGATGATTAATAACTACTTATTATTTTTACATAATGTCTAAAATCTCTGTACATGAAGAATATATATTAAACAAACAAATTTTGCAGAGAAAATAAAATGTTCCATACTATATCATGGGGTTTTTGAGAAATTTTTTTAGAACATGTTTGTTGTTGTTGTTGTTTTGTTTTTTTGTTAATCCTCACCTGAGGACATTTTCCCATTGATTTTTAAAAATATATATTTTATTGATATTTTACAGAGAGGAAGGGAGAGTGATAGAGAGCCAGAAACGTCGATGAGAGAGAAACATCGACCAGCTGCCTCTTGCACACCCCCTACCGGGGATGTGCCCGGCCGGAATCGAACCCGGGACCCTTCAGTCCGCAGACCTACGCTCTACCATTGAGCCAAACCAGCTTCGGCTTCCCATTAATTTTTAATGAGAGTGGAAGAGAGAGGGAAAGACAGAGAGAAACACATGGGTTGGTGGCCTCCTGCATGAGCCCCAACCAGAGCCTGGGGCCGGGGAGAAGCCTGCGACAAGGTATGTGTTGACCAGAATGGAACCCAGGACCCTTCCAGGACCCTTTGGTCCATAGCCAATGCTCTATCCACTGAGCAAAACCAGCTAGGGCCTAGCCCTAGATCATGTTTTAAATTAGGCTAAAATTCATCCCACTACAAATTTCAAATGATTAAGTTTACAGTGTATGCCCAATCACAAACTTTGGTAAAGGACTAGAACAGCACAGATAACTGCCATTCAAAGACACTTTAAAATACCACCTTACAGAGAAGATTCAATCTCTTCTCTTTTTATACTATACCACGCTAATACACTAATTTTATATAGAATAAGTTTTACTGCTTTTTATCAACCTAACTTCTAAACAGCAAGCATAATAAATGTTAATGCAAATAAGTGCTCAGAAGAAAAAGCAGAATCCTGCCTAATAGGATTTAGTCCTTTAGGCCCCAATATTATAACGATCCCTCTTGCCTCTATCCCTCTTAATCTTACTCTCTCATGGACATCCTTTTCCCACTCTCCCCTTAATCTTAAGCATCAATTTACCCCCCTCATTATTGGGTCATTGTGTTACTTCTATCTTAAATTTTTTTATGCAAAAAGCCTTCCTTTACTCCATCTCTAGTTATAGTCCCGTGTCCATACTCCCATTTATAGCAAAAACTCCCAGAAGTGTTAACCACACTCACTGTTATCTCCTAGTTCTCCGTTGAATCCACTCAGGCCTTTTGCCTTCTTCCATTCTCGTTAAGATCACCAATGACCTCTCAGGTGCTAAATACAATAGAAAAGTCTCAGCCCTCACCTCTGGTTCAATCAGTATTATTTGGCCCGGTTGATAATTCCTTCCTTTTTGAAACTTTTTCTTCTCTTGATTCCCAGATGACCACTCACTCTTGATTCTCCTCCTAATCTCTCTGACCAGTCTTCTAGGTTTCTTTTGCTGGTCCCGTCTCATCTCTTAAAACTTCAAAATGTTGAACTGCCCCAGGGCTGTTCTTGAAACTCTTCTCATTAGGTAATCTCACTCAGTCTTGTGTCTATAAAAGGATGTGTGAACTGGTGACGGACAAATTTTTATCTCCAGCCCAGACCTTTTCCTTGAATTCCAAGCTCATGTTCTCAAATGCCCATTGAACACTTGCCAAAACTAAACTCTTGCCTACTGACCCCTCAAGCTCCTCCTCAGAACTATCCTCATCACAATAAATGACAACTCTATCACTTCGGGCCAAAACTTTAAATTTATCATTGACTCCCCCTTTCCCCACACCCTACATCTAATTCAAGAGCTAACCATCTTGTCTCTACCTTCAAAATATATAGACTTTGAACACCACTACCACCTCCTTGGTCCAAGACACCACCATCTTTCACCTAGACTATTCAATTGCCTCCTAACTGGCCTACCTCTGCCATCTTTGTCCCACTACAATCTATTCTCTCAGCACTCAGAATGAGCTTTTCAAAATCCACGACAGATTTAGTTACTCATTGGGTCAAAATCCACCAATGCCTTCCCGTCATACTCAGAAAATGCTGAAGTCCTTTACAATGGCCCACAAAGCTTTAAGCGATTTGGAACTCTGCCACTCTCAGACCTCATCTCCTTCCCTCCTTCCATTGCTCAATCAGCTGCAGCCACACTGGCCTCTTTTCTGTACTTCAAAAACTCTAAATGAGTTTCCTTCTCAGGGGTTTTCCACTTGTTTTTCTCTCTGGCTGGAACACTCTCTTCCACCAAATACCTTCATGGCTCACTCTCTCAAAATGTTAAGAAAATCTACAGCAGTTGCAAGATTAGGAAACTAAAATAAAAACTAAAACTGTCATCAGAATTGTTTCCCTCCCTAAACTCAAACTTTGAGGATGATCTTTCCTATACCAAGAATGCCCTTGTAGTTTCTCTAAGCCTATCCAATCTCACCCAGCCATCTGGCCCAGATAAACACTCTGACTAATGGAGACCTTCCCTAACATCCCACCTCCCAGTTCTCTTTTTTTTTGAATTCTTGAAATATTTATCATCTTTCTCATTCATCTTAGAATTTAATCATATACCATCTCACCTCTCACATTGTAACTTATATGCTTATTACCTTAACTGAACTATACACACAGAGTAGAACTCATGCTTTGTACAAGTAGTTCTCAAATCTAGATCAGGATAAATCTAAAACTTAAAAAAAATAGATTCACCAGGCACTACCCTTAAGATTCTGAATTTTATTATGTCTGATTTGAAGCCCAGTTATGTGTGTGTGTGTGTGTGTGTGTGTGTGTGTGTGTGTGTTTAAGTTCAACCAGAAGATTCTAATAGGTAGCCAGGATGAGGAACTACAGCCTTAAAATCTATTTCCTTTAGTACCTTGGAAAGAAGGCTCTCAAATAGCCTAAAGCTAGGAAGGACACCCAGCGTACCAGAACCATATCATCATTTCACAGGGGAAGAACAGCCCTAGAAGTCTAGATGACTAGCCAAAAGCTACAAAGATAACAAGAGGCAAAGCCCAGCCTAAAACCCAGATTTACTGCTCTCAATCTAGAAGTCTTTCCACTAGTCTGTGAATAAATAAACGAAAGTAATAAAAATCCACAATTCACAGATAAGTGTAATAAACAGTGATTATCTAATACTTGACCAATTATTGCATTTCCCAAGCTCTAAGACAGTGCACATTATTAGCTTCTAACATGCTTGAAAAATGTGAGCAACATTAACTCACAAAAGACGTAAGAGGCCAGAGAGTAATTGGAGAAAGGCTTACAAATAAAAAATTGTTTTACTAAGTCCTCTTACAATATGTACAACAACTTGTAAAACCATTTATATTTGTAAGTGAGGAGTATTAGGAAGAAAGAACAAAAAGAAGAAATTTTGCTTTCATCATGCTATCAAGTACAAAAATCCTATTCACAAACATCCATAGCTCACAAAACTATAAATGTTTTCTGAGTCTAATCATAACGTAAACTTAATTACAGGTCAGACTTAGTAAATCACCCCATATCCCGAGACAATTCCAACTCTTATCTGAATAATAAGTTAACCTCAGGACCAAAACTCTTGTCATTAACCACAAAAAACAATAACTTGGGAATCTGTACGGCATTATAGGAGTTTGGGTCTATCTTGGTGTACAGGGATTTAAGCAAGTGCCTCTGATTAACACTAATGAGTTTTGGGTGTAAAGCACAAACACCAAGGAGGAGGATCAATGCTCAGCTCTGCATCCGTGGAAGGCCTTTCTATCGCACTAACTGCAACTACTGGGAGTTGTTCTCTCACAAATGGGATAATAGACCCAAATTCCATTGTCTCTAAAGCACACAGATAATTCAAACAAAAGTCACCAAGGAAGGTCACTGGTAAACACCCGATTTTGAAAATACAAGAAAAAGCTAAACTAAAGAAATGATTAGCACTTTAAGACAATTTTATAAAATAGCACTAATTTGCACAGAAGAAACTAGTGAACTGCTGGAGATAAAATACCTCTCACAACAAAATTAAAACACCAAATTTTTAAAATCAGAGCACAGTAAACTCACAGTCGCCAGAACCTTGTCCAAAGGAATACACACACACACACACACACACACACACAATAACCAAACAAAACCTCTTCCCCTGGTGGAGCCCTAAGTACACTACAATCCTTGCTTTTAAAACACAGAAGAAAACTCCTGCTGCACTGATAGCCAGGAATAATCACAGAGTACTTCCAGACAAACGGATAATGATCACAAGCTGCCAAGGACGACCAAAACTAACTAAATAAAAATTATAGCACCTTATTGTGTTCCATACTGCCTCCCTTCTCAATATAGCACTGCTGTACTCACCAGGCTGGAAAATGAGCAGGTGCCTTTCAGGCTATAGAAAAATTAGACTCTCTCTCTCTCTCTCTCTCTCTCACACACACACACACACACACACACACACACACACACACACACACCAATCACAAACACAAAGGGAATGATATTCTTTCACTTGAAGGAGCTTACAAAATGCGAGGCTTTGCGGTAGGCCTAGAAAACTAAGAGTAGGCCTTACCGAAGAAGTGAGGAAAAGGCCAAGGTTTATCCCAAAGCCACACAGACTAAAAGAATTATTTTTATTTCAATTAAAAGGCTTTGGAAACAATCCACTGTTTAAAATAAATAAAACTTGAGATTTTCCCCATTTCTATCACCAAAAGAAAATTAGGATCTCTTCTCTCTTAGTACACAAATAAGAAAGGGCCTGAGAAGGCCTGAAAACTAAAAATGGTTCCTTAACATTCACATTAAAAAAAAAAAAATCTATGTAGCCCAACATATTGATTCTTTATCACCGCTGCTATCGTTAATGAACATTTAGCTTTTTATCTGTAGTTTGAAATGTCAGTGAGAAATTGAAACAGCTACACTATGCTGGGGATTTTTAACTTTTGAAACAAAAACCACAAAGAAACAGGAGTCTGAAGCACGCAGCCTCAATCAGGCTGGTAAGCATGCAGTCCTAACACTTGAAAGTGAAAGCAATACAGACCAAAAAGAGAAGTTTGCTTGATAGTAATGCTAGCCTTTAAAACCAAAAATATGTTCTGTCACAGAAGACTGAAATCAGGGCTTCCATTAACCTTGTTTAAAAAAAAAATCCCATGAGCATGGATTTTTTTTCCTCAGTCTCTTCATCAGAGCAGCATGGGGTCCCATTAGGCACCCTATTTTACTTCCACCTTATAAATAACGTTAGCTGTTCGCTATTTCCATGGAAACCAAGTACAGAGGAACCCACTTAAATGAATACCGGTTAAAGGAATAAGTTTTATTTTAGAAAGGTCTGGCTACTTTACATGCACTTTCTATTGGGGAATACTACAAAGTTGCCTTAAGTATATTTTTAAAATATTTTTTGGTGTAGAGGGAGCTTATTAAGGGTCCTAATAAATAAGAACACTCCTTGCAGTAAACTAAACATGCCAAAGAGCGTCATCATGTTAAAGATACCTTTTCAGGGCACTACACAGGGATTTAGATGCACTGCTCTCAAAGACGATGCTTCCCCATGCACTCGGGTAGAATAATTACCCCAATGGGTTTAATTTAAACTAATAAAAGCAAGGAAATTCAGAACTAAGGCTAGCATCACCTTGTAGCGACTAGTAATGAGTAGACCCCACAACACAGACAACTTAATACTCTTCCAAAGAGGAGCAAACAGGAGAGCAAATAACGTACGTTCCTAATCACTGTTACTAGGTCAGGTCCGGGGGTAGCAGGGAGTCAACATTCCTTCCTTAACAAACTATTCATGAGTTGTAACATGTATCCCTTCATCATCAATACAACTCTCAGCTGAGATAGAACACGGAGAAGGAGAGAGTGCAGAAAGAGATTTAGTAATTTCCAACTTCAAGTTGACTCAAATATTGCCCTCATATTCTAGAAATGAGCATTATTGGTGGCCCATAAAAAAGTTACAGATAGGCAAGTGTATATAAAATAAAATGTGATTTGTAAGAGGTAAGAAAACAAAAATCTTACAGATGTGGTTCTCCATTAAGTTAGTGGTGGCTCAGACATCTTTAATAAGTTAAAAGACAAATTAATTCAACATTACCCTAAAGGGGGACTAACAAACCAACCTGACTATTGCCCCAAGTAACTGCTGGCCATAGTTCTCATTGTAAGAGAACTCACTGTAGTTCTCATTGTTTTAAACTAAATTTAAAACCATCTTTTAAATTTCTCCGCACTAGGGTACATGGAGCAGATCTGTTTGGGGGTCTCCAATTAAGGGGACTAACAGGGTTCAATGTGGCACATTTAGCCTTTGGTAATGCTGTGATAAAATCTTTGTTTTCATCTCCCCACCAAAAGGTGACTAACAGTTTTAAATTTACCATGTAGGAAAAGAGTTAACATTCTCACACAAACTTTTCTTTGAGTACACCAATGTATTTATTTCTATTGCATATTTTAAAAATAAATTTATGTAACTTGTATATTTTACACACAGTAAGATTGGCAGAATGCTAATTGCTGGACTTGGATAACAGATAGGTGGGGTCTGTTAATATTATTTACTCTACTTCTGTGTATGTTTTTATATTTCCATAAAAATAAATTGTAAGCCCTCACTGGTTTGGCTTAGTGGATAGAGCATTGGCCTGCGGACTGAAGGGTCCCAGGTCGATTCCGGTCAAGGGACACAGGCCTGGGCTGTGGGCTTAATCCCCAGTAGGGGGTGTGCAGGAGGCAACTAATCAATGATTCTCTCTCATCATTGATGTTTCTCTCTCTCCCTCTCCCTTCCTCTCTGAAATAAAATTTTAAAATCCTACATATCAAGTTAAGGCTCTTGTCTCTATGTATAGAATTAAATAATGAATGAAATGCCTGGTATAAATTTTTATAAGCTACTAAATTTAAATCCAATATAGCCATTAACTTAACATGTAACCACAGTTAATTTCAAAGTTTTACTTGTCTTACCAAAACAATTTAGTTAACAATTCAAAACCACTAGGAGAAATCCATAAAGGGTCTGCCATGTTGCAACTATTAACTAATGAATGTGAACAATCAACACATAATAACTAGGCATCATAATCATATTTTGTACTTCACAAACTAAAAGAAATTATATTAGCCCTCTCAATGACTAAATCAAAATAATTTCAGAAACACCAATATTTCCAATTTCTTTTCTGACAGATCCACAGGTCTACAGAGGACAATCGAATACATTAATGCTTCCCATTTTCCTCATCTTAGGTCAGTAACAAGGCTGCCTCTTCCCACGCTGTGCCCCTACCTCCCCCCTATCAGACATACAACAACTTCTGAGGTAAAAAAGGTCTTTTTCTATTCTCTCCCTTAGTCCAGCTATACAATTTTTCACACTCAGTTACTTCACAAGTGATTTTAAGCTATCCACTATCCAATTCCTGGCCGAGGGTCCAAAATAAGGAGGTACACAAACTATTAAAACCTTAAGGTAACCGCTCTCTTTAAAAACTAATAATTGTGGTGTTCTGTTTTATTTTAAGAGAGAGAGACTAGGATGGTGGTGGCTTTGGAGGAAGTGAGGAACAGCAGCCCACTGGGGATGGAGTAGGCAGAGAAGAGACAGCCGGGAGACAATAAGGAAGAAGAGAAAGGCAACAGAGGAGTGTGCACATGGATGGTGTATTTCTCTATAAAGCAGCTCAAGCACCGCCGAACAGGACAGTTCCTGCACAAGTAAGTGTCCCAGGAGCTCGGCCCTGCATTAGGCAGCCCCACCTTTTACAAATTAGGCAGGGGCAAACTGATTTTCAAAATAGTATAATTATTTAAATCAATCCCAAAGACCCCACAGAGGCTATTTCTAACTCCTGTACTTATTAAAATGAAATAACTTCTAAACTTTTTACAATTCCATTTACCCAAGAGAAGCAATTTTTACAGGCTCTGAATACAGGCTGAAGTAAAGAAAACTTAATACTGTACATATATTATGCTAATTCTAAAGCTGCAAAGCTTTACTTACTGACCATTCTAGCTATTGTAAACGAACATTACAATTTTTTAACTGAAAGAAAACTACACAGCCTGCTATAAAATTGCTTAATTTTAAAAATGTAGGTTGAGCTAAAGTACAAACCTGTTGGAATTTCTGTACACACACACACACACACACACACACACACACAATGTTTAAGAAACACAGACAAAACAAAATATAGTAAATACTTCTATCCACTTACAAGATCTTTATCAAATGGTACAGCTGGGTAAATGAGAACAGAAAGTTAAGAGAAGTCATTACAATATACTCTTGAACAACATGGGTTTGAACTGTGCAGGTCCACTTACACAGGGAAGAAAAAAATCCACACAGTGGTAGACCTTGCAGTTCCAACCATGATGCTCAAGGGTTAGCTGTGTTCTTCTTTAACTCACATGCTCACGGTGATAATATATAGCATATTCAGGATGCTTTGAAATGCTATTACAAATACATTTGTTGAATCAAAAAAAAAAAAAACCTATACAAAAATCAAAAAAGTTTCAGATCCAAATTAGTAGTGAAAAAATATGAGTAATTTTGCTTCACACTTAATGATCATCCCCCTTTCCTCAATTACTGGTTTTACTTACCAGATAGATAGATACACATCCACACTCATATACATATAAACATACTGATGCATATATTACAAACACAAATTTCTTAGCAAAAAACAAAAAATAGAAAACCCAATCTTAATGCTAAGATCACTGTAAGGCAGTAACTTAAAGGGTGGTTTTTGTCACAATCAACTTGTTCTCAGGCCCAGTTTCTAGACTCAATGTAGGTAACACATGACAATTAAATATAGAAAGAAAATAACAATTGCCATAAAAAAAAAAAAGGCCAGGCACCAAATGAAAGGAAATTTCACAAAGTCAAAATACCCCAAATCAAAAGGCAAATAAAACTATATCCATCATTACCAGAAAGCATTTTTGTGCCACTTATATATGTCTGAGGTTCTATCATTGTTTCCATTAGTTACTAGTCCAGAATGTGCTCCCAATGGTTAACTACACACACTTACAATTTTTCCTGAGCAATAGACCCAATGCACTGATAGTTAATTAGTATTTTGGATTTTTGAGTTACAATGACTAGTCTACTATTTACTACCTTGACGCTAAGTGACCTACTGTAAGCTGCAATAATCTTTTGGTATAGAAAAAGTTTCTATCACTAGGGTTTTAATAAATATGAAGTGCCCTGAAATACTTTTTAAAGTCTCTATTAAATCTAACATATTCCCTTTTTTTTTCTATTTCTCTTGGAGATATTCACAAACAAAGATTCATTAGATACACTTTCCCATCCACACATTTTCTCACTATGACATTTCAGAAAAATACTCTCCTTTCCAGCTAAGCTGTTCCCATATTTACTGTTTTCCCATAAACTTTTAGTGGCACTGTTACACTAACAATGATAACAGCAGTTATCGCTTATCAAATGTCTCAGGATTTCCCCATTTTATCTTCACATCAAACCAAGGAGGTTGATATCATCATCCCCGCATCACAGAAAGTGAACAGCACAGTGCTTGGTACACAGGTATGAGAGAAATCTTTTTGGAAGGGAGCTTAAATAATTAGACCAAGGTCGCACACTCAACTTAAGTGGTTGTACTGATATCCAATCCAGGGGTCAGGCCCCAAAGCTAATGCTTTTGCCCCCCTATCCAACATGTGTCTTGGGCCTTGAGAAGAGAAGAACTAAAGGTAAGTAATAATACCGAATAACAGCTACCATTTATTTGGCACTTTATTAGGTGTTGGGCACTTCTGATTGTTAACACATTAACTCATTTATTCCTCATAACAACTTCAGCAGGGCACTATTATTTATTCATATTCTACAGATGAAGAAACGGAGGCAGAGGCACAGAGTGAAGTGATTTAGCCATAGTCACAAGAGCTAACACAGGGCATGCCAGGTCTGAGCCAATGCAGACTGGCTCCGGCTCCGGCTCCAGCTCCAGCTCAGATACTCTCAACCACTGCCATGCTAAAACCTTCCCTGCACTTGAATTGCAAGACATCAGAACTTTAAACCTTTTTAGCAATATTACTAAATTATAAGCTTTTGTACTTTGACTAATTGAGAGAAAACGGGAGCGCTTTCCTAAGCATGCGCACCAGACTTATTTACAGGATATGCCCCCGGTGATTAGATCACCACTAGCACACTGTTCAGGAAGTCACACGCTATAAATCTGGTTAAGAGCCCCCAGCCCATCTCTCTCTACACCCGCACCCACACCCACCATGCAATGGAAGACACAGCGATGTCCCAGCGCAATCTTCTATAAGATAAATGTCACTCTGGAAGTATCCAAGTGTGCATCGTCCCCTCTCTCTCCTTCCCAACACCATAAAAAATACCACAAAAGGAATGAATGAATCAAAGCTACTTAAAAATCATAACAAATGTCCAATGATAACTACAAATTTAAATGAGAGGGGAAAAATGCAAAATTCTCAGTTTTGCAACTTGTCCAAATTCTACATTCAAAACCCACTAGGCCTCTGTGAAAGGCTCAATTCCTAGACCAGCTCATTATCATAAATGTCCCTTGAAGGGTGCGGAGAAAAGCCCAATTTTGCCTCCAATTCCACATACCTTGATATGCATATTTATCACAAGAATCATTACTCTTACATTATTCAGTTATTGGGCTTTCTACCCTAATGCCTATAAATATGACAGTGTGTTTAATTACATAAACAAAATATTATGCGTGGGCTTAATGTCTGTATATAAAAATGTAACATACACAGAAAACAAACATCCAGGACAGGACTGGACCTGGAGGTGCTGAGAACCTGACACAATGAGAACAGGAACTAGTTAGTGCGGCTCCCTCCATTGACATCGTAAAGTTGCCACATTTTCTGGGCTCTCTTTTGAATTAATGTGGCATCTGTTCCAAGTACAGCATGCTAACATTTTACTAAGAGATATTTTCATTCTACATTTGTATCTGGTTTGCTTATTACTTGAACTACTGTTTTATTTCAGTGGTCATTGCTTTATACCAACTTGTCAACCGGCTTCCCTAATCTGTCTCCCCCGAGCACAAAAAGGGTGGGGAGGAACCATCAGCTTAAAACCCTCTAACAGCAATAATTACAACACGCTTTGCATATAGATGAAATAAAGAAAATAAGCAGCACGACGATTTTTGCAGGCTTTTTAGTATTGGGTCCTGATAAGTTAGCAGCATCTGTTCCTTTCAGAGAGAGAATTCTTTGCTCTGAGGTACTGAAGGGCCGGGGGGAGGGGAAAGGAAGAAAAGTAAACAAATACGAAATAGGATAATTCAAGTTAAAAGTTTGGTCGCCGTGAAATGAGGATCTCAGTAATTTTCACGTACCCAACTCCATCGGGTGGTAACTGCCTTTGGAGGCGTCCTCAAAAAACGCTGCAGCAAAAAGCCAAATACAATCAGTTGTGTTTAACATGCATGCTGCATACTCCCCAGTGCTACGTCACATCAGGCCCAGAGAAGACGCTTACCAAGCTGTCCTGCGGTCTACAAACTGCCCCACAACAGCGAACGGGCACTTCGCGGAGGGAGTGGGAGCTGTCCGGGGGCAGCCTTTCCCCTTGGTCAACTCTGAGGGAAACAAATACGGCTTAGACTTCTGTCTGTTAAGCTCACCTCTCTCAAGGCCTTTACTCTCAATCTTCCAGCCCTTCTCAGAAAGGAAGGCGATTTCTTTAAAATTAAAAAGCTACAAAAGAACACTCCAACTCAAAAGCCCCACACCTCGCACCAACTGTCCTCCAGATGTCCCTTCGCTTCCTCTTCTGTGGGTCATGGCCTGGCCAGAGCGCCGGTCTCTAAGCGGGTGCACCCACCCAGGGGAAGGAAGGAAGGCAGCCACGGGGAAAAATTATTACAACTTATATTTTTTAATCTCATCCTTTTTTTAAATTTCACATTAGCTGTGCATTTTATAACATTCGTAAAGTGCTAGGTTCAGAAAATTTTGTATAAATACACATTCGCTGGTGGCCATAATTTTTTAAAGTTTGGAGACCGAAATTAAAATAAGAGTCAGGAAAATTAGGCTCTGACACTAATTTACTCTAATTCTTGTCTCTGCCTCAGTGTTGCCATCCATGATGTGAATCGCTTGAGCCCTTTATACACACTTATAAGACTATTATAAGAAATAGTAAAATACTGTAGGGCATGGTCTGAGCCACACAAAATGGCAAACACTTATGAATGAGAAATACTCCTAATTTGGCTTGTTAAAACTCTGACTATGCTACAGTTTAAATAAACTGCTATGCCCTAACAGAGTCCATTCTTAGAATTTAAAGGCCAGGCACTTTACTGAATTTAGGTCTAAAGAAGCATAAAGCACCTTAGATACAGAGAGTGCATTTCTAGTATTAGAAAGACATTTAAACACACACACACACACACACCAAAAACCTTATATAATAAAAGTTATTATCTATGAAATAAATTTAATTTAAAAATTATAAAGGTGAATTATAATTAATAGCCTTAATAACAAGTTAAAACTCTCAAAGCCAGAATAAGGAGATTATATTTAATGCAGTTAAATAAGGCCACAAGTGTGTCTTTTGTATACTAGTATAATGCCAGGGGGAAAAACCAAATCACTGGCACTTGATAAATTACTGGCACGTCCAATAATTTACCTTGGTTTTTTTGGTTTTTTTTTTTTTTTTTTGTGTGTGTGTGTGTGTGTGTGTGTGTGTGTTTTAACTGCTTTTTAAAATGCTGGTTTAGCCCTAGCCAGTTTGGCTCAGTAGATAGAGCATTGGCCTATAGACTGAAGGATCCCAGGTTCGATTCCAGCCAACGGCACAGGCCTGGGTTGCGGGCTCGGTCCCCAAAAGGGGTCATGCAGGAGGCAGCCGATCAATGATTCTCTCTCATCATTGATGTTTCTATCTATTCCTCTGCCTTCCTCTTTAAAAAAAAATCAAAAAAAATATATTTTAAAATAAATAAATAAAATGGTGGCTTACCAGTATAGCATTTGGTGATGGTTGAGTAAGGATAGGGATGGGGGTGAGGTCAGCCAACATTATCACACATTAAGAGGTGAGTACCAGGCCTAATTCCTATGTAGGATATCTGTATGCTGATTAAGCAGTACTGGTTTGAGTTTCTATTATATAAAACATTACAAGTGTTTTCTTAGTTTTAAAACCCTATTTTACTTTATAAATATTGAATTAATGATGCCTTAAAACACAGAAGACAGACTACCAGTTAAAATTTTTTTATCTGAAACCACCTCTTCATAACTAGCTGTCAAAATAACCTAGAATTTAATTCTGAAAATGATGCCTCCTAAATTACTTGTGTAGGACAGAAAACACTGTTGTCATTTTAAATTGGTTAACATTTTTTAAAGTTTGAAGAATAATAATGATCATCTCTAAGTCATTCGGTACAAATAAAAAATACTCAAAACGATTTTTGGCCATAGGTAATAATCATTCTAGGGCATTACATTTATCATCTTTTTTTTTAGCGTTAACACTATTTACAAATATTCCCCTTCCCCTCGCTCCTCACCTCTGGCCTTCACCACACTGTTGTCTGTGTCCGTGTAGATTTATGAACCTTACCCACCTCTCTCTTCCAACTCTACTCTAACTTCCTACCTGAGCCTTATTTTTTTAAAAAATAGCAAGTTTTAAAAATAGCTATGTGAAAAAGTAAATTCCAAGTATTATGGTATAATTCTATTTTTTTTTAAATACGTATTATACATATTGAAATGCACAAGAAAATTTAAAAGAAGAATGAGAAAGGGATAACTAACTTTCTACTTTATATATATCTATATTGCTAGAATTACTTTTATAACTCTGAAAATAACTTATAACATTTCCTAAGAGGATATACTTATCATCAAGTCCTCTCAAATGTTATTAGCTATGTAATACTAATTGAAATAGTCAATGTAAACTACATATTTGCAACTACTAAGAAAATGTATAAAATAACCTACCCTGCTAAAGTGCTCAACTCCCAACCTTTAAGAAATAGACAGGAGCCCTGACTGGGTGCCTCACTTGGCTGCAGCGTCATCCAGTACACCGAAAGGTTTCGTGTTTGATTCCTAGTCAGAACACCTTTGGTTCCAGGTTTGATATCCAGTTGCTGTCTGTCTGTCTGTCTGTCCCTCTCCGCTTCCCTCCCTTCCTTCCTCTCTCTCTAAAATCTGTAAAAATATACCCTCATGTGAAGATTTTCTTTAAAAAAAAGAAAGAAAGAAAAGAAATAGACAGTAGACAACATCCCTGCTAGGCACTGTGCTTGGTGATGTGCAAATCCCAAATGCCTTCATTTCAATTCCATTCCAATGCATATAATTTTTAAAATATTCAACTTAACCCAAACACAATCAACATGAAACAATCTCAAAATGTCACTTCTTTGCTATGGCCATTTCAGTAAGTTGAAAACATAGTTTAGTACAGCATTATGACTTAAGAGGAGAGGCTCTGGAATCAAACTTGGACTTGAATTTAGATTGTATCATTTGCTATCTACATAATTCCAGGGAAGCCTTTATTTCCTCATCTGTAAAATGGGAATACTAGTAAATCCTCAGAATATTGTTATGAGGATTAAAATTAAATGAAATCCTATATGTGAAAAGGCTTATTAGCACAATACATAATACTCAGTAAATATTAAGGTAATATTATTTTTAACTAGTGGCCTGGTGCACAAAATTTGTGCACGGGGGAGGGGAGGTATCCCTCAGCCCAGCCTACACCCTCTCCAATCTGGGACCTCTTGGGGGATGTCTGACTGCCGGTTTAGGCCCGATCCCTGTGGGAAGTCGGACTCCCTCTTACAATTCAGGACCGTTGGTTCCTAACCACTCACCTGATCACACCTAACCACTCTGGCTGCCGGCCTGCCTGCCCTCAACTGCCCTCTCCCCCCCATTCTGGCCTGCTCACCTCCAACTGGCCCCCCACCGTCCTGTTCACCACTAACTGCCTCTGCCCAGCCATCATGGCTTTATCTGGAAGGACATCCGGAAGGTCCCCAGGTCTAATTAGCATATTACCCTTTTATTAGTATAGGTATCATAACAACAGGTAATCATAAAGTACGAAAACTGTTCACAACTTGCCAAACATTTGAAGTCTTATATCTACATTATTTCTCTAAGAACAAATATACATATTTGTGTAAGATTATATATTAACATATAAAAATGTTTTTCAGCATGCATATAATTAAAACTTTTCATTACAACACATCAATACATTTATATTTGTGTGTACATACACACACACACACACACACACACACACACGAGTCAGCACATACTGTTAAGAACTACGCTGTAAATATGTTAAAAACTTGTCTACTGGCCATAGTGGTGGTGGTGGTGTGTATGTGTGTGTGTGTGTGTGTGTGTGTGTGTGTGCAAGGGGCGTTCAGATCACCAATTATGTTTCTAAATCATATATTTAAATTTTTAAAAAATATTAACATTAACATGGCATGAACAAATATCTTAAAATCCAGCCGTCTATGAATTAAAAACTCCATTGATGTATACTATTCTAGTCTATAAAGTACATTCATGAGTATTACCTCATCTAATCCTTTTAACAGCACAGGGAAGCAGGCTTTTACCATTCTGCCCATTTTACCACTGAGAAAACTAAATCCCCGCCAGGCTGAATTCCCCAAGAGTGCACAGCTAGTGACAGGCCCGGTCTTCTGACATCACCACAACTGTTTCATTACATTGGCCTGGGACATTTCATTTTTTAAAAAGACAGAAAATTGTGCTCAGTAATTTAGGCGTGTCAGAGGACTCCACAGGGAATTACATGTCTGTCAGATGTACTCTCGCTTCCTCTCTTTATTTCCAACTTTAGTATTTCAGGAATTTCACAAGTACATGTAACTATAAAATGTAGATAAAGAGAATTCACCTAAACCTGATATTTCCTGCAGTGGCCAATTAATACCAGAGACCACTTTCCCCTTATATTTAGCCCGTTGTACTTAACCTCTTTGTAATGATTCCATTTAATATTTCATTTTAATATTAGGTCCTGAAAAGACAAGCTACTATAAAATAAGTTTAACCATTTGTAATGTAACCTGCATATCGGACCAGACTCTATAAATTCTGACACACCTAAAAATTCTATATAATGTCTAGTATACAAACATTAACAAATTTCAGTTCATATTTATGAGGGAGGAAAAGGTTAGTGTTGTTATAGTTATTATAGTGGTTTGGTTTGTTATGTAAACAAGTACTTTAATAATTACTACAAAAGTAGTTTTCTTAAATGAATACAGCAGCTCTCAGCAATAATATCCCAGGAACTCCGCACAAGGGAAAAAGCTGGAGTAGACACCAGCCAAGCAGGTAAAGAAGGCATTTCCCTGATTCTGCATACACTCACACTAAGGCACGTGGAAGTTAGGCTTACTTTTTTCAGTACTCTCAGGTGTCCCTTTCTCTTCTCAAAAACCAAAAAGGGACCATCCAGGGAGATAAAAATATCCTACAAATTCAAGAGCCTAAAAGAAGTCAGAGCAGCCTGAGAGAAAAAGACTGTAAAGACATACGATTTTTTTTTTAACCTACCATTTCAAGTACAGCCCACAGACTTGAAACTACATTTTCTTTCTGGGGCTGCTCACTGGCCTCGATTACATCAATTCTGTAACACTGTGAACTGTGGTGATAGATTGGTTCATGCCTCTAAACGCAACAGAATTTTCCCAAGGTTACACGCTGTGATGTGAAGAACATTTTTGCAGCATCTTATTTTCATTAATCAATGAGTCTGGATATTCTACCAGTGCAAACATTATGAATAAAGAAATTTTCATTATCGTCTAAACTATCCAAAGTCAACCAAAGGCTGTGGTACAATAGCAACAAGTACTGAGTAGGTAGAACTGAATCTGGTTAAAATGCTGCTGTTGCTACTACTGGTTGGTTGTCTACTTTGGTCATGTATTACATAGGGAGAAATTAAGGTGCAAAGACATTTTATTTATGGCAAAAAAATTCTAAGAAATCGCCACATCATTATCATAGCACCAAAATCTCAAGGTCTTGTTAGAACAGCCTGGGCTTCTGATCAAATAATATAAAACAGGAAAAAAAATGTAAAGCATTGTATTTTTAAAATAGCAATAACCACTGCTTACTGCTGCTGCTGCCAATTCTAAACATTTACTGAGCCTTTATTATGTGCCAGGCACTGTGCTAAGCAGTTTCACAGATTTTAACATTTAATCCCCTACAACAACACTCTGATATTAGTTAAAAGTATTAGAACTCTCAGAAGAACAGAAATTTAAATTTGATAAATGATAATATAAGCAAATTATTAAGGAAACTTTACCTTTTTTCTGACTTTCAGACTATAGCTTTGAGTATTAAGTTTACACTAAAACCACATTCATTTTCAGGACTCTGTCTTCTATTCAAAGAATACTGTACTTCAAGATGCTGACATTTATTACAGAAGAATACAAAGAAACTCTGAGTGTAAATGCTGGCACACATACAAGAAAACAAACCCTTCCATCCAACTTCACCTAATAACTGACCCCGTGCAAAGAACAGAGAACAGCATATACATATCAGGCCCTACAAATACCTATGGACTTCTAATGCCCATACTATCATTCAGTAATGCTATAATTACAGAGAGACCTATATCATCACAGACAAAAAGAATTTATACTCGCTAAGTTTTGAATATATATACACATACATAAAATGTTACTTTACATGCAAATCTTATAGTAGCTAATAAAACAACCAACTAATCTAAGGTGAGCTAAAACACTCGGATGTTTTTGAAGATTCACTTTAGGGTATCAGCAGCATCATAATCATGACATTAGCAATCAAACTTTACTTAGCAGAAAGTTCTTATAAGCTTGGGAAGCAATGTATAAAATGGAGTAAACAAGAGAGAAGGGTTCCCTGTGCTGTTTAAATCAACTACAGGTCCCAGCATGCAACACTCTAATCTGGAGTTAGGCTAAAAAAATCACAATGCATCCTGGGACTTGTAGTAAGTAAACCACTTCACTGTACCACAGTTAAGTTTCAACAAAATCTGAACTATCTAGCACAATTTGACTAGGTCTTATTATCATGGTTAGTCAAATTCAGATCTCATTTGTTTTTTCTCTGCTCTGGCACAGTTTCTTTAGCACATAATTTAAAAAGTTATCAATTTATATTTAACTCAACATTTTCACATTAGAAAAACCTTACACAAGGTAAGTACATAAAAGGAATGCTTAAAAAGCAAAAAGTTTGATATAATTAAACTTTAATTATAGAGTTTAAATTATAATTTAAAATTATATTTGAATACATAATTTTTGAAACAATTTTCTCAAAGTTTCCTCGGATCAGTTTTAAAGCTCTCTATCCCACTCCCAAAATAAAAGATTTTTAATTGTTTTACCAGGTTTCCTCTCAACAGTCTTTCAAGTTATGTTTCATAAATGTTTTTTCTTAAAGAAAATTCTTATAAGAAAACACTTCCCATACACTCTAATACTGCCCACTAGGATAGCAATTTTGTGTATTACTGTTCTTACAGTAATACATACACGTAACACCATCAGATACACCAAAAAAACACAGTAAGTTCCTCACTTGTCCTCACTCAAAATTTACTCCCTCGACTTTCACCCTTCATATCTCTCTCTCTCTCTCTCTCTCTCTCTCTCTCTCTCTCACACACACACACACACACACACACACACACACATACACACCTATTTCTAGAAAGAAAAAAATATTCCAACTACAAACCCATCTCTCAGCCACTGACCTCTTCTAAAAACACAAAGATTTCCATTAAAACTATCAATAACATGCCCAACCCCAAGCAGGTAACTTGGAGCTGCAATCTGTTTATTCAGATTCTACACATCCTCCCCCCCCCCCATTTTTTGCAAGACTGAAGGAGGAGGCTGGGAAAGAACCAAGTGCAATCTGCATCAGGAGGCCTAACACAGGTGGTGGGTTATTTTCAGGCAACCAGCACCTTCACAAACATGCTGCGGAATACAATCCAAGAAATTCCTAACAAGAAAAGATAAGCTGGCAAACAAATTTAACACAATCCAGCTAAAAATCACCTGCAACACATGCTACTACATTTCACCATAAAAGTGACAGGCTACAACAGGATCTGAAGCTTCATCAATACAACATACTGTCCATAAGGCCAGAGATAGCTGTTGCCATAGTTACTATCACCCACTTTTATCAGGAAATTATTGTCATTACTCTGAAGTTTTTGGTACTTATTTAAAATAAAAAAAATTAAAAAAAAACAGTTTAGGGTTCTAACTGTTAATTGAGTGAAAAAAAATCAACTCCTGTTTGATTTGTAAGTATGCTGCCTTTAGAAATGCACATGGTTAACAATACTTGGATCTGCAGCAGGAAAAAATCAATTCCTTTCTGCTGCTCCTTCTCCTCAAGTACTGACAGTTTGTATTCTCAATGCAGCCAAAACAATAAAACAAAACCCATCTTTTTGGCTTCTGTGTTTAAGTCATTTTTCTCCCCGAGGCCCACAACCAGAGTCAAAGCCTAGATCACCAACCTGTTAGGCCCCACCCCCTTCCCATCTCCACATGACCGGTTCACTTTTTTGTCCACTCACTTAAAAAGGCAGAACACTTCCGTAGAGGATTCCAAAATACAGGAAAAAATAGTTTCCTTCCATGAGACCTGCTCACTATTTTTTTTGAAAGGGGTGGGGTGGGGCTTGCAGTGTATTGGAAGGAGAGAGAAATGGAGGAGTATTCAAACTTCCCAATAAATGTCTATGGTAAGAAAGTTGCTTTAGAAAAACCCAAAGGATGGCTGAACCTCACATTTTAACTCTAAAAGGAAAGAGTTCACACCACCACCCGAGTTTAAGACTGAATTGATAGACAAGTAATATAAAAGTTATTTTTAAAAGTCTATTTCAACATTCTTACAAAAGATAACTGTTCAAAAATTTAATATAGAAGAATTACATTAAAGCCTATAAAATTATACGGCCCTATATACACACAAACGCATAAAAAAGAAAGCATATACTATTTAACAAATACTTAACTTATAATAAATTTAATGCAGTTTTAACAAATTACCTCTTCTTAAAAAAAAATCTCAAGGCAGCAAAATTACACACCTGGTAAAGTTAAAGTGATCAGAATATTTTGCTATGCTCCTTAAGAATACTTAGGAGCCTGCAAAAAATGCCCATGTACAAAAGTTCTTGAAAAGTTAACATAAATCATTAATATTTCCCAGCACAGATTAATATGAAGACTCAAACATGTTTCAAGAAATGAGCTCTGAATATAGATATAAAGGAATTCTGTCAAAGGTTAGAGACCTAAAACTTTAATCTCTTCCTTTTCTTCTTTTGAATAGTAATTAAATACAAAAGCCTTCAGCAATAAGATACTAAGGATACAAAATTTAAAAGCACATTAATATAACCTTAACTTCAGTATTTCAAGAAAAGCTTTAAGTATTCACTGTCTGTGGAATGGAAAAGTTAATATCACCCTGAGCAGTTTCATTTTTATCTAAACAGTTAAATGTTTTTCTCACTATTCACAGAAGCAAGTTTCTATATTTAATTACTAATTGTGGTTATTTCATAAAGAACAGTCACTTCTAAAATTTAAGATAAGCTCATAAGCACAGGGACTTCTAATTATCTATATTTTATTTTATTTTGGTCAAAATTTGTGAACATGCTATTAAGAAAGCCACAGCTTAGGCTCTGAGTGTTAAATTCTTTGTGTTATTTTTACACAAAAATACTCCTCTAGGATTTCAGTAGTCATTTCCTCATGCATCCCTCTAAAACAGAAAAATATATATAAATATGTACTTAATACTAATGCACACAAGGACACATCTTTTACACTTTCAAACAAGTTTAAAAGATTTAGTAAAAATTTTCCCCAAAGTTAACAGAATCAATCAAAACAATCAAAACCTCAACAGTGACATCTGTTACTCTGTGTGTTGTCAAAAGTCTACAGAAGAATTGAGCATTTAAATATTCACTAAAATCAACTACTAACGCATCAATGGGGAAATGAAGAAAAACTTTAATAGGGGCTACACATTTCACAAGATCTACAAAAGGAAAAGTGATCTTTTTCTTGAATTATGAGAAACTGCCTAGGCAGCATTTTTTAAACAAAGCTTCAAAACTGTAACAAAGAGCTTTTTGGTAACCACAGCAGTATTTAAAAAAAAAAAAAAAGAAGAAGAAGAATCATAAGGTGTTTGGGGTGCACTTTTAATGCATTCATTTCCCAAATGATATGGAGAAAGTTAACATTTTAAAGACAGACGCTTCTGTCCATGCATTAATTAGTAACCTATCTCAACAACTTAACATCTGCATGGCTGCTGACAATTTACAAAGAACTCATGCATGTATTATCTCACTTGATCTTACTTAGAAAAAAAAAAGTACAGCATTATGCCTAGAAAACAGACAAAACTCAAAGCAGGTTTATCAAATTTTCTACACATTCCTAAGTTTTTAAACTTTGACATAAAACTTTACAAGCCACCAAGTAGGATATTTCCAGCGATAAATCAATTCACCTAATACTAACAAGAGTTTCAAATGACCATGTGCTATAAATGCTAGGAAACTACTTTTATCTCTACGGAGTTTATTGTTAAGTGTTACTAATGGACATATCATCGGCAGTGATCTATACCCACAGATATAATTTTACTTATACTTCAAGAATCTCAGTCTTTGGAGGCCAATTCAAATACATCAACCATATGCATTTACAAAGCCAATTGCCTAAGAATTTACTTATTGGGATAACTGTGCACAGATTTGAGAAAAACATAAACACAAAAAAGTGTAAAATGTTCTCCATACAATATCTCCCTTTCCAAAATCTCAAGTACTCTTCCAAAATCTCAGGTACTACTTCTATTAATATTATAAGGATGATCACAAAACGTCCCCATTCATACCAACTACTTTTGTTTATAGCCATTGTACATACTAAAGACTAATTCCTCTTCAAAGTAATTCTAACAGCATTCTGTAACTAGCACGGCCATCCTTAAGATAGCCACAATATGAAGTCTACTTTATGTAATATTGTAAGTAAAAAGCAGTCCAAGATTTCTGTTTTCAATACCATGTGTAATTTAACAACGTAACTTTTTAGTGAACTTACTCAAAATCTTTCTGGAACTTTAGGATGTTAATCCTGTTGCTGAGTTGAAGCTAAGAAGAGCTATAATAAATAGCAAGACCCTCAAAATTCAGGAAATTTGCTTTATCTTGCAGTAGCACCTCCTGCTGGATAGCATTTAGAGCTCTCCATGTAAGCAGAAGAAGAATGTTATCTGGGGCAACTCCTTCCAGAAGATGGAATAGGAAAAAAAGGATGGACTCTTCAAAACTAAAAGAAATAGGGCCCCGTCCATCACTTCAACTCTTAAAAATAAAATCTGGCATAGGGTATAAGTCTTTCTTTAACCTATTACTGTTCCAGAACCATAAAGACCTGCCTAAGTCCATCGTGCAAAATGCTTAAAGAAAGCTTGTAAAATTACTTTAAAACCCATCAAAAGCACTCAGGCAAAAGATTATTATGGCCAGGCAAGCAATGCCAGTCATATTGCAAATACTGTTATATTAACAAAAGCAAAAGTCTGACATAAAAAGAAAAGCACCATAAAAAAAAGAATGTTTTTAACATGTTAGCCAGAAGTTTGTGTTTTGAGAATTTTCTGCACTACTACTACGCTCTTCACTTAAGGATAGTTGTATACCTCCAGGAGTTTTAAGTACATTTTTTTTTTTGCAAACATGAGTACACATTAAAAAAAAAAAATCCCCTTTGCCATCAAAAGCTATTCCTGAGATTTTAAAATACATTCTTCAGACATTTTAAATAGCCCCTACAGCTCATTTTAATTAAGCCCATGATGTAGGTCCCATATACAAGTGGAGACAGAAAAAAAAAAAGGCAGGAACTTACCAAAATCAAAATGAAAACAGTGTTTCCAATAAAAATGGAGTAACAGTTTCCTACAAAACCGTGAAACCAAGTAAATTGTGAAACTTAAAAAAAGGGGGAGGGGGGAGGGGAGGAAGGGGAAAACTAGCCTTCAAAACCAAAAGAAAAGCTGACCTATTTATTCCTACTGCCCAACCAGGAGTGAATACCCAAATGTAAACAAACAACACGAACACTGAAAAGTGCACTTAGGTCTGAGCCCCAATTTTAGTTTCTCCACCGGGCCCTCCATGAAACTGCAGATGTTGAAGAGAACCCTCTATAAAAGGAGATATATTCCGGCTCTCTGCCCTAAAGAACCCCTATAAAGTGTGCCTGGGAAAAGGCTTCCTTCCTAGAGTGCACACACTGCTTTGGAAGAAAAAAAAAAAACTTTCACCAGTCCAAATTAATCTGATTCTAATATTCAGCGATCAATTATTAATATACAAATGTTCTTCCTTCTCTCAAGTCCCCGGCTAAAGCATCCACATTCCTAACACCTAACTATTAAAAAAAATGAACACAGCTCCGCTCCCCGGGGCTTCTGGGGCAAATCTCTGAAATCCAAAAACACAGCCGCAAAGTTCACTGTCAAGGCCGGCGCTGAGGCCCACACAGGCCCGGACCCTCAGCCCTCGCGTCTGAGACGCCAGAGAGAGCCATTCCAGGCAAAAAGACATCGTCTAAAAACAACACGGCGTGGACGTGCAGAGGGAGAACCCTCTACTTGGGAGACCTAGACAAAGAATATTTCCACGTAGGACCGGCACGCGATGACACCGGATTCATCAATGAAAACAAAAACCTGCCTCCCCTTGAGCAGCCCTGCACCCTCATCTCCACAACTCCACTACTTGGAGATCACTCCCGGCACCTCTGCACCCCGCAAAACCGAGCGTGTGGCCTTTTCTCCCTTCTCCGGAGGGTTTGGGGGTGCGAGCCACGGACAAAGTTGAAAGGAGACGTTCTTCCCCCGGGGGGCCCAAATCTCGGCATCCACCCCTCCCCTTGCCAGTGCCACCTTGCTGCTGCTGCTACCCACCATCGCGACCGACCGCGGCCAAGGGAGGAGAGGAGAAGAAGAGAAGAAAAAAAAAAAAAAAAGAAAAAAAGAAATCCTAACAGCACCGCTCAGCAGAATAAAAGAGACCAAAGAGAGGATGGCGAGAAGTGTGGGGAACTGCGTGCACGGCGGCGGGGCTGGACCAAACGGAAAGAGTCCCGCTCCGCGCGCCCCTCCCCCCTCCCCCCGGCGGGGGCGCGGGCGGGCGGCGGGCGGCGGGCGGCGGGGGAGGGGCGGCCCCTCTCGGAGCGGCCTGCCGGCCCGGCCCGGCCCGCGCGGGTCCCGGGGCGCCCTGCGGCCGCGGGCGGCGGGCGGCGGCGGGGGCGAGGGCGGGAGGGCCGGCCCCGGGGTGAGGGGTGCAGGCCGACTCTCCAGAATAACAAGTTGCAGAAGAAGAAGAACAAGAAGAAGAAGAAGAAGAAGAATAAGCGGAATTTCCCCAACGCTTCCCCGGCCACCCAAGACAAATGCACCAACACACACACACACACACACACACACACACACACTCGGGCCCGGCGGCGTCAGCAGCCGCAGCTTTTTTTTTTTTTTTTTTTTAAACCACAGATCCCTCAGTCACCCAACAAGATGGTTTTCCCAAAAAAAAAAAAATAATCAAATAATCATAATAAAACTTCCCCCCGACAGCATCCCAGGGAGGTAGGGGGGGGGGAGGGCGATGAAAGCGCCGAGACGACCCTCCCCGGGCGGAGGGGCGGCCGAGGGGCGGCCGAGGCCCCGCGCCCCCCGCCCCGCCCCGCCCGCGGCCCCCGCCGCGCCCCCCGCCGGGACCCCGGGCCGCCCCCTCCCCGCCGCCCCCCCCCGGCGCGCCGCCCCGGCCACCCGGGGGCCCCGGCCCCGCACTCGGCGCCCCGGCTCCCGAGGCGGCTCGTAAACTTACTTCCAATTTATCCTGGGGAGGGGCGGAGGGCAGAGGGGAGGAAGAGAGGGGGAGACGCGGTTTTCCCATTGTCTTTTTTTTTTTTTCCTCTCTCTCTAAAAAAAAAGGGGGGTGGGGGGGGAAGGAATAGGAAGGGCACACAGGGGGGCGCCCCGAAGGGGAAGTTATGGCTCAAATCTCAAGTTGACTGCGGGGTCCTGGCGAGAAACAGCCCCCCCCCTCCCCGCCTTCACCCCCTCCCTCCCACACACCCCTCCCCTCCCCCCACAACAAACTCCAGGCAGGCAGCCCCTGTGCCTCCCCTAGACAAACACCGGAGACAAGACAGAGAGAGCGAGAGCGAGCGAGCGGGGGGGAGAGGGGGAAGGGGAGGGAGGGGACGAGAGCTACTCCAGAAAAAAAAAGAGAGAGAGAGAGAGAGAGAGAGAGAGAGAGAGAGAGAGAGAGAGAGGAGAGAGTGAGAAGAGAGAATGGAAAAGCTGGGATACTGCACCCTCCTGCTGCTGGCTGGCTGTCCCCCCTGGCAGCTGGAGGCAGGAACTCTGAGCAGGAGAAGCAGGAGGAGGAGGAGGAGGGAACTCTTCTTCATGGGGAGGGAGGGAGGGAAGAAGCTGGGGCTGCTGCTGCTGCTGCTGCTCTGGGCCTCTCGCACTTTTTAGTAGATATTAGTGTGTTAAAATGGTAGGTTGTTCCCTTCTCCCTCCTCCTCCTCCTCCTCCTCTCCTCTCCCCCTCTCCCCCTCTCGCACTCACTCACTCACTCACTCTCTCTCTCTCTCTCTCTGGGCTGTTTCTTTCCTCCTCTTCCCCAGGCAAAGGGGGGTTGGGGAGGAGGGGGTGGGGGGGGGAGAGGAACTGGATCCTCCTCCTCCTCCTCCTCCTCCTCCAGGAGGGACACACTCGGGCTCCGGGCCGGAGTAGGAGGGGGGGGGGGAAATCAGAGCAGCGGGAGAGAAACTGTGGGAGACAAACAAGCCCAACTCTTCATCCTCCTCCTCCTCCTCCTCCTCCTCCTCCTCCTCCTCTCAGCAGCAGCAGCGAGCACCACCAGCCCATTCACCACCCGGCCCCGGGCCGCAGCACCTCCGCCGCCTCAGCCCGGGGATCCCTCCGCCCAGGCCCAGACACACTCGCCCGCGCGGGAGCCCGCCGCGCGGCCCCGCCGCCCCGCCGCCGCCGCCGCCGCCGCCGCCGTGCGCGCGCCCGCCCGCCGCCCCCGAGAGCCGGGCCAGGGGGACGGGGGCCGGGAAAGCGGGGACCCGGGCGGGCGGGCGGGGGGGGGGGAGCGCGGAGGCACCGGGGTAGAGAGAGGGGCGCCGCGGGGCGGGAGGGGGCCGCCGGGCTGAGGGGGAGGTACGGCGGCCGGCCCGGGCCCCCCCAATCTTCCTCCCCCTCACCCCCTCCACCCCGCGCCTCCTCCCCAAGCCCCCCCTGGATGCCCGGGCCGCCCCCCGCCACCCCCCCGGGGGCGACGGGGCGCCGGCGGGGGCCCGCGGCGGCGCTCGGGCGGGCGGACTACTTGACGTGTCGGTGCGGCGAATTTATTTCACTTTGCCTAAGGAACGGGGTGTGCTGCGGCCCCCATTGCCTAGGGAAAAAACCCGGATGTAAAGTGAGTGAAACTAAACTAGAGTGAAGTAGGGCAGCGGCAGCCAAACTCCGGTGCAGCGGCCGCGGCGGCGGCGGCGGCGGCGGCGGTGATGGGGCCGGGCTCGGAGCCGCGGCGGCCAAACTCCGCAATGATGAGGGGCCGGGGCAGCGCCGCCGCAGCTCGGCCCCGGGCAGCTGCAGCCCAGGCGAGGCCGGCCCCCCGCCCCAACTCCGCGGCCCGAGCCCAAGTCCCCCTCCCTCCCTCCCTCCCTCCCTCCCGCCGGCAGGCGCTTGCTTGCTTGCTTGCTTGCTCAGGGGCTCCGGAGCGGCCCCAACTCCCTCCGGTGCCACAGCAGTTTTAAGGGGTGGGGGGTTGGGGAGGAGGGGGGGGGGGAGCCGCCAGGGCAGGAGCGAGGAAGAAGCGACGGGGAAGCACTGCAATGAGGGAGCGTGGTCCAGGCAACAGTAGGAAGGATGCAACCTCAAGTCGAATGCAACATGCAATCCCCGGCCGCCGCTCACTCGCCCGCTCCCTCCCGCCCGCTCCCTCCCCGCGCCACCCCGCCCCCTTTCCAAATAACTACCCTTGAACCACTTTATTAGCCCAGCCGGGTCCCACCTTCGCCTCGGGGAGGGGCGGGGGACGGGGGTCCTTGGCTCACCTTTATTTATTGCCGCTTTCTTCCCCCCCTCTCCGTGGTTTTTTCTTTTTTTTTTTTTTAATTCCTAAGTTCTTTTGTTCTAAGGGGGGGAATGATGGCATTTACTTTTCCGCTTTGTGTGGCAGGGCAATCGCGGGGAGTCGGCCACGTATAATCCCGGCGGTTTGTCATATTTTATTAGTGAAAGTATTTTATGCCTAGTCTACCTCCAAGGACTGTAACATGGAGAACTGCAGGGAGGGGAAAGAAGAAGAAGAAGAAAAAAAACAACAACAGGAGAATTCTTGTTTGGAGAGGTTTCTTGGCAGGGCGGAAGGGGGAGAGGGCCTTTTATGTTTTGGAAGGGGGTTTATTTCGGTTTTTTTGAATCGATAGTTTTCAACTTACAGCTTAATGTTTTTTTTGTGTGTGTGTAGATAGGCTACTGAATTCTAAAATAATCCCAAGCCACCATAAGGAAGAAAGTCCAACATACTCGATTTAAAAAAAAAAAAAATCCTTAACTGGTCAGTGATACTATCTGTCCTGTGCAGCACGCTGGACTTAACATAGTGTCGGCCTTCGAATGTTAAATAACAATAAACCACGACCTCAACTGAATACAAATGGGGGTGGGGGTGGTTTTGTTTTTAAGGCTCAGCACTTTTGTAGCATCTGCCACTACGCATTTTCCAGGCATTGATTAGCCATGCAGCTCCCATAGGCATGGAAGTCCAGTGTTTGCAGATGAAGAGCAGCAGTGGTGAGATGATTTGCCCAAAGTCAAACTGAGGCATTGGCAGAACCCAGACTCTTAGTTATTACGAGTCTCGCCTTTTCCATTGAATAGTATTTCCTCCAGGAAGTAAACCAGTATTTCAAAATAAGTAGACATTCTTTACCTTCTATATCTCCACCAGAGGTGCTTTGAGATCCATGGAGATGAAGGTATTTTCTTCTGTGACCTGCAAAATTAAGTTTAGTTTCCCCAGGAAAAAGCAATTTTTAAAAATTCCGAATTCTTAAAGGTAAAGAACGAAAGTATAGGTTTCATTTGACATGTGTAGGCCATTTCATACTTTCATCTTTTTTTGTTGAAAAAAAAATTTTTCACAGCGGAGAAAGTGTGTAAGACTTGGAGAGGGAATATGAAAATCCCTATAAATGATTCAGGAAGCCTGGATGAACTCATAATGTTGTGAAACTAAACCCATAACGCAGGCAAGATGAATAACAGGAGGACGGGTTGGGCAGTAAGACCTGGCTTTACCATCTAGAGATAACTCTAATGTATTCAGATGAGAGAGGGAGGCGGGATTTCCAGCTGGACTAATAGTGTCATTTCAAACCAACCAGGGCTGTCAGAATTTTTTTCAGAGCAATATTGCTGTAGTGTTCTTTCTAGGGGAAAAAAAAAAAAAAAAGAGTTCAAAACATTTTCAGAGTTTCAGAGAAAAAAAAATTCAGAAGCCCAAATTGCACCTGAATGTATAAATGACATAGGACAGGGGTCAGCAAACTATTTTCTATAAAAGCCCAGATAGGACATATCTTAAACTTTGCAGACCATCCAGTGTCTGTCACAACTTCTCAACTCTGCAGTTGTAGCACAAAAGCGGCCATTAAAAAGAAATATGTAAACAAATGATCCTGGCTGTTAGTTTATAGGCTTTGACATTTGAGTTGTATGTACTTTTCATGTGTCACAAAATAATATTTTACTTTTTCAACCATTAAAACAAACTCTCCGCTCATGGGCCTCACAAGACCAGGAGATGGGCAGGAGTGGGCCCGCCATTGGTCATTGTTGGCTGACGTGGCTTCAGAAGACCGAAGTTCATTCAGCTGCTGAACTCCTTGTACCAGAGGTTGCTTGGTCACTAAGATGTTTGTATAGCACTCAACAGTGTCATGCAAAATCATGTTTTAGATATTTACACTTAATTAAAATATGTAACCAAATAATTGTCTAACACTCCTACACCTATGAAACGCTTAAGGAAAAGAATACTCGAGCTTGTGAGTCACTGATAGGCCAAGTTTTTATTGACATACTCTTCCTCACTCTAGGATGGTGAAGGAGAGCGGAACCAAGCAGACCTGGGTTCCAACACGTAGGAAGTATCATCACTCCTTTTCAACTCCGGCGCCTTGGTCTCAGTCTCCCTATTTTGTAAAATGCAGCTATTCATGCCTACTTGGTAATGCCGTTGAGAAGACTGAATGAAATAATTCATGAAAAGTGCTTAGCACAGTGCCTGGCACATGGGACTGCATAATACATCTTTCCCTGTGACCTCAAATTCATTCTCTGAGTTAACGTAACTCTGGAGGAGGTGAACATGTGGGGTTCCAATATCTTGTCAGTTGCAGATGTGGCATATGGGGTCCTAAGTGTCGGGTGATTCAAGTTTGTGGGGTTGGTATTAATGTATACACTGAGTGGCCAGATTATTATGACCTCTGAACGCATAATAATTGCCACTCAGTGTATATCCTATATAATAGAAGGCTAATATGCAAATTGTCTCCTCTACCAGGATTTTGACCAGCAGGCAGGCAGGCCAGCCGCCCATGTCCCCTCCCCCTGGTCAGGCTGGCCGGACCCCACCCATGCACGAATTCATGCACCGGGCCTCTAATATACACTGAGCAGCCAGATTATTATGTGTTCAGAGATCATAATAATCTGGCCACTCGGTGTATTTTGGTGGATCTTTCTTAGCTCGAGGCATGCCTAAATAGACACACACTTAGGCCTTCTGAACCCTGGTGTTTCTCATACAGAAAGATAACACCTGGTGGAATTTTTGAAAGGGCTACATGGCATAAATGCTGAATGGCATAAATGGCATAAGGGCTAAATGGCATAAATTAGTATAAGTTAGTGAAAATCCCAGAAAAAAAGCTGAAAATTGCAAATTTACAATTGGAAGTTTCTTTGAGGTGAATCATTCAACTTTTAGACATGAATGACAATAGCAGGTGCTCCATAGAATTTGCTCTCCTACCATCTAGTTACCCTCCCAAACCACTTACTATCCATAAAACCCTGTTGAGCAAAGTTAAAAATCCAATTTTGAATGTTATTAAACACAGGAGTGCAGTTTTAAATATTTATAAAAATCGTCAAATCTGTAGTGTTTTCCTATATATTCCTGCCTTCCATTCCATGCTTCAGAGGGCATCCAATGTCTAAGATTACAAAATACCTACAATTTTCTTCCTGTATTTTCATGGTTTCTATTTTTTACATTTACCTTATTGCCATACACACACACACACACACACACACACACACACACACACACACACACATATACACACACATACATACAGGAGCTAGGAACTTAACTTTTGTTTGATAGAAAATATTTAATTTATGCTCTAGCCCTTTTGGCTTGGTGGATAGAGCCTGCATCTTGGTGGAGAGAGTCCGCCTGCAGACTGACAGGTCCCGGATTCAATTCTGGTCAAGATCATATCCCCAGGGTTATGTGCTGGGTCCCCAGTAGGGGGCATGCAGAAGGCAGCTGATCTATGATTATCTCTCATTATTGATGTTTCTATCTCTCTCTCCCTTTCCTTTCCTCTCTGAAATCAATAAAAATATATATTTTTAAAAAGATAAAATATTTCATTTATATTGGGATTCTATTGAATAATGTGAAATGTCACTCAAAATGATATAACAGCTAGTTCTCTATAAGGATTATCAGTCTAATGCAGAGACATTGTAAATATAAGGGGAAAATATAACAGGCATTCTACTACTCACGGTATTAACAGAGGCATTATGTATTATAATGGAGAATAAAGATGTTTCTTCTAGATTTTCTGATTTTGCACTTGTGTAGTAGCATAGTATACACCAGTGTTTCCCAAAGTGTGGTATGCGTACCCCCAGGGGTACGGGAAGAGTTTGGTGGAGGTACGCTTTGCACCGGAGTTTGGTGGGGATATGCACTGCACCGTGTTTAGCTGTGCCTAATTCTACGTACTCATGAGTCAAGTCAAGACAGTTTTGTGAGGCGTGAGATGGTCTGGTGTGCAAGTAAATGTTACTTATAACTTTATTTATATTTTATTATGAATAATTTTAATTTTCGTTTATTATTATTTTGTGTATGTACCCCCCCCCAAAAAAATAAATAAATAAAATTTTATTGTTATTAAAATACATCCTTTTTTTTTTTTACCAGGGGTACTCAGCGTTACGAAAATTATAGAATGGGTACACATATGTCAAAAGTTGGGAAACACTGGTATACACCATAGCCATGGATCCATGGCACTTTTGTACTTGTATTTGTATGTCTGTCTCTGATGTGCTGGAACTTGACAGTATTTCAAAGTAAGGGCCCTCCCCTCACAAACTAATGGAACAGCTCTCTCATGTAGCTCCCCTGTCCGTGCTCCACTCAACCACTGTCCTTTTTTCTACTCCAGGCTGAAAAGTAATCCCATTATCTCTTAAAAGGTCAACCTAAAGGAGATTTGAAGTCTGTCTGGAAACCTGAGGGTCCCACTTCTTTACTGAGGCAGGGAGGGGACTATTCCAGCTCATCAACTCTTCTTGCCTAATTCTTATCGGGCCGGAGTCAATGAAACCCTGCTTGTAACAACAAAGTGCTTTAAAAAGCAGAGGAGACACATCAATGTGATTTTTAAAGAATTATGACAGAAAATCCCCAGTGACTAGCAGAAGTTGAGTGTTTATTCTTTCTCTCTACTGTCTCAATGGCTTCTGATCTTTTTTTAAAAAAAATCTTCATATCAACTGCCCTGTACATTTATGGTAAGTCAAAATCATAATTGGAAATGGGTCAGGTAACTTGTAAATAAATAAATATTGGCAGATAAGCAGTAGACTCTCTGGGGAATACCTTCAATTGCATTACTTTGCCATAATCTCCAAGGTCAATTTAATCCTAAGCAACTTCAGGTGTGTGTGTAAGTAAGTAAATAACAGAATTTACTAGACGAAGGTTTCTCAACCTTGGCACTATTGACATTTTGGGCCAGATCCTTTTTTGTGGTGGGGGCATTGTGGAATATTTAGCTGCATCCCTGTCCTGTACCCAACAGTTGTGACAGCCCAAAATACCTCCAGACATTGCCAAATGTCCCATATTTCTCTCTCCTCTCTCTCTCTCTCTCTCTCTCTGTGTGTGTGTGTGTGTGTGTGTGTGTGTGTGTGTGTGGCAGGGTGGGGGTACCATTGAACTAGCCCAAACACTTATTTCTTAATTTAAGTGTGCATTTGTCAGTGTGTGACTCTGCCCTTTACAGAAGCAAATCCCAATTCCTTTTCCAAAACGAACTGCTGTAGATCAGGGAGCCCAGGCTGAACCTGTTGTGAACATCTAAAATGGTCACAATTAGAGTTCTAGGCATGTCTGCCTTAAAGCTGCTGAGCTGCTAAAAGAATCGCGGCGAGAGCCTCCGAGAATGGGGACGTTAAAAGAACTTTATCATCTGGTATTTGCACCTTTAGTTTATCTATTATCAACATAAATAAATTGTACTGTGGGCCTGAGCTGTGACGTTATCTAGTGGAAGGTACTCCCAGATTTGGAGTCTGAGCTCTGCAAATGTCTGTCTAATCACTTTATCTCTCCGCGCCTATTTCCTCGTCCAAAATGGGGAAAACAACCATGTTTAACCACTGAATTGTTGTGAGGGTCCACGCTGTTAGTGAGAAGTGCCGGTCCTTACTCTTAAGGAATCAGGACCTTTGGAATCATACAGTCTTAGGTTGATGTTGGGCAAATGATGCACCGTTGTAAGCCAGTTTCCTTATGTGCAAAATGCAGAAGTAACCATGTGCCTTCCGAGTGTTGTTATGGAAGTTCAATGAGATGATATATGTCATACACGCTGAATAGATATTATTTTGGTCTTTGGTACATTGTGTCACATTGTACAGATGCGTATCATTTTATCATTATTTCTTCTCTTTAAGCATTGAAACCTGGAAATCTGAAGAACAAGTTGATGAAGTTTCCTATATGAGTGAAACCCTGTGATAAAATGTAACATCCCAAATTCCAACCAAGTGAAAGCAGCATTCAACAATAGTGTGCAACCTTCTATCTTCCAAGTTAAATCAGGCCACAGTGTTGTTGCAACAACGTAAGGTCCTCCTTTCCTTATTGAAATAATGTTCTAATAAGTTTTTTACAACCTCTGTATCGAATAAAACACACGGGGTCAGGCAGCATGCCCAGCTAGCACAATGTATGTCCTGTTCCGAACATTCGAATCTGACCAGGTGCTGTTGCAATATTCAACTTCCCCAAAAGCATTGGCAAATGGCACTGCAGTCCTAAAATGAGGTGCAGGGAGGTGCTTTCTAAGTTAAAATATAAACAAGGGGAGCTAGGGGTATCTTTTACATAAACTTTTTAATTAAAGTATAACTTTCATATGGAGAAGGGCACAAATCACAAGTAGTGCATTTCATTAAATTTTCACAAGGCAAACACACCCATGTAATTATTAAGTGTTTTTAAAGTTTAGAGAAGTCTGTATTAAACATGTTTGTTTTTTTTATCATTAGAAAGGTCACAAAAGGTTATAAAGAATTAAAGCCGTGGAGATTTCCAGAAAGGATAGCAAATGACTTTGCTGGGCAAATGTGGTTTTGAATTCCCAAATGAAAATAATTGCAAAATGAGAAATGGCCAAATGTCAGATCGCCATCTATTACTTGATATGTAGATGCCAGAGAATTGACTTAAAGGGCCTCAGTCTTCTTATCTGTTAAGTGGGGAGAATAATGGAGTTGTTTTTTAGGATTGAGTGAAATAACACTTGCAAAGTTCTGGCACATAAGCTCCCAATAATGTAAGTTTTTTAAAATATATATATTTTATTGACATTTTACAGAGAGAAGGGAGAGAGTTAGAGAGCTAGAAACGTCGATGAGAGAGAAACATCGACCAGCTGCCTCCTGCACACCCCCCACTGGGGATGCGCCCGCAACCAACTATACATGCCTTTGACCGGAATCGAACCCGGGACCTTTCAGTCCGCAGACTGACGCTCTACCACTGAGCCAAACCGGTTCGGCCCAATAATGTAAGTTATTATCCATTTAGGATGGTGTCCTAAGGAACCATAAGAAGGAGGTTACAGAGATCTCAAGAATTCTTTTTGTAAAATAGGGGAAATTCTGCACAGAAGGAGAGCTGCATCAGAATAGCTAAGGGCTGCAGGGAGGGTCGGTCTGCGGTAAAGGCTGGAGAAGGAAGCCTGAGAGAAAGCAGGGTACCTGGAGGTGGCAGCAGGGTGATGAACCAAGAAGCTGTAAAGACAGTGCCGTTCTGCACAGAAAGCCACAGGGTGTACCCGGCATCCAAACAGGACATGACCTGATTTTTTCAGAGACCAGAGTAAGGTCTAGGAGTGATTGTTTGGTGTGGGCCTGGAGAGAGAGAAAAGAAAGAAACAGCAGCCACAGGAAAAACATAATCCCAGGAATCAGAGCCCTGAAACGGGGCCTCGTTTAAGACTGTATTCCAGGGCAAGGGGCTAGAGCATCTCATAACTCAAGAACGACCTCAGCAATAGGCCTTAAGGCCTAGCATTCCTTCGTATTGAAACAAGATGTAAAAAAACAAGACTTGGATCCCGAAGAAGAGAGAGAGAGAACTACTCAGAAAGAAAAGAATGGAGGGAGGCTGAGTCTCAGAATCCGGGCCTGGCAGAGAAATCTCTCCCTCTGGGATGATGACAACGGAGGTTACCCCAAATCCAGCCGGCAGTCGGATTTGTCACAGCTTCATTATCCCAATCTTGCAAATGACTTATCATTGCTCTAAGGGTCTTTGAAAGGAGGCAATTTGGTCCCTTTTCCCTTGATTGGCTGTAGGAGATGCATCAGTGTATAAGATTCAGCAAGGTAATTTTGGTGAATAGCTGTGACCCCGGCGTCCTCACTTTCGTGAAACATCTGTCACTGGTGGATGAAGAGTGTGAAATAACCAAGCCAGGGATGGTAAATATGTGGCCGGTGGGTTTCTGAGAGCCTGAACTTGGCCTCGGAATCCTTCTCAGCACAGTGCCTCAGGCGGGCCTTGCCAACTGTTTGGAGTTTGCTCCAGACAGAGATCCATTTTGTCATACCTGGATTTACCCCCTCATCCCTTGCTATAATCAGTGCGCCTATCTATCCTACCCACTAATCCCTAAGCCCAATTACAAAGGGTATCAGATATGACATCTGCCTGCCTCCAACCCTATATATTTAACGTAAGCCCTGGGTGGGTAACAATTGCCTCGCTATTTAAGGACCTGTTCTCATATTTCTGGGTGTATAACTGACTTGTGACCTATAAATAGTCACATCAACCTCATTGCTGAATAATTTACATAGCGAGGGCATGCTCTCCGCATGAACCTGACACCCATTAGTGTTAGAGCAATCAGCCACGTGCAGCCAAGCCAGAACACATGGCGGGCCACACCTCAAATGCCGGGAGTGGCCAGGCAGAAGGCTGAGATTGTGTTCCCTCCTTTACGCCCATCGGGCCAGTGTTTCTCTTTAGCTTCATTTTCTTCACCTCTAAAATGGGATATTATTTCTCCACAGGTGGCAACATTAGGAGAACTATCAACATAGTAGCCTCAAAGGTTTTCAAACTCAAAAACTTTAGACTCAAAGCACTGTTTCTGTAGCTATCATCCTCTTTGATGAAAGCCGTCACAATAAATGAGGTTTTACACGTGTTTTGTGTTTTACACGTCAGTACAGAAATAAGCCAAATCTCTTCCAAACTCTGTAGTTAATGAGATGAGAGAGAGAGAGGTTGTTAACAGCTTTTGGGTACAGTCCATGTTGTTCCCATCCGTAAAATAGGCACATCACACATATCTCATTTCCCTCTTTCTCCTGCAGAAAACTAATAAGAGAAGTTGCAAATGAACGAGGGTGCTGAAAACTGGTGCTGTCAGTGAAAGAAAGAGGAATTAATTAAATTTAAACTTAAATTTACAATGACACCAATCTCCCAACCCAGCACACCTGGGTTGGTGATTGAAACCAGGGGTAGTGGTGGGTTAGGGACTTTGTGCTGAGAATTGCATTGGTGGCCATGGAGAAACAGTATGTTCTCTTAACACCGAGAACAAGAATTTAAAAACATGAAGCATTTTTCCAGGAGCCACTTGGGGACTGTTGACTCCCCAGAGGTGCAGGGGGTTACGAGTCTCTGAGCCACAAACACTTTATTTTAATACTTCTTCCTCAATTAGCATAAGCACAAACTTATTATTTTTCCAAGTACATTGTGTTGTCGCTGTTCATCTAATAGAAAAAGAAAAACTCATTCCAATTCAATCTGGATGAATATTACATTTCCTTTGATAAACGTCAGTGGGCTGATGGGAACAGACCCATTCCAAGCTGAAATGCTGGGACCTAAGCTTTGTGACTAACTGTGCCTAAAGACAGCTCATTTCATCCGGGAGTGTCCTCGCCTCAGCAGTCTAGGCAAAACCAAAAAGATCACAGCACAAAATCAACTGAGAGCCTGACAACATCAACGCAGCGAGTTTATGTTCATCTGTTATTGGAACCCAAGTCAATTTATACAAATGTAGTTTTAAAGGAAAAAAATGTTTTGGCTGAGTAATTGTGAACAACCAGAAAAGGCCAGCAAGCAAGCAAACAAACAAACAGAAATAGAATAGCGGGTAACACAAGCGGGTCAGCCTTCCAACCAAATTTTAGATCAAATTTCCCAAATTAAAGTTTCTCTTTTTTGTTTGTTTGATTGTTTGTTTTACCAAATTTACAATTTCAGAGAAATTTATCCTCATTGCTGATTGGATTTCCACTGACCAAATAGTTCCCAAAACTTTACATCTGAAATTTTCTGCATTTCCCGGTGCCCTTAGCTGTTTGACACATTGGGGTGTCTTACATTTCTGTGACCTGGGGGTCCAGATTCCAGTTCTGCCGCTCACTTGAAAAAGTCATTGGTTTAACTTGAAAGCTGCACACTTGAAAAAGTCATTGGTTTAACAGGTTTCAGGGTGTGTTTTTTTCTTTTTATCTTTGACATAAAAATATCTGTATCTCAGCATACTAGAGTAATTGGGGGATTTAAAACAGGGATCTCTAAAATTTCCCTAATGAGTGTTTCCCCCATGAAACACTATTGTTAATAGTCAACAGTAAAAACAACAGTTGCCATGCACTAAGCATTCTGGGTCAGATGTTTTGTACAGACTTAAAATTTTATAGATAAGAAAACTGGGCAGAGGTGTTAAGTAAATTACCTAACGTCACATAAATAGTAAATGGCAAACCTGGGATTCCTGCCCACGGCTATTCAGATTCTGGTTCTGTTTCCTAACGAGAACCCCAGGAGCCAAAGGAATGACTCAGGCGAGGCTTTCAGAAGAATGAATGGATCCTGAGACAAGGGTCTCCAAGGAAGAGCAGCTCACCTTCTCCTTTGGCAAAAAAAAAAAAAGAGAAGCAAGTCTCCGTCACAGGTGGGAAGACACGTGACATGATGGAAGATGCGGGATCTGGAGTCAGGTCGGCCTGGGTGAGAATCTTGGCTAAGCTGCTCCTTGGCTGAGGGGCCTTGGACAGGCTGTTTATCCACTCTTCACCTCCTGCCTCTCATCTGTGAAACAGGGAGAGTGATACGTACAGAGCTGTTCCAGTGGTTAAAAACAATCCATGGAAAGTGGCTTGCACTTAGTAGGCATACAATATGTGGCAGGCAAAATACAACATCCTTTCATACGTACCCTGGCAGCACTTCCCAAAATGTGTTATTAATAAGCATTATGTAATAAAAAGAAAAAAAGATGAAAGCAACTTTAAGTGAGGGCACAATTAGTCAAGTAACTCTGGGAGAAGCTGCTAAGCAAAGTTAAAGTGCTTACTTACTGCGGGACTTCTTTGAGTCTTTAACTTGCAAAGATGCAATAGGAGTCTCCAAGAGGGAGCGCTTTCCCAGTGTATTTGATTCCACTGCCCCGGTTTTATGGGAATCTTACAGGACCGGTGTTCTCGGAACACATGTTAGGAAGCACCAGTCTTGTGAGTTTGGGGAAGGAAAAGTTGGATTCCTCAGATCCAGCCCTCATTTAGCATTTATTATTGTGGGGGACCTCCAGAGCCATCTCTCATCTCAATTTCTCTCTCCCTAAAGTGGGACTTCTTCGTTTTACAAATGTCACGGAATGAAGCTCTGCCGAGTGATTTTCACCTTCCATTCAAGTGAAAAGTTCAGCTCCCAACGGATCTAGGCAACATCCACAAAGCAAACCAAGCCGGGCCCTTGGGACGGAGGCATTATGGGGCCTCTCAGGATGCAGAACAGGGCTCCTTCCTCCCTCCGATCAGAGAAGCTTAAAAGGTGCAGGTTACTCCACAGACCACCGGAAGACACAGGCCTGGAGGAAAGCGACCCGCCACTTACACAGAAAGTAAGCGGTCAGCCCATCCAAAGCGACCCTGCTCAGGCTCCCGTCCATGCATTTGTCAAAGGCCAGCCCGGCCCATGGAGGGGGGGAAAAGAATTAAAGAGAGGATCAGCTTTTTTATTTTCATGTAAAAAAGCACTTGCCTCCGGGTTATAAATGTTATTGCATTTGTGTAGCACTTTACTGCTGCCCTCAGCTTGCAAGCATCACAGGATCCCAGTGGCAGTACTTTTATAACCCTTGATCAATAGCTTATTTCTATCGCCTTCAGTCCCAGCTGCCAATCCGCTCTGTATAATGCGGAAGGCAGACCTCGCTGCTCTCCAGCTGTACATGTTATGAATGTAAACTGTGAGGGTAACATATGTATGGGTGTGTGTGCATTGAGTGGGGGACACGGGAATTTTGAACTGAGGAATGACAAAAATGGGCCCCTTGTTCTCGGAGACTACCGCAAAGCTGGGAGTTTTCTTAGTAGTCTCTCTCTCTCTCTCTCTCTCTCTCTCTCTCTCTCTCTCTCTCTCTCTCTCTCTTTCTCTCTCTGTAGTATGGAAACATGTAAGTTCCAAGAAAGAAATGTTATTTATCGCCCTCAGATTCCCAGCACCTAGAGGGAACCTAGCACAAAGTAAGTGCTCAGGAAATATCCGTGGCTCTGGTGAGCGATGGGGAGGGAGGAAGAGAGTCCCAGAACATTCTCCGGAGGCTGCCTGAGCAGGGCAGAGGATGAAGGCTTTGTGTTGCCCACAGCCCTGGGGACCACAAACAGCACTGAGTGTGTCTGCTCTGTTTAAGGCTCGCTGCTAGGCGCCATGGGAATCAGAGGACCAAGCTGACTGATGTAAACAGCTACTGCTGTTTGTATCTCCCCCGGAACGGAGTCAGCCGGGCAACCCCTTAGAGGGCAGACACAACCCTCACCGAGTCCCCCCACCTCGGAAGCCGGTTTGGGGACCAATCCCCTCTAGCAGAGGCCTTGAAGCCGGACCCCAACGCTCCCCAACGTTCTCCAGCGCCAGGAAGCTGACTCTGGCTCGCAGTAAGGCAGCCGGGCCTGCCCTTGTCTGAACCTGCGTCCTTGAGACTCGGCCAAACCTCTCCGGGCTTGGCGGAGGGATGTTGAGGTGACATTCTCCTCCTGCCACTCAGCATCTTTGAAGCAGCCCTCCTCCACCCCGGGAGCAGGCGTCCGAAGTCACCGGAGGCCGGGGCCGCGGGAGCTGACAAGGCCCGTTCTCTCTCAGACAGGACTTCGTCGCCAGTGAAAAAACACACCTCCCACGAAAAACCAGAACCTGGGTGTCCGCAAGTTCTTTCTGGGGAAGCTCTTTTGGCTGCCCGTGGTAGAAGTCCACGTCAAGCGGAGTGAGTGGACCAGGGAGAGACTGCTGGGAGGATATAGGGTGTCCCAAGGGGCCGGGGGCCCTGGCCCCGCGCCCTGGAAGGGGTGGGAAGGAGGGTCAGTGACTCCCAGGTCTGCCGGCTGCCAGCTGCACTGGTTTCCTCCTCCTTGGGCTCCACTGGAGTTCACAGCCTGGGGGGGGGGGTGAGATAGTGGGGGGTACGTGGCAGGATGGAGCAGGAGGTTGGCACAGGCCCTTTTGGCTCTGGACCACACCGCCTGTAGTGCCCCGTGAATTAATATTTTTAATAAATCCTGTAATTATCCTGCGAACAGGACGTTTTTGTGGCACTATATTTTTGGTGTTAAAAGCATTAATTTGTTCAATATAAACATTTAATAACATACACCATCCTTTCTGCAACCTTGTTTCTTAATGCACCAGGAACCTCACGAAATTCTAGCGGGCTCTAAGGCCCCAACCAGGAGGTGCGCTCTGCTCTGCGGAGAAAGCGCCCCCATCCCCCTCCCCCCCCACACACACCCCACCCCTTCATCCCCCCTACTCCCGCCTCAGACCCCCAGCTTGGCTCTCAAGCCCAGCTCCCAACGTCTAGGAGACAGACTCCGCCCGGCTCTGCGTGGGCCAGAGGTTCACCTGGCTCAGTCTGCTGTGATGTTGCAAGAAGAAAAATGGGCTGGACAGACAGACACCCCACAATGTACCTACTAAACTGTCAACTTCGCGGGTTCAGGCGGAGCAGATGCCCAGATGCTGCAAGTCTCCAGCTGGGCAGGCAGAGGACCACACGGGGATATGGAATCGCGGGAGGAGGGAGGGGAATCAACTTGGAGCTCAATTTTCCTAAGACCCTGCTTTCTCCAGCCTTGTCTTTCTAGTTTTTCTTTATGTTCTGATTTCTTCCCCTTTATTTGTAATTTACTATTTTATCATATATTTTCTTTTGAGTCAAAATCCTTGGTGGCACAAAAGGCAAAAATAAATAACCCAATAATGTCAGGGTTGGTATTTAATGGCATCAAATCAACACACTTCTTGGAGGCCTCTCACCATCCTGGCTGTCCTCCCTTCCTTCCCTCCCTCCTTCTTTCTCTCTTTTTTTCTTTTGTTTTTTAAGAATAAAAGTAATGTGAATTATCTTTTTAAAAATATGTTTAAGCAGGGAAGTATGACCATAAAGTAAAAATCATTCAAAAGCCCCCCACCCCCCTACCTTCACCTAAGCAATAACTGCTGTTAACATTTTAGTGTACAACTTTTCAGGTAATTTTCAATAAAATTAACCCCATTTTTAAAATACCCTACTATAACATTGACTTGTATCATATTTTCAAACTTAGCAATATGTTATATCTTTCTTTTTACACCATTGTATATTATTCTGGAAACATTTTATTTCTGAAACTGGAATCAGCTTTGTTATTTTGATATATAAAATATTCAACCAATACAGAGAAATAAAGGTCCCCTCTCAATCTCACTTCCTGAAGATAATCACTATTATTAAAAAATAAACCCTTTATATATATAATGCATACATTTACATAAACAGTCATAGCACATAGTGTTTTGTAATCTGTTTTTCCTACTTATCACTAGGTCATGAGTATCTTTCCATGTCAATTCATATAATGCATCATCCTTTTTAATGGCTATATAGAATTCCATTTATTGAATAAATGTTTATAATTTATTTAACTAATCACCTATTGTTGGAAGCATTTCAATTATTTCCAATTTTTTTTTTACTATTATAAGGAATACTACACTAACCATCATTGTATACACATTTTTATCATGTCTGATTATTCCCATAGAAAGAATTCTTAAAAGGAAAATTGTGAGAAATATAGGGTACATCTTTTAAAATTTGATTCATATTAAGTAGTTCTGTAGAAAATTGTACCAATTTACATTTCACCAGCATGTATGAGATAAGATGATTCTGCACACCACCCCCAGCACTGGCCATTATCACTCTTTCTTATCCTTGCCAGTCGGATGCTAAAAAATAATATTTTATGGTGGTTTCAATCTGTAAGTCTTTGATTACTGGTAAGACCGAGCATGTCTTTATACCTTTACTTGTCAGTTGAATTTCATTTATGAGTTATCTGTTTATGTTCTTTGTCCATTTTATTTTATTAAAGTATTCTCTCATTTCCTATTGGTTAGTAAAAGTCATTTATATATTAAGACTATTAGCCTTGACATCTATGGTGCAATTATTTTTCCTCATTGTGTCTTTTGCCATAGAAAGCTTTTATTTTTATATATTTGTGTCAGCCCTAGGAAAAGAAAGTCAAGTAGCAGGGGCTTAAACAGTAAAACATTAACAATTTAATTAACCTGAAATCCAGAGGTAGGTGGTCTCAGAATTGGTTTGGTGGTTCAGAGATGTCACCAGTCTCTGCATCTTTCAGATTTGCCATCTACAATGTGTTGGCAATGTCTCCCCTTGTAAGATGAGATGCTACACCCCCAAATATGACATCGTCATACTCCAATCAGGAAAGAAAAGGATGGGGACATTTTTTTTTTTTCAGCTCACAGATCTGTTATCTCACCAGGAAGGAAAATCTTTCCCGGTAGTGCCCAGCAGATTTTTATTTACATCTCATTGACAACAAGTAGTGTCTGCCAAAATAGTCAAACCTGTCAATCATTTCCTCCAGGACTTGTGGCATAGTACCATATTACCAAAGGCCCTCCCTGCCCCCAAAATTATTTTAAAATGTACTTCAGTTTTATCTTTGTGAATGCTCCAATATTTTGTTTGTTTTGTTAATTTCCAAATCTTTAAATTATCTGGAATTTATTTTGGGGTGTGGATTGATATAACTTTGCTTTTTTTCCCCCTAAGGATATTCAGTGATACCAATAACTTTAAATAATAAATACATTCTCCCACCACATTGAAATACTAACTTTACTATATAAGTTCCCCTAGGTTTAGGGATCTATTTCCATTATCTTTTTTCTTTCTGTATCAGAACCACAATGTTCTTAATCACTAAAGTTTTATAGGTAGTTTTTATATCAGGTAGAACAAGTAATTTTTTTTCTTCATAATTTTCTTGGCTATTTTCCATTTGTTTATTCTTCTAAATAATCTTTAGGATTAGTTTAACTAGTCCCTTCCCCCCGTAACAAGTGTTCTTTCTTGGAATTTTGGTTGGAATTACATTAACATTATAGATTAATTTAATTTAATTTTTATATGTTCTTATTGATTTTAGAGAGAGAGAAACATTGAGCAGCTGCCTCCCACATGCATTCACTCTGATTAGGGATTGAGCCCACAACCTAGGCTTATGACCTGACCAGTAATCAAGTCTGTGACCTTTCACTGCAAGGGACAACACTCTACCAACTGATCCACACAGGCCAGGACAAGTATAGATTGATGTTAGAAGACCACACATCTTTACCAGTATTTAGTCTTCACGTCCAGGATGTGCTTCCCATTTTTTAAGTTTTCTTTTTGTCCTTTACGAAGGTTTTAGAGCTTCTTCATAAATATTCACTTTTGTTAAGTATATTTGTATTTTATTTCTATGCCAATTATAAATGGGACTTTTATATTAATAGGAAGGCTAAGGAAGGACCACTCTTGCTATCCTTCAATATAACCTATTTGGTTCTGATTGTTTTTAAATATCATTTGATTTAACTTGCTAATATTTTATTTAGCATTTATTCCCAAGAGAGGTTGAGCTATTTTTTATCCTTTAAAGGATTTTTATAATAAAGTTTGTAAGTTTATAAATAAATTAGGGAACTATCAATCTTTACCTTCCTTTAGAACTGCATTATCCAATAAAGTAGCCACTAGCCATGTGCAGCAATTGAATATTTGAAATATGGTAACTACAACCGATTACCTAAATTTCTAATTTAGCCCTAGCTGGTTTGGCTCGGTGGATAGAACTTTGGCCTGCTAGCTGAAGGGTCCTGGGTTCGATCTGGTTAAGGGCATGTACCTTGGTTGCAGGCTCCTCCCCAACCTGGGCCCAAGTCAGGGTGCGTTCAGGAGGCAACCAATTGATGTGTTTCTCTCACATCAATATTTCTCTCTGTCTTTCCCTCTCTCTTCCACTTTCTAAAAACCAATGGAAAAATATCCTCAGGTGAGGATTAAAAAAAATAAAAATAAATGTCTAATTTAATTTAACTTACATTTAAATTTAAAAACTGATCCTCAATTCAATTACTGGAAAGTTTAAGCATATTTGGAACAACCTGGGTATGTGAATCTACCTTTCAACTGTAAATGTCATGAAATCTAACTCTTCAGATATCAGTATTTCTGATAAAAATTTAGCATCAGAATTGAGATGTGCTATAAGTGTAAAATACACAGTGGAGTTCAAAGACTTAGTTTTAAAAAATGACATAAAATATCCTATTTATAATTTTTATATTGATTACATGTTGGAATGATATTTTTTTATATATTGGATTAAATAAAATATATCACTAAAATTAATTTCACCTGTTTCTTACTTTTTTATGTGGTTACTATAAAATTTTTAATTACATACGAGGCTCACATTATATTATTGACACTGCTGCTCTAAAATATTTAAATAATAACAATTATCTGATCCTTAATATTTCCTGGAACTACATTTGTTTTTTATAACTATGTGTTGTCCCATCAAATGGATGAACTAACCTGTGCTTAATTAATCTGTTATTATTATATGTTTAAGTTATCCTTTCTCCTTTTTTCTTCCTTTCTTTTAACAATTATGAACAATTTTGTGTTTAGCAGATTTGTGGCTGTATCTTTGTGTAGGGAAATAACATGATCAGATTTGATTTTTTTTTGAAAATCACGTTGGTTGAATTGTAAAGAACAGGTAGGCCAAGGCCAAGCATGAATTCAGCCAATGAGGAAGCCACTCCCAAAGTTCTGGGAAGATGAGGCTGGTGGGGATGGAAAACAACGGGCACTTTCCAGAGATACTTAGAACACAGAGTCAATAGGACTTGAACTGGATTGGATATTGGAATCATGGTGAGGAAACCATCAAGGATGAGTCCTAAGGTTCTTGGGCAACAAGAGGTTGGTGAGACAGTCCCTGGATTGAGAATCTTAAAGAAGGACTAGTCTGAAGGAATAAGCTCTTGAGTTCAGTTTTGGAATGGTGAGTTAACCATGCTCTTGAAGCATTCAAAGGTGATGTAGAGAGGTCCAGAGCAAGAGGAGAAAGAGAGGATGAAGAGCGAGAGCCATTGCTATATAGATAATACCAATGGGATTGTCTGGGAAGAGAATATAGACCGAAAGCACTGTGACTAAGACCAAGCACTGAGTAACATCAATACTGAGAGCCAGGTGGAGAAGGAGGATTCAGGAACGGAGACTGGCAGAGTGGCCAGAGGTGTAGAGCCAAGGTCAGGATAATGTGGGATGCATTGTCACAGAAGCCAAGGAAAGGGACCATTTCAGGGAGAGACTACGAACTATTGCTACGAGATTGAGAGCAGGAACTGAAAAGAAAAGCTTGTTGCTCAATCTCCTATCAATCAAAAAATACAAATTAAAACAGGAAGATATCACTGTTCAACCACCAGATGGTTAAGATTTTCAAGATTTATAATATACAGTGTGGGCAAAGACAGGGGAAGGATTAGTCTCACATTGTTGGTAGAAATGTAATGGCAATAATTTTGGGTTGTCTTGACAGCAAATACCAAAATATAAACTACATACACTCTTTGACCCAACAATTTCTCTTCTAGGTATCCATCCTAAATACCCATGGGCAAGAGGTTGTGATTACGATACTGTTCACCACAGCACTGTTTGTAAAACTAAAAAACAAAGACAAAAAAACCCTACTAACAACATAAATGTCCTTTGGTAGAAAGGAAAGAATGGCACATGCCATTGAATACTGGGCAGTTTGAAAGCGGCAGAGACTGTCCCTCCACCACCTTTATCAAGAATTTGGCCCTTCTCTTTCTTTCCACCTTTCATTATTCTCTTACTATCGACTGGTTCTATCTGATCTTTGCTGGAGCTCAGCCTCCTATAATTAAAAACAGAAAAACCTTCAAAATCCCCCCCACCACCGCCACCAAATGGATCTTTAATGGCACATTTAGAGCACAGTGAAAGGTAGTAATTAAAATAACTTTGGACCCAGAGAGTTATTATGACCCTACCTTTAAAAAAAATCACACCTCAAAGGTAGCTTCCTCTTTGCTCCTTCTAAAAATCAAAAGGACACCCGAGCAGTCTTGTTGGCTCCTAGGACGGCATCCTCCCAGCGCGAACTAGCGGATGGCCTTCCTGCGTCATACATAGGGCAAGCCTGCCCCGAGCAAGGGGAAGCCCACGTGGATGTCGCCTTCTGGACTACTGGCTTCTCGTGGCAATTCTCTCAGATTCTCATCTCTTCCCTAAAGGCGTTTACCAAACAAAACTACATTGGGGACATTAAAAGGCCTGTTCAATTGCCGAAACCGACTTGGCTCAATGGATAGAGCGTCGGCCTGCGGACTGGAAGGTCCCAGGTTTGATTCCGGCCAAGGGCACATACCTTGGTTGCAGACACATCCCCGGTGGGAGGTATGCAGGAGGCAGCTGATCGGTGGTTCTCTCTCATCGATGTTTCTAACTCCCTATCCCTCTCTCTTCCTCTCTGTGAAAAATCAATAAAATATATATTTTTAAAAATAAAATAAAAATAAAAGGCTTGTTCAATAATGATGGCAGCGATGGCAGGTTCCAGCACCTGTGCAGGGACTTGAATTAGTCCTCCCCACACATCCTCCTCTCAATGGTTTCTTAATCTGAAAACTTCCTTTCCCAGAAGGGTGTCCTTTCATTTTGTCTGTATTGTTAGATTTTTTAAAATAATGATTACATATCACTATAAAATAGTATATAATTATTAAAATAGAAATTTATTAAAATTATATTAATAAGATGATAAAACAGAGATTTTTTTCCATGGTGGGGGAAGGAAGGGGAACAGCCTTTCTAATAGCTTTGCCTGCCTTTATTTTTTACAACTGAGTTATTTCCCATTTTTCAGGATGACATCCTATTTTTACTGGATGACAGCTACATATATAGTTTATGAGTATCTGTCCTCTTACCATAGCATTTGGTATGATTAGTCCATTGGCACAAAATACAAACAACATTACCTACCTTCTTTGAAAGACTCTGAAGTTAGGAGCCATGAGTGTGGTAAGGGGTAAGAGCCCAGCAAATGATCACAAAATGTTGGATGAGAACGGCATTGTGTTTGTTTGGAAGTAAAGCTCTCTCATTCTATTTGCCCTACGTTCCCTTTTCCTTTATTACTGCTGGATTTTTTAAAAATAATCTCTATTAGTTTCCTATTGATGCATGACAAGTCATCACGAATTTAGTGGCACAGACAACACCCATTTATGATCTCGAAGTTTCCATGAGTTGGAGATGGCATGGCTTAGCTGGGTCCTCTGTTTACTGTGTCTCTCACGAGGCTACAATGCAATGGCAGCCAGGACTGGGGTCTCGTTTGAGGCTCAGAGTCCTCATCCAAGCGCTCATGGTTGTTGGCAGAATTCACTTCCTTGCATCTTGCTTCTCCAAGGACAGCAGGATCTTCTTGGGTCTCAGAAAAGGTCTAAGCCTTCTTTTAAAGAATTCACCTGCTTAGGTCAGGCCCACCCGGGAAAATCTCAAAGTCAGCAGGTGAGATACTTGAATTACATCTGCAAAAATTCCTTCACCTTGGCCATACAATGTAATCTATCAAAGGAGTGACAGCCATCAAATTCGAATGTCCCATCCACACTCAAGAAGACAAAAAATATACACCAGTCATTGGCAGTCATCTTCGAGTTCTGCCTACCACAATTGTATTTTTATACAGAGCTATCATAGGCAAATGAGAAGTAGAAGTGAGCAAAAGGAAAAATACATTAAGCAATTAGAAATACTACCACCTAGAGACATTCTGTCTAAACATGTTGATTTAACCCTCTACACTTTTCCCATATGAATATTTTAAAAGTGGGATTGTGTCGCGCATACTATTCTGTTACTGAATCCTTTCATTCTAATCATATTTTCTTTTTTTTTCTTTTTTTCTTTTAAATTTTGAAGCCTTTTATTTTATTTTTTAAAATATATTTTATTTTTATTTTACAGAGAGGAAAGGAGAGAGATAGAGAGTTAGAAACACCGATGAGAGAGAAACATCGACCAGATGCCTCTTGCACACCCCCTACAGGGGATGTGCCCGCAACCAATGTACATGCCCTTGGCCGGAATCGAACCCGGGACCTTTCAGTCTGCAGACCGACGCTCTACCACTGAGCCAAACCAACCTTGGCTCATTCTAATCATATTTTCAATACACCTTTCTATAGCCACAAATAAGTGTCTAATGCATCCACTTCAAAGGTTGTAGTATACTCCATTTTATGAAGCCAACAAAATTTATTTAGGCAGTTCACTATTGGGGATGTGGTGTTAAATAAACTTTTTATATTTGAACAATTTTAGATTTTTAGAAAAATTGTGACTTCAGTACAGAATCCCCATATACCTCACACCCAACTACATAACAGTTCCCCTCTTATTAACATCTTACATTAGGATGGTACATTTGTTACAACTCATGCATGTATATTGATGCATCATTAACATCATTATTAACAAAGTCCATACTTGATTCAAATTTCCTTGGGTTTTACCTAATATCTTGCTTCTGTTCCAGGATCCCATCCAGGACAATACGTTATATTTAGTTGCCACGTCCACTTAAGGCTCCTCGTGGCTGTGACAGCTTCCCAGGATGTCCTTGTCTTTGATGACCTTGATAGTCTTGAGAATCCTCGTCAGGTCTTTTGTAGAATGCCTCTCAATTGGGAGCTGTCTGATGTTCCTCATGATTAGACGGAGGTTATGTTTGGGGGACAAAGACCACAGAAGTGCGCTGCGATTTCCACCACACCATGACAAGGGGACACACTATCAACACGGCATCCCTCTTGACCTTGACCACCTGGCTGGGGCTGTGTTTGCCATGCTTCTCCTCGGTAAAGTCGCTCCCTTTCTTTTTCCTTTCCATCCTGTCCTCCTTGGAAGAAAGTCACTGTGGGAAGACCACACTCCCAGAGTGGGGAGTAAGGCTCCCGCTCCTCGAGGGCAAAGCATCTACATAAATTATATGAAATTTTTCTGCTTGGGAGACTTGTATTTTCTCTAGTTATTTGTTTATTAAATCCTATCGGTATGGACTTGTGGACATTTATTTTATTCTTTGGGTTATAATCCTGTACTACTTCATTTTATTCCTCAGATTGTTCCACTTTTAGCCACTGGGAACTCCTTTGGCTCCTGCCTCTCTCTGACACACCCCTATCATTGGGGGTTTTCTTTTTATTTGTTTTGTTTGTTCTTCTTCTTTACCTTCTTGCCTCAGTTCAAGAATAGAATTCTCCTAAATTTTGACAGTTGGGTCCCTTCCAGTTTTTTGTGTGTGTGTGTTTTATAATTTCTAGAAAATACTGCAATGAACATTCTCAAGAATGTGTGATTGGATATACTTATCTGATGATTTCATTTGAGTTATAAAAAAACATAAAATGGAACTTAGACAAGGCCAGTAAAAGGCTTTAGACCAAATCTCTCTCTGTCATTAGCCACTTTGGAAAATAGATTGGCAGTTTCTATAATATTAAATATACACTTTCCATATGACTGCCAATTCCAATCCTAGGTGTTTACCCAAGAGAAATAAAAGCATGTCCACCAAAATACCAGTACTAAATGTTCATAGCAGATTTATATATGAAAGCCCCAAACTAGGACAATCCAAATGTCTATCAACAGGTAAATGTATATATAAGAAGTACATTTTACTATTAATAAATAAATAGTACATAGCCAGACCAATGGAATACTACTCAGCAATAAAAAGAAATGAACTATTCATATGCATAAAACATAGATGCATCTAAAAATATGCTGAGTGAAAGAAGTCAGACACAAAAGGGTACATTCAAAATTCCGCTTATATGAAATTCCAGAACACACATAATTAATCAACATGGACGGAAAACAAATCAGTGCCCGCGGTGGGGTGAGATGAGTGGGGGAGATTCCTACAAAGGGGTTCAAGGGGACTTCTGGAATGATGGAAATGTTCTATATCTTAAACATAGTAGTGAGTACATGGGTTTATACATTAAATTCCTTGAACTGTGCACTTGGAATGAGTGCATTTTATTGTATGTAAATTGTACCTCAAAAGAAAACAAAACCAGGTTCCAGATGCAGAAACAGAGCCCCTAGGACAGCGTGGAGAGCTGAGTAGGGGCAAGGATGTGCTCACTCTAGGCAGGGGCCTCAGGGAAGGAGGCGGGGCCTCCTCTGCCCCTCCCATTCACCCTTTGCCAACCCGAGATTCTAATTCTGATTCTGACATGTGCCCCTCCCACTCCTCACTGCTGGGCAAGAGACGGGAATCCCTCAGGCTCATTCTGCCCAGCCTGGGCTTGGAGAGAATGTAGACACAAAGGATGGACCCACCATATCCAGTCACCCTGAGACCGGAGGTACCCTGTAACACGTCTGCTTGTTGGGGTGCAAGGAATGGGCTGGAATACGGTGGGATCCAGGCAACTTTGCTACAGAACTTGGCAAAAGTGGAGGCACCTTATGGGCATCAGTTTATGCCAAGGGCACTTAGGGTTGGCTGCTGGCCTGAAATTGCCTGGCCAATGGGTGAGTCCCAAATCTTGGCATGACCAGCAAGCAACATGATACCTCCAAGAGGAGGCAGCGTTTGGGGACAGGGGTGCAGGTGCAGGTGACACAGGGGAGCAGCTCCTTGGAGGCTGTCAGGGAGACCAAGGTTGGTGGACTCTGGTCTCAGGGAACATGCCCGAGTGTCCCCCTCCACCTGCTGGCGGTAGTGGTGAGTGATGACCAGGACCAATTTATGGAAACTTCCGGGGAGCCTGAGCCCTATGGGGGCGAGTGGGGCATCCGTAAAAGACTACACCTGCTGCCAGCCTAGCAGAGTTTGGAGAGTTGAGGCTTTTACATAACATAAGCTCATTTGTTCCTTCATGAACCTCCGTTGAAGGCCTTCCATGAGTCAGATGCTGTGTTAGTCACCGGAGAGAAACAGGCGCTGGTGTCATGGGACTTACCATCTATGGCAGTCACATCCTGTCATTTCACCTGGAGGTGAGTGTTTTGAAGGAAGACAAGAGAGGGGGGGAGATGGGGGGTCCAGTGCTCCTCTGAGATCACATCTCTTTGTATCTGCGGGCTGGAAGAGCTTGGACCGTACTGGCTCCTGGGTAAATTCCTCGTAGGGCAATTTGCAGGCCAAAGAGCATAAACATCTTAAGGCTTTTGATAAATATTGCTAAAATAATTCTCCAGAAAGCTTCCGAGGTAGCCTTTTTAAAGAAAGGGGAGAAACGCTACATGGTTTAGGAGTGCTTCCGAGAGTTTAAAAAGTGTGTGTGTGTGTGTGTGTGTGTGTGTTAAGGGGGGTGAGGGCATGTGCTGGGGCGAGGGCAATGGGGAGAAAGGAGACACATGTAATACCTTAATCAATAAAAAATTTAAAGAAAAAATAAAATAATTTTTTTTAAAAAAAGTTTGTGTGTTTTGGGGAGTGGGGGTCAATGTCTCTTTTTCCAAGTGTCACCTCAAAAGGGACAGTTCAGGCCCATTTCCCACTCATGTCAGGCCTAAGATTTAGGAGCTAAACATTCTGGCAGTTGAAACACTTATCAGAAAGCCCTGCATTTATATCCCAGCTCTACCACTGATGGGCTCTCATGCGACTCTGAGCAACTAAACCTCAGTTATCTCATCTACGAAATGGGCCTTCTAATAACGCTTGGCTCAGAGGGTTAAGCGAGGATTAGGCAATACAGCAGTGAGCAAAAAAAGCTTTGAACTGAACCAGCTCAGGAGGCCGTGAGTGACCCAAGCAGGTCGCTCAAATTCAGTTTTGCTTACGGATTCCCAAAGGCCACAAGAATGTGTGAGTAATGAAGGCCGGCAATTTGAACCCTTAAGAGATGAGACTGCACCTAAGTGCTCTGTGCCATTGTGACGTTCTTTGAGCTAATAAAGCTACTGAAATAACCCCGACCTGCATGTCTCTTTCCACATGAGCAGCTGTAAACCTGCTTTTGCCCACCCCTGTATAACCGAGGCTCTTTGCAGAGTGCCCAGTGCGGAGGAAGAGGTGGTGGTGTTGTATCTGCAGAGTCAGCAGAACGTGGAGCTCAGGAGCAGCCCCCTAGCCCTGGGACAGCGCGGTCCCCTGGGAACCCGGAGGGCCCAGGCCTGCCCCGTGCCTGCCTCCTGGCATCCGGTCCGTCATCACAGCTCAACTGCTGTCTGCCAGGATTTCCTGTCCCAGCGAGGTTCCCATCCAGGTATGAGTTAGCCGGTCTTTGAAAGGCCCCACAGGATGTGTGTGTCTGTGTGTGTGTGCACACGTAGTTTTTTTCTCCTAGAAAGAAACAAGGATTTTTCCACACTCCCCTGAGCAAAACCAGCTGAGCTGAGTTAGCTCAAACTTCTCAAAAACGATTCACCTCTGCCCTTAGACCAGATATGGAATGTTTCCACCCCAAAGTAGACTCGTGGGAGGAGGGTGAGTTAGAAAAACCACAAGTGATTGTGAAGAGGGTCAGAGTGAAATCATCACGAACCCAAATACCCTTCGGCTTAGAATGTGGCAAGTTTTGATTGTTTACTTGTGTCTTTTTATTTTATTTTATTTTATTTTATTTTATTTTATTTTATTTGTGTCTTTTTTTAAAAAATGCAGATACAGCCATTATTTGACCTGGAACTCAGATGTGGAATGTTTTACCTCTGCTCTCTCCACATATTTTATACTCTGCACATCAACCTCTCACATTTGCTCTTGTCTCTCTAATCATCTCAAGGTCCCTGGACTCAGCAATCACACCTCAGCAGTTCTTCAAACTAAACATGGAAAATGTGCTGCTCCCTCACCCTCCCGCTGACCCCTCCCCAGCTCAGGACCAGATGTCTATAACGAGATGCTCATCTGAGAAGCCCTTCTAGATTGTCGCTGATCTGTGAACCAAGTTATCACCCACCCCACAATACAGAGAGGTTCTTAAAGCCGAATGTGTTGCCTTTTTAACTCATAAATGATACCCCTTTTATTTATTTTTATTTTTTAAAAATATATTTTATTGATTTTGCACAGAGAGCAATTGAGAGGGATAGAGAGTTAGAAACATCGATGAGAGAGAAACATCGACCAGCTGCCTCTTGCACATCCCCCACTGGGGATGTGCCCGCAACTAAGGCACATGCCCTTGACCGGAATCGAACCCGGGACCTTTCAGTCCGCAGGCCGACGCTCTATCCACTGAGCCAAACCGGTTTCGGCATATATGATACCCCTTTTAATTTTTTGTTTTCGCGTATTCTTTTATGGACATTCAGCGGAAATAGATGGCGGTTAGTTGTGTTATCTTTTTTATACTGTTCTTACTTGGCAAAATTGGAAATTGGCAAAATAAAAAGTTGGCAACTTGTGCGCATCAAAATATATTTTGAGATTTTCCTAGCCTATAAATTCCAAAAGTCTGGGAATCACCTAGAAAAGGAGCCAAGTGCATGAATTGAAGGAGATATATGTATGAACTGGGTATGTGCGGGGCTCATCTGCATCATTTCATCTCATCCCTATAACAGCGCCGTGGGGAGGGCGATAGCATTTCCAATTGATGGGTCAGGGAAGTGGGGCTCTCAGAGGTTGACTTGCCCCAGGGTCACTCCGCTAGGAAGGGAGACGGGAAAGGCCAGGATTCGAACCCAGGCTGTATGAAACCGACCCAGAGTCCCCTCTCCCACCTCATAGTGTATATTCTTGAACTCACACACACACAACGGGAGATCCAGAAAAGCATCTAAAATGGAAGCCTGCGGTGAGCCTTCACAGAAGCCACTGTGAATAAATACATTCATAGATCAAGATCGATCCTTGAGAGATAGGTAGGGAAGCTATCAATAAACACAGTGGCTCAAATTATGAACGTGTTAAGTGCTGAGCCATCAGAGACCAGCTGATTCATAAGGCGAAGGGGCAGGGGCGGGTCCTGAGCGCATTAGCCGCCCTCTTCAGACTCCGAGTCCCCAGCCCGGGAACTGGACGTGGCAGGGGCCGCCTCATTACCAGATAAATGTGGAGAAAGTGACAGTTTAGGGAAAAACAAGAGTGATTAAGGGATGGAAGAATCCATGAGTAAAGATGAAATAATTAAGCACAGCTTGGCTAACATAAATCAAGGATGATCATTCCATCTACCAACGCCAGCAAGGTGAAAAGACTCAGAGAGAAAGATGGGCTACTTAATGTGCATTTAAAAGTGTAACAAGGGCTGGAATTAAGAGAGTGCTAAAAGCCGAAAGTCGGGGACAAGTGGACTCCTCTGTGAAAAACGACCTCCTAAAGGGAGGCGGCCAAACCCCAGAGGGGCCGGGCGACACGTCAGCAGAGGCCGGGTAGGGAGCAGCGTGAGACTTGACCTGTCTTTTCCCTCCTGTTTCCTCTTTCTGCTTCCACACACCGGCTCCCTCCGCCCCTCACCTCAGGAAGAGGATGGCAATCTGAGGTCAACCAATATTACTAGGTGTCATAACATCGGCCTGGCCGGGTTTGATTTGGGGACCTGGCAGAAGAGCATTAATTATCCTCAAGAAACCAATCCCTGCCCAGGACCAAACCAGAGACAGTGGGACATGCATTACCACCATTTGTCCACCGACCAGATCTGAAATATCATGGCTGACATGTACACATAAGGAACTATTGGACATTGAAATTGGGACTCAAAAGAACTGTTGGCCCAGAAAGGAACTCACTACAGACTGATTCATTTGCCTCTCAGCATAACCATTAAGGCTTGTCGCAGTTTAGGTTCTTACAAGGGTATTTCTTGGATCACATGACCTCACACATCTAGAGGAAATAATGAACAACATAGACTGGTGAACAAAAACAGACCCAGAGAAAGAGAAGCAGCGATCACACTCTCAAACCTCAGAGGGAAAGTAGGGGAGGGTGGGGGTAAGGGGAAGAGATCAACCAAAGGACTTGTGTGCATGCACATGGGCCTAGCCAGTGGCCATGGACAACAGCGGGGTGGGGGCATACATGGGGAGGGGTTTGGGATGGGAATGGGGGCATGAGGACAATTATGTGATACCATAATTAATAAAAATATTTTTTTAAAAAAGAAACCAATCCCACCAGCAGAACCATCCTACTAGGGACAGGGCAGCCCGTCACAGCCTCTCCCCTGGAGCCCTGCAGGGTGACCCAGGCTCATTTACCCAAAGCCAGCTGTCACAGGATTAGCTGCCAGCACGCGAGGGTCCCCATCATTGCAGGCAGAGGGAGCTGACATGTGGGCAGCGTTTGGCCTCTTCAGCTTTTAGAATCATCTTCCGTGCGTGCCTTTTGAGGAGCCCCTGGAAATGCCTGAGGGGTGCCTGGGCCCTGTTGCCAGATAAGGATAGAGGCTCAGAGTTTGTGTCAAACCATGTGGCCCACCCTGTTGTGACATGCCTCCCTGAGGACAAGGGGACTGGTGAGACAGGAGGCCCAAGGCTCAAAATGTGGGCTTGGGAAGAGGCTAGCACTGAGGGATTTGAAAGGAGCAGGTGAACGGTGGCTCCTTCTTGTGAATGCACTGAACACCGAGGGGAAAAAAACAAAAAGCAGCAGAGATAGAAAAGTGTAGACTCCTAGGCGAGCTGGGATTATAAGCCCTCTGGGACCCAACTTCAAGTGTCTTACATTGCCACACTTTCACTGGTGTTCCACAAAGGGTTAGCATCCACAGCACAATTAAAACAACAACAACATATACATACACAAGAGCCACGCAAAAAAATAGAAAAGCTCTGTAAAAAAATGGGACATGGAGGGCAAGCAAGCAGCTAAATAAGGCACATGGCATAAATTATAAGCTTATTGAGGGCAAGGAATCGGTCTACAGTTCTGTAGCATTCTCTCCCCACGGTGCTCCCAGCATATAAGGGATAAATGACTCCAGTTACAAAGTCAAACATTTTAAAATAGTGATGACCCCCGCGAGGTGTATTTCAGTCCTTTTTCAATTTCTCTCCTTGGTCTCCTAGTGCTTTTTCCCCCTCATAAAGTGGGCAGTCCAAGTGGATAGCCTGACATGCTTCTCAGAAGGGCCTGTTGGCTTTAAATAAGTGAAAAGGACGTCATATAATACCCCTGCTTGGGAACATTACGTCCAGCCACTGATTACGTGGCCAAGTGGCCTGCCTGGAGAGTGGTCCAACCCCGGGCTCTTCATCTCAGGGGCCACCTTTTCATGCTCTTACTCATGCACTGAACCAGCGGCCCTCAAGCACAGGCTGTGGGCAAGGCGTGGCGCTGGCCTTTGAGGGGAAAAACAAAAATACACAGGAAACTAAAAATGGAGGCCCTTGAGTACCAGAGCGATATTCATTTTCAGTAACTACTCCTGGGAAGAGGGCCACTGTGAGCCACCATGAGTCATTCACTACTTCGTATAAATGAAAGCTCAGGAAGAAAGTTAGCATAAGAGCGAGAACGAGGGCCCGGGTCCACAGAATGAGGGAGGACAGGATCCTGGGGGAGGAGGGGAGGGCCATCCGGGAAGATTAGAGGAACTGAAGACAAGCTATAGAATGGTGTTAATCAATGAAACACATACACACGGAAGACAAAGCTTACTTGCAAGGCTCCTGACTGGAACCAAGGATCAAAGATACGAGCCCAGACTCTTGGGGCTAGTGTTTGCATATTGGCATAGAGGAGGCAGAGCATTGTGAACACATATCTATAAAATAGTGTGACAATTGTTCCAGTGACGTTAAAGAAAGGGGTAATGGATGAAATTTTAAAAATGAAATGTGGGTTAGGAAATGTGTTTGTGTCCATGCTAAATATCCTGATGTTGACATGTGTATAGTAGCTCTATAAGAGAACTTCTGACATGAGGAAATATACGCTGAAGTATTTCGGGATTTTTTTTAAAAAGGTTTTGTTTCTTTAAAGCATGTGTACAACTCCTGACGAGTGCAGAGGATGAAAGACTGACTCTGAGGGGTGAGGAAGGGGAGGAGGAGATCAGAGAGAGGCTTCACCGAGGATTTGAGTACACGTGAAAAACAGAGGAGGAGCTCAGAGAATAAGAGGGGCTGGGAGAGGACACGCTAGGAAAAGGTACCAGCACGCTCAAAGGTGTGGCATAAAAGTCCAAAGGAGCATGGCCCACCTGGAACTTAAAGAGTGAGGCCGATCCAGAGCTTCCAACGTGCGAGGAGGAGAATGGATGAAAACACAGTTGGGAACGAGATTCTGAAGGGACTTTGGGCTAGTGTAGGGCAGGCTCTACAATTGGAATGTCAAAAGCAATCCCTCCGTAGACACAATTCTTATCTGCAAAACAACCTATTGCCTATCCTGTGAGATGGAGCATCTGCACGTAATGCGTTCAATAAAAGGCTCGAGACCAGTTTGAGGGATCCATTTTTAAAAAATCAGGGTCAACTGAGCCAAGAGGAGCTCACAATTGGATTGGGTGAACTCAGTTTCACAAATGTCTATGAGCAACTTCTCTGGGCAGGTGGTAGGCTGGACCCTGGGGAGAGAGAGAGACAAAGCGATGTGGTCTCTACCTTACAAGTAGATCACGGGCTGGTATCAAGAAGAGCTTCTTAGACAAAGTGAGTTTTCAGTGGGAGAAAGGGCACCAGCCAGGCCTCCAGGGGCTTGGCTTCTTCAGGTCTATCACTGGCCTCCTGGGGCCTCCGCTATGGTTGGTACTCAGGTATCAGTGCATTGATGTTAGAAGGGAAGGCCAAGATATAATTCAGAATTATCTCTAAATTGGAGGTAATTCACCTGTGCTTAGCCACAATGACAAATCTGTTAGAGGACTATAAAGAAATGAAAACAATCAAGAAAATTAGAGGTCAATCACATCCATTCACCGAGATGCAAAAATCCCAGAAACTGAATTCATTGTATAAAAAGTATATGGCATCATGATCAAGTTGGGTTGGTCCTTGGAAGGCAAGAGTGATTTAACCTTAGAAAAAGCTATTAATGTAATTCTCCACATTAATGGATAAAGGAGGGAAACTATGATTACTAAATAATTGTAGGGAAAAAATGTCTCTGATTCATAATGATATTTCTTACCTCGTAAGGAGCTTTTACCCAATAATTACAGCAAACATCATTTTTCAAGGTGAAATGTTTGAAGCACCAATTTCAAGTTCAGCAACAAGATGAAAATGTCCACATCAATTCTTCTTTTCAGCATTGAGGTCCTATCCAGTGTAATATGAAAAGAAAAGAAAAAGTGTACGTTTTGGAAAGAGAAACAAGACTGACATCATTATAGATAATATAATTATTTACTTAGAAAACACAAAATGTAGATAAGTTGCTGGAATTAATTTTTTTAAAATTTAACAAGATGGGTGGATAATATAAATTGATTGCATTTCTATAGTCCACCAGAACATAGTTAGGAAGCATACTTTTTAAAGATGTCAATGATAATAGCAACCAAAATTAAGGTACTTAGGGAAAACATGATGCAAGGTGTGGAATCCTTTATAAAGAAAAAAGGTTAACTTTACTGAAAGACATTACATAAGATTAAAGTAAATGCTAGAGGTAATCCATGTTTGTGGATAAAAAGTCATAATATGACAAAAATGCCAATTCTCTTCAAACTGAAGTATACAATCAACTCAAGTCAACATATCTCAAAAGACTATTTCAAGTAACTTGACAAGCTAATTCTAAATTTATATGGAGGGGTAGAGTCCTAAGAATAGCCATTATATTCCTGAAAAAAGGAATAAGATGGAAGGACCTTCTCTATTTAATATAAAAACATAATATAAAACCATAATAAACATGGTAGTGTGGCATAGGTACAGAGACAGACAAGTTGACCAAAGGAATTGAATAGAATATCTCAATGCAGACTTAGGGTAATATGGAAACCTAATTTATGACAGAGATGGCAAAACAAATCCCCAGAAAAGGATAGACTATCCATAAATGGCACCCACAATTTGTTATTTGCATAGGAGAACACCAAAAAAAAAAATGGATCCCTATCTCACACCATATCTAAAATTAAATCCTGTGTGAACTGAAAGAAAAATGTACAATGTAACACTTTTAAGATTTTAGAAGAAAATATAGAATTTCTTGATGGCATCAGGAGAATGATTTTGTAAACAAGGTAGAATGTACTAACATAAAATAAAAGACTGATATATTAGACTATATGAAGAATAAGAACTTCTTTCATCAAAATATGCCTTAAAGAAAGTGAGAATGCAAGCCACAAAGTGGGAAAGAATGCCTATAATGTATATAACTGATAAATGAATATATAAGATACTTTTCCTTCAGCTGTCTGCATACTCATTTCCTCGTCTCCTTCAGAACCTTTGTTCAGCCGAAACCGGTTTGGCTCAGTGGTAGAGCGTCGGTCTGCGGACTGAAAGGTCCCGGGTTCGATTCCGGTCAAGGGCATGTACATTGGTTGCGGGCACATCCCCGGTGGGGGGTGTGCAAGAGGTAGCTGGTCGATGTTTCTCTCTCATCGACGTTTCTAGCTCTCTATCTCTCTCCCTTCCTCTCTGTAAAATATCAATAAAATATATTTTAAAAAAATAAAATAAAATAAAAAAATAAAAAAAAATCTCTTTCGTTAAATTATCCCTTCTTAAAAAAAAAAAAAAAAAAAAAAAGAACCTTTGTTCAAATGTCATGTTTTTAATAAAGCCTTCCCTGGTCACTGTTTAAAAATTGCAAGCTCACCACCACTCCCTGCCCTGCCTATTGCTCTTTCTTGCCTTATTTGTAGCTATCATAATCATACATGCTATGTATGTAAGTAATTATTTGATTGCCTATCTTCCCCTTATAAACTCTGAAATGAGACCAGGAAATTGGTCTATTTATTGCTGTGTTCCCAACATATAGAATAGTGTCTGGCACATAGCAAGTGCTCAGTAAATATTTGTTGACTAACCCTAGCTGGTTTTGCTCAGTGGATAGAGCATCAGCCTGTGAACCGAAGGGTCTCAGGTTCAATTCTGGCCAAGGGCACATGCCCGGGTTGCAGGCTCAATCCCCCCCCCCAGTAGGGGGCATGCAGGAGGCAGCCAATCAATGATTCTCATTGATGTTTCTCTCTATATATTCCTCTCCCTTCCTCTCTGAAATCAATAAAAATATACTTTAAAAATTTATTGACTAAGCAACAAACTTCCACTGATTAATAATAGAAAAATGAGCAAAAGATTTAAACAAGGCATTTCACCTGGCCAGATAGCTCAGTTGGTTAAAACATCATCCTGATACACCAAGGTTGCGGGTTCAATCCCTGGTCAGGGTACATATAGGAGTCAACTAATGAATGCATAAATAAGTGGAACAATAAATTGATGTTTCTCTCTCTTTCTCTCTCTCTCCCCCTTCTTCTCTCTCTAAAATTAATTTTAAGAATTTTTAAAGTCATTTCAAAAAGAAAAAACAACTAATTAATAAACATATAAAAGATGTTCAAATGTATTAATAACCAGGGAAATGCAAATAAAGACCAAAATGATATACTATTTTACACCCACCAGATTGGCAAACATAAGGAATTCTGACAATACTAAGTATCAGCAAGATTGAGAAGCACAGGAAACTCTTTTTTTTCCATATTTTATAAGCTTCAGAAACCTCTTAATACACTTGCTGGTGGAAGTATAAATTAATTCCCTTTTTAGAAAAAAACTAGCTTTATTTCAGTTTACCTGTTCATAAGGATTATAACCTAGAACAATGCTACTACTCTAGTATGTATATGATCTGTGACAAGCCATCATAAGATAAGTGCAAAAGTTGAAAGTAAGATTTTATAGCAGTTTGACACTGCTACCCTATATATGGCTTTACTTTTTAAAAATATATTTTATTGATTTTTTTTTACAGAGAGGAAGAGAGAGGGATAGAGAGTTAGAAACATTGATGAGAGAGAATCATCAATCAGCTGCCTCTTGCACACACACACCCCCCCCCCCCCCCACTGGGGATGTGCCTGCAACCAAGGTACATGCCTTTGACCGGAATCGAACCTGGGACCTTTCAGTCCGCAGGCTGACGCTCTATCCACTGAGCCAAACCGGTTTCGGCTATAGTTTTACTTTTATAGGCTTTAAAAAATCATGGCAAAAATATATATGGCCATTTTAACCATTTTTAAGTGTATAGTTCAGTAGCATTATAAACATTCACATTGTTATGTAACCATCATCACCATCCATCCCTAGTACTTTTTTCATCTTTTCAAACTGAAATTTCAAAGCAATTAAACAAGAATTTCACAGTTCCCTTGTCCTCCAGCTCCTGGAAACCATTCTACCTTCTGTCTCTATGAATTTGACTATTCTAGGTACCTCATATGAGGGGAATCATATAGTGTTTGTCCTTTTGTGACTTCGTTATTTCACTCAGCATGATGTCCTCAAGACGTATCCATGTGGTAGCTTGTGTAAGAATTTCCTTCCTTTTTAAGATTAATAATATTCTATTGTATACACATAGCACGCTTTGTTTATCCATCCATCCATCAGTGGACACAGGGGTTGCTTCCACCTTTTGTCTATTGTGACTAATTGCCACACAATATTTACTGAAATATTATTTGTCTGTTGAGTGCAATAATTCAAGTTGAGGTTTATATAGTATACATTTTAGATTTTTAGAAATTTCATTTTTCAAGTAATTCATTTTTGTGGTGTCTTACCAAAGTATCCGTCTGTGACAGATTGGAAATTTACAGTCAATTCACCCATTGATAGTTCAAGAAGCAAGGGCTCCAAACTTTTCGAACAACCTTAGTAAGAAAAACTCATTGCATCCCAGCCCAGGACACATGAACATAACTGGAACAAAAGTTCATGCAGTAACGGTTAACTATTTCTACATGGATTGCACTAAGGTAGTACTGCTGTCTCATTTAAAAAAAAATCCTGGCTGAATCTATTAAATTGATTTCTCAGCCCACTAAAGATCATTAATCCCAGTTGGAAAACCAGTGCTCTCAAGAAATTCTTGCACATGTGTATCAGAAGCCATGTTAAAAAAAAATGTTCCCAGTGGCAAATTCATAAAAGCAAAAAAAAGGAAGAAAGAAACCCAAGCATCTATCAATAGGAAACTAAACAAATAAATTGTGATATATTCAACTAATAGAATATTACAGGGGCCCAATCAATGTTTATTGAATGAATTTATAAATAGCTGTGAAAATGAAGTACAGCTACATAGAGCAATTTGGATGAATCTTAGATATACAACTGTGGAATGGACAAAGCAAGACACAGCCAGCTCTGTACTGAATGAAAGCACTTTTAAAAGCAAGCAAAACTAAATACTGTATTGTTTAGGGATACATTCATGTGATTTAAAAAAAAACTATTCTAAAAAGCTAGAGAATGATAGGCCAGTAGTTACCTCTAATGAGTAGACAGGGGGTATGATTAGGGAAGAAATTCATAGGTAGCTAACAGATTTTGAAATATTAATTTGGGCCCTAACCAGTTTGGCTCAGTGGGTAGAGCATCGGCCTATAGACAGAAGGGTCCTGGATTCGATTCCAGTCAAGATCATGTACCTTGGTTGAAGGCACATCCCCAGTAGGGAGTGTGCAGGAGGCAGCTGATTGATGTTTAACACTCTATCCCTCTCCCTTCCTCCATGTAAAAATATCAATAAATTTTTTAAAGAAAAAGAAAGAATTTTTAAAAGAAATATTATCTTGGGCAGTTATAAATGTTTATTTTATTATTGTGCTTTGTACTTAGATATACTTTATAGTTTTTAATCTATCAAAAAATTTTGAATGATTTTTTTAAAGCTGGAAATGAAGTTGATGACATTGGAGGACAGAGAATATTACCCTCACGAGCAAGCTGCCTAACTCTTTCATTGATATGTCAAAATATTAATAAAATATGGTTCCCTGAGATTCTGCCAAGATGGTAAGAAAATAGCTGATAAGCATTTAAGGTCAGGTTGAAAAGATAGGTGTGGAGCCCAGTCGGTGTGGTGCAGTGGTTGAGCGTTGACCTATGAACCCGGAGATCATGGTTAGATTCCTGGTCAGGGCTCATGCCCAGGTTGCAGACGCAATCCCCAGTAGGGGATGTGCAAGAGGCAGCTGATCAATGATTCTCTCTCATCATTGATGTTTCTATCTCTCTCTCCCACTCCCTTCCTCTCTGAAATCAATAAAGATATAATAAAATGTTAAAAAGATGTGTTTGAGGACAAGTCATTAAATTGGCAAACGTCATTTCCCCTTACCAAGTAACTGCTCTAGTCTCCTCCTTGAACTCAACTAGCAACTCCAACCCTTAACTAATTCCAACAGCCACATAATGTTCTGCATCCCTAACTATTGGTTGCTCTTAGAATTCTGGGCTGGGAATCTAGGAGAGACTATAGAATAAAGCTTCCTAATATTTAAATCAAAAAAGGGGGAAAGTAGGAGAATATTATGTAAGGAAAAATATCCTGAAAGTAAATTACATCTAGAAAATGTGTACTTTAGAAAATTAATTGTAATGCTATCAGCAAGACACCCATGAAAAACACACATGGTGTCAAAACAAGCCAGAGGAAAATCATTTGGGCAAAAAATGAAAAAGGATCCCAAGTCAAATTAATAGAAAATATTCCTTTATTAACTTTTGGTCGAGAATGTGTTTGTATATTTTCAGAAAACAACTTCGAAACCATGTGGATTCTGGCAACAGAGAGGAATTGACAGGACTACTCCAACCATGAAGACAGAAGAGAAGCAGTCCAGAGATGGAAGTCGCTGATGACACCTTACCATAATAGCAGTCAGCAGCTGTGTATCACTGCAGGTTGCCCAGGACCAAACCAGAGAGGGTTGGACCTGCATAACCACCATTTGCCCACCATCCAGAACTGCAATATCATTGCTGACATGTACACATAAGGAACTGTTTGACATTGAAATTGGGTCTCAAAAGAGCTGGTGGCCCAGAAAGAAGCTCACTACAGACTGATTCATATGCCTTTCAGCATAATGATTATTGCTTGTCTCATTTTTGATTCTTATAAGTATATTTCCAGTAGGACATGATCTCACTCATCTAGGGGAAATGGTGAACAACATAGACTGATGAACAAGAACAGACCCAGAGATAAGGAGTCATGGGTCAGACTGTTGGACCTCAACGGGAGGGTGGAGATAAAAGAGAGATCAACCAAAGAACTTGTGCGTACACATATGAGCCTAACCAGTGGTCAAGAACAATAGGGGTGGGGGCATGAGTGTGAGGGGTAGGGGATTGGAATGGGGGGTTTGAGGACAAATATGTGATACCTTAATCAATAAAGAAATTATTAAAAAAAAAAAAAGACTACAAGCCGCTTGGGGACAGGGGCAAAGCCTTATTCATCTCCTTGTTTCTGATCTGCAACCTGGTGCCTGTGCAGAGTAGGTAAGAGTAATTATTTCCTGTATGAATGAATGAAGCACTTAATGAAAAAATAAATGACTATTGCAATTAAACTTAAGATACTAAACCATTCTGTCATTGCCAGTGTATGAGATTATTTCAGCCTGTTCTGACTCATGATCTAACCTGAGACATACTAAATGAGCATGGCTTCCCAAACGGTGTTTATGAATTGAAGATCTGAAGGAGAAGGTAAGATGAGGTCACAAGATAAGAGTAGGGAAACAGTTGCCTTTAAAATAAAACTAAGAAATCTTGGAAAATTTTAAGTCCAATTGAGCAGATCAGCAAGTTGGTGATTACCTTTTTGATCCTCACTAATTTTTATCACGGTGTCATGAGCACAGTACAGGGGGCCATCGCATGGAATGTAGAGATGCCATCTGAACCCTGGTTTGAATCCTGGTTCCTTCACTTCTTGAGTAAGCTTGTGCAAGCTACTTAACCTCTCTGTTCCTCAGTTTTCTCAGCTGTAAAATGGAGATGGTGCTAGCATCTTCCTCATAGGGTTGTAATGACAAATGATTGAGTTGCTATTCATAAAGTGCCTGGCACACAGCAAGCACCTAGATTGACAAATACACGCACTTGCATCCTGTGGTTCTTGTTGATATCTTCTAAGATAATTGCCTTTAATATATGGATTCCTGGCATCTCCCTTCATAATGTCCATCCTGCAGTTCTTCCTTTTCTGTGCTCACTATTTCTGAGCTTCCTCTGCCCTCTTTGTTGTAACAGCATCCAAACAGATTCTATCAGTTCATCCTTGGCTCTGTAGATGCATTAAATTTTCAACCCTTTGCACATCATGCTCACCCACCCACCTCTGTTTAGAACCGTCCACTCACTTGCCACTATGTACATAGTAGTGTTCAAATTCCTCAGTGTGACTATCAAGACCTCTATAGTCAACTTGAGCCTCACTCTCCCTCTTTCTTTCTCTGCTTGCCTTTAAAAGCTGTTGGGGGGCAGCCAAATTGGCTAGAGCTAGACCTTGCCTCCACACTGGTTATACTTTTGTCCACCCAGACAACACCATTTCCTCCACTCCCAAGCCTGGAATGCTCTCCCATGCCTTCGAGGTCTAAAGAAAGAGACTCTACAGAGTGAGAGAGAGAGAGAGAGAGGGGAAAAAAAAGGAGATTGGGAAATATCAAAAACAGACTTTGCATTTCTAACTTGTTCCTGGACTTGGCCATGATCCCAGAAACGGAAGAAGGATTTCCTCCCTCCTCCTCCTAGAGAGGCATCAGAGCATGGTGGTTAAGAGCATTCTCTTGGCTTTGTTACTCCCTGGATGGGCAAGTGACTTACCTTCTCTGTGCCTCAGTTTTACTCATCTGCTCAAGGGGGTACTAAGAGTACCTTCTGGGGTCGATGTAGAATATACCACAAGATTTGCCCTTTAAGACTGAGGCACGTGTTCTCCCAGCTGCAGGAGTGCTGGCTACTGACATTTCACACCGAGTCCCTTCCAGGAACTGCCCTCAAGCAAAGGAAACTTACTGCCCAAGATTATGCCTGCCCCTGGGCCAGCCTGCATCCAGTGGCCAGTCCGAAAACCTGGCCTCCTGGCCTTGACTGGACCATGCTAATGGGCCATCCAGCTTCTGATCTGGCCATGAAATCTACTGCCGCAACCCGCATCTCTCCCTGCCCAGCCAGCCTCCTTTGCCTCACGGGTGGTGTTCCCAAAACTACTCCTCCATAAATTGCCTGCATGTAAAACTCTGCTTCAGAATCTGTTTCCCAGGAAACCTGACCTATGATGGTGGGTCTAAGAAAGCAGCCTCCGAGATGGGATTAGGAGCAGTATCGTTTGCTGGCTGGCTGGCATGGAGAACTCTGTTGCTAATGGTAGGCAGAACGCCGAGAGCCCCTGGCATGTGGCTAGAGTGCAATTGCTAAAACTTCTGCTGGTTGGTGCACCGAGATAGCGCACAGGTGGACATTAATGCCCTGAGGGTGCAGCATACCAAGCGCTTCAGGGGTGCTGGTAAGTATTATTTGTAAAGACTGTAGAGTGAGACGGCTGTTGATTCACTGGAGAAAAAACAATGAAAGGCCCAGAATGATTAATCACCACTATAAGGCAAAGTGTAAAAGCTTGGGGGTACCTTTGGCAGAATATAAAGAGACTCTCATCTCCTACACCAGAGGGCAGAGAAAAACTAAAGATCAGGGCCAACACTTAATTATAAGAGGAACTGGACTCCAGAGAAGATGGAATTCTCAACTCCGGCTGATCTGCTATGCTAAGGTCAGGGGCCTGGCTGGGAAGACTGGGACCCTGAGGCTCTCATTCGGCTGCAGGCAAGATACTGGTCAGGACCACAACCATCTCAAAGACTAGAGCATCCACTTCCGAGCTCACACTCACAGCTGCTTCTGCAAACCTTAAAAGCCTCTCCTCCAAGCTTATTCCTGCAATTGCTGGTAGGATTTGTACCGCTCTATGTATCCTTATTGTCCTCTCAACATAGCAGCTGGTGATGAAGGACCGAGACAGGGAGAGAAAGGGAACATCAGAGTCTCTCAAGACAGAGCCCCAGTCTTTTGTACCCTAATCTTGGAAGTGCCATGCCATCCCATTTGCCATTTTCTAGTCATTAGAAGCAAATAATTTGTCAAGTTCACATTCAAGGAGAGGAGAATACATGAGGGAGGGAGTACTAGGAGGCAGGGATTATTGGACCATCTTGCAGGCTGTCTACCATTGCCTGGCAGACCTATTCAGGTTCCACACTCGAGGATATTGTTGTGACACATTTACTTGGTGTCAGGGAAGAGGGTCAGCTTTTAGGAAGGCCCAGAGCAAGTCAGAGTTCTGTAGCAGGTGCAGACTGTGCTGCAAGTGACCCTGGGGTGTTAGAAACATCTGTATAGAGTTTATGGAGAGCCCCCAAAGAAATCACAACATAGACTCCGCTGTTTCTTTTTTTTTAATATATATTTTTATTTATTTTTTTTTTTTACTGAGAGGAAGAGAGAGGGAGAGTTAGAAACATCGATGAGAGAGAATCACCGATCAGCTGCCTCCCGCACAACCCCCCACTGGGGATGTGCCCGCAACCAAGGTACATGCCCTTGACCGGAATCGAACCCGGGACCTTTCAGTCCACAGGCCGACCTCTATCCACTGAGCCAAACCGGTTTCGGCAGATTCCGCTGTTTCAGAAGCAAGGTCATGCCATCTATACTAGAGGATTGTATATTTCATTCAAAAACCTACATTCTGCTGAGCCCCGGTAGACACCAAGCAACTAACTGACTATGGGGACTTAGGTGACTGTGCGGCCAGAGCTGCTCATCACACACTAGGTTCTATCAGACTCATCCAAGTCATAAAGGACTCAGAGCTCTCCACTGTAAAATGGAAGAAGCATATCCAGGATCACAGGCAAGCTGCATGAGCAGGTTGCCTCCTCTGTCACCCACCACTTTTGCAGCAGTGCCTCCCCCTCAGTTCACATTTATGGCCACATGGGGAGTTCTTTATGGTCAGCTGACGCAGAAGGAAAAAGACTGAGCTTGGGGCCTAGATGAGTCAGCTCAGTATGAGGGTGCAATCTGAAAATTGATTACTGCTGCACTATAGCCCTGCTCAGTGAGGGCTGGGAGGGAGGGAGGTTGTGGTCCTGGAATGTAACAACGAAAGGAAACCTTCACCGCGCAGAACTTTAAATGGTATACTTGATCAAAGACACATGGCCTGAGATTTGAATGTCTATAGACTTGGGCAGCGGTGATGGGCTTGATTTGTTGATCAAGGGCCTGGAAGGAGAGAGATTGGAAGATTAGAGACAAGGTAGGCAGATGAACCTATGGGACCGTGCATGAAGGGTGAAGACCTCACTGCGTGTTAACACCCACCGAAGGTCATCTACCCAGGAAGAGACACTAAGCAGTCAAGTAGCCCTAGCTGGTTTTGCTCAGTGGTTAGAGCGTCGGCCCGCAGGCTGAAGGGTCCCAGTTCATTCCGGGCAAGAGCATGTTCCCTGGTGGCAGATTCCCTGGCTTTGGTTGGGGTACGTGCAAGAGGCAACCAATCGATGTGTCTCTTTCACATCAGTGTTTCTCTGTGTGTGTGTGTGTCTCTCCCCATCATTTCCATTCACTCTAAAAATCAATGGGAAAATACCTTCAGGTGAGGAATAACAAAAATAAAATAAAATGAGGTCATAAAAAGTAAGTGGAAACAAAGGAAAATATTAAATAACAATTCCAGTATACATGTTGATGACAAAAATGACTAACTTGGTGCATAAGTATGCTAAGTTTATCTATATTGTGGGTTAAATAGGTTTTTGTGGCCCAGCCATTTTGTTTATATAAAAAATATCACATGCCCTGCCAAAACCGGTTTGGCTCAGTGGTGGAGCGTCGGTCTGCGGACTGAAAGGTCCCAGGTTCGATTCTGGTCAAGGGCATGTACATTGGTTGTGGGCACATCCCAGTAGGGGGTGTGCAGGAGGCAGCTGGTCGATGTTTCTCTCTCATTGACGTTTCTAGCTCTCTATCTCTCTCCCTTCCTCTCTGTAAAATGTCAATAAAATATATATATATATATATATATATATATATCACATGCCCTAACTGGTTTGGCTCAGTGCATAGAGCGTCGGCCTTCGGACTAAAAGGTCTCGGGTTTGATTCCAGTCAAGAACATGTACCTTGGTTGCAGGCACATCCCCGGTAGGGGGTGTGCAGGAGGCAGCTGGTTGATGTTTCTCTCTCATCGATGTTTCTAACTCTCTATCCCTCTCCCTTCCTCTCTGTAAAAAATCAATAACATATATATTTTTAAAAATATATCACAATTTATAGTAAAATTTCAGAACATACAACTATATGTTGGAGTCTACTCTCACTAACTTGGTGTTGCTTCATTCTTTCAGAGTATTTTCTGTATTATCTACTGAACGAGAAACTTCAAAGAGACAGAGCCCTGTCTTATTCCTCTTCTAACCCAGCACTTAACACATCAATAACTGCTTCATGATTATTTAAATTGTGGTAGAAATTCCTGAGATTCTTTTAAACTCCTTATTATGACAGACTGTTATATTGGCAGCCCCCACTGAACCCTGGGATTTCAGCCCCTGAGTGGTACCTTCGCTAACCAGAGCCTCAAACATTAGAAAGTGTGATACAAGCCGAGACCGGTTTGGATCAGTGGATAGAGCGTCGGCCTCTGGACTGAAGGGTCCCAGGTTCGGTTCCAGTCAGGGGCATGTACATTGGTTGCGGGCGCATCCCCGGTGGGGGGTGTGCAGGAGGCAGCTGATCGATGACTCTCTCATCGATGTTTCTAGCTCTCTGTCTTTCTCCCTTCCTCTCTGTAAAAAAATCAATAAAATATATATTAAAAAAAAGAAAGTGTGATACAAGCAGATGCTTGGTAAGCGCTTGCACATCAGGGCCTCTCCTCTTGCAATGTCCCCTCCTGGAACCCAGCTGCCATGTGGGAAGGAAGTCCAGATGATCCAATGGAGAGAGACCACATAGAGATGCGTATGGCCATGTGTGGAGAACTGAAGTCAAGTTCTCAGCTGCCTGTGGGCACAGGAGTTACCCTAGCCAACAACATATGGGGCACAGATGCCCAGCCAGGCCATGAGTCATGAGACATAAATCACTTTTGTTTTAAGCCAGTGAGTTTTGGCATGGTTGGTTACATTAGCATTAGATACTGGATACACTTACGCTGCCGAGGCCAGGGGGAAGGAGATCCTTTAGCGACTGGATCAATGAATCCATGATGAAGGGGTTTTGGACAGTTGTAGAAAAACCAGAAGAAAAAACAGGAAGGAATATGATTCGGATGGGATTATTTATTAAAAGTTCAGGATGTTTATGACCTCACTCATCTGTGGAATCAAAGTAACAAAATAAACTGATGAACAGAATGGATCCAGAGACATGGAAGCATGGAACAGAGAGCAGGACCTCAGAGGGAAGGTGGGGGAGGATGGGTGGGGAGGGGGTATGCATATATGCATGGCCCATAGACACAGACATTGGGGCGGGGAGAGCCTGGGGTTGGGGTTGGGGTTGGGGTTGGGGTTGGGGGTAGGGATGGGCTGGAGGGGGTTAATAGAGGAAAAAAGGGGGACATATGTAATACTTTCAACAATAAAGAATTACTTTAAAATAAAATAAATAAAAATTTTAAAGTCCAGGATGTTTAAATCAAGGAATCCAACATTTAACAATCTAAAGTCCTCATGGCCACTTACGCCAGCGATGGCTAACAAGTGACCTTCGTGCCACCTCTCCTCACTTCCAGGCCCATGGCAGATATCACCAAGTGATCACAGAACTCTTCCCTAATGAACTTGGCATAACCTCTGACTCTTCTCAGCACAGCCTTCTGACAGCCACTAGCTAATTAACCAGACTTGGCAGAGGATGTGAAACCAAGTCCTACCTCCAGTCCCTACCATAATTATTTAACTGATCCATGAACTCAGGATCTAACTCAGGATTTATTTGCAGAGCTAGTCACAGAGCTGGAAAGGAGCAAAGTTAGGGCTAAACCTCGGGACTCCTAAAGGGCTTTGACACTGGTCAATCTGGGGTCAAGGTCGGGCTCTGCCACTTATTAGTCATGCGATCTAGCTTAAACAAGTATTAAGCTTCTCAGCAGTTTTCCGTGTCCTCCTTGGTAAACAGGGGTCATGTGTGTACCTCGCCAAGTTGCTGGGAGAGTTAATTGAGTTCCTATACTCGATGTGAAAATGCTGACCACCGTGCCTGGCTCTCAGAGCACAGTGACTCCCCAACAAACAGCAAGGTTTGCCTGCGAAGGAGAGCTGAGACCCGACCCATGGGGACAAGCAAAGGGAAACGCCAAGTCCCTTGTCCACAGCAGAGAAGGTGCGTGGTGGGCATCCGAACCAGCAGGGAGGGCCAGATGGTGAAGAAGTGCCAGGTGGGGAGGGCGCCCTGGAGAAAAGTCTCTCTGTTCTTTATGTGTTGGAGGTGACAGCTCTGAATCACCCTTCAGTCTTCCAGGGCCACTCCCCATTCCATCCTAACTGTCTCGTGATTTGGCCATTTATGTAAGATAGGAGAACTGGGGCTTGGTCTTCACAAAACTTTCTCCGCTAAGCAAGTTGTTTCCAAGTTTGTGTCTCCTTCTTCCTGTCTGGGCCACTACTGCGGCAACAGTAAGACACCCTGAGCCTCTCTGTCCTCCCCTCCCCAAGTCCCTGCGATGTGTTCAACTCACGTCTCCCTCAGCCTGACCCTTCATCGGCTTAAGGGCCTGACCAGGCCCCACATCCATGCCAGGCTGTGAGGTCCCAGGTGAGAAGCCAGCAGGCTGGCACGCATTGATCCCGTTGACCTACAAGAGCGCCACAGCACACTCCCTCATCTTGAAGGAGAGAGTCCTAGTCTTTCTAAAGGAGGTCAGTCTTCCCATAATTCTTCCCTACTCCTGGCAGGATTCTTTGGCTGCAAGCAACAGATGCAAACGTTGTTTAACTTGAACAAGGGATATATTGGGAAGAGGGGGCCAACTCACAGAATCAAGAGACTGCTGAGAATGAGGCTGGAAGATTTGGAAACAATAACAGCCAAGACACTGCTATATATATATAAAATTATTTTTTATTGATTTCAGAGAGAGGAATGAAGAGGAAGAGAGTGTTAGAAACATCAATAATGAGAGAGAATCACTGATTGGTTGCCTCTTGCATGCCACCTACTACGGATTCGAGCCCACAGCCTGGACCTGTGCCATGACCGAGAATCGAACCTTCTGGTTCATGGGTAGATGCTCAACCACTGAGCCTCACTGGCCAGGCGGGACACTGCTTCTTGTACAACTTTATTTTATCCTTCTGCCATTCTGGTTACTATCCCAGGTCCTTGAATCCGATTGGCTCAGCTTGAGTGAAATACCCTTTCCACTGCCGTCTTTATTGACATCTTGACTAAGACTACCACCAATGAGAAAGGGGTAAAGCTGAAACTGGGGCTGTTACCAAGGAAGGGAGCAGGATGTTAGGCAGCCAAAGATGACATGTGTCCCAGACACCCCCGGTGTCTCCCCACTTACACAATTCATTTTAAGCACCAAGATTCCAGGTGCTGTGTATAAATAAAAATTGGCAGCACTGTAAACTAAAGCTGATGATGGAACAGAATGAATCATCTGGAAAAAAACTAAGCTTGGGAAGACATCGGGCTTTGGAGGTCAGAAGGCCTGAGTTCTAGGACCAGCCCTGCTATAACTGTGACCTCTGTTTCTTCATCTAAGCAATGCTCTAACCAGCAGGTCATTTACTAAACATCCAAATAGATAATGTATTTGAAGGTACTTCAACGGCTATAAACCATGCAAACTTGAGGGACTATGATTGGTCTGTTTGGGTTTTTATCATTTATTTTTCAGATTGCATCATATCAGCTACTTAGCCTGAGATTGTGTTTGGCCAGAAGCAGCGCGGTTCTGACCTTAGCTGGCAGGCCAGCGGCAGTGGAACGAGATGAGGGAGGGAGAGCCCTGAAGGTAATGCAGTGGGCAGTCTTATTTCAGCCTAGTTTGCAATGCAATGGTCTTGAGGCAATATTAGGATGCAGCTCATAGAGAGTTCTTACTAACTCAGAAAAATCAACTCCAGTGAGAGCCAAGGAACAGAAAACTGCCATGGGTGGGAAATAGCCATCTGAAAGAACACATCAGATATTCAATATTCTACACAGAATTGAGTAGCAACGTAGCACAGACTTTCAGAACTCGAGCTATGAGTCACGAAGACCTGAGTTTGAACTTGACCAGAATCCTTTCCCTCGTCTTCGTAAGTATGATAATAACCCGCTCAACAACTACTTACTGAGGATATATCAAATGCCAGGTATTTTTCTTGGCGTTGGTGATACAACAGTGAACAATACAGATTTTAAAACCCTGCCTTCATGGGCTTTACGTTCTAGGAGGAGACAAAAGTAAAATAAACAAACAAAAATATAAAATATATGATGTATCAGATAGTGATAATGCTATGGAGAAAATAAAGCAGTCAAGGAATCCAGTGACTAATTTTTTAAACACATCTCTATTGACTTCAGAGAGGGAGAGATAGAAACATCAATGATGCCAAAACCGGTTTGGCTCAGTGGATAGAGCGTCGACCTGCGGACTGAAAGGTCCCAGGTTCGATTCCGGTCAAGGGCATGTAGCTTGGTTGCGGGCACATCCCCAGTAGGGAGTATGCAGGAGGAGGCTGGTCGATGTTTCTAGCTCTCTATCCCTCTCCCTTCCTCTCTGTAAAAAAAGCAATAAAATATTTTTTAAAAAAAGAAAAGAAAAAAGAAACATCAATGATAAGAGAGAACCACTGATCGGTTGCCTCCTGCATGCCCCCAACTAGGGATCAGAACCTGGGCATGTGCCCTTGACCGGAATTGAATCCAGGGCCCTTCAGTCTGCAGGCTGACGATCTATCTACTGATCCAAACCAGCTAGGGCTCCAGTGGCTTATTATGAACTATAGAGTGGTTAGGGAATGCCTCACTGTGATGGTGACATTTGAATTAAGGTTGAAAGAAGGGAAGGACTGGGCTAGGCAAAGGTCTGGGGGAAAGACTATTCCAGGCAGAAGGAACAGCAAATGCCAAGGCCTGGTGCCGTGTGCATGCCTGGAAAGTTCAAGGAACAAGACAGCCAGGTGGCTGGGGGCGGTCTTGTAGTCAGCGAGAAGATGGAGATCAGGGCAGAGTGTCGGAGGTGGGGCAGATCACAGGGCCGGTAGTAAAAGCCTGAACTTTGGCTTTTACTCTGAACGAGATGGGGAGCCACGGAGGGTTTTGAGCAGGAAAGTCATAATCTAACTTACATTTTCAAGTCTCATTGGAGCTGCTGTTGTGGACACGGGCAGAAGAGGAAACCCAGCTAGAAATCTATAGCAGAAATCCAGCTGAGACGTCTAGTGCCGGGTCCAACATGTAAGGAGTCTGGAAGTTTCACTTTGTCCTTACAAGTAAAAGCTGAGCTGCGAAACAACAGCCCTTCTTGGATCCATCAGACAAGCGCAGTCTCAGCCCACTGTTGCCAAAATTTGGAGAGAGAGGCAGGCGAATACATGGGATCACAACTCACCAGAGCAGAGACACCAGCAGACCGCTCCAGGGGAAGCAGCGCTGGGGTAGGAAAACCTAAACTGCGATCAGTGAACTGCTGGAGGCTTAGTGCAGACAAGTCTGCGAGTGAAATTCTCCAGGGGACCCAGTCATTAAGGGGCACCCACACTTTTCGTGAATTTCACCTCCTAGAACTCAACAGGTTTTCAGAGTGAATAGTGGATAAAAATTGCCTCCTGTGTCCAGCACAGGTGAAAGGAAATGAACCATCATGCCATTGCATTCTGTTCTTCTTAACAAGTTTCATCCTCAAGAGAAACAGTTTTACCAGTGCCTATTGGGGATTTTTTTTTCCAGAGAAAGAAAATTACCCGGCTCTGGCCCTCACTAGCCATCCTGTCTCGCCTCGGTGGGGCTGAGGGGCTGAAAGGTAGTTGTAAAATTCACAATCCAGAGGTACAGGCTTATTAAAAGCCTGAGACCTAATCATTAGACTAAATAACAATTCCCTCTTCCCACACCTTACCCTACAAACTAAAGGCCTATTTGCTACAGTTCTTTTACTCAGTGCTTGGTGTTCAACTATCAAGAAAAAAATGACAAGACATATTAAAAGCCAAAACACACACACACACACACACACACACACACACACACACACACCAAACACACACACAATAAAACACAGCTTGAAAGGACAGAATGTGTATCAGAAGCAGACTGAGAGGTGGCAGGAACGCTGGAATTATCAGACTGGGAATTTACAACGCAAATGGATGAAGTAAACATCATGTAAGGACAGATGAACAATGCAAGCAGAGAGATGGAAGTTCTAAGAATGAATCAAAAAGACAGGCTAGAGCCCTGGCCAGTTTGGCTCAGTGGATAGAGCATCGGCCTGTGGACTGAAGGATCCCAGGTTTGATTTCGGCAAAGGGCATATGCCTGGGCTGCTGGCTCGATCCCCAGTAGGGGTCATGCAGGAGTCAGCTGATCAATGATTCTCTCATCATTGATTTTTCTATCTCTCTATCCCTCTCCCTTCTTCTCTAAAATCATATATATATATATGATTTTAGCATGTTAGAGCAAAAAAAAACCACTACCAGAAATGAAGAATGCCATTGATGAGCTCATAAGTAGACTGAACAGAGTTTAGGGAACAACCACTGATGCAGAAAATCAAAGATAAATTTTTAAAATCTTTTAAACAGCAAAAGGAAAATACCTTATCTCTAGGACAGTAAAGATAAAGAAAAACATCCAACTTCTCCTAAGAAACCACATTAGCAAGAAGAAAGTATTTAAAGTCCTGAGAGAGAAAAATAAAAAATGGCAACCTAGCATTCTATACTCTGTGAAATTATCCTTCAAAGTACAAGAGAAATAAACAAAAAATGAATTTGTTGCTAGTAGACTTGCCTTGCAAGAATATTAAGAGAAGTTTTTTAGAGAGAGAAAAAAATGATACAAGAAAGGAAAAACGTCAGAAAATGAACAAGTGAAGCTAAGAATACAAGAAATAAGATATAAAAGAGAGGATACAGCCGAAACCGGTTTGGCTCAGTGGATAGAGCGTCGGTCTGTGGACTGAAAGGTCCCGGGTTCGATTCCGGTTAAGGGCATGTACATTGGTTGCAGGCACATTCCCCTGTAGGGGGTGTGCAAGAGGCAGCTGATCGATGTTTCTCTCTCATCGATGTTTCTAACTCTCTGTCCCTCTACCTTCCTCTCTGTGAAAAATCAATAAAATATATTTAAAAATAATAATAATAAAAATAAAAGAGAGGATGCAGGTTTCTAATACCAGAAATAATAAAGCATCACTACAGAGCTCATAAACATTAAGAAGATAATCAAGGAATATATGCACAACTCTGTGCTCATAAATTTGATAACCTAGATGAAATGAACCAATTATTTTAAAAACACAATCTGCTAAAACTCAACACAAGAAGTAACACACAATCTGAACAGGCCTATGTATATTTAAGAAATCAAATCAATAATTAATAACCCTCCAAAACTAAAAGCACCAGGACAAAATGGGTTCACTGGTGAACTCTAGCAAACATTTAAGGAAGAAATTCTACCAATTCTATAGAATCTCTCTCAGAGAATAGAAGCATAGCTACTACTTCCTAACTCATCCTATGAGGCTAGCATTACTTTACCACCATAGCCAGACAAAGACATTACAATCAAACTACAGGCCAGTATCTCTCAGGAACATAGTTGCAAATATAATCCAACAATGTATAAAAATAAGCATATATCATAATCAAGTGGGATTTATCCCAAGCATGCAAGGCTGGCTCAACATTTAGAAAGCAATTAATGTAATCTATCATGTCAACAGGCTAAAGAAGAAGAAAAAAATCACATGATTATATAAATAGATGAAAAAAAAGTATTTGACAATAATCAAACACTCGTTCTTAATTTTTTTAAAAAATGGTTAGTAAACTAGGGAATAAGTAAAAGTTCTTCAATTTGATTTTAAAAAATCTTCAAAATACCAACAGCTAATATATTTAATGATAAGAAACTGGAAGTTTTCCCACTAAGATCAGGAACAAGGTGAGGATGAACCTTCTTGCCATTCCTTTTCATTATTGTACTAGAGGTAAAATAATAATAATAATAATAATAATAATAATAATAATAAGCCTCTAGTAAGGAAATAAAAGCTATACAGATTGGAAACAAAGAAATCAAACTCTTTTTATTCACATATGGCATGATTGTCTATGTAGAAAATCTGAAAGATTCAAAAAAACAACAAAAACTCCTAGAACTAATAAGTGACTATAGCAAGTTTATAGAACACAAGGTTAATATACAAACACTAATCACTTTCTTATATACTAGAAATAAACAAGTAGAATTTGAAGTTAAAAACCCAATACCGCCGAAACCGGTTTGACTCAGCGGTAGAGCGTGGGTCTGCGGGCTGAAAGGTCCCGGGTTTGATTCTGGTCAAGGGCATGTACATTGGTTGCGGGCACATTCCCGGGAGGGGGTGTGCAAGAGGCAGCTGGTCAATGTTTCTCTCTCATCGACGTTTCTAGCTCTCTATCTCTCTTCCTTCCTCTCTGTAAAAATATCAATAATATATATATATTTTTAAAAACCCAATACTATTTATATTAGCACCCCCCAAAAAAAATGAAATACTTATAATTCTAATGAAACATGTACCAGATTTATATGTATGAGGAAGAGAAAGAGGGTCAATAAATAGACCCACATATAGTTAACTGATCTTTGCCAAAGGAGCAAAGTCAGTACCACGGAGAAAAGATCACACTTTCAACAAATGGTGCTGCACAAACTAGACACCCACATGCAAAAATGAAAAAGAATTTAGACACGAACCTTTCAACCTCACAAAAATTAACTCAAAATGGACCATAAAGTAGCTGAAGATACATGAAAAAAAATAGATCATAGACCTAAATGTAAAACATAAAAGTATAAAACTACTAAAGATAACATAGGAGAAAATCTATATAATCTTTTTTTGTGATGACTTTGAATACACCAAAAGCATGATCCATGAAAGAAATAATTAACAGGTTGAACTTCATTAAAATTAAGAACTTCTGCTCTGTGAAAGATACTGTGAAGAGAATGAGAAGCCACAGAATGGGAGAAAATATTTGCAAAGCACTATTTGATAAAGGCTGCTATTTAAAATATACAAAGAGCCCTTAAAATCCAACAATTAAAAAAAAGATGAAGAGCCCAATTAAAGAATGGGCCAAAGACCTTAATAGACATCCACCCAAAGAAGATATACAGATGGCAACAAGCACATGAAAAGGAGCTCCACATCATATGTCATTAGGGAAATGCAAATTAAAACAAGACTGCGATACCACTGCACATCTATTAGAATGACCAAAATCCCGAATGCTAACAACATCAAATGCTGCCAAGGATGTGAAGCCACAGGAACTCTTATCCCTTGCTGGTGGGGAGGCAAAAGTGATACAGCCACTTTAGAAGACAGTTTGGCAGCTTCTTACAAAACTAAACATACTCTTACCATCCGATCCAGCAATCACGCTCCTTGGTATCTACCCAAAGGAGTTGAAAATTTATGTCCACACAGAACCCTGCACACAGATGTTTGGAGCAGTGTTATTCATAACTGCCAAAACATGGATGCAACAAAGATGTTCTTCGGTAGGTGAGAGGATAAACAAACTGATATATTCAGACAATGGACTATTATTACTTAGCACTAAGAAGAGATTACTACCCAGCCATGAAAAGACATGGAGGAAACTTATATGCATATTACTAAGTGAGAGAAGCCAATTTAAAAAGATTACATACTATATGATTCCAACTATATGACATTCTGGAAAAGCAAAACTATGAAGACAGTAAGATGATCTGTGGTTGCCAGGGGTCATGGGGAGATTGGGATGAATTTGCAGAGGATTTTTAGGGCAGTAGAACTATTCTGTACGACACTCTAATGAGAGACATGTCATTATATCTTTTTCAAAAACCCATAGGATATACAACACCAGAAGTGAGCCCTAATGTTTATTATGGATTTGGGGTGATAATGGTGTATCAATGTAGATTCATTGATTATAGCAAAGGTACCAATCTGGTGAGGGATATTGATAATGGGAGAGGTGGAAGAGGAAGTAGTATAGGGGAATCCTTACCTTCCACTCAATTCTGCTGTGAAACTAAAACTGCTCTGGAAAAGTAAAGTCTATTCTTTAAAATTCCAGTTAGAGATAATAATGGTGGCTTGGACAAAGGTGGTGGCTGTGGAGGTGGGGAGAAGTGGTTGAATTCTGGATATATTTTGTAAGAACCAACAGAATTAATTACCAGTGCATTAAATGTGGAGTATGAGAGGAAGAGAAGATTCAGCCTTTAGCCTAGATAAGATGACGTATAAAACAAACTTCACACAACATCAAGCACATAGTACATATTCGGCAAACACCAAAAACTCCCCAAATTTTAAATGATGTCCTCAATAAGGTAATATCTAAATTAGGTAACTCTTGGAGGTGGAGTTTGGGACACCAGGAACCCAAAAGAATAGGAGAGCCAAGCTCTAGTTGGTTCCAAGTCTAAGTCCTCTTTCATATGTATATTTTCTTGTGGTCAATCCCAAGCCTATATGTATTCAAAGACATACCACATAACACATTGTCTCACTTCTGTTTTGTTAACAACAGTGAGCCCTACATTGAGCACTTACCTTGTGACAGGCCCTGGGTATTTAATATCCATGTATATAAACTATTACCATCTCCATTTTACAGATTAGGAAATTAGGATCTAAGAAGTTAAGGCTATAGACCCCTTAGCTGGTAGGTCGAGACACAGGCAACGTGGCTCTAGGTTGTGTGATCCATACTCTCGTGTTAGAAATAGAAAAGGTTTTTTTTTTAATATAATAGCACTATATGGTAACAATTTTAGAAAATACGGCAAAGAAAAAAAATCACCTGTAACCCTACCATTGTGTGATAACCATGATTATTATTTTGGTGGATAACTTAATCTTCTTCCTACACATATACATACGCACATACCCATACACATTTTTTACAAAAAAATATGAAATTGTATTTTATTTGCTTTTGATCTATCCTTCACTCTCTCACTTAATAATATGTTGTCAACATCTTTCTGATTTAAATATTTTTTACGATGATGATTTTTTTACTTTCTTGGATCATACACCTATTTGATAATCTAATAGAACCTTCCATCCCATCCAACATGTGCATACATACACACACATACACACACGTACACACACGCACACATGCATAACTTTGCATTCCCTGAAGCATGAACCCTAATGGAGAACCTTAGTTCTACAACCTAATCTCTAATGCCTGAGTAATAGTCTACCATGGAAGGATGCCCTATAAGTCACTGAACCAACCAACCCAAGTCAATCCCCCATGGTTGGACATTTAGATTATTTCCAGTTTTCCACGATGATAAACAATATATTGCAACGACTGTTCCTATGGATGGGTCTTTGAGGATCACCTTATTTATCTCCTCAAGATCAAGTCCAAGAGCACGCTCATTTTTAAGTCTTTCAATTTCCAAACTGTCCTCCAGAATGATGGCATCTATTTGCACTCCCACCAGCAGCATCTAAGAGGGCCCATCTCCCCACATCATTGCTCACACCCAGTCATAAAACACTATATCTTGTGCCTTTTTAACCCAGAGCTTCTCTCTCTCTTCATGCTGTCGAAGGCAGCGATTTCTGGCTCGAGAAGCTGGAAGCGGCGGTCTTGGGGAAGACTCCAGATTGGGAACTGCCGTCTTTCCCCACGTCAGCGAAGCCCCCGAGGCTGTGGCTTCCTGGGGCTAGCAGAAGATCCTTCTCTGCAAAGCTCTCCGCCCTTGTTTTTGATAAGAAGAGTGTCACTGGGTGGGAAGACACAAATGAGCTAACATTTTTTTTAAAAAAAAATCTTGGTTGGTTTTTAAACAGTTATATTATAGAATGTTTGTCCCCAAAGGAACTAGGAGGGTTCCTTTTAGTAGATCTAAAAAATTCATAGACAAGTTAATTCCGTCATGTGACTGCTCCTTCTCTCCCACTGCAGACAGCCAAATCTGGCTCTGAAATATATAAAATATACGGGGGGGTGGGAAAAGTTAAGTTTGGCTCGAGAACTCCACGAGAGTGGTTATGAGGACAAATTTCTCGCGTGTAGTAGGCACTCAATAAATGTTTGCTGAATTGCGCTGGCAGAGCTGGGCACGCACCCTGGAGTAATAGACTCCGTGTACATGGTTAACGACTACAGCTTTCATTAACTGTGGCAGTGTTAAATACAGCCGGTTCTAATGAGGGGGAGCGCTGACCTGAATACGCCCAAACGGAGGGAAATCCCAGATCAACTCTATTTAGTCTTGAAAGGCAGAATATGATTTTTTTTTCCTCCTGTAACAGATGTACCTTTCCAATTCCGTCCAGCTTAGGCGAATATTACAGTGAGCTTATCCTCCATGAGCCCACAGAGAGACGCTGCTATGCAAGGCAGTCGTCGGCTAGGTTTTTAAGGCACCTAAGAAATGTGAATATAGGAGAACATCCAAGATGGCGGCCTAGGCAGTCTCCTAAGCTGCCGCCTCATCAACAATTTAATTAATAAAACAACTAAAATCAAAAAGGACTTCACCAAAACGTCAGGAAAGCTGGCGGAGTGGAATAGCTACAACTAGAAAGAAAGAGAGAGGCTCACGGATCGGACTGGAAGCCGAAAAGCACTGAGGTAGGGAGACGCTCGCTCACGCGGCCGCCGAATACCTGCCTGGCGGTGGGAGGGGAGGAATCCCCGATTGCACGGAACCCTTTCGGACTTTACTGAACCCCAGCCCCGGCTGAAATTCCGTGGTCCCAGGCTCATATGGGTGGTCTGGACTGTAGAGAAAGGCACCCAGAGACTCAGAGACTCAGAGACTGGGAGACCGGGGACCGGGAGCCGCAGTCGCAGTCTGCAGGGTCTACAGACTCGCGCGCGTGAGCAAGTACGCGCTGAGGTCTGACCGCCGCCTCTCCGGAGCGGAAGGAGTCAGAAGCTCCAGGTCTGACCGCAGAGGCTGCCGCCGCCTCTCTGTACAAGGTGGCAGCCTCTCCGTAGCGGAAGGAGTCAGAAGCTCCAGTCTGACCACGGAGGCTGCCGCTGCCTCTATGTACAAGATGGCGGCCTCTCTGTAGCAGAAGGAGTCAGAAGCTCCAGACTACAGAGACAAGCCCAAGTCCCGGTGAGCCCCTGCGGCACCCACGCTCTTGCTTGGGGAACCTGGGCCGGTCAGGCGGAAACTCAGGCGAGTGCACAAGGGCAGGGCAGAAGCCAAGACTGTCAGTTCAGCCCTGAGACGCCGCCCCATCCAAGCTGAGCAGAGGCTTCTGCAGTTTTTCAAGTCTGATCCTATAAGACTGTCTCTAATACAGAAGTTATCCCAGAGTAGACACAGCTGATACCCACATCCAATTGGCCTGAAGGTCAATTCACAACAATAGAGACTTAGCTACAACAAAGCTGTGCACGCAGTCCACAAAGGGGATCACAAAGAGTGTCTACCTCAGGTAACTGAGGAGGTTGATCCACTGTGCTATATAGGACACCAAACACACAAAGCCATCCTACCAACTCTGAAAAATAGTGATAATGCCGAGACAAGGAAATAGATCTCAAACAAAAGAGATGGAGGATATAGAGTTCAGAACTACGGTTCTAAGGTTATGCAACAATATTCTAGAAAAGCTCGATAAACTTCATGAGACCCAACTAAAAAGTATAGATAAACTGACTAAATTGGAAAATATTATGCAGAGATCCAACAGCAGAATGGAAGAACACAAGAATCAGGTCAAAGAGCCAAAAGACACTCCGCTGGAGAAGGAAGAAGAAAAGAGGATCCAGAAAGTTGAAGATAGTGTAAGGAGCCTCTGGGACAACTGCAAGCGCACCAACATCAGAATTATGGGGGTGCCAGAAGAAGAGGGAGTGCAAAATACTGAAAACATATTTGAAGAAATAATATCAGAAAACTTCCCTCACCTGGTGAAAGAAATAGACTTACAAGTACAGGAAGCCTACAGAACCCCAAACAAGAGGAATCCAAAGAAAAATTCTTCTCGACACATCATCATCAATATGCCAAGGGTAAAAGACAAAAAGAGGATCTTACAAGCAGCAAGAGAAAAGCAGTTGGTTACCTATAAGGGAGCACCCATAAGACTATCAGCTGATTTCTCAACAGAAACCATGCAGGCCAGAAGGGAGTGGCAAGAAATATTCAAAGTGATGAATAGGGAGAACCTACAACCAAGATTACTGTATCCAGCAAAGTTATCATTCAGAATTGAAGGGCAGATAAAGAGCTTCACAGATAAGAAAAAGCTAAAGGAGTTCATCACCACCAAACCAGTATTATATGAAATGCTGAAAGGCATTACTTAAGAAGAGGAAGAAGGTCAAGTGAATTAAAAATCTCAGGAATAGAATAAACTGGTGAATATAATAGAATTAGGGGCAAAGAAAGGGAGTGGATAGATAATTATCAGGGTGAAGGGGTGTGGGGTGCAGAAAGAGACTGGATTAAAATTGTATAACCTATGGATGAGGACAATAGTGGGGGGAGGGGGTAAGGGCAGAGGGTGGGGTGGGAATAAGGTGGAAGGGAGCTATGGGGGAGAAAAAGGAGAAACAATTGTAATAATCTGAGCAATAAAGATTTATTAAAAAAAAAAAAAAAAAAAAAAAAAAAAAAATATGGGAAAATCTCAAGATTTTTTGTTAAGAGGGAAATCAAATGCAGTGTATATAGCATGCTACCATTTGTGTGATTAAAAATGAAAATGCTGATTTTTCTTAAACTTTAAAAATGGCAATTTCATATGGTTCAATAAATGTACCTACATAATGCTTTCCACAATAAAGATTTTAAAAAATCAAAAAAAAAAAAAAAAAAAAAAAAAAAAAAAAAAAAAGAAATGTGAATATAGACATTAAGTGGTGTAAAGGAGTTCTTCGTGGCATTAACTGTGTTATGGATATTAACTTAGCTATGTCCGGAGATTCTCCTTTTTTAAACATATATATATATATATATATATATATTGATTTCAGAGAGGAAGGAAGAAGGAGAGAGAGATAGAAACATCAATGATGAAAGAGAATCACTGATCGGCTGCTCGCCCCCAGCTGAGGATCAAACCCACAACCTGGGCATGTGCCCTTCACCGGAATCGAACCTGGGATACTTCAGCCGGCAGGCCGACCCTCTATCCACTGAGCCAAACCGGCTAGGGCAGGATATGCTCCTTTTTGAAGATACACTGGAATTAACAAATAAGTAAAAGTTACCATGGACCATCTGCAAAAGGGATAATAAAGACGTTACTATATTATACCAACTACTGTTTACTGGAAGATTTTTATTTTTTTTTTCAGTGTAGAAACACGTGTTTTTTAATTATTATTTTTTATTAAGGTATTATGTGTGTACATAGCTTACCATTGCCCCCCCCCCCACCTCCCATTCATGCCCTTCCTCCCCAGAGTTCTGTGTTCGTTGGTTGTACTTATATTCATGCATACCAGTCCTTCGGTTGTTCTCATATCTCTCCCCAGGTCTCCTTCCCCTCCCCGCTGTCATTTGACAATCTGCTTGTTTTATGGTGACTATCTCAGGACCACATGAATAGAATCCGCTCTTCCTCTGGTTTTCACCGCCCCTTCCCCTGGTTCCCACTGCTTCCCCTGGGACACACGGCTCATACTGGAAGATTTTTAGATATATTAGCATGAATCCTTACAACAAACTTCAGCAGGACAATTATTATTATTCCCATTTTACAGGTGAATAAACTGAGGCTCAGGGGCAGCAGAGATTATCCAGTGTTTCTGCCCTGCTTCTGCTTTATTGGATACTGTTGATGATGAAACCAACAGGCAAAGCATCCTGCCCTCCTGCCAGGCCTGGCGAGACCCAGGCCTCTCCTGTCGTCCTCAGCCTGCCTGGAGTAATACTCAGACCAACGATGGTGGACACGCTGAAGAGCTCATGCATCAGCCATTTCTGAGGTCAGGAGCCGTGGCTCTTCTGTCCATTCTGTGAGCTGCCCCTGCTCAAGGCAGCCACGGTTGGTTTTTATTGCAGGCAACCAGAGAATGCTAACCGACAGAGGAATGTTATCTGCTTGCCCAGCTGGCAAATGGCAGAGTGGGGATTTAAGCACAGGCTGTCTGATGTCGAAGCGCCGTGCCACTCCTCCAAGGACAGGTATAAGGGGTCAAGTTCACGCGACTTTCAAGTCTTGACTTTCACTTTTCCTGCCGTATGCTCCTTCCCTATAAAATTCTTACACACTTACTTCCATGTCTCTCTTCCACAGGGGTGTAACAATACATCGCTGTACTAAACACCTACACCTACACCCTGGGTCCAATGTTTAATTCCGTGATCACTCTGATCCATATTCCCCTAAGCCAGTGGTCGGCAAACTCATTAGTCAACAGAGCCAAATGTCAACAGTACAACGATTGAAATTTCTTTTGAGAGCCAAATTTTTTAAACGTAAACTTCTTCTAATGCCACTTCTTCAAAATAGACTCCCCCTGGGAGTGGTATTTTGTGGAAGAGCCACACTCAAGGGGCCGAAGAGCTGCATGTAGCTCAAGAGCCACAGTTTGCCGACCACAGCCCTAGGCCAACGAGCCATTACTGCTACTCACACCATCTCTTTGCTAATAGAACAATCTGGAGCAGGTCGGCTGGTTCAACCTCTTGCCTCAAAGAAACGCCGCCCTAAAAGCAATAGAATTTAGTCATGTGACAAGAGTCACGTTTTTCGCCATCACTGTTGTCACAAGTCTGCTGATTACCACGAAGCACCGTCTGCTTCTCTAAAATCAAAATGGGTAGCCCGCTGGCGTGGCTCAGTGGCTGAGCACTGACCTATAAACCAGGAGGTTACGGTCCGATTCCGGGTTGCAGGCTCGATCCCCAATGTGGGGCGGGCAGGAGGCAGCCAATCAATGATTCTCTCTCATCATTGATGTTTCTATCTCTCTCTCCCTCTTCCTTCCTCTCTGAAATCAATAAAATATATTTGATAAATAAAGAAAAAAGAAAAGAAAAGAAAAGAAAAGAAAAGAAAAGAAAAGGAAAGAAAAGAAAAGAAAAGAAAGATGTGTAAGTCCACACAAGACAACCTGGAAGGGAGAGATTCAGAGTCCTTGAGGGTGGTGAGAAGAACACAGGCTCTGTCGTCAGAGAAATGCATCTCTGGGCAATCATTTACCTTCCCCGGGCCTCAGCTACCTCGTCTGGAAAATGGGGGTGATAACAAAGGCACCCACCTCACAGGTTCTTGAGATGCTTGTGTCAGGTGAGAAAGTAAAAGTGCCTGACCCGCGACAGGAGCCAACAGAGCCGGGGCTCCCCTCCTAAAACGTTTAGGACAGTTGATAGCTTCTTTTCCTATTTTTAAAGATCTCCTAAGAAGGAGAAACCATAGCATCCCTTGGTAGCTGGTGCCCGTGTTTCACAACCCACTTAGATGATGTGTGAATATAGCACAGAGGCCCACATCCAAGGAGGCTGGCGGAGGCTGGGAGGCCTGCCAAGCAGCTTGCTGGACCGCTACCCGTCCTCTCCCTTCCCCCGCCGCCACCGCCGCCTCCTAAATATACACACATTCGCTCAGCCATCTTCCCCAGGCCCGTCTCCTCTTGGAAAACCTCTCTGATGAACCCCTGGTTTAAAATTTTTTGGGTCTTCTAAACACTATAACACAGTCTTTGGGCATTTATAAACACACACACACACACACACACACACACAAAACAGTCTGGTACTATCACAATTAATCACCAAAGCGGTTAATTCAATTAAGTACATGTTACATCCTATTCAACAAGTACATATCAGCTTCCCCATTGCCAGACAGCATCACATGCCCTGGGCATACAGCAGTACATAAAACAGATGAGTTCCCTACCCTCATGCAGCTCACATTCGAGAAGAGGGAAGGCAGACAGAAACTAAGCGTACAGAGTGGGCAAAGGAGACGTACAGTTGCAAGCGCACAAAACACTGAGTTTACTCTTGGATCATTAAGCGTTTGTTATTTGCTTGTATTACAACTGTAAACCTGTGTCATCTCAGTCGGTCAAAAGCTCTGTGGAGGAAATCAGAACAGGATGGGAGGAAAGGCTGTCCTACGTCGGAGGAAAGGCGAGGCCTGGCCCCTGGCCGCCCCGCACTGGCTCCGCCTCGGTCCCTGCGCCCTCACACAGGCTCTCTCTCGGTTGGTCAGGCTCACCACACTCCTTTCAGCCCCGGGACCTCTGCACATGCCTTTTGTCTGGAACACGTGCCCCTCCCTTCCTCACCTTGTTACCCCTCTTTTTGATGCTGAGACAGTTGAGCAGAGACTGGAAGGAAGCGAGCGGATTACTTAGATAGGCCTGGCGTCTCTAGGAAACCAGAAGCTCCTGGAGGGTAAGAAGAGGCCGGAGAGTAGTGGTTCGAGATGCAAGCTCTGGAGCGGGGATGACCTGGTTCAAAGCCCTGCCTACCACACCCTGGTGGCAGGACAAATGCCTCACTTCTCCAAGGCTCGCTCTCTTCTTCTGGAAAATAGAAAGGAAGCAATATATTTTTAAAATATATTTTATTGATTTTTGTTTTCTTTACAGAGAGGGAAGGAGAGGAATAGAGAGTTAGAAACATCGATGAGAGAGAAATATTGATCAGTTGCCTCCTGCACACCCCCTACTGGGGATGTGCCCGCAACCAAGGTACAGGCCCTTGACTGGAATCGAACCTGGGACCCTTCAGTCTGCAGGCCGACGCTCTATCCACTGAGCCAAACCAGTTTAGGGCGAAAGGAAACAATATTTATCTCACAGGAATATTATGGAGATTCAATAAAAATCATGAATGTACTGTGGTAGGCACCAAAGGGGGATTGACCCTGAGGCTAATGGAACTTCAGGAAACACACACACACACACACACACACACACACACACACACACACACTTGCACGAGCCCCTTTCGATGGCCTGAGAGGAGGCCTCGCGATGCGTTTGCATGGTCATGTGATTCTGTAAACTATGTTGGCAGGAAGCAAAGATTTCTGCTTCTTCCGGCTTTGACTTCCCTCCTGCCGCACTCCTCCTCGTGTCAGTGGCACTGGAGAGGACATGGGCCTCTCTTACTCACAATTCTGTAACCTTTGTAAGGGTCCCCCCAAAGCTTTGTAAGGGCCCTTACCAGCTGCAGGCCTCACAGAACCTGAACCCACTCCTTCTCGGCACATGGTGACAGCCACTGCGGTTGTAATGGGGCATCTTTGCTCTCTTGCAGTGTCCAGTCGAGTGACCAGCACAGAGCAGGCGTTTGGTGATGCTATTATGATTAAAGGAATACTGGAGATCTATAGCCTCAGAGAGCAAGGGGCCTTAAAATGCAGCCCCCTCCCTAAATTATTGGAGGACTGTCAGGACAACTGAGAGATTTCTAGAAGCAACCACATTAGGCGAAAGGGGGCAGAGTGAGCACTTTCAGGGAGACCAATCTCCTGTCCTCTGGGATGGAGCGGTTGACTGAGGCATGGCCTGAGGATCTCTCCAGGGTGCTGAGGGCTGTGGGCAGGTGCTGGGGCAGCCCACCCACCCTGTCCCGGCGCCTGGAGCAGGAGGCTCTGAGGAGCAAGACAACACCCCCGCCCCGGGGGGATCCCCAGCTCCAAAGCCTCATCCTCAGACCTCGGGACACTCTGGGCCATCCTGCGTCAGCTCCAAGGGTGGGCCCCGGGGTCCGGCAGTTCTGATGTTAAAGGTGAAAAGCTGGTGAAATCCACATCCAGCATGGGAAGAGGCTCTTTTCCCCTCTTAAACCCTGAAAACAGCTCGCGCCCATCTTCCACAGGGAAGCCTTCCCCGTGCTTGAAAGCAGTTATAAAATCACATCTCAGCCTTTCATTTCCCAGCCGAATGACGCCAATTACAAACACCAAAGGGAAGGAATGTGAGTCATGGATGTTCCCTATTCTGACAGCTGATTGCCATAAATTCCCCAGTCCCTAGAGTTCGCTCCGCCTTCTCCTGACAGTTCTCCACAGCCATCGTCCAGAAAGGCGCCCTCTCTTCTTGCGTTTCTCCAGGAGACTTCTAGAAGGACAGGCCAAGGCCCACTGGTCCATTTGCAAGGCCATTCCAAGTCCCTATGCTCATCTCCCCCTGGACATGTGTGTGTGCGTGTGCGTGTGCGTGTGCATGTGTGTGTGTCCAGGCACAGGGATTTCTAGTGTCTATTAAACCGAGAATCTTTGTTCACCCTGGTCCCACTCACTGTGCTCTTCCACCATCCCCAGGTTGTGTTTTCCACCCGTAAACTCGGTGGAGTTGCTTGCTCTCATTCAAAGCACAGCTACAGGCAGAAGCATATTAGCCTGGAAACTCTCCCTGAAGGTCCGAACTGGCCTTCCCTCTGCCTCCCTGCCCACCCCCAACGAGTGAGACCCTAGGCCCACAGAAGCACTTGTCCCTGTTCTTGAGGGGAGGAGGGAATAACTTTGGATGACTCTTAAGTCATTGTCATGATTAATTGAACTTACGGCCTAACCACATGTTAGGCACATGTCACTCTACATGTGTGTTTGTGTCTTGGAGGCGGGGAGCTACCTTACTGTAATAATTTTCCCTCAACTTCCTGGAACGGTCTCAATAGCTGGGCATTTTGTTTGTTTGTTGTTCGCTGACCAGGAATCGAACCTCTGACCCTTCTGTGCATGGGACAACGCTCCAACCAACTGAGCCACACTAGCCAGGGCTACCCTGGCATGTTTTAAATTGGGGTGGGGCAGTTTGTTAAATAATTAAATACGACTGAAATGGGTAGCTTTGTATATATTTTTAAAAAAAGAAAAAGAAAGAAAAAAGGGGGAGGGGTCTCTTTGTCAGCCAGAATGCTCTGATTTGAAATTCAGAAAATGTGGTCCCCACTGTATCCTCAAGTCTGGCAGCCTCTGTTGATGAATTCAAGAAGCTGAGACTGAGGTAGAGGATGTGAAATAATTTGAAAAGACCTTTCACTCTACAGATGCAGGCATTTATCATCATCATATCATTATTAGCAATAATAAGTGGATCAGGGGGAATCTTTTCAAATGTAAATCTAATCACATTGTGCCTTTCCCACTGCTCTTAGGACAGAAGCCAGAGCCGTACCACAGTCCCCCAGGCCCATGCGGCCCCGCCCCTGCCTGCCTTGCACCGGCTCCCTCTCATGCCCTGTGCCTCCTCAGCCTTCTCTCAGCGTGTCCAATTTCCCACACTCCTCCTTCCACACCCCTTTTGTTTTGTTTGCTAATCCTCACTCAGAAATGATTTCCATTGATTTTTAGGGAGAGTGGAAGAGAGAGGGAAAGACGGAGAAAAACATTGATTGATTCCCTCCTGCACGCTCCCTGGCCTGGGCCCTGGTTAGGAGAAGGGCCTGCACCCAAGGTTCATGCCCTTTACCGGAACTGAACCCAGGGCCCTTTGGTCTGCAGGCTGACACTCTATCCACTGAGCCAAACCTGCTAGGGCTGCCCACTCCTCCTGTATAGAACACTTGTCTCCCCCCACCTCACCTGGTTAACCCCTTTTTGTTCAAATATCAAAGTGTATTCTCGCTTCCTCAAAGAAGCTTTCTCCATCTTTCCTAACTGGGTGGATCCTCCCTTCTAAATTCTCCTAGAATCATGGAGAGCCATCCATCTGCTCATTGGCCTGGCTCAGTGGTTGAGCATCAACCTATGAACCAGGAGGTCCCAATCAGGGCACATGCCCAGGTTGTGGGCTTGATCCCCAGGATGGGGTGTGTGGGAGGCAGCCTATTGATGATGCTCTCTCATCACCGATGTTTCTATCTCTCTGAAATCAATTTAAAAAAATTTTTTTAAAGAATCCCCAAGGGAGTTTCCATTCTAAGAGAAGAGAAGGCAATAATCAAATAAACACATACCTGTACAACAGGAAGCAAGGCAGTGATAGGTACTATGGAGGGAGATAAACATGGATAAGGAGTTGTGTGGTGGCAGGGGTAAGGGTTAACAATTCAGGTCAGGACAGCAGAGACAGCCTTTCTGAAAAGATAACAGTAAACCCAGACCTCAGTGAGATGAGGGAGCAAGCCACGTGTGTGGAAAGAGGAATGCAGACGGAAGCAACGGCAAGGGCAACGGCCCTCGGACAGGAATGAACTTGATAAACCCAACGAACAGAGGAAGACCAGCGTCTCTAGGGTGAGAGAGCAACTTAGGAAAGTACTAAGATGAGACTGGAGGACATGCAGACAAACTCTTCTGAGGAATCTTGCTACAACAGGGAGAAGAGAGATCTGGCAGGAGCTAGGGGAGCACATGAGCTCTAGGGAGGGTGTCCCTGCTTGGTTTTCATTTTGTTTTAAGATGAGAAAGCGCCGCAGCTATTTGTGTGCTGAAAGGAATGCTCCCGTAGAGCAGGAGACTGGGTGATTCATGGCAGAGGAGATCACTGCAGTTAAAGCCCTTGAGTGGGTGAGGAAGCACGAGATCCGGGGCCCAGGCGGAGGGCTTGGCATTACACAGAAATGGCTTATAATTTGCAACAGGAAGGAGGGCAGAGCATACATGTATTGATGCTGGAGGTTGGCGAGTTTAGTGGTGGGAAATGAGGGTTCGGATGGCCTCTATTTTCTCAGTAGATAGGAAGATGAGATCATCAGATGAAAACCAGGCAGGTTCAGGAGGTCACTGGAGAAAAAAGAGAAGAAGGTACAAATAGCCATCATGGAGAGGGGCAGCATGACTAAGGAGGGCTGTAGTGGGATTGTTGGGCGGTGCTGAGACAGTCCACATACTTATGGATTCACATATGAAACAAGGCCTGTCTGGTCAGTAGTGGGAGTGTTCTCCAGCCATGCTCCTGTGCCCAGACACAGACACAAAGCCGGTGCTCCACTGGGTTGAACCAGGTTGGGTTTTGGCAGATGGATCCAACAGAGCAAGGGAGTCATTATATACCCAGCTATGGAATCCAGCTTGAGTAAAGAGGAAATTAAGGGCCGATGTCAAGGATGGTGAAAGGAGGTGAGAAAAGTGGTGGATTAAAGATCTCAATAGGGTCAGAAAACTTTTAAAATGGGCATCCTAGGATAGCTGAGCTGGGGAAGATACAAGGACCTATCTGGAATGGTTAGAATGGAAACTTCAGTGGTGTTGTAGTTATGACAAGGTCTGTGTGTGAATTCATAGCTGTGGCAAAATGGAGGAAGGAGATCACGGCACTGAGGCATCAAGAAAGGAGAGACAACATGATGGATGGTCAACTATGTGGATTTTTTTAAGTGTTTGGGGTTTTCTAAAAATATATTTTACTGACTTCAGAGAGGAAGGGAGAGAGAGATAGAAACATCAATGACGAGAGAGAATCGTTGACCAGCTGCCTCCTGCATGCCCTCTACTGGGGATCAAGCCTGCAACCTGGGCATGTGTCCTTGACCAGAATCAAGCACAGGACCCTTCAGTCCACAGGCTGACGCTCTATCCACTGAGCCAAACCAGCTGGGGCATCATCGTGGGTCTTCACATCATCATGGACAGTGGCAGGAGTAGAGGAAGTACAGAGGAAGTCATTGAGCCAGGCAGCCAAATCGTCAGTAACCACGTGAGCGGTGAGTAGGTAGAGAGCACAATAGATGACTTGATGACACATGCTCACATTTTTCATGTATATATGATTATTTGATTAATGTCAATTTTACCCACTGCACTGCTCCTACTTATAGAAGTTGGGCCATGTCTGTTTATGTTCACCACATTATCTGCAGCTTCTAGTTCAATGCTCAGCACATAATAGGTACTTAATAAAAACTTCTTAAATAAAAGAATGAATGAATGCATACTATTCTCCGGAACTGCAGGAAAAGAGAAGTGGGAGGCACTGTTCCAATAATTTGCCTAATTTTCAGAAATTTCAGTCAGTGGTTAACAACTAACATTCACATGATACCTGTTAAGTGCCAGGTGCTGTGCTAAGTTCTTCAAAGAAGAATCAGACATGAATGTAGCTCTGGGAGATCTCAAAGCATAGTCACTGGTGAATACATAACTTTAATGCCATGTGAATAGAGCAATGACAGACAGAGATGCTCCAGGAGCACTGAATCTGACTGCCTGGGAGGCAGGGGAAGGCTGTGGGTACAGGTAGAATGTGGAGAATGAGGATGGTTGACTATCAAGACAAGTGGAAGTCAGCCCTAGCTGGTTTGGCTCAGTGGATAGAGCGTCAGCCTGTGAACTGAAGGGTCTTGAGTTTGATTCCAGCTCAGGGCACATGCCCAGGCTGTGGGCTTGATTCTCAACAGGGGGCATGCAGGAGGCAGCCAATCAATGATTCTCGCTCATCACTGATGTTTTTATCTCTCTCTCTCTCTCTGAAATCAATAAAAATATATTTTTAAAAATTTAAAAAGTAGAAGTCAAGCGAAGGACTGGCCCATACAAATATATCAAGGTGGGACAAGCTTAGCAAATTGAGAAGTCTGATGAGGCTAAAAATTAAACTAAAAATGTCATTATGTCCTTATATTTCTGGTCAGTTGGTTTGCTAAGAATTCAATGGGGGAAGAACAGTCTTTTGAACAAATGGTGCTGGGACAACTAGATATATACAAGTGAGACTCCTACCTCCTCCAAGTACAAAATGTAATTCAAAATAGATCAAAGACCTAAATATAAGTGTTAAAAATACAAAGTTCTTATAAGAAAAACAAAGGTATAAATCTTCCTGACCTTGGACTCGGCAATGGTTTATTAGCCATGACACCGAAGGCACAAACAACAAAAGAAAAAATAGACTAATTGGACTTCATCAAGTTGAAACTTTTGTGCTTCAAAGAAGATCTTCAAGAAAGTAAAAAGACAACCCACAGAATAGAAGAAAATATTTGCAAATCATATATCTGACAAAGGACTAATGTCCAGAAAATATAAACACTGCAGCTCCACAATAAAAAGACAAATAACCTAATAAAATGGGCACAGGATTTAAACAGATACTTTTCCAAAGAAGATATACTAACGACCGATAAGCACAGGAGAAGATGCCAGACATCATGAGTCATTAGGGAAATGCATAGCTAAACCACCACGCGATACCATTTCACGTAAGAACGACTACAATTAAAAAAGACAGACCTTAACAAGTGCTGGCGAGGATGTGGAGAAGTCGGAACCCTCATGCATTGCTGATGGGAATGTAGCACAGTGCAGTACAAATTAGATGGATGAGTTTTCTGGTATGTGAATTACAGATCAATTTTTTAAAATGTCATCTGGGTCCCTATCTTAATTAGGCCTCACTAAGGGAGAGGATAGATCCTGAAGGCAATAGAGAGTTTCTTAGGTGTGTGTGTGTGTGTGTGTGTGTGTGTGTGTATGTGTGTGTATGTGTGTGTGCGCGTGCACGTGCATATGTTCTTCAGGAAGGTGAAATCAATAGAAAATGCCACCAAGGTGCTGTCACCTAGAGGCAATCAATAGGAACAGTTTGTTTTCTTTCCTTGCACTCTTGTTTGTGTTTGTGTTTGTGTTTGTACGGAACTAATGTTTACATACAATTTGGTATGCTGGGGTGTTTTTTTTTCAGTTGCCATAAACTTAATTTAGCTTTATTTCGAAAATAAATTTGTTGTCTAATTATAGTAGTTATTTATAGTAGAAACTTTGGGAAAATACAGAAAATTATAAAGAAGAAAATTAAAATCATCCGTAATCCCACCAGAAGTAATCCTTAGTGACATGCTCGTGTGTTTTATTTTGCCTTTTTTTCTCCTATGAGAACATGTCATTTTTAATGGCTGCATAATAGGCCATCCAGTGTCATAGATTTCTTCTGTTGTAATATAGTTGGGTTATTTCCAACTTTTCTCTATGTAAATAATGATAGAATAAATATCTTTGTGCATGAAGCTTTTTCATATATTGGATTACTCCCTTTGCTTCTCAGAAATGGAATAACTGGGTCACCGGCAGAATACGTTTAAGCTCTCATGATGTATACTCAAACTGCATTCCAAAGTGGTTGCATTAGCAGCAAATGAGTTTGTCTGTTTCACAGCATGCTCGTCAGCATTGAGGATTGTATTTTTTTTTTAATTCTCCTTGTTGTTTTGATTTTCATTCTAGTAGAGATTTCCTGAGAAGGAGAGTAGCATGCTCGGGCTTATTTTTAGGTGACAGAGAGGCTGGGCTGAAGAGTGCTGGTATGGAAACCAATTAGGAAAATGTTGCGTGCGTACAGGAAAGAAGTGACACAGCCAGGCAGGGAGGATCTAAGATGAGAAAGACATTTCTAAGAAAGGATGAGTCAGATTTGTGACTGATCTGAAGCTGGCAGGGAGGCAGGGAGAGGTGTCAAGCTTGACTCCAAAGTGCTTTTGGAGGCAGTGGGGAGGGTGACAGCATTAGCCCAGACAGGGAAGCGAGGAGGAGGAGCAGGTTTAGAAGGAAAACAAGGCTGCCTGGTGGGGTTTTTTTAATGGGAGTAAAACCAACAGAAGTTTCATAACACGTATGCCTCCTGTCTACCTGGGAGGGGCCCAGGACAATTGAGTAGCTCCAAGCTTCCTGTCTGCAGCGTGTCTCAGGGGTGCCTTCCAGAGTTCCAGGTGGAGATGTCAACATATCCATTAGCGGTGTGGGGAGGGCACTGGGGATAAATGTTTGAGAATTGGCCCTGGCCAGTGTGGCTCAGTTGGTTGAGCATCATCCCATGCACTGAAAAGGGTGCTGGTTCAGTTCCGGGTCAGAGTGCACGCCCAGGTTTCAGGCTTGATCTGTGGTTGGGGGCATGCAGGAAGCAGCCAGTCTATCGATGTTTTGCTCTCACGTTGATGTTTCTCTCTCTCTCTCCTTTCCTCTCGCTCTAAAAATGAATAAAAGTCTTTTTTTTAATGTTTGGGAATTGTCTCTATGTAAATGGTAATGAATGAGATCGTGGTGGATGAGAAATAACGTCTAGGGAAAGCCCACATTTGTAGGGCAGAATCGTAATGAGTGACGGAGAAAGGGTTGCTTAGGGAGCAGGGGAACCAACAGACACAGGTGCCAAGTGCAGGGGATCAGAGGTTCCAGGAGTGAGAATGGTCAACAGTGTCATGGAGGGCAAAGATGGAGCATTCTCAGGAAAGAAAGAGGGGAGGCCAAGAAAGAATTTGAAAGAGAACAGGAAATCAGAGGGCGTAGAGTCATCTTATGGGCAGGCTGGGGGTGTCGGGGAAAGTATCAGAGGGCACTAGCTTCAATGGGAAGTCATTCTTCCTGAGTTTATCCTTTTGTTATGACAACAGTTTCTCAGTGATCCCATAGTGTACCTCCCACCTGGGCACAGCCAGTCAGTGATCCCACTGTGTACCTCCCACCTGGCCACAGCCAGTCAGTGATCCCACTGTGTACCACCTGAGCAGAGCCAGTCAGTGATCCCACTGTGTACCACCCACCTGGGCACAGCCAGTCAGTGATCCCACTGTGTACCACCCACCTGGGCACAGCCAGTCAGTGATCCCACTGTGTACCACCCACTGGGGCACAGCAGTCAGTGATCCCACTGTGTACCTCCCACCTGGGCACAGCCAGTCAGTGATCCCACTGTGTACCACCTGAGCAGAGCCAGTCAGTGATTCCACTGTATACCACCCACCTGGGCACAGCAGTCAGTGATCCCACTGTGTGCTGCTTACCTGAGCGTACACAGGGGTGTGGCCAGCAGCTAAAGAAAAGGCTGGGAGGCACTGGATCCTGGCTCTGCTGTAATCTCAGACATCTAATTTTGGCTCAACCTTTGACCTCTTTACCTGTCACATGAAGGAGTAAAGGTGGCCTTGGTTCAGTGTTGGCCCATACCCAAAGTTTCACAGGGCTGCAGTGAAATGAGAAAAATAAAGCCAAAATTGCGTGTTTTTCATGAGTGAAGATACCTGTATGCAATGGAAAGGACGGCCCCTTATTCTGAAATTGTATCCTTTTTTATAAGCCTTCCTTCCTTCCTTTTGTGAAAAGATGGTAGGTGGTAGCTGGGGGTTTTCCCCCTGATGTTTCTTTTTCCGTGTCTTTATTTAGCAAATAAGGAGGTGTGATAACTCTCTGCTGGCCCACCAAATCAGTCTGGGAACGTTGCTGATTTATGAATTACTAAAATGTAGGAATGAAAGGATACTTTTCAGGGTGCTCACCCCTCAAATCCTAAAACCCCAGCTCTCTGAAGATAGTCCTAAGAAGCAAACTATAATGGTTCAGCTCAGCCAGGGAGGGTGGGTCAGCAACCACTGCATCTCACCCCCAACCCCGCCCCAGGGCACGGCTTTGAGTTTGGGCCTTTGCTCTATGACACTGTGTCCTACCCTCTCTTTATTCAGCAGTTTGCCGTGCGCTCTGTGAGTCTGGCCTCTCAGAGCCCAAGCCTGTCTGCTGCTCCTGCCCAGCGGTCGGCTGAATGCCAGCCTCCTCACACAGCAGATGAATTCCCATTTCATGTTGAGGAAACCAACGTGTCCCTCTCCCTGACCTCCTCGAGGACAGGACGTGATCCCCGACGTCTAACAACAGCTCTGTGGGTTCTCAGGGCATATGAGAGATTTGCTATTTTGCTAACACCCCTTGGCTGGTATGCAGCAGAAACTAAATTTGATCCCAAATTCTTTCCCTCCCGTCCATCCCTCCTTTTCCCCACCGACACCATAGACCGGTGGGACATTCGTCAGCCGCAGGGGTGGGATTTACAAGCAGGACCAGCTTTCCAGGCCTCCTCCAATCAGACTCAGGGAGCAGTGCAAGCAGGAGCCAAGTCTGACCTCCAACAGCAACTTTATTCCATCCACACTGGCTGAAGAGGTAAGTGTGAACTCTCCATACATAAGATCCGGGCGTTATAAACTTCATCTTTATCCTTCTCAAAGTAGAGATTGCTCTTAGTTTAAGAAGTTGAGTTATAACAAACACGTATTTAATGAAAAACAGCCCCTCTTCACCTCAGAGGCAAGCCCATCATTCTTTTGTACATTTTTTTTTTCTGGTTTGTGTCATCATCCGTTTAAAGAACAAACTTACTAGCATGTGCTCTGCCTCCATTCGTGGAGTTTCCCATCGTCCATTGGCAGCCTGATGGGCAAGGAGTCAGCTTTTCTAAGGCATTGCCCGGTCCCCTCTTCTTCGCAACATAGTTACAATTCCTGCTTAAGTGAACACTTAATGTTTACTTTATGATGATAATACTAGAGTCCCCGTGCATGAATTCGTGCCTGGGTGGGGTCTCCTGGCCTGGCCAGCAATCAGGGCCAATTGGGACCATCAGAACCCGCCGGCTAGGGGGAAGGACTGCAGGAGGTTGGCTGTGGGAGCTCACTGACCACCAGGGGGCAGCTCCTGCATTGAGCGCCTGTCCCCTGGTGGCAGTGCCCATCATAGCAACCAGGCGACCTGTTGTTCCTGTCGTTCAGTCATAATGGTCCCTTAGGCTTTTATAAAGAGAGAGATGATTTGTAGTCACTGAAGCTATTGTCCCATTATATGCCTCTCCTCTTGGACAGCTTTCTGTTTACCCTGCAGTTATTAATTAGCTCCTTTTTTTTCCATTTTTCTATTCTGGATACCGAACAATAACTTTTCTTAGACCTTCTAACAGCCTTTTAATACTTCCACACACACACACCCAGCGATGCAGATAACCTAGCCATGTTCCTTTTTCTCGCAGACCCCCCTCCGGAAGCCTCCATGTGGACGAGGTGCTTCCGTTGTCCATCCTCCCGGGGGCTTCCTTGGCCGCGGTCCTGACTTGGACCCCCTGAATCTCATCCTCTTTCTTGGTTTATTCCTAGGAAAAAGAAACCTTTATTCTAAAAATGTCTTTGCTTCCCTTCAACACCTAATTGATAATTGCACTGAAATACAGAACTACAGGTTGGAATAGTTTCCCGTCAGGATTTTGATACCTTGCTCTGCTTCCCTCTAGCTTCTGATGTTTTTATTGAGCAGTCTGGGGCAATTTTGATTGCTGAGCCTTTGTGGAAGCCTACTTTGTTTGTGTCTCGGGGAGCTTTTAGGATCTTTTCTTATCTCCAGGGTTTTGAAATTTCACAATGACGCGCCTCAGTGGGGTCTTTTGTCCATCGTTGTGCTTGGCACCCAGTGGACCCTGTCAAACTGGAGACTTATATCCTGTAGCTGCGGAAGGATTTCTTTTTTCGTTTTACTTATTTAAATAATTATCTCCCCACCATTTATCTGTCCTTTCTTTCTGAAATCAGGCGGAGTGGCAGGAGTACAGAGTAATGGAAGGTATTGTTTTAGGCAGAGTGGCCAGGGGAAGTCTCTCTGGTGAAGTGCCATTTGAGCAGAAATCTGAATGAGTATCTTTCATCTTATCGGAGGGAAATGATTATACTTTTCTTTTGTTCCTTGCATTGCCTCCTTTTCGAGTCAGTGTCTTTTGTCTGTCCTTTTTGGGTCTATTTCTCCTGTCAGGTGATCTTTGGCTGAACGTTCATAATGATAGGCAGGCACCAAAAGCCACGGGAAGCTCTGTCTGTGGGACGAGGGTTTGTCCACTGGTGGAGTTCACTGTTGGGTGACCAGGTAGCATGTCAACTTTTTCACGGGGGTTGGAGGGGGGGGGGCTCTTTCCTCTGGAATTGCTTATTTTTTCCAGAAGAATTTTCTGATCTCCTGCTGGGAGGTGCTAAAAGAGAAAGTCTGGGGGAGTAAGGGACATCACCATCCATTTTTTTAAAAAAATACATGTTTTGCCGAAACGGTTTGGCTCAGTGGATAGAGCGTCGGTCTGCGGACTGAAGGGTCCCAGGTTCGATTCCAGTCAAGGGCATGTACCTTGGTTGCGGGCACATCCCCGGTGGGGGGTGTGCAGGAGGCAGCTGGTCGATGTTTCTCTCTCATCGACGTTTCTAGCTCCCTATCCCTCTCCCTTCCTCTCTGTGGAAAATCAATAAAAATATATTTTAAATAAATAAATAAATACATGTTTTATTTATTTCAGAAGGGAAGGGGAAGGGAGAAAGGGATAGAAACATCAGTGATCAATGATGAGAGAGACTCATTGATCAGCTGCCCCCTGCCTGCCCCAAACTGGGGATCGAGCCTGCAACTCAGGCATGCGCCTCGACCAGAAACCGAACCCTGACCTCCTGGTTCATAGGTCGATGCTCAACCATTGAGCTACGCCAGCTGGGCCTCATTCATCCATTAGTTTAAATTCAATTAAATTTCACGTAGTTCTCCTCCCTCCACTTTCAGGGATTCCCTAAAATTCCTGGACCTTTCTGGGATTCGACAGGGCAAACTTTGGGGCTTCTCGTGGGCCTCTCCCTCGGCAGCCCCTGCAATGTCTGCTCCTTCCACCTTCTCTTGTCCACCGATGTCCTTTTGCCCACACTCTTGATCCTTATCATTGAGATGGGATTTTAAGAGAGTATGCAGCTAAGCATGTGCTCAATCTTCCATGGTTAATGGAAACATAATACACTACGTGAAACGAATTCCAGCAAACAGATCAGGCTAAGGAAAAAATATTGTTCTTAATACATTTTTATTGATTGTAGAGAGGGAGAGAGAGAAACATCAATGGACTACCTCCTGCACACATCCTAGGGGGGATCGAGCCCAAAACCCAGGCATGTGCCCTACCCTGGAATCGAACCAGTGACTTCTTGGGGCACAGGATGACGCTCGATCCACCGAGCCGCATCGGCCGTGCTGAAAAATGTCCTAAGGAAAAGAAAACCCTTGCAAGGTATCCCTCCTGGAGAGAGACAATCATGGAATTTTATGGCTGAAGTGACCTCAGACATTATCTGCTCTCCCTATCTCATTTTACAGAAATAGAAAATGAAACCAGACAGCATGTGCCTTGCCCAGAGTCACAGCAGAGACATGTAAGGAGTCCACGTGTCTTCCACGCGTAGTCCTGCGCCTTTCCCACTGCCATTCTGGCCTCCCCAGCAAAGCCCCTCAGGCAGTAGAAAGATGTTCCTCTTGACGGGGCTTCCCAAGCAAATGCCTTTTTCGCCCTCTGGGCCAGTCTGACCCGATCAGTCCCATCTGGAGAAGAACCATGACAATGAACTAGACACTGTTTCTCAGCAAGACCAGGAAACACATCAAACAGAAATCATTTCTTAAAAGACAGGGTCACAGTAACCAGTCCACCTTAAAACAAACCTCAAGTCAGATTGCCAATTAACACCTAAATGTATTTAAGCAGAAATAAGTTTAATTGAGTAATTAATTTTTCACCAATTAAGTCCATTTTTTACACCTTGCATTTTACACTGCCCTAGCAAGGAAAGTAATTGGATCCCTTTATAACCATTTTCCACCCCCTGGTTTGCTAAGTCATTCGGTGCCGTTGTCTACAGAAACATCAATCACTCCAAACGAATCCCACTACAACTTTATAAAGTTCACAGAGTACTTCTATTGAGGGACGGGGGTGGAGTTAGCTGCAATGATGAAAGCAAGGAAAGGTATAATCAAGGAGGAAAGGTGCCTAAGGCAGGCAGCCTTTAACTTGTTCCTAGCGATCCCTCCCTCTGAGCATTCATACCTTTGCAAAGTCCTCTCTCCTAGCAGGTAGGCTGACCTAACGACTAAAGAGTAGAAAATTGGCCCTGACCAATTTGGCTCAGTAGATAGAGCGTCGACCTGTGGACTGAAAGGTCCCAGGTTTGATTCCGGTCAAGGGCATGTACCTTGGTTGTGGGTTCCTCCCCAGTGGGAGGTGTGCGGGAGGCAGCTGATCAGTGTTTCTCTTTCATCGATGTTTCTAACTCTATATCCCTCTCTCTTCCTCTCTATAAAAAAATCAATAAGATATATATATATTTTTTTAAAGTTTAAAGAGTAGAAAATGACAGGATTGATGTGATGTCACTTCTGAGATTAGGTTATAAGAAGACGTCCATCTTGGTGGCTCTTTCTCACTTTCTCCCTCTCCTTCTTCCTTTTTCTCTCTCGGATCTCTCAGTCTGAATCAAGTTCTATCATGAGCATCCCTGTAGATTGGCCCACACACCAAGGAATGGGAGCCTCCTGCCAAAAGCCACGTGAGTGAACTTAGATGTGGAAACGCCAACGCTGGTCAAGCCTTCGGAGAATGCGGTCCCTCCAACAGCTGAGAGCAAGCTCATGAAGACCCTGAGTCAGACCACACAGCTTATTCCTGACCTTCATCTATTGTATAAGATAATAAACATTTTCTTTTTTTATCAGCTGCCAAGTTTGGGGATAATTTATTTACAACAGTACGGGAGGCCTAAGTATGTGTTCTGACTTTTCTCCTTCTTTGCAAAAGTACCTGGTGGGTGTCCCTCAACTTCTCGTAACTATGCTGGTTTCCTCGTCTATAAAATGGGGATAACTTATAGAGTTGCAGTGGGTCCAGAAGAAGGAAACTAACGTTAAATGATCAGGAGGCAGGAGGCATGTTTATCTACGCACTCTCCATTCGTTTCCTTTCGAATGGAAACAAAAGACATGTGAAACATACCCAGTGCATTGGAAAACCATACTGGCCTTATTGGAGCCAACTCATTTCATGATTTATTAAAATACTCTTTAACCAAATATCCATCTTGGATTAACCTTACATAAACCATTGGCCTTTTAGAACTGAAGGCTTTTCATTAGTGCCTTAAGCAGCATGCGAGACTTCTGTTAACCTGTTGTTTTGCTATCAAAACCCGAAGAACCAGCTTTATAGGATTCCCTCCAGAGGAGCCCTTCAGGGCGGGCGCTCAGGCCTGTACATTTGTTGCGGGCATATCCCAGGTAGGGGGTGTGCAAGAGGCAGCTGGTCGATGTTTCTCTCTCATCAACGTTTCTGGCTCTCTATCTCTCTCCCTTCCTCTCTGAAAAATATCAATAAAATATATTTTTTTAAAGAGTCAAAATGTTTTAAATGCTTAGGGCAGTGTCCGGGAATCGAAAAATGATAGCTTTTATTGTTTTCTCCTGGTTTCTCCGACACCTGTCTATCTCTAGACCAAATCGACCTTTGCAGAGAAGTCTGGCTCTTTTCCCAAGAAACCATTGGACATACCATTCCTGCTACAAACATCTGCAACCTGTGCCCGAGCCTGGCCAACCTCCAGCTCACCCCTCACCCTTGGCCTCCACTTGTCCCCATCCTCACCCCCTGCTCCTGCTCCACTGAATATCTCACCACTCCTAAAACACACCACTCTGAGCCTAATGCAGTGTCTCCATGCCAAGACAAATGAGGTTTTTAAAATATATATTTTTTTAATAATTTCAGAGAGGACGGAAGATAGAACCCTCATGGATGAGAGGGAATCATGGATCGGCTGCCTCCTGCATGCCCCACCCCGGGGATCGAGCCTGAAAGCCCAGGCATGTGCCCTGACTGGGAATCAAACAGCGACCTCACGGTTCATGGATCAACGCTCAGCAACTGAGCCACATCAGTGAGGCAAGACAAGTGAGGTTTTTTTTTCTTATTTTTTAAAATATATTTTATTGATTTTTCACAGAGAGGAAGAGAGAGGGATAGAGAGCCAGAAACATCAATGAGAGAGAATCATCGATCAGCTGCCTCTTGCACACCCCACACTGGGGATGTGCCCGCAACCAAGGTACATGCCCCCCACTGGAATGGAACCCTGGGACCTTTAAGTCTGCAGGCCGACGCTCTATCCACTGATCCTAACCAGTTTTGGCAACAAGTGAGTTTTAATGGCTTGTTCAAGTGGTGGCCAAAGACAGCATCCACGAAGGCACTGGGTCTTCCCCCCTCTCTATCGAGCTCTCTGCAAGGAAGAGACCAAAGAAGGCTGGATCTTAAGTGCTTCCGTATGGCAGGGAGTAGCACAGGCCTTACCATGGCTTGGGATGTTGACCAACAAGAAAAATCAAATGGAAAGAGAAGGAATTCGGGGTTTTTTCTTATGTTCCCTGTGAGCAGAGAACTGCCTCTGCCATCATCGGGGAAAGGAGAAGAAGGAAGGAAAGAAGAAAGAGAGCCTGGGTTTCAGAGTAAGTGAAACCTGTCTCCACGGGCTGGCTCTCCCTCTAATCAAACAAGAGTGCACCTCCGTTTCTTGAGCTAGAAGATTAGAGTCATAGTTTCCTTTGCGGTCAGCGTGAGGAGTTAATAAAGAAGCTGATGTGAAAGGACCCAGCTCATCCTAGCTCTAGATTAAGGCCACCTTCCCATTTCCTCCTGTCCTGTCCTCTGTGTCTACGAAGGGCTCCCTGCTTGCGCCTCCCTGTCTTCGGGGTGAACTCCTACCCAACCTTCAAGTCTCAGCTCCATGCCCCTCCCCGCCCCCACCCCATCCTCCTCCCCGAGAGGCCTCGCCCGGCTTTCTCAGGCACAGCCCATGGCTCTGCCACCAGCCTGGGAACTCTTCCAGGGCAGGAATCGTTACTTAAACACTTTGGGTCCTCAGAGCCTGGTATTATTCAGAAGCAAATGCCTATTGGGTGCTGTTCAGTGATTTCCTCGTGAAAATGAAGGATCCTCTGGTGCTTTAAATTATTTTCGTTGCAGTACTATTTGTGATAGAGAAAACTGGAAAGCAATATATATCCCATACTAGAGGCCCGATGCACGAATTGGTGCACAGGTGGGGTCTGGCTGGCCTGCCCATATCAATTGGATCGGGCCAGCAGGGTGGGGCAGGGTGGGGGTGGGAGGAGGAAAGGAGGGGATGTGGGATGTATCCCTGGTCGAACTCCAGGTCGAACTCCTAGTCGAGGGGACAATTTGCATAAATTAGCCTTTTATTATATAGGATAATAAAAGGGAAATATGCAGAACAACAGGTTGCTATGACCCACACTGACCACCAGGGGGCAGATGCTCAACACGGGAGCTGCCCCCTGGTGGTCAGTGCGCTCCCACAGGGGGAGCACTGCTCAGCCAGACACAGCTGGACTGACGGCTTGGGTCTGCTCCCTTCAAGGAGCTCCCAGACTGCTAAAGGGTGCAGGCCGGGCTGAAGGTCACCCCCCACCCCAGTGCGCGAATGTCATGCAGCGGGCCTCTAGTATCTAATAATTAAGAAATAAGTAAATTGTGGTTCATCCTCAAAATGTGGTGGTATGCTGCCATTCAAATCATTTTGAGGAAGTGCTGTTGATGTTTATTTTTTTTTAATATATATTTTATTGATTTTTTACAGAGAGGAAGAGAGAGGGATAGAGAGTCAGAAACATCGATGAGAATCATCAATCAGCTGCCTCTTGCACACCCCACACTGGGGATGTGCCCGCAACTAAGGTACAGGCCCTTGACCAGAATCGAACCTGGGACCCTTGAGTCCGCAGGCCGACGCTCTATCCACTGAGCTAAACCGGTTTCGGCACGCTGTCGATGTTTAAAAAAATATTCTCAATATACATGGTAAGGGAAAGAAGCAGGTTTCAAACAGTACTACGTACAGAATGATCTCGTTTTGTGATAAAAATATAAATGTTTATGTATGCATAAAAAAAGGTCTGGAAGGACTCTGGGTGGGTGGAATGTACATGTTTCTTCTCCATCCTTATGCTTATATGTAATTTGTGACTTTTTCATAATGAGCATAAATTACTTTTGTAGTAAGAGAAAAAAAAATTTTTCACTACCAAAAGTTGTTTTTCTGATTGTAATGCATTTTCATTGTAGAAAATTTGGAAAGTCTGTAAACTATAAAAAAATTTTTAAAAAGATAATTATGCATTTGTTCTGCTGAGAGTCTATTAACATTCTAGTATATTTCTTTCTAGTCATTTTTTAAAAATCACGTATGAATTTTTAAAACTACTTGAGATCCGGCTGATATATAGTTTAATATCCTGCAATTTTTATTACATTGTGAATATTTTCAAAAATTATTACAAATTCTAAATATTAAATATCTTACAAAGGGTTAGAAAAATCAGCTATTGTAAAGGGGGGAAAAACGCACACAAAAAAAACAACTAGAACTAAAAATAGGGTTAAACGCCTCCCAAGTACTGCAGAAGGCATTTTAAAGACTTTCCTAGGCCCTAAAGAGGACTTATATTATTTAAAATACTTTAAAATATTTTATATTAACAATTTTAACAGTAAATTTTTTGAAAGGGCTTGTTATATTTTGCTTTTGAATTTGGCTAAACATATCCATTTAATTTACAAGTGGTGAACAACTTAATTTACAATTGGCTATAATTTCTATACAGTGCATATTTGAGAACTCCTGCAAAGTGGGGGAAAAAAGCCAGCCTACAAGTTGTTTTCAAATATAAAGAAATCTCAAATTTTAACAATTATTACGTTAATACCATGTTACGTTTTATAGATCTTGAATTAAACATTTCTTGAGTTTATAGTTTCCTTTTCATATTTTGGTGCCAATAACTTTTCTGAGACCTCACACTTTTCCCTAGGCCCTCGGAAAGTGCCCCGGCCTTGGGCTCTGCATCTGCCCTCTCATGGGGGAAAGCACCCTGCCTGAGCCCCCTCAGCTCCTGGGTAGTCAGTCATGGCAGGAAGACATCAGAAACTTCCAGCAGGGCGGGGCCCCTGCACCAGTAAGTTATTACTCCTCAAGTACAGCAAGTCAGTTAGAGAGAAGGAGGGAAAAGAGGGAAAGGAAGAACAGGAAGGAAGAGAAGGAGAAGAAGGAAGAAAGGAAGGACGAGAGGGAGGGAGGGAGGGAAACTGACTTCCATTCATTAGTGGCTTATTATTACCCTGCACTGAGCTGAGTTTTATATACTGCAGTTCACTCCATGCAACAGTTTGTGAGATGGGACTATTGTCGCTCTCATTTTACAGATAAGGCTCCTGTGGCTCAGAGAGGTTAAGTCATTGGCCTAAGGTCACACAGCTGGAAAGTTACAGAGCTGGCCCAAGTCTGTCCAACACCACCACCTATACATTAACCCTTATACCATACTAGAAGCCCGGTGCACAAAATTCATACAAGATGGGGGGATTGGGGGAGGGCCCCTCAGCCCAGCCTGCACCCTCTCCAATCTGGGACCCCTTCAGGGATGTTCAACCGCCTGTTAGGCCTGATACCAGTGGGACATCCATCTCACAATCCAGGACTGCTGGCTCCCAACCACTCGCCTGCCTCTGCCTGATTGCCCCTAAAAGCTTCTTCCTGCCAGCCTGATCAACCCCTAACCACTCTACTGACAGCCTGATCAACCCCTAACCACTCCACTGACAGCCTGATCAACCCCTAACCACTCCACTGCCAGCCTGATCAGTGCCTAACTGCTCCCCAGCCAGCCCAATTGTCCCTAACTGCCCTTGCCTATGACCTGGTCACCCCCAACTGCCCTCCCCTGCAGACCTGGGTCCCCCCACTAACTGTCCTCTCCTGCAGGCCTGGTTACTCCTAATTGCCTCCCTGTTGGCCTGATCACCTCCAACTGCCCTCCTCTGCTGACCTGGTCACCCCTAACTGTCCTTCCCTGCATGCCTGCCACCCCCAACTTCCCTCCCTTACTGGCCTGGTCACCCCCAACTGCCCACAACTAACCTCCACTGCCAATCATCTTGTGGCAGCCATCTTGTGTCCACATGGGGGCAGCCATCTTGTGTCCACATGGGGGCAGCCATCTTTGACCACATGGGGGCAGCCATCTTATGTCTTGGAGTAATAGTCATCTTGCCTCCTCAAACACACCTGCCCTGTCTGGCCCTCCCCCTAGTTCCAGAAGGACAGAATTTAAAGCAGGAAGAGCTCTGTGAGTTGCTTTCTGTCTATCTTTACCATGGCACTGCTATCAAGGAAAGTCTGGTTCCCTGTGGGCATCCTGCTGGGCCGGCACTCCCGTCCCCCAGGAGCACCCTGCATGGCCCAGAAAATGTGCTCAGGACATATTGGCTGAGTGAATAAATTATATACATCTTTCATTTTTCTGAGGAAAAAAAAAAAGACCAGAGAAGGAAGTGTGGGGACCACACATGGGGGTAACTTGCCCAGGGCCACCCAGCAAGGTGGTGGCGACAGACTCCGGATTAGAATCCCGGCCAATGCTTCTTGCATTGTTTTACCTGAATTTTATGGGGCTTTCCACTTTCCACGATCTCACTTCATTCTCACAACAACCACGTGATTATTACCACATGTCATCAAATCTAAGATCTTTGGTAGGACACAGCACTATTTCATGCAACAATAAGAAAGTTTTTTTTAAAAAAAAAAAAAAAAACCTGCCAAGTATCCTTGAGTGACAGCAACAGCTATAAGATGCATCCCTACCAGATGAAAAATCTGTGATGCTATTCACATTTTATAGATCTGGAAATGGAGGCTCAGAGGCATGAAATGGCAAGTCCTGGTCACATAGCTATTAAGGGTTTGACATGTGACTGGTCCGGGGCTCTCTCTACAATTGCACCTCAAAGCACCACGATTTGATGGTGAGGTTTGGGGTGGGGGGGGGGGTTTCTTGCTATTTAAAGAGAACCTTAATTTAGCTGGTGCTATAGCTCTTTCCCCACCGGATCATAAATGCTATGCCTGAGAGCCATCTTCCCACTGTGGCTGGCCCACATCAAACCCTCAAAAGAGACCTGAGATGGAGGTGGGGAATCACACCGCCAGGCACTCAGAAGCCCAGACAGCACAAGCCTTGAGTTAGAAGTCCGTCAACAGTGGCCTTTTCGGCGCTGCTGACCCAGGCGAGGTAAAGGGCAAGTGCCGAGGATGGGCGGAGGGGCCCTGTGGAGGCCCGTACTTAGGATGGGTCCCGAGGCAGACAGACCTGGTCAGAAACCCAGCCTAGCCAGCCTCCAGCTGTGGGTCCTTGGGCGACTTAGGAATCTCTCTAAGCTTCTGTTTTCTCATTGGTAAAATGGAAATAATGCCATACTGGCTATCTCGTGGGACAGGGTGAGAATTAAACGAGAAAGTGGACGTAACGAGCTTAGCACAGCTAAAACCATGTACAGGAAGAAATGTCTGTCCTACCTCATCTCAAACAAAACCAAACTGGCTGGGCATTGGGGGGTTTCTTGATGGGGAACCCTCTGCCTCAGCACCCTCTGGCCATATAAATGGGCTAGAAAAACGCAGAAAAACTCCTGCCAGCTTTTTAAAGATCAAACACGCAAAGTAAGAAATGAGAGTAAAGGAAAATCGCTACAGACACTGAGCTAATTAGTAGAATCATAAGCATTGACCTAAGGCAAAAATGTTTAAAACCCTGGGTAGAATAGATACATTTCTAGAAATAGAAAATACTATAACTAATTCTGGAAGAGATTTTTTAAACACACTCAAAAAACAAAACAAAACCCTGAAACAAACTAAATACTGTAGAATACATTGACGATGTTTTCAAAGCGCTGCACCCCCAAAAAAGTGGCAGGTCCAGATGGTTTCATGGGTGAATTCTACCTGCTATTTAAATTGTGCCAGAGCAAGGGGAGAGCAGGAAAACTTCCAAGTTCTTTTTATGAAGCCAGCACAACTCTGTATGGAGCCTGACAGAGAGATAATAAAAGAAAGATTCAGAAAGAGATGCCGGAAGCTGCATCTCTGTCAAGTCTATAAACACTGCAAGCATTTCCCGTAGAGTCAGGAGCAAAATAAAGATTTCCACTAACTCCATCATTATTTAGCATTGTTCTGTAAGTGCAGGCCTCTGTAATTATACAACAGAAAGACACACAAGAAGTATGAAAATGGAGAGAAGAAAGCAAAATTATCATTATTTTTAGGAGATATGACTGCAAACCTAGATAGCTCAGGAATTAGCAATCACATTGTTCATTATCAATAAAATGAGATGGCTGGTTCTATGACTGATGCACAAGAGTCAGTAGCTTCCTTATATGCAATCGGCAACCTGTTAGGAAATGTAAGAAATTATTCCATTCAGATGAGCAACAACATGAAGCACAACTATTACAAATGAGCCTCGTCTAAAAGAAGAATGCTAGTTAGTAGTCTGAATAAATGTAAACACATAGCCCGTTTTTTATAGGAGGATGGACTACCATAACAATGTCAGTTCTCACAAATCATTATATTTACAGTGACTCCAATATTTCTTTTAATCCACACCCTAGGATATGTTTCCTATTGGTTTTAAAATATTCCTATTAATTCTTAGAGAGAGGAGGGGAGAAGAAAAGAGAGAGATAAATGTCTATGTAGGAGAGAACTATCCATCAGTTGCCTCTCAGACTCTCCCCACTGGGGATCAAGCCCCCAACCTAAGTATGTGCCCTGATCAGGAATCAAGTCCACCACCTGTTGGTGTATGGGATGATGCTCCAACTAACTGAGCCACCTGGCCAGAGCTACATTGACTTCAATTTTTAGAACATACTAAAATTTGGAGGGAGGGGAAATTGCTTTGGATACCCTGGCTGGGTAGAAAGTCCTCCCAATACCCCAAGATTTCAGGTTCAATCTCTGGTCAGGCACATAAAAGGATCAACCAATGGATGTACAAATAAGGGGAACAACAAATTGATCTCTCTCCATCTCTCTCTCCTCCCTTCTCTCTCTCCAAAATCAATAAATAAATTTAAAAGGAATTGCTTTTGGAATAAGATGGGCCAATTCTAAAGTTTACATGAAAAAATATGCATGCAAAAATAGCCTGAGGAGAAAATAAGTCTGAGGATAGATTCCTTACCGGACATTAAAACATAATAACACCAAAACCACAAATAAATAAAAAATTGAAATTTATACATTGGAATTCGTCAAAATTAGAAACTTTGGTGCTTCAAAGAACAACATAAGAAAGTGGAAAACTTATTTTTTTTCTTCAGTAAAAATACAACTCACAGAATGGGAGAAAATATTTTGAAATCATATCTCTGATAAGGGGCTAGTGTCCAGAATATATAAAGAGCTTTTATAACTCAATGTGGTTTTTTTTTAAAAGACCCAAAAAACTACTCTAAGTTTTAAGTGGGCAAAGGATTTTAATAGACTTTTATCCAAATAAGGTACATAAATGGGCAATAACCCCTATGTCATTAATCATTAGGGAAATGCAAATCAAGACTACAATGAGATACTACTTCATACTCATGAGGGTAGCTATAATAAAAAAGACAAACATTAACAATTGTTAGTGAGGATGTGGAGAAATTGGAACCTTTATAACTCACTATTAAGAATGTAAAATGGTGCAGCCACTTTGAAAATAGTCTGGCAATTCTTGAAAAAATTAAACATAGAGTTATATATGACCCAGAAATTATATATATATTTTCCCCCTCAAGGGAATTAAATATGTGTGTGTGTGTGTGTGTGTGTGTGTGTGTGTGTGTATTTATTTATTTATTTATTTAAAAACCATATACAGCTGAAACCAGTTTGGCTCAGTGGATAGAGCATCAGCCTGTGGACTGAAAGGTCCTGGGTTCGATTCCGGTCAAGGGCATGTACCTTGGTTGTGGGCACATCCCCAGTAGGGGGTATGCAAGAAGCAGCTGATAGATGATTCTCTCTCATCAATGTTTCTAACTCTCTATCCCTCTCTCTTCCTCTCTGTAAAAAAATCAATAAAATATATTTTTTAAAAGATTCTATCTAAATAAATAAATAAATAATAAAAAATAAATAAAAACCATATACAATGTTCATAGCAGTATTATTCACAGTAGCCAAAAATTAGAAACAATCCAAATATACATCAATTGATGAACTGATAAGTAAAATGTGGTATAGCCATACAATAGAATATCATACAGCAATAAAAAGCAATTAAGCACTGATACATGCTACAACATGGATGAACTTGAAAACATTAAGTGAGAGATGCCTCATACCATATAATTTTACTTATATGAAATGTATAGAATAGGCAAATTCATAGAATCAAGAAGTAGATCAGTGTCTACTAGGAGCTGAGGACAGGAGGGAAGTAGAGAGTGATTGGTTTCTTTGTGGGGTGATGAAAATGTTGTGAAATTAGTTAGCAGTTACGACAGTTACACAACTCTGTGAAAATGCTAAACACACACGCACACACACATACACGCTGAATTGTATACTTAAAGGGGTGAATTTTACAGCATGTGAATTGTCTCTTAAAGTTGTTATTTAAAAAATATAAAACTTTGATTTAGCTCAAAATACCAGAATAGATACAACTGGCTACTAGAATGTAATATATAATCAAGGTGACATTTCCAGTAACAGGAAAGATGGATTATTCAGGAAATGGTAGTGGATAAACATTCGTTGATGGGCTAACAGTGGTGGGGGGAGGGGAAGCAGCATTTGGAACCTTGCCTTGTTCCTTTCATCTAAATATATCCAGACTTAAATGTATCAAAGACTTAAATGTAAAAAGCAAAACCATAAAATATAATAATTAAATGGACTTTTTAAAAAAAATCTCAGGGTGGAAAAGACACACACAAGCCCCCAAAGCGGGGAGAGGGGGAGGCTATGAATTTGAGTTATAAATATTTCACATTTCCGCATGAAAAAAAGTCCAAAGACAATAAACTGGACCAAATATTTGTAAACACATAACACAAGTTTCTAATTTTCCTTAGTATATAAAGACATTGTGTATATCACTAAGAAAAAACAAGCCAACAGAAAAATAAACACAAACAGACCATTTCCAGAAATAAAAATATAAGTATGAAAAGATGTCAAACTTCACTTTGTAACATTAAAACAATTAGAGACCACTTTTCATCTATCAGATTAGTCGAGATGAAAACATTTGCTAAAATACTGCAGGTTCAGCCGAAACCAGTTTGGCTCAGTGGTAGAGCGTCGGTCTGCGGACTGAAAGGTCCCGGGTTCGATTCTGGTCAAGGGCATGTACATTGGTTGCAGGCACATCCCCGGTAGGGGGTGTGCAAGAGGCGGCTGGTCGATGTTTCTCTCTCGTCGACATTTCTAACTCTCTATCTCTCTCCCTTCCTCTCTGTAAAATATCAATAAAATATATTTAAAAAAATAAAAAATAAGCAATGTAGGTTGCTTGGTGTAAAAGAAAAGAAAAAAAAGAGATGAAAATAAAAAATAAAAATAAAATACTGCAGGTTCAAATGTGTAAAAAAACGGGTACAGTTGAAAACATACTAGTATGTCCATACCTGGCTGGAATGGTTCAGTGATTGAGTGTTGACCTATGAACCAGGAAATCACAGTCTGATTCCTGCTCAGGGCAGATGCCAGGGTTGCGGGCTCGATCTCCAATAGGGGGCGTGTAGGAGGCAGCTGATAATTCTCTCTCATCATTGATGTTTCTATCTCTCTCTCCCTTTCCCTTTCTTTCTGAAATCAATAAAAAAAAAATTTTATTTTAAAAAATAAAGAAAGTTTATGTCTACACAAAAACCTGCACACAGTTGTTTATAGCCACTTTGTTCACAATTGCCAAATCTTGGAAGCAACCAATAGGTGTACGGATAAACCATCTGAGGGACACTGTATGGATATACAATGGAATATTCAGCGATAAAAATAAATGAGCTATGGAGCCATGATAAAAACATGCCCGGTTGTATTGCTAGGTGAGAAAAGCCAATCTGAGAAAGCTATCTGCTATATAATTCCAACACTATGACATTCCGGAAAAGGCAAAACTATGGAGACAGTAAAAATATCAGTGTTTGCTAGGGGTTCAAGGTCGGGGGAGAGGGAGGAAATTGGCAGAGCGCAGAGGATTTTTAGGGCAATGAGACTGTTCTGTATGACACTCTAATGGTGGATATGAGTCACTACACATTTGTGAAAATCCATAGGATGTACAACACCAAGAAGAAAACCTAATGTAAATGGTTGACTTTAGTGAATAATAATATTTCAACATCGATTCATCAATTGTTAACAAATGTGCCGCGTGAATACAACATGTAAATAATAGGGGAACTGTGGATGTGGGGGAGGCCTGTGGAAACTGTGCTTCCAATCAATTTCTGTAAATCTAAAACTGCTCTAAAAAAATTGAGGCACTGACTTTTTTTAAAACTTGCACTAGTAATACATTGGTGATAAGTGCGTAAATTGGCGTAATCCTTTTGAAGCCAAACTTGATAATACCTTCCAAAAAAATCTTAAAACACGTGCCCTTTTACATAGATAGTCTACTTCTCAGACTTTATCTTACACTAGAGGCCCAGTGCATGAAACTGGTGCATGGAAGGGCGTCCCTCAGCCTGCACCCTCTCACAATCTGAGACCTTTGGGAGAATGTCCAACTGGCAGTTTAAGCCTGATCCAAGCAGACCGGGCCTAAACTGTCAGTTGGACATCCCTCTCACAATCTGGGAGTGCTGGCTCCTAACCGCTCACCTGCCTGCCTGATCACCCCTAAGCCTCTGCCTGCCTGATCTCCCCTAACCACTCACCTGCCTGCCTGATCACCCTGGTCTCTGGTAGTTTTGGTCGTTCCACAGTTTGGTTGCTGGACTTTTATTATATAGGATATATACTCACAGGAAATAACATTTATACAAGGATATTTATGAATTCTGTTGGTAATAGCAAAAGTCAGAATAATAGTCCCCCCCACCCCCACCCCCAAAAAAAAGACCACATCCTAATCGCTAGAACCTGTGGCTATGCATGGCAAGGGGGAATTGAAGTTGCAGATGGGATTAGGATTGCTCAACAGCTGACCTTAAAAGGGGGAGATTATCCTAGATTATCCCAGTCCCTCAATGTAATCACAAGGGTCCTTAAAAGTGAAAGGCGGAAGCAGAAAAGGAGAGTGGGTCAGAGTGATGTGGTTTGAGAAAAACTCAATCTACGGTTCCTGGCTCTGAAGAGGAGGGAAGGGGACACGAGCCAAGTCATTCGGGTGGTGCCTAGAAGCTAGCAAGGCCAGGAAACCCGTCTCCAAAGGCAGGAGTCCTGCCCACACCTTGATTTTAGCTCAGGGGTGGGCAAACTTTTTGACTCGAGGGTCACAGTGGGTTCTTAAACTGGACCGAAGGGCCGGAACAAAAGCAACCTGGCCATGCTGGCACTCTCATCTTGGGCTGCTGGTGAAGGAGCGGAGGGGAGAGCAAGAGAACCCTCCCCTCTTTCGGCTCCGTGGGCCGGATAGAACAGCCAAACGGGCCATAGTTTGCCCACGGCTGTTGGCTCATCTGGACCCACTGTGGACTTCTGAACTGTGAAGACATTTGTGTTGTTGTGTTTCAGTCACTCCGTTTGTCGTAATTTGCTACCGCAGCCACAGAAAAATAATACAAACCTCATAGAGAACTAGCTAAATAAATGCAGTGTAATGATATACAGCCTTTCAAAGAATGGGGCACCTCTATATACTGATAGAGAATTTGTTTCAAGACACATTGTTTAGTGGGGGGGGAGGGGGAATGCAAAATGTAATTGGAGTGTATACAGCAAGTCATCTGTATAAAAAGAAAGCACAGTGTAAAATCCACGTGGATCCTTACACACGCACAGCATGTCTCTGAAAGCACACCAGAGCCTGGCAGTGCCCGCTGCCGCCCGGGGGAGGGAAGCGGCTGAGGCTAGAACCCAGTGGCAGAGGCTTGCTTGCCACGGCATCCTCTGGCGTGCCCAAGTATTGCTTTAAGGACACAGAGAAAGAACATCGCTTTAAAAAGTCAGTGGGGTGAGCCCCGCCGGGTCCTAGAGCGTTGTTTTAATCTTGGTCATGAGCAGTGACTGAGCCCCTTCCACGAGGGGCACCCGTCCCAGGCCTCTTCGTGTTTAATCTCCCTAACAACCCTCACGGGCTGGCGTTGCGAACCCCACCCACCGCTGAAGCTCTGAGGCCCAGAGAGGTCTGGTGACCAAGGCGCACAGCGGGTGTGTTTTGCGATTGGATTTGCAAGCCTGGTCTCCTGGCTCCAGGGTTCTCTCCCCCACCACGTTACTGCTGGTTCCCACGGCTGCTGCTGCTCGGAGCTGTCACCCGTGATCTTAGTCCTCTGAGTGGAGGTCAGCCTGCAGAGGGGCTGTGGATTTGCTTTCTGGGTCAGCCCACCTCCTTCTGTTACATCCTTCCCAGCTCCTTTGGGGACTTCTGGGAGAGCGGCGTCCAGCGTCCCTCGCTGTGGCTCTGTTCTCTCCGGCAGCTCACACTGCAGTGGGTGCCACGCAGCCACCTTCTGTCCCCCGGCGGAGATGAAACCCTGGAGCTAGTGGCCTCTGGACAGTGTGACATCTCGATGGAGAACAGGCTGCCCTGAGATTCCTCGTTCTTGCACCCCTGACACCAGAGATGAAGGGGGTCTCCCAGCCTGATGGCAACTTACAGTTCCGGGGGGGACAAATCCACCTTCCTGGCCTCGCTTTGTGGCAAAACAGGGATCGGGTTCCTGCGTTGCGTGGACAGATGTGGCTGGGCCACTTACGGATGGGGAGAGCTGTTTAAATGAGGCCAGCCTTGCCTTTCACGGTGAGAATCCCAAAGCATTTAAGAATGAGTAACTAATGAAGTTCAACCTCCAGAAAAAGCAAGGGTTATTATCTCCATTTTATAAATAGAGCAAAGGTCACCCAATCGATGGCAGATGCAGGGAACAGAGGTGAGAATTCCGCTTTCGTCCCCGGCCACCAGCTCCCGCCCCCGTATCACCGACAGAACTCCTTTCCTGCTCCCTGACTTCTGGCCAGAGACACAGAACTGGCCTTTATGTGTTTCCACTTAAAGGTTTGAATTCTATGTAGGGTTCGTGTGCCTTTGATATGCCTGGGATTTAAAAAAAAAAGAAAAGGAGAAGAATGAGGTTGGATGCTTTTGAGAGATCGTGTTGGGACTGAGCCGTATGTAGTGGGTCAAATGCCAATAAAGGTGTAAAAAAAAACCTGCTCACCAGATCTTTTGAAATTTCACTTTTATTCTCTGTCTGAAAGAACTCTGTCCGTTAAAATTAAACAGCGAGTGTCTTTAGTCACCAAAATGATGGTTGTGGGAATAACAAAAGCCCCCACGTATTGAGCGCCAACTGTGTGCTAAGTACTGTCCTTACTTACATACATTATTTCGTGTGATTCTACTAAATAGCCGAGGAGGCCTCTAGTATTCATTCACGTTATAGGTAATATAACTGGGCTCAGAGATATAAGATGGGTTGAGAAGAGAAGAAAGAGACAGCCCAAAGGAAATTAAACAAAAGTGACTGGATATATACTCTGTGCCTGAGGTGTTGTGTTGTGATAGATAAAAAGAGATGGAGATACAGAAATGAATAAGATCGCTCCGGGTTCCTGGTCTCAAGAAGTTTATCGCCTTGTGGGTCATTGAGGGTGAGTTCTGAGCATTTAAGAAGACAGGTGATGCCGTAGCCTCGTGGTTGGCAAACTGCGGCTCACGAGCCACATGCGGCTCTTTGGCCCCTTGAGTGTGGCTCTCCCACAAAATACCATGGCCTGGGCGAGTCTGTTTTGAAAAAGTGGCATTAAAAGAAGTTTAAGTTTTAAAAAAATTTGGCTCTCAAAAGAAATTTCAATCGTTGTCCTGTTGACATTTGGCTCTGTTGACTAATGAGTTTGCCGACCCCTGCCCTACCCGGTTTGGCTTAGTGGGTGGAGCATTGGCCTGAGGACTGAAGGGTCCTGGGTTTGATTCTGGTCAAGGGCTCATGCCTAGATTGTAAGTGCCATCCCTGGCCCTGGACAGGGTGCATATGATAGGCAACCAATTGATGTGTCTCTCTCACATCGGTGTTTCTCTCTCTGTGCCTCTCTCCCTCCCTCCCATTCTCTCAGAAAACCAATGGAAAAACATCTTCGGGCCTGGCTGGCAGGTTCTGTGGTTGAGTGTAGACCTATGAACAAGGAGGTCACAGTTCGATTCCCAATCAGGGCACATGCCTGGGTTGTGGGCTCCATCCCCAGTAGGGGGCATGGAGAAGGCAGCCTATCAATGATTTTCCCTCATCATTGATGTTTCTCTCTCTCTCTCTCTCTCTCTCTCTCTCTCTCTCTCTCTCTTCCTCTCTGAAATCAACAAAAATGTGTGTATATATTTTTTTTTTCAGGTGAGGATTAACAAAATAAATAAGAACCTGCCTGGCCATAACTCTCTCCCTCCCTCCCAGATCCCAGATCTGTCTCTTGCTTCAGCAGTGTTTGGATGGAACAGACCCAGGGACACCCCTACTTCCAGCTCCAGTCACCACCTTCAGAACCACCTCTGGGACCAACCAACAACACTGTTTTGTTTTTTCGTTTTGTTTTTCTATCTTAACTCCTTATTGTTGAAAAACCATGCGCTCCCAAATTCATCAAGATTATTCCACTGAGGTGGAGGCTGCAGTCAACCACCTGGCCAACCTGCATCTGCGGACACCTACCTCTCTCGGGGCTTCTATGGATGATGCGGCTCTCAAGGGTGTGGACCACTTCCTCACGTTGACGGAGAAGAAGCGAGAGGGCGCTGAGCACCTCTTAAAGCTGCAAAAACCAGCGCCATGGTCGCATTCTCTTCCAGGCCTCCCAGGATGAGTGGGCAAAACTCAGGACGACGCCAGGGAAGCCGCCTTGGCCTTGGGGAGGAACCTGAACCAGTCGCATCTGGAGCTGGGAGCCCTGGGTTCTACCCCAACAGACACTCAGCTCTGTGACTTCCGGGAGAACCACTTCCTGGGTGAGGAGGTGAAACTCATCAAGAAGATGGGCGACACCTGACTCACCTCTGCAGGCTGCCGGCCCCCAGGCTGGGCTGGGCGAGTATTTCTCGGAAAGGCTCACCCTCAAGCACGACCAGGAGCCTGTGGAGCCCAGAGGCCTCTGTGGGGCCTGTCTGCATCCCCTGGTGTCTGGCTTTTACCTGAGCCACTTCCCGAAACTACTAGGCCTTCTTTTAACCACCCTGGGGCTCTCTCCCATGCATTGGACCAAATGAAACAATAAAGCTTTTTTGCAACAAAATAAATAAATAAATAAATAATAGACAAACAGACAGACAATGATGTCAATACAATTCAGTCCAGAAGTGTTCGTTGAGTCCTGGTGTGTGTTAGACACTGTGCTAGGGAGGGTCCCTCTTCTCATGGAGTTTGTAGTCTAGTGGGAAGGTCAGACATTAACCAAATAATCACACAGATTTAAAGCTGCAGTCCAGTCAAAGACACCAGATGGGCTACAGCCAGACAAAGGAGTAGTATCCAGAATACATAACGCACTCCTACACTTAATAAGAGATAATCCAGTAGATACATCAATGGGCAATTTTAAAAAGACAGAAGGCAAATGGCCAATAAACAAATGAAAGTATAGCCAGTCTCCTTTTAAAAAAAATTTTTTTTATTGATTTCAGAGAAGAAGGAGGAAAGAGAGAGAGATAGAAACATAAATGATAAGAGAGACTCATTGATCGGCTGCCTCCTGCATGGCCCGCATGGGGATTGAGCCTGCAACCTGGGCATGTGTCCTGACTGAGAATTGAACCCTGACCTTCTGGTTCATAGGCCAGATGCTCAACCACTAGGCCACACCGGCCGGGCCTCAGGCTCTCTTGTAAACAGGGAATTGCAAATTAAAGCATGGAGATTACTATGTCACACCCATCAGCTTGGCCAAAAATTTTTAAGTCTGACATTTCCAAGTGTTGCTGTGGATGCCAACCATGGGAACTCATATATTGCTCTCGAAGAGTAAACTGGTCCTACCACTTTGAAAAGCTGCTCAGTCATGCTGAGTGAAACTGCTAATCTGAATGACCTGGACTCAGCATTCCACACCCAAGTATCTACCCAGATGGCTCATTTTCATACAAGGAGAATGGATTAAAAAAATATTAATTGTAGCACTGTCCCCAAGAACAAACGAATTTGAAAATAAGCTGAATGTCCTCCAGAAGGAGACAGGTAACTAAAATTCAGTGAACATGATCTAGAACAGGCGTGGGCAAACTACGGCCCTCGGGCTGGATGGCTGTTCTAAATTATTGAAATAAAAATGAAAATAAAAAGACCGTACCCTTTTATGTAATTATGTTTACTTTGAATTTATATTAGTTCACACAAACACTCCATCCATGCTTTTGTTCCAGCCCTCCGGTCTAGCTTAAGAACCCATTGTGGCCCTCGAGTCAAAAAGTTTGCCCACCCCTGATCTAGAACTACATGTGCATTTCAAAATCATAATGCTGCGTGAAGAAAGCAAGCTGCACAATAATGTAATCAATATAATGACATTTCTTCAGTTTACAACATGCCACACCATTCTATAAAGTGTTTATAGGCAGAAATACATGTAGTAAAAATTCAAAAACATCCATGGGAATGATAAACCCCCAATGCAGGAGAGTGGGTGCCTAGGTTCAGAGGGCTCCACCTGGATTTGTAACGTGTTATGTCCTTAAGGAAAGATTGGGTCCAGCCAGCGTGGCTCAGTGGTTGAGCATAGACCTATGAATCAGAAGGTCATGGTTCGATTCCCCGTCAGGGCACATGCAGGGGTTGTGGGCTCAATTCTCAGTAGGGGGTGTGCAGGAGGCAGCCGATCAATGATTCTCTCTCATCATTGATGTTTCCATCTCCTTCTTTCTCTCCCTTCCTCTCTGAAATCAATAAAAATGTGTGTGTGTGTGTGTGTGTGTGTGTGTGTGTGTTAAAGAAAATATTTGAAGAAAAATTAGCAAATGTCAAGCTTTGAGGAAGGGCGGAGGGGGCGGTAGAGGAGGGGCAGAGAAGAAATCGAGGTTGATAGTATTCTCTAGTTTTTTATATGCTTTGATCTATCAAAGGAGGATTTGACTGAGCCGGGGTTGGAGTGGGAGAGGGTTCAGAGCAGGTGTCCCTGAGGAAATGGTGCTGACGTAGGATGAGAGCAAACATTGAGCAGGTAAGGAAGGGCAAAAGGTGTTCCAGGCAGAGAGAACAGGCCGTGCGAAGACCCTGAGGTGGGAGGGTGGATGAACAAAGAGACCGGGCACTGAGACCCTCCGTGTGAGGGGAGCGGAGGGAGGCCGGGGCTGGAGGTGGGAATGCGGGGAGGTGGTGCACGGAGCATGCAGGGCCTCCCAGGCCGTCTTGAAGGGTCAGGTCTTTATCCCCAGGATGATGAAAGCAGGGGGGGGAAGGGGGTAGCATGTGTTGGGGCCCCCGAGACACTTCCACTCAGCCAGATCGTGGAATAAGCACGGCATTCTTAAAGAGATGACTCACCTCGTGAGCTTTGGAGAATGAGTAAGAAGAAGCCAATTAGGGGGCAGGGGAGGTGTGAGGTGCAAATGCAAATTCCCTGGGTAGGGCCCAACTGCAATAAACACATTGACAGCCTTCAAATCCTTGGTCCCAACTCTAGCGGTGGTGGTGTTCGCTGGGAAAATGGCAGGCGGGCTGCGTCCAGGCCAGAGAGGGCTCGGCGAACAGCGCAGCCGTAAAAAGCGGGGAGAGGGAGAGCCAGGCATGGATTGCAGGTGGCTCGCTCCGGCAGGCAGCGCGGCGGCGAGGGGATGTGGAGGAGGCAGGCGTGCAGGCGAGGAGATCTCCGAGCGGAATGTTAATCGCCTAAACCCCGCTGGAATGGGGATGAAGCGTGCAGCGTGCCTGGGGACCTGCTTAGGAGGGAGGCAGGGCGAGGCGGCATCTAGGGCGCCGGGGCGGGCGGCAGCGCCATCTCGGAGAAGGGCCATAACGGGGGCCCGGCGCGGCCAGGGAGAGGCTGCGTGCGGGGCAAGCCAAGTGGGACCGTCCGGCCCGCGACGGGATGGGATGGGCGCGCCGGGGGCTGCGGAGGGAGAGCGGGGGGGGGGGGGGGGGAGGCGCCTCCGGTGGGTGGTTATGAACCGCTCACAGCAGCAAATGAGCTGGTCCGCTAGGGGGGAGGAGGAGATGGGGGGGAGGAGAAGCTGAGCAGGTCGCCCGCCCGAGGAGCCTCAGTGATGGCATCGGGGCAGGTCTGGCGGAAAGAGAAGAGCCGGAGGGCAAGGCGCACGCAGACGCGGAGTCTGCGCCCCCCGCGCCCCGCTGCAGGGGCGCCGGGGAAGGTGGGGCATCGCGGGCATCCCTGCCCGGCGGCGGCGGCAGGCGGAGCCCGAGCGCCGCAGAGCCAGCCTGGACCGCGCTGCTCCGGCTGCCCGGGCTGCAGCCGCCGCCGCCGGGGTCCGCAGGGCCACCCCGGCCTCCCCAGACCCCCTCCCCGCGGCCCGGGCGGCGTCCCCGCGGCTCCGGCGCCGCTAATGGGGGCCCAGGCGCGGCGAGCTCCGGGGAGGTCCTGGTCCTCGCGACCCCGTCCTCGTCCCTCCTCCCCGGGGAACCTCGATTTTCCAAACCCGGGAAGCCGGCTGGTCCCTCGGCGGCTGATACAGGACGCGGCGGGCGCCCGCGGGGGGGAAGATTGAGACAATGGCCGGGAAGAAGGAGCGGGACCCAGGAAAGAGACACACTGATAGCCGCCGGCGGAGCGTGTTCCGCCCGTGTGGACGTGAGAGCGGTAGTAACGGCACCCACCGCGATAGCCACCCTCTATCGGGCGCCCGCTGGGTGCCCGGCCCCCGGAGGTGAGTACCGCCGCCGCCCTGTCCGGCGGGAAACGGGGCCACGGAGAGGTTAGGTGACCTGCCGCGAGCACCCAGCCAGCTGGTGTCGGGCCGGCATCGCACCCCAGGCTGTCTGACCCCCCCACGGCTCCCATGTCAGTCCGCTCCGCCGCCCGGATCGCTCGCTCCCCCTGGAAGGTGAGCCAGCGAGCGAAGGCGCGCGGAAATGTGAGCGCCTCGCCCAAGGTCACCTCGCTGGGAGCGGGCGCGGCGGAAGGCGAGCCCAGGGCTCCTCTCTGTGGACGACACTTTCAAACCGCCTCTTCTTCCGAGGTCGGTGGGTCCCCGCGGCCTCCGATCCCCCGGGTGAATCCATCCTTTCTGCGCAAAGCACCTTCTCGGCTCCGCCCGCCGGCGTCAGAAAGGGGCTCGTCTCGCCTCCCGAAATCCTGTCGGGATGAGGCCAGGCAGCGCGGTCCCCGCCGAGGATGGAGCGGAGGCGGAGGCGGAGGCGGAGGCGGCCGCGGGGATCCCGGGTCCCACCTGCAGGGCGGTGGGGCCGGCGCGGCTCTGACGTTTAGCCCATCGCGGCCGGCAGAGGGCGCTGCCGCACGCTCCTCGGGTCCCAAGGCACCAGGCCCCTGGACTCTGGCAGGTTTGTTTGATCATGCAGGCCAGTGAACTCGGAACCCCCAAAGCCGGTGGGATTTTTTGTTTGTTTGTTTATTTGTTTTGGTGGCTGGCACCCCTCTGGCCCCTCACCTCAGCTCTGGGCCTGCTTTCCCGACCACTCTTCCCTATCTCCTGAGCTCTGGCCACCCCACCATTGGCCACCCCACCACTGCCCTCGTCCCTACACTGATGGTGTAAGTCACCTCTTGCTAAGAGGCAAGGACTAATGACGCGCCCTATTTAAAGGCTCAGGTGTTTGAAAGTTTGGGCTGTCTCTCTCCTTCTCATGGGCCCTTTGTTGATATGAAGTGGGGATAAATCAACCACTTGGAGTGGATAACTAATTTTCTTTCCTTCTTCAACATAGGAGGAGGAGGTGGTTAAGAAAGGAGCAAATAGATGAAAAGATCTACTTTTGACACCGCTGCGATGTGTTAAGCTCTGGTTTTGTGCTGTCCTTCCTGTGCCTTGAGACCTTAATCCTCACTGCAGGCACGAGAGGTGAGCATCATTAGTCTCACTTGACCGCTAAGGTCACACGACTGGGAAATGGCAATGCGGGGAACCCACGGGGGGGATCTGACGTTCAACCCATGTCCCCACCACCCAGAATGCACAAGCTGATGCCATGTCCCCACCACCCAGAATGCACGAGCTGATGCAACTGACCAGAAGAGGTAAGGTGCAAAATGTGCAAAAACAGACCCAAATCCACTCTGAACTGCTTGAGAAACACCACATGTGAATTGGGGGCTTCAATGGTTTTCTGAGCCCCCACTTCGGACTCGGCTGCCTAAAAAGAAACACAAAACCTAAAGGTGCCATGAAAGAACAGGCATGAGGCTTTAGCTTTCTCTTGGAAGAGCATCCGGAGAGGCCCACTCACTTTCTATGTCTGGGCTCTAAGAAAATAAAGGTGGTTCTAGGAAAATCTGAAAAGTATGAGAGGAGGGAGGAAAAAAAATCCCTTCTGTGGTTTTTACTTTAACCAAACCTCATTCTGCTACTTGTGTTTTATTTTAAAACTAATGCGGCTCTCCCCACCCTTCGAATTGGCACGTAAATAGTAAAAACAGAAGGAGGGCCAGCTACAGACTTCAAATGCGGTGGGTTTCTCAGGAAGGAGGTACATGACTCGAAGTGGAAATGCGGATCAAATGAGGTGCCTTAAACATTTCAAAGACAGACTTTCCACAAGGAATTTAGATCAGAAGCTCTCAGAACAGGAGCTCTGTCTGGGTCTGGGCTCAGTATAGTGTCTAGAATCTTTGAGTGCCCAATGAGTGTGGAAAACAAATCACACGTTTCATCTTCGTCTGCATCATCTAACCATCTGGGCCGCCGCCGCTTTGCTTATGGCTTTAAAGCGAGGGCTTCTGGGGGGATTTTCCTGTCCTCTGGCTCTCAGACGCACACCCTCCCTCAGACCCCTCACTTTTCCAGAAGTTTGCTCTGGGAATCCAGTCAAGGTGAGGCAATCGTTGATGATGTCATCAGGCTTGGTTACACAGAGTGACTGCACACGCTGGAATCACCCACGGGAGGCCTTTCCAAACAAGGAAACCAAGCAGAAGGGGCCGCCGGCGACGTATCCCTTTAACAGGTCTCCATCCCTTGCCCCAGGTCTTTGAACGAGAAGGATTCTTCTCTTCCCCCCTACGTGAGCGCTCTGAACGTCCCAGCCTGCCTCTTACAAAATCCTTGGACTTCTTTGATCTTTTCCCTCTCTGCTCCTTCCCTCATTTTTTCCCCAATGCATTTATTCTATAAACACGCATCAAGAGCCCACTATCTTGTGGGTGCTGAGGGTACAGCAGAGAATCTGACATGGGCTTTGAGCTTACTTTTTCCCAATCCTAACCTGGCTCCTGACCCCAGAGTTCCAACTTTCATGCCTGCAGAGGCCCCCGCAAATACTAAAAGACTTGCCTCCCCGGGTGTGAAGTATTTCACATACATAGCTGACATTTCATCAGCTCCTGGCAGCCCCCCGACCCTATAGAGCACCTTGCTGACACCCATTTGGCAGAAAAGTTCTGGGCTCTGGCATATCTGGAAACACTACAGCACGTGTCCACAATCCTTTTCATCCTTCCTAGTCACTCCTTCAGGTCACAAGATCGCTGTTGATGACAGAGACCGTTTGGGCCATATTTATGGAGCATCTATTACAATTAAAAAAATCTCATAGTGCCATAATACCCCACTGGTCAAAGGAAATTGTTGGCTTACGCAGACAGTGACTATCTGACAAAGGGACGTGTCAGATAATGCTGATGAGTTTTCAGGTCATTTTTAAAAATTGAATCCTGGGAATGAGTGATTCATAATAATGAGGAGAAGGAAAAACATCAGGCCTGTTTTAGCTTTCAAGATTCTTCAAATGAAATGGATTTTTACCATCAATACCCTAGAAAAGACAGAAGGCCTAAGGTAAATTACCAGGGCGTGTGTGTGTGTGTGTGTGTGTGTGTGTGTGTGTGTGTGTGTGTTTTGGGGGGGTTCGGGGGGTGGGAGGAGGAACTCTATTAATATTAAATAACCTTAGTCTTGACTCCTTCCAAATAAATAAATAAAGGATTAGACCCTAGAATTCAGACTATGTCCCTGGAAGTCCCTTTTAGGAAGTAGATTCCAAATCACTATTCTTATTCTTCTTGACTATCCCACCCCTAAGACTGCCCCATCCTTCCAGATCCAGCACTATTTTCTCTCCTCTTCAGGAAGGCAGAGTCTCCGAGACCAGAATGGTGGAGAGAAAGGAGGACTTGTCCTTACCTGAGCTGCAGAACCATTTGAATCTAGAGAACTCATTGTATGTGTGGTGTCTGCATAGGTTTCTGCATGCTCTGGCTGATGTCCAAGGTCTTCAAAACACGGGGGCCCTGAGATAGGCCAAAAAGAGCGCCTATCTGTGGAGGAAGAAGCGGGTCCACCCGCCAGGAAGTTGGTGGTGGTCAGTGTCTGCGTGTCCAGCTGCTGGGGTGAAGAGAACCGGAAACCACTGAACCTTCCTGCTGGGATCTTTTCCAAAGCCCTTTTGGGAACCGGCAAGAGCACTTGTCTGGGGAAATTAGTTTTGCACTTTCACGGAGTGAGAAATTCCTCAGGGGCATTCTTGTACTTGGGAAGAGAAATCAAACCCAGCTCATTCCTTCAGGGCCCATGCTATTAATAAAGCCGGAGCGGGTTCAGTTCCGTTGGGTCCAGCCCGGGGCCATGGGTGGGGCTGGAGCAGAGAGGAGTGCAGCGAAATTTCACCTGTGGCCCAGGCCCTCGCCTGCCCGGCGGCGACGGGCGCGAGCTTGAGCTTTCAGGGGCTTGTGTTACCAGCGTGTAAACACCGTGAGTGACAGCCAGCGTCCCCCCAAGAGGCCACAGAGGATCTCAAACCCTTCCTATCTTCCTAGAAACCCTGGCGGCCCGGCTGGCTGCTTGCTGTCTGATGCAACAGTTTGCAACGCCGCCGCCGCTCCGGGAGCCCAGCCTGCGGCGGGGTGCTGGGCGTCCTGCCGGCGCGCATGCGCGGCCGCGGGCCTGCGGGGCGGGCCGGGCCGGGCCGGGCCGGGCCGGGCGGGGCGGGGCGGGAGAGGCCTGGGGAGAGTGTGCCGGGGACCGGGCGGGCCCGGAGACCTCTGGCAGCCCGCGCCCGCGATCTGAGCTTAATTAAACTTCTCCCGAGGCATTGGCTGACTGATTGACCCAGTGATCCAAAGAAAATCAGAGAGGCCCGGATCGCCCTGAGCGCCGCGGGAGAGGGAAGCTGGGGGAGCTGCCGCCTTTGGGTTCCCAGAGCTGGGCCTTTCAAGTCAGCCTCCCTCCCCCGAGCTCTCCCCATCCACCCACCAGGCCTTCAGGGCCCCCAAATCCACCAGGGCCCTGGGCATCGCAGGCCTGGGCTCCCCTTTAGACAAGAAAAGGAAGAGCAGTGATTGGAGGGGGAGGGAGGTGTAAGAGGCAAAGTTTTTTGTTTGTTTTGTTGTTTGTTTGCTTTTTTTGTTGTTGTTGTTAATCCCCACCCGAGGATATTTTTCCATTGATCTTTTAGAGAGCGTGGAAAAGAAAGGAAACGACTGAGAGAAGCACACGGATTGGTTGCCTCCTGCACTGGCCCTGACCCCGGGCCCTGGCCACGAAGGAGCCTGCAACCGAGGTCGCGCCCTTGACCTGAATCGAACCCGGGACCCTTTGGTCCGCAGGCCAACGAAGAGGCGAAGTTTTGATAGGGTCTTGATCTATCATTTTCCCGGCCTGCTTTCTCCACCCATATGCCTTAAGCTAGGGTTTTGTTTTGTTTGTTTTTTTTGTTTTGTTTTTTGTTTTGGTTGTTTTTGTTTTTGTTTTGTTTTTAGCAGAAGAGAACTTGGCATTAGAGATTATTTCCCAAAATTTTCAGCCATTCAAGTCTTGCCTGCACGATTTTCTTCCGCAGTCCGCCAATATTATATTTTTAATTGACTTTTATTTTACTTTACTAACTTTCCTTATTCTTTAAATTCACTTTAAATTGATTCCCTTTTTTCTACATAGCCTTGCCCTAAGCAATAACATTAGCAAAACCACAGCTTTGATGGGCTGGTCACATATTTTAATACACTTGAAAATAAATTTATAACCATCCAAATAAAAAAATGTATATGTTAGCTAAAAGTTTCTTGCTGCTACATTTGGAGGAAAACTCCAGAGGTAATAACAATAATGGCTAACATGTGTTGAGTGATTCCCAATGTCCCAGGCACTGTTTTAAGCACATTAACTATTCCAAGTCCTTATGACACCTTAGAAGATGGGTGTTCTTTACATTCCACAGAGGAGAAAAGGGAGGCACAGAGAGGTTAAATTACTTGCCTAACGAAACCGGTCCACGTGGCTCTGCGGACTGAAAGGTCCCAGGTTCGATTCCAGTCAAGGGCATGTACATTGGTTGCGGGCACATCCCCGGTGTGGGGTGTGCAGGAGGCAGCTGGTCGATATTTCTCTCTCATTGATGCTTCTAGCTCTCTATCCCTCTCCCTTCCTCTCTGTGAAAAACCAATAAAATATATTTAAATAAATAAATTACTTGCCTAAGATCACCGAGTCAGGATGAAAATCTACTGGCCTCACTCCAGACTAGAGCCTATACTGTTGGTCTATCAAAGAGCCTAGGTTACTGCGGGAGGTAGTTAGTCAGTCTGCACTTGAACCCAAGGCTGGCTGACTCCAGAACTGAGCTCTAACTCCTTCCTGCCTGTTTTCCAAATCTCACCTCATACAGCCTTTTTATCTCTGTCTGCCTCCTTGGAATCCAAAAGATGCTTCCAAGTATTTCTCTCCTCACTCCCTACAATCTCCCCTTCTCTCTCCCCCTGGGTGGAACAAAGGCTCTCATTTCTAGTGTTTTATTCTCTTCTCCAAACAGAAAGGTCCCCACAAATCTCCGATTTCCATGAGAATGCCTACGTTCCTCCATCGGCCATAGAACTGCTTAGAAATTCCAACTATTAGCATCACCAAACTACATTTCCCAGACTGCCATTCTCACCTGGAAAGAGAACAAAAATCCTATGTCAAACCATGTGGCTCCTATTTTGGGTTTGGAAAATCTGGTCACTAGCTTGGATAAAGATTGGTATGCCCATAGACTAATTCTTTTGGCCCAAGACAAACATGTATTTCCCAGGCCTCAGTGATTGGGGGATGCGAGAGGGGGAGGTGTTAAGGAGGAGGGGGGGAACACCACGTGTGTGTGTGTGTGTGTGTGTGTGTGTGTGTGTGTGTGTGTTGGAGATTATTTCACCAAACAAAACCTTCAATTAGAGGCACAAATAGACTTGGCCTAAGACTTCTAAAAGATGGCTGACCTTGCCAAAACCGGTTTGGCTCAGTGGATAGGTCCCGGGTTGGTTGCGGGCACATCCCCAGTAGGGGGTGCCCAAGAGGCAGCTGATAGATGATTCTCTCTCATCGATGTTTCTAACTCTCTCTTCCTCTCTGTAAAAAATCAATAAAATATGTTTAAAAATAAATAAATAAAAATAAAAGATGGCTGACCCATGCCCAGTAGAAATATTTTCTTTCTTCAACAGCCCCTACCACCACCACCACCCCTTCCCTCTCTTCACTTCCTTTTCCTTCCCCTTCTTCCAGATTCTTCTCTTAATTGTACCATTGTGCCACTCCTTTGCTCCCCAACCCCAACCCCCATGCCCACACCCACTCTTTAACTGTTTAGTATAAAATCCAGCCCACCAGACTGAGGTTTTCTCCCATCCAAATGTTATTTTCAGAAGGAGCCATTGAGGTTGGGGTGTAATTGCAGCGTTGAGCCTCTGCAAGCCAAGCTGAAAATAATCAGCGAGGCAGATGGGGTGGGAAGAGTGTGGTGGCCACTGCCCAAAGAGCGAGAGAAACCCAATGGAGTGAGTCAGAGAGAGGCAAGGCCAGGCTGGGCCTGCTGGGCTTAGGGCTGGGAGTTCAGTTAAGGGGAAACTGCCCAAGTTGTTGGGGCCTTTGACTGAGGTCCTTTCCGAGGTGGTTCCTGCCTGCACATCACAAGTCCATATTTTCTGTGACAACTAAGCTTCTCTTGCTCTTACTCAGTTGGGCCTTAGCGGCCAGTAGGCCATATGCAAACTTAGCCATCCAGATTGCTCCCCCATCTCTAGAGCAGGGTTGGCTCTATTAGCATGCGGGGCTGGATAATTCTTAGTTGTAGGGGGCTGTCCTGTGCATTATATGTGTTTAGGAATATCCTTAGCCTCTACCCTTTAGATGCCAGTAACACACACACACACACACACACACACACACACACACACACACTCATGACTATCAAAAATGTCAGGAGGCCGAAACCGGTTTGGCTCAGTGGATGGAGCGTCGGGCTTCGGACTGAAGGGTCCCGGGTTCGATTCCGGTCAAGGGCATGTACCTTGGTTGCGGGCACATCCCCAGTAGGGGGTGCGCAAGCGGCAGCTGATCGATGATTCTCTCATCGATGTTTCTATCTCTCTCCCTTCCTCTCTGTAAAAAAATCAATAAAATATTTTTTTAAATGCCAGGCGTACCAAATGTCCTTGGGAGGCAAAGTCACGCCTGGTTGAGAACCACTCGTCTAGAGTGATCCAGGCTTCTAGAAGGGTCACATCACCTGTCCCCGTGTGGTCTCACTGCCTCGCATCATATCTGAATGTGTCTTGATAAAAACTATTGGCTAACTGCCATTTCTATGGACAACCGTTGAGTACCTCGGACCCAGCATGAGTGCCAACTGTGTGCCAGGCACTGGACAAGGTCTTGAGAATAAAGCAGCGAACAGGACGGATGTGTCCCTGTCCTCACGGATATGGCAAGTGGAGTGGGGGGCAAGACAGGCATTAAACAACCCTGAGTGGGAGGTGTGTAAAGAAGAGAAATGGGGGACTGTAAGAAAGTCAAAGAAGGTTTCTCACCTAGGTTACGGGGTCAAGAAGGGTGCTTGGGGGGGAAATGAGAAACTAACCAGTGGGAGATTTGAGGGTGAGGCAGAGTTCCTGAATAGGGACAGAGTGCTCAGAAGCCCTGAGTTAAGAGAGAACGTCGCCCATTCAAGCAACCCAAAGAAGACCGTCGTGGATCAGGCTTAGGACGCCGGGGAGTCCTTTTCTCCTCTCTCCCCACAGCTTGCTTTGCCTCTTACTCCTTCTCCAGACCTCTAGCACAAGCATATAAACATAGAATCACATTAAACCATATTTAAAACCCCAGTTGTCCTTGCTCAAACCTCTCCCCCCCTTAGTCACCCAGTTACCAAGTTTTGTCATTTTACCACCAAAATCTCCTTGTCTCCATTCCCACCACCACAGCCCTGATGCAGGCTCTTCTTCATTACTCAGCCGAATTTGTGAAATAGCTTCCTAACGAGTCATCTTCCAGGCTCTTCCTCAAAGGAAGACAGAGATCTGACCATGTCTCCGCTGGCTTACAAACGCTGCAGGCTTCAGAGGTCTGTTGGACAGGCCGCTGCCTCCGTGGCTCTTATTCCCTAACTGCTCCCAGCTACCTCCCACCCTCCCACTCTCTGGCCACCCGGGACCACCAGCCGAACCCGGTGGGCCCTCACACCTCTGCGGTTTTGCTGTTTTCTTTGTCTGGACTGCCCTTCCCCCCACCAACATCATTTGGGGGAATCCCCACGTACCCTTTAAGACCCAGACACAATGAGCTCATGATTCCCTTCTATCTCTTCGGAGAAGACTTCTCGTAATTCTTCCCTCTGTGTTTTTTTTAATTGGGATTTATATGTTGCTGCCGGTTTACCATTTGTCATGTTCACCCTTAGTGATCTGTTTAAACCCATCCCTCCCCGACAGAGTGGGAGGATCTCAGAGGCAAACGATGCAGCAGGCACTGCTGACTGATTACCCAACGCCCATGACCCGCTCCCCGTTTCCAGAGAGAAACCAAGGAACTGCAAGGCCCAGTGTACTAGTTAGTACAGAAGCGAAACTGTTAATACAAGCACACCCAGAGCACAGAGTCTTAGGCAAGCACGCGTGCCTCGGGGAAAGCTGAGCCCTTGCCCAGCTCCAGGGCTGGGCCTCCACCTTCTCAAGAACTGGCTCAGGAGCCTGGGCCTGCATTAATCCGTGTGCAGCAGAGGTTTCTCTGGTTCCTACTCTCCCCTTCTTCAATAACAGAACTCCTGATTTTTCTAGCAGATGGCTATCTCGGAAGACTACATTTCCCAGTCTCCCTTGCAGCTTGATGTGCTTGTTAGGGTACGGTCTCACCCAAGGACGGTGAGCAGAAATGATTGTATCACTTCTAGGGTCTACACACACACACACACACACACACACACACTCATGACTATCAAAAATGTCAGCCGGCCAAAACCGGTTTGGCTCAGCGGATGGAGCGTCGGCCTGCAGACTGAAGGGTCCCGGGTTCGATTCTGGTCAAAGGCATATACCTTGGTTGCGGGCACATCCCCAGTAGGGGGTGCGCAAGAGAATATGTACGTGTTCCCCTGGCCCTTCCCTCCCACCCACCCCAACTTGGAGATGACAAAAATTGAAGCAGTCTCCCTGGACAAAGAGAAGGAAACCACATATGGAGGATGATGGAGCCCTCCTCGCAGTCTCTGAAGGCTTTTTTTCTGAATTCTTATATCGTATGAAAGATATATAAATTTCTATTTTGCTTAGACTTTTGTATTTGGAGTCTCTTTGTTACAGTAACTTGCCCATACTCTATAAAATATGCAGCACCTGGCTTCCCTGGGACTCAAAGTGGCCCAGGACTGGGCCTGTGACCTAGTTAGGGCCAGCAAGATACAAAGCAAGATTTGATGGGGGTTGCTGGGACAGAGTTCTCTTGTTTTTAAGAGAGAGCGCCCTGGAACAATCTTCTCTTTTTCTCTTCCTCAGGACATCATGAGGCCTTGGAACTATGGCAGTCCTCTTACTACCAGCCTAAGAATGGGGCTTCACATAAGCAGGGCAGAACTGAGAGAATCTTGGGGAAATAGAGTCAGTTTCTGGACCAAACTCTAAAGCCCACAGTCTTAGCCTGCGTGGGCTGCCACAGACTGGGTTGCCTAAACAACAGACATTTAAGGACCAGAAGTCCAAGATCAAGGTGCCATCAGGGTTGGTTTTGGGGAGGCCTCTCTTCCTGGCTTGTAGACAGCCACCTTCTCACTGTGACATCACATGGCCTCTTCTCTGTGTGTGCAGGCTCTGGTGTCTCTTCCTCCTCTTTTAAAGACACTAGTCCAGCTAAAATCGGTTTGGCTCAGTGGATAGAGCGTCGGTCTGCAGACTGAAGGGTCCCGGGTTCGGTTCCAGTCAAGGGCATGAACATTGGTTGTGGGCACATCCCCAGTAGGGGATGTGCAGGAGGCAGCTGGTCGATGTTTCTCTCTCATCGGTGTTTCTAGCTCTCTAGCTCTCTCTTCCTCTCTGTAAAATATCAATAAAATATATTTTTTAAAAGACACTAGTCCAATTGAATTAAAAGACTCCACCTTTATGACCTCACTTAATCTTAATTACCTCTCTAAGGACCCTATCTCCAAATACAGCCATATTGAGAATTGTGGCTTCAACTTATGGATTTGGGAGGGGGGCATGCACAATTCAGTCCATAACACTCACCCTACCTCTGGGCTTGCATTTATGCGATCGAATAAATATACTTTTGTTGAAGCTAGCTTGAGTTGGTTTTCCATCACATCTTACCCTACGGTGTTTCACTCCTCTGTATCCCTGCTGGGCCTGGTCCAGAAAGGGTCAATCAATATTTGTGGAATGAATGCCAGGTGCTATTTCCTCCTTTTGCTTGTAATAACTACCTCACAGATAAACTATAAGCATTTCTCTTTCTCTCTGCTCCAGCCAAAACACCTAAAGTAGTCATATGGGCCTCATTGCCAGAAAATTCTTCTTATTACCGCCACCCCTCCCACCACCCACCCCCCTTCACACACATACATTGCTACTTATATGGAGAGCCGAGGATGCAGCTATAAAATCAGGAGGCTGGATTAAATACACTCCAGCACACCTTCCAGCAGAAGTGTCCCTGAGTCCCTTCCCGCTCTAACGTCCCCTGGCGCTGCCTGAGGCTCTCTCTGAAGGAATCAGCCAGTGTCCAGGCAGGAGACCCAGGAAGCACTAACAATTGAGGGGTCCCTCTGGGCGCCTGCCCCTACTCCCTGCGGTTTCCACAGGAGGCCTCTTCCAAGACTCACTGTCTCGGGTGTTGTTTAAAGCCCTTTCAAACTCTGAAGTCCCAAGATACTGAAATACATGCCAGATAGACCTCCGGCCCCAAGCACAGAAGAGAAAGCTATGGGGAAGACCTGCGCTGTCACAACGTTGTCCTTCCAGATGAGACCGGAGGCCGGCCCCGCTGAGAAAAAGGCAGGCAGGGGCCTTGCGATGCTCAGACATTCAGCGGGTCCCGCAGCCAGGACGCTCCAGTTCCTTTGTGCCCGCTGCTCCACCATCCAGACTGCCACTGGTGCCCACCATGGGGGCATGCAGTTCCTTCTTCCTCCCGCTGGAGAACTTCGCTCATGGAGGCCAGGGAAAGGGCTGCTTCATTCCCCAGCCAACCGCACTGTGGGAGAATTACGTCTCCAGGGAGATGGCCCGTGAATGAACCCTGGCCAGCTAGGACCCTCAGAGTCTAGGGGTCCTTCCAGGCTGTCCTTCTGTGCTTTTATTTTTTTAAAATATGTTTTATTGATTTCAGAGAGGAAGGGAAAGGGAGATAGAGATACGTAGAAGCATCAATGATGAGAGAGAATCATTGACAGCTGCCTCCTGCACATCCCTTACTGGGGATGGAGCCCACCACCTGAGCATGTGCCCTGACCGGTTTCCTCTTCTGGGACACGGCAGTCATCACCCCCCGGAGAAGCTCTTATCCATGGGCGTGCTCCCGCCTCTCTCCCTTTTCCCTCCCTCCTCCGCTGACCACGGCACCACCTCGCTGTGCGACCCTCACTTCCCAGAACCCTCCCACTGCGGCCCGGCCTCCGAGCCTCGCAGGAGACAGTGGTTTCCCCTGCGGCCTGCCGTGGGCCAGCTCCCCTGAGAGCAAAGGCCTCCGAACCGAGTGACGGGGGCCCCACCCTCTTGGTAAACACCAGTTGGGCACCAACTGACCTCAGGAGGAAAGTGCTCCGCTGGGACCCTCCTCTTCCAGCCCTGCCCGCCGCCGCCACCACCACCGCCCCTGGATGTTCCAGGGGAAGCGCCAGGCAAAGCTGGCACCCTGGTGCCCGGGGCCGCCCGCCTCCGTCCTGGAAATAGTCACTGAGAGCCAGATGTTGGCTGAAGGTGGAAGGAAGTGAGAAGTCCCCGCGTGTTCCTCTCCTGCCTGCCACAGCACCACCCGGCCCGTCCCAGGCAGGGCACGTTCTCTCTCATTTAATGTTTCGGTGATGGTGACAGACGCACGTAGAGAGGACTTACTTGCCTGTTGTTCTCGGTTCCTTAAAAACAAGGACAGAGATTAAATGTAAAAAAAAATACATATTAATCGTTTCAATTCTAGGCAACGGGAATGTGTGTTTTAGTGTTCTTTTGCAGCATCTTTTCCCGTCTCTAAGTAAAACCATTTTTTAAATGAGTAAGAGGAATACAGATTTATTGGGGGTAGTTTTTGAAAGTACCAAAAAAAGTATAAAGAGAAAAATAAAAACCACCAAGAATCTCTCTTTTGGGCCATTTATATACTGGGTTATCTCCTTCTGGTCCTTTTTCAAGCAAATATTTGTGGCATTGTATTCTGTTATTTTTGAATTGAGACATAGCTGACATATGGCATTGTATTAGTTTTAGAGTTATTTTATTCTTTTTACCAAAAAAATCATATTTTAATAACCTTTTTTCACCTTAACAATGTATTTTGAAGAGTTTTCCGTGCTCTTTATATATAGTGAAAGTGGAATTTTATTGAAGAACAATTACTCCCACATGGGGAGGGGGAAAGAGTTCCACCGAGTCTCGTTATCCACAGTTTATAAAGGCTACAGTTTCTTAGTGCCTCGATATCCCCTCTGATTGGCCCGTGCTCTTGAATATTAATATTTACTTTAGAAAACTTTCCTCTATCTTTTTTTCCATGGGAGGATGAATAGGTATATATATTTTATTACTGGGATCCATATGGTTCTCATTGGGATCAAACTATTTATACCGCCCTAGCTGCTTTGGCTCAGTGGATAGAGCATCGGCTTTCAGACTAAAGGGTTCCCGGTTCAATTCCAGCCAAGGACACATGCCTGAGTTGGGGGCTCGGTCCCCACTAGGGTGCATGCAGGAGGCAGCCAATCAATGATTCTCTCTCATCATTGATGTTTCTATCTCTCTCTTCCTTTCCCTCCTTTCTGAAATCAATTTTAAAAATATTTTTTAAAAACGATTTATACCTTTCATTATTTGTCCTTATTTAAAAGCTACAACAGTTTTGTTGTAGAAAAGTTAGGGAATACAGATAAGCAAACAAAAGACCATGTAAAATCCGTGTAGCCTCCCCACTCTGAAATAAGCTCTGCTTATATTTTGCCTTTATTTTTTTTTTAATATATATTTTTAATTGATTTCAGAGAGGAAGGGAGAGGGAGAGAGGGACAGAAACATCAATGATGATAGAGAATCATTAATTGTCTGCCTCTCGCATGCCCCACACTGGGGATCGAGCCCGAAACCCAGGCATGTGCTCCCACCGGGAATTGAACCAGTGACCTCCCAGTTCATAGGTCGATGCTCAACCACTGAGCCACACAGGCCCAACACATTTTACTTTTAAATCTTCCTGTCTGTTTTTCTATGCACATATGCAAATATATAAATACACATTTTTTTAAATAAAATTGGAATCCTACCATTCATACCTTTTTTTATTTTAAGTTTGATCAAAACTGTTCGTTTTTCCCTATTTGTATTTACTTTAGATGCTAGGCTTAGGGGAAGGTACTAATTTTTTAAAATTTATTTTGGAATGACAGCTGACTTATAGTATTATATTCCTTCCAGATATACAACATAGTGATTAGACATTACACACATTACGAAGTGATCACCCCAGTAGTCCGGTACCCATTGGACATCATACTTGGTTGGTTATACTATTTTTTAACTTGCTTTTTTTGTTTGTTTACTCAATAATATATCTTACATTATTAGTACTGTTTTTGTCTACAAATGACAAAACTGAAAGTAACAGTGGCTTAAACATGTTCGTTTCTTTCTCTAGTACAGTGTTTCCCAAACTTTTGACATATGTGTACCCCTTCTATAATTTTCGTAACGCTGAGTACCTCTCGTCAAAAAAAAAAAAAGGATGTATTTTAATAACAATCAAAATATATTTATTTTTTATTTTGGGGGGTACATACACAAAATAATAATAAATGAAAAATAAAATGATTCATAATAACATATAAATAAAAGTTATATTATAAGTAACATTTATTTGCACACCGGACCATCTCACGCCCCACAAGACTGTCTTAACTTGACTCATGAGGACGTAGAATTAGGCGCAGCTAAGCACAGTGCAGTGCATATCCCCACCAAACTCCGGTGCAACGCGTAACCCCACCAAACTCTTCCCATACCTCTGGGGGTACGTGTACCACACTTGGGAAACACTGCTCTAGTAAATGCCGCCAGAGGTAAGCAGCCCGAACTGGTATGACAGCTCCCTGACCATCAAGGACCCGGGCTACTTCTAACCGTGGCTCTCATCCTTATCCGTGCCATTCATTCAATACCCACGGCAGCTGCTCCGGGAGGGAGAAACAAAGAAGAGAGTCACTTCTCTCAAAGGATACCTGCTGGATTTCAGGAGTGTCACTTCTGCTTACACCCCACTGGCCAGACCTAGGCCCCACAGCCCTGGGAAAGACCATAGTACCTAAGTAGGGGTCCTATTGCCACAGCAAAGGGGAGAACAGATATTGACTTCTCTGACACATAGGACAAACATCTTTCCATGTGTGTGGTTTTGTATCCTCTTTTTTTTTCCTCTCACTTTAATGGACATTTTACATAACTAAATATTTTTTCTAATATATCTTATTGATTTCAGAAAAGAAGGGAGAGGGAGAGAGAGATAGAAATATCAATGATTAGAGAGAATCACTGATCATCTGCCTCCTGCATGTCCCTTGATGGAGATCGAGCTCCCCGACCGGAATTGAACCCGGGCCCCTTCAGTCCACAGGCTGACACTCTAGCCATTGAGCAAACCAGCCAGGGCTCGTTAAATAGTCTTCAAAATTCTTCATTTTAATGGCGGCTCCATATTCCATAATAGCACAGGTAGCACTGTGCATCCATCCAGTGCCTTATTACCTGATATTTGGATGTTTGGCTCTGATAAATACACCTCTTCTATGAGTAAAACTTGTCAGAGGATGAGATCCCAGGCTTTCTTCTGTACCCCGTGGATGCCCATGTAACACATTTTACCGGAGAGTCGGGGTATTATCTACTTTAGGGGCTGGTTTAGAGGACTGAGTTGGTTTCTGCTAACAAATGGAGCTTTATTTAGCAACGGGGGTAGCCCTCTGCTTCCATTGCCAGGGGAGTCACAGCAGCGGGCAGAGCCTGGTGCCCAGGGTTGAGGGGTGAGGTGGGAGGGAAGATGGGAGGGGGGCGGGTAGGAAGTAAATAGAAGAGACCATGGAGCCCAACCCATTCTTCATTCGGGTTCAACAATGCTTTCTGGGGGCGGCTCAGGGCCATGCCCGCGCCAGGCCCCGGGCGTGTCTCAGAAAGGCCGTGGTCCCTGCTCTCCGGGAGCTCAGTCACCACTGAACTCTCAAATGTGAGAGCTCCACCTGGAGAGCCGCCTGAAATGCGCAATCCTAGGGACCACGCCCCAAAGTCAAATGCAATTGCCGAAACCGGTTTGGCTCAGTGGTAGAGCGTTGGTCTGCGGACTGAAGGGTCCCGGGTTTGATTCCGGTCAAGGGCATGTACATTGGCTGTGGGCGCATCCCCAGAAGGGGGTGTGCAAGAGGCAGCTGGTTGATGTTTCTCTCTCATCGACGTTTCTAGCTCTCTATCTCTCTCCCTTCCTCTCTGTAAAATATCAATAAAATATATTTTTTTTAAAAAAGTCAAATGCAATAGAGGGTGGGCCTAGAATCTGCATTTCTTCCCACTCCACAGGTGGCCCGATGAAAGTGATCAGGAACCATTGGGGGGGGGATGATGGGGGAGTGAGTCAAGGCTCTGGGAGGAAGTCTCCAACCAGGCAAACCTGGAGCCCCCACGTGCTCAGCAGGTAACCTGAACCTGGACTAAGCCTTAGGCGACATCAAAGTAGCGAGGACACCTGTCAGGCACACCTGCGCCCAAATCTCAGCTCCGGGCTTCCGTAGCTGAGTGAGCTCAGGCCACTGAGTTAACCTCTCCAAGTCTCTGCTTCCCCATAAAATGGGACTAATTATAGTGCTTCCCATGTGAAAAATAAACAATTAGTGCTAAGCAGAGTGTCTGGCACTCCATCAATGCTAGGTATTATTATGAAATTCATTAAAATGAACGCATTAATTGAAATCACCTCCAGGTAAGTAATTACAGCACAGGGCTGGAGACAGGGTGTGTACGTAAAGGCTTTCACACGCTGCCTGGCTCACGGTGGTAGGCGTTCATTCACTGGTTTTCATTATCGGTAACATCCTCGCATCCATTTTAATGCCACCCTGGTTCATCTCTGCAGCTGTAGGCACCACACGGTTTTATCCTCCCAAGAGAAGCCGTGGATGGCGACGCTCCAAAAGGTGGCCTTCCCATCTACCCCTGGTGCCCGCCCCAGCGTGAGAGAGGTGTCCTCAGCTCCTTTGGAAGGATGTGCGGGCCTGGCCCTGGGCCATTGCCCGCACCCTGAGGATCGGGGAGCTGCGGAAGCTGCTCTGAGGTGAGAAGAGACAGGGTCCTATGAGGTGAGAAGAGACAAGGTCGCTGTTGATAATTACATTTTCAAATGCTCCAGGCTGGCCGCGTTGCCATGGTGATGCGATGGCTCTGAGCACGTGGCAGCCTCTCTTGAGTTGTGAGTCAGTTTCGGCTTTATTTATTTAAAAAAAAAATGAAAAGAAAAGAAAACCAACACCCTGACCTGTAAAGGACAAAGCGGGGCTGCAGGTGGAGGCCACGGTGTCCTCTGCCGGGGGTGAATCAGCCGCACAGCCCATGGGTCTCCTGACGTCAGTCCGTCCACAGAGGTGAGCGGGGAGCCAGCATCTCGGACCGTGGCCCAGGGGGGGAAGCACAGACAGAATCCACACTGCCGGTGGAAACCCACTTAATAAGAGGCAGATCTGTAGAATCAGGGGCAAAGAAGGGGAGTGGACTGATAATTATCAGGAGGATACGGGGGTGGGGAAGCAGTGAGAGACTGGATTGATAATCGTATAACCAATGGATGAAGACAATTGGGGGGAGAGGGGGGAAGGGCAGAGGGTGTGGGAAGGGAACTGGGTGGTAGGGAGCTTTGGGGGAGAAAAAGGGGAAACAATTATAATAACCTGAGTAATAAAGATTTATTTAAAAAAATAAAAAATAAAAAAATAATTAAAAAAAAAAAAGAAAGAAGCAGATCTCATTTGCTCAGCTCTAGCCCCAGGGTCAGACTCTGAAAGTCTGCTCCACTCCGGTGTGGGGGTGCACAGGGCCCACGGAGATGGGCATCCCCTGGCCCTGAGGTGACCAGAGCTAGCTGGCTCACACGCCAGTGGGCACACAGCAGCAATGCCCTCTGTGAGGGGCAGGGTCCTGGGAAGACAGGGGAAATGGCAAAAAAAATGTTCTCCCGGGGCCAGAACTCCTGCAGGGAGAGAGGTAAAGGCCATGATGGCTCCAGGAGAGACCTCTGAAGGAGCCTGGCCTCATATCGGCACTCCACGGGGAGGCCCACAGGATCAGTCACCGTGACATACTGGAATCTTCTTCCTGAGCTGAGACACTGCCCCAGACTCTGAGACCCATCGCGGGAGGAGCCCTTACGCCTGCTCATTTGTTTGGGTTCACTGTTGACGCCATTGACCAATGTCCTGGTGGACCCGCCTCCTGACCAGCTCCGGGCTCCAAGCCCTTGTCCCCAATCCGCTGCCTTCATCAGTGAGCAGGGTGCTGGAGTCAGGGGGGGGTGGGTTTAGTCCTCCTTCTGCCACTTGCCAGCCTGTGCCTGAGCCTCCATTGCCCCATCTGTAATACAGGGGTGATAATCACACTAGCAGGGGAGCTATGAGGATGAAACGCGACGTTTGCAAATGTTTAATGTAGAGCTTGGCTGGCACATAGTACGCGCTGGATAACTGTAAGCCATTGTTAAGTTTGCTCAGGACCTTATCATATCCCGCCTGGATAGCAGCAGCAGCCTCATAACTCCACCTGCTGATTCTTGTCTTGCTCGCCTCCGATCTATTGTCCACACCACAGCAAAGTGGTTTATCGAAAATGCAATCCTGATCATGCTATTTTCCTCCATAAACTCTGCCAGCGGCTCCCATTTGCTCTCAGGATGGCTCTTAGAATTCCTTGGAGGGGCCTCCGAGGTCCTGCACGATCCAGCTGTCGCCTATCCTTTCCAGCTCTACACCTCCCCACGCCCTCCCCACCTGATAACTCTCAGCCATGCCCACTGTCAACAGTGTTCCCCAGGTGCCAGGCTATGCCAATCCTGGATATTCGCCATGCTGTTTCCCTTGCCCCAAAAGCCATGTCTTCTTTTTGTCCGCTTAGCAAACGACCGCTCATCCGCCAAGACCCACACAAGACCCCCTCTATGCTTGAAATCTCCACCCCACCCCCCAGTTCAGAGCAGACTACGGCCTCCTTTGAGCCACTTTGATGCCCCTCCCTAAAGGCATTTATCACTTTCATTGCAGTTATTGTGACCCGTGCCTATGGCATCTCTGAGCTTCAGGAGAACAGAGTGATTCTAATTAATGTCCGTGTCCACAGAACACAGCACGGTACCGTAACTTTCACAAGAGAGGACTGGGAATGAATGAATGAAGAATATAGACAAAAGGCCTGCTTATGGAGCAGGAAACTGAGGCCCACATAGGAGCCGTGGCTTGGCTAAAGTAAAGGGTCCAGAAGCCCTATAACTCCAGGCCCCTCTGATTCCAGGGACTGTGGGCCATTCATTCACACAACCATCACTTACTAGCACCAATCGTACACCAGACACCAGGTTGCTCCCTGGGATACAAAGAACAAGGAATAATCCCAGCCCTGGGGAGCCCACAGGCAGGTGGGATAGAATGGCAGGTACACAGACAGTCTGCACACCTTTTACTAAGAGCCGGGGGGAAAGATCTAGACGGAGCGATGGGAATTCCAGGGCCCCACTGTGGATGGGGGCAGAGGCAAGCCTCTGTTTCTATGTCTTCCACTTCATCTCTCAGAGCAGGAGGTGAGTTCCCACAGACCGTCAGGCCAGGACAGCTGCTCTGTAGGGGCTGTCAACACAGGTGAACAGACACATACAGGTCCACACATACCCAAGACAGGTGACATGGACACGCCTTGCCCCATAGGGCGGGACAAACAGTCACGAGGACACATTTGTGCCCGTGGGCAGTCATGTCAAGAGCCAGCCTGGACGTCGGGATAGATGGGATGAGACAGCAGAGCACTTTCTGACACCTCCCACCGCGTAAGGTCCTTCCGCACGCCAGGTCTCCTTGGGTCTCCACCAGGTGGGGTCCTACAGACAAGGCGGCTATTGTCCCCTCCCCCATTTCCAGATGGACAAGCTGAGGCTCAGGCAGAAGTAAAGGACTTTCCCGGCCCCTGGTCAGCGGAAGCACCGGAACTGATCAGTCACTCCCCAGCCATTCACTGGGCATTTCGTCTGTGCCAGGCCCTCTGCTTCCCACCACGGTCCCACTGACCTCCTGGCCTTTTCTTCCCTCTCCTGGACACTTTCCAGATAGTCACAAGGCGAACTCGCTCTGTGGACTCGGGACTCTGTCTCCGCACAGAAGAGGAGACACCACTGAATCCAAAGCAATGCCCCTGTCCCTCTGGATAATACTTTTCTTCAAGACCATATATTTTTTTAAATATATTTTATTGATTTTTTACAGAGAGGAAGAGAGAGGGATAGAGAGCCAGAAACATCGATGAGAGAGAATCACCGATCAGCTGCCTCCTGCACACACACCCCCCCACACACTGGGGATGTGCCCGCAACCAAGGTACATGCCCTTGACCGGAATCAACTCGGGAGCCTTTAGTCCTCAGGCCGAAGCTCTATCCATTGAGCCAAACCGGTTTCGGCAAGACCATATTTTTATTATGACACGATACCACGTATATTGGACCATTTGTTTATGACCTGCCACCCCAACTGGTACAGAATGTGTCCATCTTGTTCACGACTACATGTGTGGTGCCTCGAACAGTGCCTGGCACATCGTAGGACCTCGATAAATTTTTATGAGCATGAATGGGTCAATAACCCTCACTTTGCTCCCCTTTAAAACGATCCCCACAGCACAGAGTTATAAGCATTAAATTATGTTGTAGATGGAAGATGCTCAGTGGGCACACAGTAATGCTGTTGTTGCTGTCGTCATTACGTTCACAGTTTTAAGAGGGGGAGACAGGTATAAAAACAAATCACACAATGTGACCAAGTTCTTACTTCTGAGCCTTCTCCTCCCCTTTGGGGTCCAGCTAGCAACCCCTCCATTTGCCTGAAGATCAGAGCCCAGAGTTCCCGCCCTGTCTGCAAGGTCACCCTCGGGGTCTAGCGTTGGCGGCTGGGAGACCTGTGGGCCTGCCCGTCTGGGGGCAGTGGGCAGAGCCCAGCCCAGGCCTCAGCAACCCTTGATTTCCCCCTTGAGAGCAGGCCCCACATCAAAGCCAATCTCCGAGGGGCGAGGCCTCCAGATAGATGGAAGATTAAAGAAGGCGAGGTCTCCACAGGCCACAGGGAGAGGCAGTCAGCAGGCGACCACAGAAGGAGGCCTGACACAGCCCTTCTTCTAGCAGCCATCTTGGGGGGCAAGAGATGAGAAGGGGGCCCAGGCAAGTGGAACTGGTGGCAGGGGTGGGGGCGCGCCTTAGCTCCCCCATTATTTCACTTTGGCCTGTCCCTCCAGGCCAGGCTTAACCCTTTCTTTGCCAGGCAGCAGCAGAGAGGCCCATCGGAGGAACCCCCAGGTCTCTCCTAGAGAGAGTCCCTTTGGTCATTGGGTTTGGTCATTGGGGTTTGCTCCCTTGAGTGAGGGCGCCTGTAATGAGGACCTCCTGGCCCCGGCCTTCCTCCCCAGGGAAGGTCTGTAATTAGTGCAGGGGGCGAGGCTGGGGAAGCTCAGACAATGTCATTTGAACCAGGATGAGACAGGGCTCAATTGCTAGTCTGCACATTTTTTTTCTTCCTGGTGCCATTTCATATACAAAACGCTGGCAGGCTTAACCCTTTCCTGGCTGGGCTCTGATGCTGGGGTTTCAGTGCAGCATACCATCCCTTCCCATGCCCGAGGGGTGCCTTTCTTGCCTCCCCGACACACACACACACACACACACACACACACACACACGCATGCACACACACACGCACACACACGCGCACGCACGCACGCACGCACGCACGCTCCAATTCAGATGAGCCATGGTTTCCAACTCCCTGACATCCAACAAGCCATCTAACATCAATCATCCCACAAGCCTCCACTGAATGTCACCAGATGCTAAGCACCAAGGAGAGGGGATCCAGGGGGGGAAATCCCTCGTGGTGCCGCCAAGGAGACTTCGATCCTCCAAGCAGTGGAGGAATGCATGCTGGAAACAGGTGAAGAGCAACGCAGGACAGAACAGAATCGGGCCGTGAGGACCAGCACGGGGCAGGGAGGAGCCACGCGAGGGCAGAGTAAACAAGGTGGGCACCTGGACTGGCATGTGGGAAGCACTCTGTAAATATGTATTGAGGGAGCCGTCTTCCTGGTGCAGAGCATTTCTGTCATCAGAGTCTAAGGGCTGAGCCCTCAAAGCCTTGGCAGCTCCGCGCCGGCCCCACGTGAGGCCGATGTCAGGGGCTATGGGGACAGGCAGAGGCCATGGCGTCCTCCCCCGTGCTGCTGCAGCCCCTCGTTCTCCGTCCCTCGATCACAGCTTGTTTCACTGAGTTGATTACAGACCTGGTACCCCACCGGAGGATACCTTCTCGCATTCTGAGGGCTTTGTCTATTCACCTGTGGTCTCAGGTGCCAAAACACTGAGCCTGGCACCCAGGAAGTACTCAGAAGTCCTCACTGACTACACATGATTAAGCATAGGAAGGCAGAGGTGTGGGGGAAGAAGCCTACCTCTACGGCCTTTCCCAGAGGGGATGCCAATTGTGGCCCCGCTGCCCCTGCGAATCACGTCACAAGTCTCCCTCCTATATAAAGAGTTTCTAGAAATTAATAAGACAATGCCAACCACCAGTTTACCAAAGGGCAAAGGATAGGAAAAGAGTCTGCAGAAAGGGAAACATAATACTGTAAGACTTACATCTAAAAAGACTCTCAACTTCACCATTAATAAGAAAAATGCAAACCAGAAACCCTTCAGAAGTTTGACAACATGCTCTGTTAGAGAGATGGTAGAGAAACCAGCAGTGTTATATATTGCTGTTGGGATCTAAATTGATATGGAATATTCGAAAATATCTATCAATATTACAAATGCACATTCTCTTTGACCCAGCACGCCCACCTCTGAGACTTTATCCTATAGATACACAGTGCTTGGACAAGGGTACCACTATAACTTTGTTATATTGTTTGTTATAAAAAATCAGAAACAATCCAATGTCCATCAGTTGGGTACAGGTAAATAAATGTTACAATCCTATAATGCAATAAAAAAAAAGAATGAGGAGGTTCTCTGTGTACTAATTTGGGAAGATCACCAAAACATATTAAGGGTGAGAGAGAGATACAGAAGCATATATAAAATGCTCCTTTCTGGTTAAAAAAGAGCGAGAGAGAAACACACACACACACACACATACACACACACACACACACACACCATAAAAAGATGCCCCCAAGAAAGTAATAAAATTGATTATATGTTGGTCAAAGGGTGGGAACTTAGTGGTTAGGATATATTAAGATGGGATGGTTACTTTATGTTGTATGACTTTTTTTTTAAGTCGTGTGATGCATTATCCATTCAACACATTAAAAAAGACAAAATTCAAAACTCCTCTACCTAGTTTTTGGAGGTTCATTCTAGGTTTCTTCCCAAATTTCCGGGTAGAAAAGATTCCACCTGGCTGACTGCCCCTTCCTCGGCTTCCCTCCCCAGTCCCTGCCACATTTCCCTCCGGCCTCGGGTCCCGGTACAGAGTGACTGTCATCCCAGCTCCTACCTTAGGAACATGGACCATGAAGTCCGATCAAGACACCGTGTGACCTTGGACAGTGACTTCATTCATCTCTCTGAGCCTCAGGAAAACAAGGTCATTGCGGTCTCTGCCTCCAAAGGTTGTGGGCAGGCTTACATGAGAGTACACATGGGCGGTACTAAACATAGATCCGGGGACATGATAAGTGTTGCTGTATAAATGTACCAAACCCACACTTTACATTCTCTGCCAATATTTTTATTGGGTTCTTGGTCTTTGTCTTGTGGAGTTTAGGAGCTCTTTATAGATTTAAAAGGTTAAGATCAGCACTGCAAGCAGATAGAGCCGGGAGGGCAGTGGGGCCGCAGTGAAGGGCAGTTTGTAAAGATCATTACTTCTATGACTATTTCCCCTCCAGGCCGTGTGTGCTGGTGTCTGAAGGATCCCACATCGGAGAGCCCGAGGCTCATCCGGGGAGCCTTTCCCCATTGGCCCATGTCTCTCTGCCTCTCTGCCAGTGTCCCCATGCTATCATGTTATTCTCTACTGCAGCTCTCAAAATAGCACCCCCCTTCCCATCTAGATTAGACTCCTCCTTCGTGCCTGCCGCAGGGGTCCCCAGGTTTGTAGGGCACATGTGTGGCGCCAGCCCCTGTAAGCCATGAATTCACTGGTGGGTAGGTGCAGGCTTAACTTGGGAACCCCCAAGTCTCCTCCATCCCCCGAGGAAAGACTCAAGGTGGGAGGCCCACAGGAGGCACAGCAAGATCTTAGGGCACAGGATATGCACCACTGGGGGGGCCCTCACCCTGATCTTTGGATCCTTATGTATCACAGAGCTGAGAAGACAACGTGGTTCCCTTGGGCCCACATCCATTTCTTTTCTCCAGAGAGCTGGTCCACCCTTCAGTTCTGGAAGCTCCAGAAACGTTCCTCGGAGCATCTGGAATATATATTTGCTTTAACTGGTGATTGCCAAGACCAGCTCTGCTGCTTTTCTGTTTGTTCAGCTTAGCCCTCGGGGTTGGGGCTGGCCCTTGAGGATGGGGGAATGCCTGGGGCCCCCAGAGTTCTTTCTTTGGGCACGAGCTGGGATGGGAGACCCCCACCCAGACACGGTCTTTTGGGAGGAGAGCCTGGGTGAGGGCAGTAAGAGTTACAGGCTGCGTCTGCAAAGGCCCCAGGCTCCTCCTTACTCACCAGAAAGCCCCCTGATGACTGTGCAACGTATCCAGGCCGAGAGTCTGGTGCAGCAGAAAGATTAGGTCAAACAGACCCGAGATCGAATTCTCAGCTCTCTTGTTTAATAGCTGTGTGACGCTGGGCAAATCACGCAACCACTCTGAGCCGTAGGAAAGTAAAAATGCTTTTGTATTTACACCTTGTCTCACTTTAGGGTGTATTAAAGGTATTTGGGAAACCCTACAGGCAATGGAATTCGATGGCTTTTGAGAAAGGAAAAAGGATATGGAGAGAGGGAGCTAAAAAAAATAAATAAATGAGATGAAGCTAGGAATGCAGTTAGTTTGTGAAATGCAACCCCCTGAGATCCTGTTGCAAGAGGTGGGCCCCAGAAAATTCATCTCTGAGCTTCCCGGCGGCTCAAGTAAAAAGATGACATTCAGTGAGCTACCACATCCAGAGTGCCCATTAAGTTAAAAATACAGAAGCAGCCGTGGAGTCAAAGAAAAACTTCTCCCCTGGACCTTCCAACAGGAGCAAGCTGTGGAGGGGGAAATGTGTGTGCAGGGAGGGTGACACTGTCTTCTAGCGCCTTTATATATCTGAAATCAAATAAATCAAATGTCTGCTGGTGACTCTCAGCGTGGCCAGGACGTGGTAGATGTGAACCCACTTCCCTCCTTTCTCCTACTTGGTCCTCCATCTCCTCCCAGCTGAGGGGTATCTGTGAGATTTGTCATGTGTGTGAGCAGTCAACGATTCGATCATCCAACACTTATTGAACACCTACTATGTGCCAGACCCTGGATGAGACAAACGTGAGAATCACCCTAAAACTAGCTCGTCTCTCCCCTGCTGTCCCCAGACCCCCAGCCTCAGAACCCCCCTCCCCCTCCCTGCCACCCACCCTTTGGGTCTCAGGGCCCTGCCCCTCCCCAGCACGCCTATAAACCCCAGGGAACCCCGCTCCTGTGGCTTCCCCCTCATTCCCCACATAGCTTCAGACTGCGCTCTCAGACCACCACATTCATGGAGCTCAGCCACGTGCAAAAGCATAATTAATATTCCACTCCGTCTCCCCCAGCCCTGCTGCCTATTGGAAGAAGATGGAAACCAGATTTGCAGCCGCACGCGGTGGCATGGAGGGGTGGGCCCGCTTCTAGAAGAGAGCTCGCACATTCTCCTCCAGCGAGCGGCTCGCACACGCACGACTGGCAGAAGCCCCTCAGGGAGGGCCACACCTCCAGACACAGGGTCGTCCTCCCGAGCTGTGTGCATGCTCAGTCACCCCACCATGGTGCACACTCACCCCACCATGGTGCACACTCATCTCCTGGCCAACCGATGCCCAGAGAACACATGGGCTCCTCACACACAAGGTCCACAGAGGAAGACAGAATGGTACACTTCAGAGTTGGTAGGATGGAATTTCAGAGACCATCCTGTCTAAAACCCTCACTGTGCCGTGAAGAATCTGAGACCCTGGCTTATCCTGACTGTTATCGGCCCCCCGCTGAACTGAATTGTGCCTGCTTGCCTTTTAACAAAAGCCTTTGATTTCGATGCCCGAGACTGCCTTGCTGATTCCTAGTGAGGAGCCACTTCAGCCTCATCAGCCTTGGAAATTGGGGAAACTGAGGCGTAGGAAAGCGGGACTGGGGAGGGACTGGGCGAGCCGGTAGGTCATAAACAGAATTAAGCCTGTGACTTCCGGTGCCCCTGCCCTTCCTCTTAGCCCCCCACCGCTAGCTCTGCCAGCCCTGGGATCTACAGGGGAGTGTCCCCAACAACCTGAGGACTCCCCGAGGCGAGAGGAAAGACTGGTTTTGTCGCGGTTTCTCCTTTGACTCGATGCATAGAGAGCAGGGGGGATGGAGGGCTGTATGCCTGAGTGTACGGCTTCAGGGTTCAGGGTCGGAGCCAGTGGCCTGGGGCATAGAGGCATCTAGAAGCAGTGTTGGTGCAGGTGGTTTGAGGTAGAAAAAAAAAGGGTGAGTTCAGAGCAGGACTGAGAGCAAAGCAGGAAGCGGGCGGGGCTGTTCCCCAGGCGGCGGGCAGCCGGTGCCAAGGGGCGGACCAGCCTCCTGTCCAAAGATGGGACAGTAGAACAGAAATTCAGGGAAAGAGAAGCTAAAATAATTACCAGGAAAGGGAGCTTGGAAAAGGAGGCACATGCTTTCTTAGTCCTTAAGGAACTTGGGTCTTCAGAGAATTTGCAGGGGGAGGGAAATCTATCTTTAAGGCCCTTCTCCAGGCAAGGTGGCGGGTGATTCACTGGCTGCGGGGGGGAGGCCCGCACTGCCCTCCCCTTCCTGCGCTCCTGCCTCTCCCTGGTGAGAAAGCGCGGTTCATCTGGGGTGAGTGGAAAGGGCCCTGAGTGAGGAGCCCGCAGGCCTGGATTTCAGAGTTATCTGTGCCCGTCACAGCTGGGCAACCTAAGGCAAGCCTCCTATGGCCTGAGGCCTTGGTTTCCTGTGAAATAAAAGAAAATCGTATGGTCTCGATTTTCTATATCTGCAGATTGAGGATGGCAATAATACCACGTCCCACTGAGTCTAAGATGCCATCCACTGTATGATGCTCCTTTATTTATTTTTTTTAAATATATTTTATTGATTTTATACAGAGAGGAATTGAGAGGGATAGAGAGTTAGAAACATCGATGAGAGAGAAACATCGTCCAGTTGCCTCTTGCACATCCCCCACTGGGGATGTGCCCGCAACTAAGGTACATGCATGCCCTTGACTGGAATCGAACCCGGGACCCCTCAGTCCGCAGGCCGATGCTCTATCCACTGAGCCGAACCGGTTTCGGCTGATGCTCCTTTATTTTACGTACATTAAGAAGGAAGGGACACTGTCCGTTCAACAATAACGTGTCATTGGTTGTAAGACACATCCTGATGTCAGAGACATTAACATGGGCATTTCGGAGCCAGTGAATATGATACTTATCTCACAAGCTTGTTCCAAGAATTAAACCAGATAATAGAAGTTTTTACTTCCTGGCACAAAGCAAGTACTCAGTAAATAAGATAATTCTTATGGTTCATGGTGGAGCTGGGCGGGGGGGGGGGGGGGGGGGGGAAGGAGCCACGGGCCAAAGGGATGCAGATCTGTGAGAAGCCCACCTTCACTCTTCCGGCAAGGGGCCACCCCAGGAACTCCATGGTGAGCCCCAGCTGGGGGTTGGGGGGCGCAGGGGGAGCAGCCCTCAGCCCACTTTAGGAAGCCACACGAGAACAAAGGGCCCCGTCTGTGCCCCGGAAGTCGGCCTAATCTCCAGGATGGATATGTTTTCTTTTCGCAGAAGTTCCTGTAGGAGTGTGCCAAAGCCTTTTTCCCTCTACAAGCCAGACAAACAAGGCAGGTTTACTTTGGGTGACCTTCTCACCGCCACCCGGGGCCTGCCTGCCGAGTGTAAACATCCACCCCTGCACCCTCGTGGAGGCTCCCGAGGGGAACCTGGAAAATGGGAGTGCCCGGAGGTCCCTGACCCCGCTCCCCAGTTCCCTGCCACAGACCCTCCTGGGAAGGTCCTCGGAGAGGACAGGGCCCTACGGATCATCAACACTCTCCCATTTTATAGATGTGAACACTGAGACCCCTAGAAGGACAGTAACTACGAGGGGGGGGGGGGGTAATCAAAGTGTGGTAGTCCCCAGCCAAGCATCCTGCCCCCCTCCTCTCTCTCTCTCTCTCTCTCTCTCTCTCTCTCTCTCTCTCTCTCTCTCAAACACACACACACACACACACACACACACACACACACACACACGCAGGAGCCTTTTTCTCTCCCCTGCCCTTGCATCTGGGACAGACAGGAAGCTCAGCTCTGTCCTTTCTCCCCCGTGCGTCACCGCCTGGGTTGGGATGTCTATGCATTTCGCTTCACAGCTGGCGCAGCTGTTGGTGAGCAACAACCAGATGTTCCCGGAGCCCATGCAGGAGGGGCCACCGTGTGTGCTCTTCTTGACCTGGAGTGTGTGCAGAGCCAATCTCCACCTCCTCCCCCTGCCCTTCCTTCGAGGGAGAGCACTGGCTCAGGGGGGCTGGGTTGTGGGGCCAGGCCCAGGAGGGGAGAGGGAGCACACCCGCCCCGTTGACACCTCCCTTCACTATCGACCTTCCTCTCCTGGGAAATCTTTCAGAGACAATACGGAAGGGAGGCGCGGCCACGGACGCCTTCAGGTGGACCCTCTGACCTGAACTGGTGCAATTCTTTTCCGCACGTGCACGGAGTAGAGCCTTGAGCTTCAGCATGACCATCCTGGGTCTGTGCAGAGCATGGGGTGTTACATGCATCATCCCGCTCCCATGCCCCTTCCGGTCATCCTTTCTCTTTTTCTTGTATTTGCTGTTCCCTCTGCTGCCCTCGTTGCTTTTCCCTCCATTTTACCCCATAAGTGATTCCAGCTCGTGATTCTGTTCGCAGCTCACACGTCACGTTTTCAGAAAGGCCTTCCTTGTCCACACAGCCATATCACACCGTTATATCGCCTTCATAGTCCTTATCACTATTTCAAGTCATTGTCTCAAGCCCCCCGCCCCTCAAAGTTCCCTTCATCCCTTCTGGAATGCACCTTCTTAACCACCACCCTGTCTGTCTCTTGTGTCTGGTCAGGAACTGATCTTAGGTGCTCATTAGTGCTCGTAGCATATGTGAGTAAATCCCCTGCATTTTCTTCCTTGCTGGACTTCGCCATCCCCTCATCCTAGGAGAACAATGGTCACGCTCCTACCCCATGCAGGCTCTGCGCTGCCTAGTCCCTCTTCCTGCCCGCCCCATCCCTTCACCCCCCAGGATTTTCCTTGAAGATCCTGCCTCGCAGACTCCGCAGGAGGTGCTGGAACCAGAATGTCTCCCCGGGATTATTCCCAATGGTTCCTGGGGTGTTCACCTGGGTAGGAATCAGGAAGGAGAGGACACTCTAATCCTATTTCTCTAAAACGGTATAATCTTCCCCAATCACTTAAATGGTGCCTGTGTGTGTAATTACAGAGCAGGCGGGGAGGATCGCGGGCACAGTCTCTAGCCAACCTCGGGCAGGGGGGGCGCTTTCGTTCCTCCCGGGGGCCGGCAGGGACTCCAGCTCGGGAGCCAGGAATCCAGACACCTGCTGGCACAAGCTCACCCACCGCAGACTGCCGGCTTGTTCACACAGCCAGAGACCGCCCCTCTTCTTCCCCCAAAAGAGTTTGCATCCCCCCTCCCTGAGGCCCAGATGGGACACATTTGAAAAAACACCCAGGCCCTAACCGGTTTGGCTCAGTGGTAGAGCTTCGGTCTGCGGTCTGCGGACTGAAAGGTCCCGGGTTCGATTCCGGTCAAGGGCATGTACATTGGTTGAGGGCACATCCCCGGTGGGGGGTGTGCAAGAGGCAGCTGGTCGATGTTTCTCTCTCATCGACGTTTCTAGCTCTCTATCTCTCTCCCTTCCTCTCTGTAAAATATCAATAAAATATATATTTAAAAAAAAAAAAAGAAAAAACACCCAGGCCCTAACCGGTTTGGCTCAGTGGATAGATCATCAGCCTATGGACGTAAGTGTCCCAGGTTCGATTCCAGTCAGGGGCATGTACCTTGGTTTCAGGCACATCCCCTGCATGTGCAGGAGGTGGCTGACCAATGTTTCTCTCTCATTGATGTTTTGACTATCAGTCTCCCTTCCTCTCTGTAGTTTTTTAAAAAGTCAATAAAATATATATATATTTTTTAGCCGAAACCGGTTTGGCTCAGTGGTAGAGCGTCGGTCTGCGGACTGAAAGGTCCCGGTTTCGATTCCGGTCAAGGGCATGTGCATTGGTTGCGGGCACATCCCCAGTAGGGGGTGTGCAAAAGGCAGCTGGTCGATGTTCCTCTCTCATCGATGTTTCTAGCTCTCTATCTCTCTCCCTTCCTCTCTGTAAAATATCAATAAAATATATTTTAAAAATATATATATGTAAATATATATATATATATATATATATATTAAAAAAAAAAAAAAACACCCAGGTCTCAGCACCCTAATTTTGTCTGCCACTGTTAGGATTTCCGGGGGGCCTCAGCCTAACTTCTCAGAGCGGCATCGCTGGCGAGGGGTCCGCACAGCGCGGGGGCTCTCCCCAGCTTCTCGGGAACAAACGCTCCAGGAGGCCTGCGAGCGAACAGCCCTGTGACAGTCAGAACTTCATTCTCCAGAACTATGTCAACGGGGCCAGGAGATGGGGGAGAGCCACGTGCCCGCCCGCCCAGCCCAGCCCAGCAAGCCGCTGCCAGCTCAGCCTCAGCCTGTGCCCTCTCCCCCCCGGGCACCGAGTCATTTCAATGACACCCGTGGCTTCGCGGGAATGACATCTCTGCTTCTTAAAGACCTTTTGGTCCCCAGCTCCGGAGAAGCCCCGGACAGCCAGGACACACTTAATCCCATTAACGACTTCTGCCCAGGCACGGCGCGCCCCACCCCGGGAGGGAGTGCCGCTCCGAACCGCCTCCATTTGTTCAGGTGCCTGGGGACTGTTTATCAGCCCTTTCAGGAGATTAAGCTGTACTCTGGAGCGGGACACGGAGGTCATGGGTCCTGGGGGTGTCCTGTGACCATGGAGCGCGTGCCAGCCGGCGTCTGGGCTCACGCAGACCCGTGGCCACTGTGCTCCAGAGTCTGGCTCTTGGGAGCCATTAGGGGAACATTGAGGGTCCGAGAGAAGAGGGGTCCTTGCTGCATCTCTGCTGGTCACCTGGTCCTTTCCCACGCAGGAGAGGTAGAGACGGACAGTCCTTGCCCTGAGGGACTCAGAGTCCAGGTAGGGTCATGGATACAGAACAAGCAGTGACAATAGCACATTATACTCTTCCCCTGGAGGGAAGCGCACGTTGTGTGTCGTGGTGGCAAATGCTTCGGCCTGGGGAGAGGAGACGTGAACAACCTCCCCAATGAGAGATCTGCGAAGGGGCCTGTGAGATGGACTTCCCTGCCTTGGACTTGGCTCAGGTTCTAGCCCAGGGCTGGGAGGAATGGAGACAACTCGGCTTCCTCGTGAACGTATGGACGAGTGGTTAGCAAAACCATTCACGATGCCAGGACGACTTCGCTTTAGGCCTCTGTGCTGTTGTTTGTTTGTGTTTTGTGTGTGTGTGTGTGTGTGTGTGAGAGAGAGAGAGAGAGAGAGAGAGAGAGATCTATTTTTATTGATTTCAGAGAGGAAGGAAGAGAAACACCCATGATGGGAGAGAATCATGGATCCGCTGCCTCCTGCAAGTCCCCCACTTGGGGATGGAGCCTGCAGCCCAGGCATGTGCCCTTGACTGGCCGGAATCCAACCTGGGACCTTTCGGTTCCCAGGCCGACGCTCTACCCACTGAGCCACACCGGCTAGGGCGAGGCCTCCGTTTTTGCAAGCCACCAGAGAACAGAGATTGGGCGAAGGAGGCCAGCGTGTCCCTTTAAAAGGGGCGGCCCCGGCTGCTCGGGCCCCTCCCCCCTCATTACTATGTAATTATCGTGAATATTGATGCGGGGGCGTGGCGGGTTGGCCAGCTGTGCTCCGCAGCCCGGGGTTCCCGGCTCCGCGGAGCAAAGTGACAGAAGCCCAGCCGAGGGAGACGCGGCGAGAGCGGAGCACCCGACAGCCGCCAGTCTCCGGGGGAGCGCTCCGCTCCCCCGCCCCGGCTCCCCCCCAGCCCGGGGGGCTCCGCAAGCCCTCAGCCCCCCTCCCGGGCTCCCCATGGAAGCCAGCTGCGCCCCCGGAGGAGCCGGAGGAAGAGGAGTCGGCTGAATGCCTGCGGTGCGCCCCGCGCCCCCGAGCCCTGCCTCCGCCGCCGCGCCCTGAGCCCCCCGCGCCCCGCGCGCCCCGCGCCCCCTGCCCGCCCCGGACCTGCGCCCCCGCGCCCGCCAGCCGCCCTGGAGTGAGGGAAGCCCGGCCCCAGGGGTCCCCGGAGCCCGCCGCGATGGACGCCGTCCTGGAGCCCTTCCCGGCGGACAGGCTGTTCCCCGGATCCAGCTTCCTGGACCTGGGGGACCTGAACGAGTCGGATTTCCTCAGCAATGCGGTAAGACCGAGGGTCTGCGCTCCCCTTCCGCCGCTCCGCACCCCTCGGCGCGCCGCTCGCCTGCCCCCCCCACCCCCACCCCCGGGCGCCCCCCAAGACGGGGCTGCACATCACGGGGCAGGGCGGGGGAGCGGCTGGAGGCAGGGTCCCCCGAGGGGCACGTGCCCAGAGCCCTGAGGTCCGGTGGCCGGGCCCCTCCACACCTCCCTGGTGCCCGAGCCGGCACGCGCGGCTCCTGGGGGCTCTGTCTGGGGGTATCCCGGCCTCCGCCTTCGGGGGAAGGGGGCGTCGAGGCGGCGGTTCCCCGATGTGAGCTTGAGAGACACACACCCTGCCCCCGCCCGGGTGCCGGGACCCGATGCGCGCAGAGCGGACCCGCCGCGGCTGGCTCTCCGCTGGGAGGCGCGCGCACGGGGGAGCGCCCGAGGGGCCAGAGGCTCGACGCCCCGCGATCCAGACTCGGGGTTCTGAGCCAGACCCGGACACTTAGGGGTGCCGCCGCCCCAAAGTCAGGGACGCGATGCCCCCAGGAAGGGACCCGAGGCTCAGCTGGTCAGGGCAGCGCGGGGCGATCGCTGGCCCGGGGAGAGGGAGGTCTTTCTCCCCGTCCCTGGTCCCTGTGTCTCCACGTCTGTCTCTCCCTCGCCTCTCGCTGACTTTCTCTCCCTCTCTCCCTCTCTCTGTAACTCTCTGTGTCTGAGCCTGTCCTTTTTCTCCCTTTTCCCTCTTCCCCTCCCATCCTAAGGAAACGTGGCTTCTCTCTCTTCTTCCCTCCCTCCCTCCCTCTTTCAGGCTCGGCCCAAAGGCCCCGCTGTGGGGGAGGGGTATGGGCTCAATAACAGGGAAAAAATATTTGGGTTCCGTGGAACCTTCCCGGTTAAAATGTGGGCAGCTTGGAGAGTCTGGTAGGATGCCCCCCCCCCCATGTAGTGAACACACATGTGTGTGTACACGTGTGTGTGCGTGCTCACACAGGCACACACACAAACCCAGAGATCATCCCCGGGCCTCTACCTGCTGGGACTCAGGTCAGCTTGGCCAGACAGAAGCCAAGGGCATAGAAATGTAAAGGGTTGGGCATCTCGGACTTCCACCTAAACTGCCCCCTGGCTGCTGGACCAGCCACGCGGCAGGACCTAAGCATGGGGTTGAGGTCTCCCAGACCTGCCTCAGGCAGCAGAGCTGGGTCACCCCGCCCTCTGAGCAAGGCTCCTGGTCCCAGGCAGAGGGAGCACACTGGGCAGGGAGGCCAAGTGGAGAAGGACAGAGGGCTTGAACCTGTGGCGGGGGATTAGGGGGGGAGACCCCGGTTCTAGTCCTGCCTCTGCCTCTGCCTCCCTCTGAGAACCTGGGCAGACAGAACACCACCAGCTCCCTTCCCCGGGCCTCAGTTTCTTGGTCTATAGCACGGGCAGAGGTTGGATCAAGTTTTTCTAAGGACCGTCTGGCACCGAGCCTAGGAATAAAGCAGCAGAGGGCTGGGGTTCCAGACGCCTCGCTTGGAGTTGGTAACAGATACCGGCCAGAGGGAGCGGGGCTGCTGTTTGTGCCCTTGCAGCCAAGGGAGGTGGGAGAGCCCCTCCGAACCCTGAGCGGCTCTGAGCTGGGCTTTCTTCTGAATGAACTCTGCCGCCTGCAGCCTCTTCCTGCCGCTCCATTCAGCCTTGCCTCCTCCCCAGCTGCTCCTCTGGGCCCAGGTCCAGCGCAGGAAAGGAGGCACGATCAGACAGCGGTATCCAGTACCCGGACTAGGGGAGGGAAAGCCCTGCTTAGCAAAGCTCCTGACCCGGGACCTAGGCCCGGGGGGCCGGGAGAGGCAGGGCGCAGGAAAGGACTTCTGAGAGGAGAGGGAAAAGAATTCCGGCGCTGGTTCTAACGGTGCTTCTGCCGCCAGCCCCCTGGGCAGTTTGGACAAGTGACTTTTCATGCTCTGGTTTCCTCATCTGAAAAAATGGAGACACAGAGCCTTCCCCATGGTGCTATTGTAGAGATTTAGTGACAACTTTCATGAGAGATGAATTAGAACTCTCCCTGGCAGGTAAGTCTCCATGGTGAACTTGCTCCAGAAGCTACACAGAGTGACAGTTAAGAACTACTCCGGGGGCCGAAACCGGTTTGGCTCAGTGGTAGAGCATCGGTCTGCGGACTGAAAGGTCCCGGGTTCGATTCCGGGCAAGGGCATGTACCTTGGTTGTGGGCGTATCTCCAGTGGGGGGTGTGCAAGAGGCAGCTGGTCCATGTTTCTCTCTCATCGTTGTTTCTAGCTCTCTTATCTCTCTCCCTTCCTCTCTGTAAAATATCAATAAAATATATTATAAAAAAATAAAAAAAAGAACTACTCCGGCGGCGGCGGCAGTTGCTGTGGGACGCTCCCTGGTGCCTCCATGTAAGCGTCGAAGGTCCCATACCAACTCCTTCTTCGCGCTGCGTGGGGACGGGAAAATGTCTCCAGGGGGAAGGACGGGAAGGGATGGAGTCTGCATGCTTCTCCGTCTGGACGCTGGAGAGCAGGATACGCGTTAGCCTTTTAAAACCCAGATAAAGGCCCCAAAGTCACGTGGAAAGTGTGTGGGCTCTGTTTGCTCCGTGCAAAAAAGCAAACATCAAAAGGAACGCTCGCCCCGCACACTCCTACGCCAGAAGCGCACATGCGCGTGGACAGACGCGGGAGCATGAGCGGGCGGTCAGGTCCAGTGGGCTCGGGAGGTGGCCGGGGGTGCTTTATGTTTCCTTTTGTGAAGATCCGATCGCGCAGGCTTGTCTTATGTGATTCTCAGAGACAGCGCTCAGAAGGGGCCGCCCTTCCTGCCAGATGTGGGGGCTTCCCGTCCCCGTAACCTCCACGGGTCCCGAGGTGACCGCCCTGGAGCCCACTCCCTGTACCCTGTGACCAGCCCCTGGGCAAGTGTGAGAGAGGGTCTAGCGCTCAGAGAGCTGGGATAAAGGACCGGAGGGAGAACAGGTCCTGCCTCCCACAGAGACACTGGTTCTGGGTGCTGCCTCTGGCTGAGGGGAAGGGCTGAGTCTGATTTCTCTCGGGGGGGAAAATGGCTTTGCATCCCAGAGAAGGCGCAGCCGGGGAGGTGTTGGGGGGGGGGGGGGAGGAAGAGAAACTCTGTTGTCTCAGAGGGGAGCAGCAGGAAGCTTGGAGGATGTTTGCCCAGCACACTCATTTACCTCGCAGCAGCTGGGGAGGCCAGGTATGGGAATGACCAACCCCGGGACCAGCCCAGGAGAAGGGAGGTGTGGGGCTGAGGGGGGATCACTGCTGCCCAGGCCCCCAGCCTGGCTTCTCCTGAGCTAACTGGGAAAGCTGAAAACCCCCACCCCCTCCTCCAACCCCACCCCCAGGCTTTGGAGGACTTAGAGAGATTAGAGAAGTATGTGCATTTGGGTGTTTCTATATCTGTGTGTGGGCCTTTAACAGCCCTTCAACGGGGAGGGGTATGTGTGTGTGAGCCCATGGCATACATGTGTGTTTCTCTTTAAATTCTCACCAGTGAGAAAGAGGTCCCAAGGGCCAAAGCACTCTGGTCTCAGAGTAGAATCCACGGGAAAAGGGCTAACGGAGAAAAACTAATGGAGGAGCCCAAATCTTAGGGCTCCTCTTCGGGAAGGGAGATCTCCCTGAGTGCCTGCTCCTCTAGAACACTGAGTTTGTTTTGGGCAGGTTTTATGGGGTTTTTTTGCTTTGTTTTGTTTTGTTTTGTGCTTCCCCTACTGAGATATGAGCTCCTTGAAGGCAAGGGTTTATCTGTCTTGTTCACCGTTGTACCCCAATGCCATGTGCAGTGCTTGGCACAGAGTAGGCCTCCACCAACCATTACTGAGTGACTAAAGGGGGGCCTAGGTCACATTTTTAGGGAGAGGGGGGGAAATATGCCTAAGCTCATCAACTCCCAGCCATCAGTCCCTCAGCCTGCCCTGTCTCTGAGATTCAGGAAGGTTCTCTATGCTTTCCAATGAGTTGTCATTGCCTTGCGCGGTCCCCATCCTACACGTGGTACAGACACTCGTAGCTCCTGGGACAGAATGGTCTAGAGCTCACTGAGCCACAGCAAGTTTTAATTTGTAGTTTAGGTCTCGGCTTTGAGCATTGGCTCTAGGGCTTCCCTCTTCCTCAGGTTCTTCTTGTTCGGGACTCCTGGATCCGCATTCACCAACTTAAAACTAAGCGTTTTCCTGGCCCTGCCACAGGGCCTTTGCACGTGCCGTTCCTGGCATCTAGAATGCTTTCCCTTCAGTCCTCTCTACCTCATCTTCTTCCGTTCAAATGTCACCTCTTTAGAAAGGGTTCCCCCAACCACCTCCAGTGGGACACTCTGTAATTTTCCGTTTCAGTCCTTTGATTTCTTCATAGCTCTTATCTCAGATGGCAGTTCTTTTATTGGCTTGTTGTCCATTTCCTCTGTGAAAAAGAAAGCTCAGGAGAACAGAGACCATGTCAAACAGAAACCTAGCACAGGAGAACGGAAACCTAGCACAGCACCATGGCATACAATAGGTGCTTAATAATAGTAAAATTCCGCCAGAAGGCAATAAACGGAGTCCAAAGTGTTCAAGCATGTAAAATGGGAGGTTATGGTATCACAGGATCAATGAAAAACCATCGATTTGGGGTCTGTTACTAGCACAAAAAGCACAAAAGTCAAGACGGTGAAATGTGACTGACCACATGCCACCGACCAAACTGAGGTTCTAAAGGCGCACGAGGCAGTCAGCCCTTTGGGTAAAAAGTTGCCCACCTTTGTTTGAGATGGGCCCCCGGTGTAGGACAGAAGCCGAAGCTTTGTCGCATTGTAGTGGACTTTGCTCCATTTCAAGGATTTACTCCATTTGTAGAGAGAGAAAAAATACCTCAAACCGGGGCAATCCCAAAGGAAAGGGGGAGAATGTTTTTAAAAAGAGAGGCCTGTGCTCAACCATAAAGATAAAAAAATAAAATAAAAAGACAGGCCTGTGTGCTCAAGAAGCAGACCCATAATTCCTAAAGGGGCCCTGAGGGTGTCTGGGTCCTGGCCTGCTCGGCCCCGAGGGTGATGGGGATGCTGGATCCCAGGAAGATGCTGTCTGGACCCTGATCTGCTGTGAGGTCCCTCCGGCTTCCCTGGACCAGCTGGGGATTTGCTTGGTCATCCCTCGATACATCCATCCCCTCCTTCAGCAGCTGGTGAAGGCAGTCACTATGCAGAGTGACCTCCAGCCGCTCACAGCTAGAGAGAGACAGAGAGGAAAAGGGACAGTGCAGTACAGGGCGCAGGGGGGAGGAGCAGGGGGATGAGGGAGCAGAGCATGGTGAGAGCCTGAGCATCCATGAGCTGCGGGTCATGGAAAGTTTCTCAGAGGAGGCAGCCTCCACACTCTGCCTCCTCAGTGCCCCCCTCTCTACTGGCAAAGGACTTACTGAAGGCCTGTCAGCGGGATGGCCTGGGGCTGTGTATAGGCGTCCTTGTCCCCGTGCAGATGGAAGACAGGATCAGAGAGGAGGGGGACCTCTTAACTCTGGTCTGGGGCTGGAATTCCATGGAGTCGAGGAGGGGAGAGAGCGTCTCTCTCTTTTGCTATTGCACTGGTTTGAACTTCGCCCTCTAGAGCAAGGGGCGTTTGGGATATCAGCTATCAGAGGAGCCCCACCTTCATCCTCACTTATTCCCATCCTTAGAGCGCTGTGGATGCCTCGCGCATTAGGAGCAGAGCCTGCAGGTTGCCCCACATCCCGTACTCGCTCGGGGGATGCTGTTCCCATCCCGCCTGGGAACTCAGACCTTTGCTCTCCGCAGCTTCCAGGACTCCCTGGGAAGGTCTGCTTATGTCTGGCCTAGCCTGCCCTGGCTACTGTGCCAGGAGAGGGGAGGATGAAAGACCCGACTCTCTCCTCCGCCCCCCTCCCCCCCTCTATCCCCCGCGCCTTGTGTCTTCCCTCCTGAAAGTCTTGGTGTTGCGGCCCTCCCTGAGCATCCCTCTCGGGGACCTGGCTTGCCCCTGAACCTCCCTCAAGAAACCAGTTCCAGATGCTGGAGAACAGGCTGTTCTTCTGGAAGTCTCGGCACTCCAGGGGGCAGGATGGAGGAGGAAGATTTGGGTGGAGTTAAGTCAAGACCATGAGCATTGCTTTGGCTGGAATGCTATGTAACCCCCTCGGACAGACCCGGGGAAGCCAACTTAAGTGGCAGAACCCTCGACCAGGATGGGGAAGAAGGTCGGAGTGGGTGTATCCGGTTCGGGGGAAGCTGGGAGAGGCAAGAACTCTCTGATCATCAGAGGAAAGATCCTGACCCCCATGGCCTGAACACACCGTAGCACCCACAAGGCCAACCTGACAAGTCAGGCAGTGATGGCTTCCCTGCTACCGGGCTCAGGGCGGCTCATCTCCCAGCCCTCCCGGGAAGAGCCCTCCCTGAAGCATCCTTGGCCCTTGGCCCTGGGCCCAGGAACCACTTCACCCGTCGCAGAGGGGCTGACACATCTGGGCTGGGCTCTGTGGTCCGACAGAACAGCTGGACAGCAGCAGCTGTCCGCCATCCCCTTCCAAAAGAGGAACACAAATGAAAGCAGCAGTGGAGCGAGCAGGCTCTACGGGGCCTGGAGGAGAGCCGGGAGGCCGTTTTAAAGCAGCGATTGAGGGGACTTGCTTTGGAAGCAGACAGACCAAGCCTTTGCCCGTGTCCTCACCTCTCCTCTCCTCACCTCATTGCCCTGATTTTCTATGTGACCTTGGCCTTGGCTTCCTCGTTTGCTGAACTAGACTGCGAGTTCTTTGAAGGCAGGGAGTGTCGGGCAGTTATTTTTATCTATTGCCTGGTTATAGCTATAGTGACCGAGTGCTCAGAAATGTTTATTTATAGGAAGGAAGGAAGGAAGGAAGGAAGGAAGGAAGGAAGGAAGGAAGGAAGGAAGGGGGGAAGAAGGGAAGGAAGGAAAGAAGGAAGGGCAGAGGTGGTGGATAGATGAATGGGTGGGTAGATGCATAATGGAAGATGGACACTTCCATATTACCTACTTTGATGGTACATTGTTTAAAATGGATTTTGTTTATTTATTCAAGGAGTAAATCTTAACCTAAATCCCACATCTACCTTTCACTTTACCATGATGGCCTTTTCTGTTACAAAATACACTGAGTGGCTAGATCACTATGATCTCTGAATGCATAATAATCTGGCCACTCAGTGTGTATATATATATTAGAGGCCCAGTGCATGAATTCGTGCAGGGGTCGGGTCAGTCAGCCTGGCCAGGGGGAGAGGACATGGGCGGTTGGCTGGCCTGCCTGCTGGTCAAACTCCTGCTTGAGGGGACAACTTGCATATTAGCCTTTTATTATATAGGATATACATTGAGTGGCCAGATTATTAGGTGTTCAGAGATCATAATAATATGGCCACTTAGTGTAGATTGTGCACATATCAGAATATATATATATATATATATATATATGCATGTATATAAATTATAAAGTATAATAAAATGGACACCTGGGTCCAAACTACCAGCCGAAGAATAGACTCAGCTCTGAATATCTTGTATCTCAAACCACATGAATCTGGCCTGGCCAGTGTAGTGTAGTTCAGTGGTTGATTGTCGGCCTATGAACCAGGAGGTCACGGTCCGATTCCCAGTCAGGGCACATGCCCGGGATGTGGGTTTGATTCCCGGTGGGGGACATGCAGGAGGCAGCTGATCAATGACTCTCATCATTGATGTTTCTCTTTCCCTCCCCCTTCCTCTCTGAAATCAATAATATATTTTTAAATATATTTTTAAAAGACCACACATGAATCTGGGGAAGAGATGAGCTGTAGACCATGAATCCACTCCACTCTGGGCAGATTCTGATCAGGAATCTCCTGAGATTCTGTGCCTACTCCCAAACCCAACTTGACCAGACAGCTCGTCCACAGGAGAGATGGCAGGTACCCCCACAAGCCCTGGGGAGCCGTTAATGGTTGCCTTTAGCTACTCAGACCTGGGAGCAAATTCTGGCTCTCACTCTCTGTCATCTGGGTGAGCTGACAGGTACCTGCACCTGTCCCAGCTTATTTTCCTCATCCATAAAGGAGGGATGACCGTGGAACGCAGGTTTCCTGTGAGGATCCAATCAGATAACCCTTGTGAATGCCTAGCACAGAGCCTGCCGCGTAGTAAATCCTCTGTAAACAATAGCTGTCGCCGATACTCTTCTGATCATTGCTGTTGTTGCCTGAACGGAGGGTCCCCAGGACTGGACAGCCCTTGGAGGAATGCCCCACCTTCTCCATCCCTGTGCTGACCCCTGAGCATAGGGGGTTAGTTTTCTGACGTGTCTGACCTCTCTGGAGCCGGAAGGCTCTTTGGGGCAAAGCCAAAAGATGCCCAGCCTGTGTTTGGGGGGGGGGGGGGGGGATAAGGAGAGGGTGGTCAGGGGTGAGCAAAACCGGGCCCCAGTGGACACCCAGTACACGGAGCAGAGGGCCCATATTCGTATCTAATACTGTATTTGGGTTAGGGCAGCCAGAAATTAACCATTCCTTCAACAACTAGAGTTGTTGTGTGTGCTTAAGAGCTTGGTTTCAAATCCTGGTTCAAACGCTTAACTGAACTAAGCTATTTTTCAATGCCTCTGTTTTCTCAGCCATTAAATGGGAGTACTAATAGCACCTACCTCATCTTCTGAAACTTTCATGAGATAGATACTGCATAGAAGGAGCTAAAACAGTTCCTGGGACATAAATATAGGCTACTATTATCATTGCCATTAGGCATACTGTATGATGGACACTATGTGAGGCCCTGCAGAGGGTTTAAGGATGAACTCCATCCCAGATTCTACCTTCAAGGAGGTTCAAGTTTAGAAAGAGAGATGGGTCCTATTGTGCATAATTGGAGTTCAAGACTTGATATCAGCCAGTGACCTAACAGTCTATGAGTGATACGATAGTACAAACGAGAGAGGAGTCTTCCAGCTGGGTGGTCAAGGAAGGCTTCCCGGAGGAAGCAGCATTTGAATTAGGACTTAAAGGATGATAGGAGCTGGAATGAAGAGCTAAAGGGCAAAGGCATTCCCGGCACAAGGAATGGTACTAGCAAAGATCCTACAACAATGGAGCTCCTAGCAGTTTCAAGGAACTGGGAGTGGTCATCCCACTAGGCTGGAGGGAAGACAAAGATGAGTGGCTCCAGCTTTCCCGTAAGTGGAATGCGGGCTTAGGAGCTGGGAGTGTTATCTGTAGGCGGGAGGGGGCCAGCGATAGTTCTGTGCTAGACACCGTGGTGGTCCCTGTGCCGAATGAACTGCCCCGATGCTGGGAGTCCATTGGAGGGCGGTCAGCTGTCAGCCTGTCCAGATGATGAAGGACCCTCCCCCGGAGGAGACAGAATTGTGGGCCCTTCCCAACCCCAGAGCAGCCTGAGGCAGCAGCTGACCCCCGGTCCCTTCTCTCCTCTTCCTTCTACCCTCTGCCCTGGTGTGACTCTCAGTGTGGGCTTCCCTTCTGGCTCCTTCATCCAGGCTGACCTGGGGAGTCCAATGCAAGCCCACCCTTGGACTTGCTGTCCTTCACGCTGACAGCCCGAGGCTAAACCATGTCCTTCCTCCTGGCTTAACCCTGGGACACTAATGGGGTTCCCCCACCCCTCCTCCAGTTCAGGACCATGCAAAGCTTGTCCCCCTTGGCCCCAAGGGAATGGAAGGATCTGAGTCCTCCTGAGCCCAGCCCAGCCTGGCACCTCACCTCCTTGGCCTCCCCACCCATCCGCTGGGACAAGATGCCCAGAGTCCCTCTTGTCACCCTCCCCGAGAGGAAGCCCAGCCCTGCCCTCTGCTGCCCCCGAGCCCTCACCCCTTTCTCTCCCAGGGCTGTAAATCGGTTCCACATTTGGGATCTGGCATGTACTATCTGCTCAGAACGTTCGTTCGCCTCCGTTCGCTCGGGCTCCCCTCTCCCCCACCCCGACGTGGTCAGCCCATAGGGTCTGAGGAAGGAGAAGGGCCCCTGCACTCAGGGACCCCCGTCAGTGGTCTTGAGAGGAAGCTGGGCTGTAGCAATGGACCAGCGGGGCCGTGGGCCAGAGGCCCTCCCAGAGAGAGATGAAAGAGGCAGGGGGCGGGGTGAAGGCAGAGCTTGAGCAAGCACATGAGGGGATGAGGGGTTGGGGGTGGTGAGGGAAGGAGCGAGGTAGTTCCCAGCTCAGCACATTCCTGAGACATCTGGACGCGCTGGAAGGGCCCCAGCTGGCCTGCATGGCTGTGGCTCCGGCTTCTCTGCTCTGTGATGTCAGGACCCAGCATTCCCCCCCCCCCTCCTCTCAGAGTCCCTCTGGCCTAGGGGCTGAGTGCTGGGGTCTCCTCCCCTGATCCCTGACCCCTCAGTGAGCAAGAACGAGGCCTGTGGGGCAGCGGAAGAAATGCCTGCCCCGGAGAAGGGCCTGCACTGGCGGTGGCAGATGGCAGACCCTGAAGTCCCAGGGCTTTGCCCACGGGACTGACTCAAGGCAATTCCTTCTTCGGGCTGATGGCGGCCCCCTCCCTCCTTGGAAGGAAGATGAGGCAGAGGAAAAACTCTGGGGATGGCTGCTTGCCTTGAGTTCTCGGTTTCCCTCTCTGGAGTAACAACAGCGCCATGTAATGAGAGCCTTCTCCGTGTCCCCACATTATATAAAGCTCTTTACAAATGTTATTTCCTGGTGGGGGTAGCTTACAATTACCCCCGTTTTACAGCTGACATGGAGGCTCAGAGAGCCTAAGTCACTTGCACAAAGCTACTCAGCAAGTTGCGGCCGGGATTCCGACCAGGTCGGCCTGCCTCCCTTGCTCATAACCACTGGGCTACTTTGCCTCCGCAAATAAGAGGTGGATCTAATGAGGCCAGGGTTTCTTTCAGCCCTACGGTTGTAATTGTTTCTTTTGGCTAGCGTGGCACTCTTCAAGAAGGGCCAGGGGAGGCATTAGTCACACACTGGGTGGGTGGGGGGGGGAGGGCAGAGGCGTCTGGCTGTGAAGCATCCGACGACCGGTCAGGAGCCCTCCCTTGGAGCCCCAGAGAGGTCCAGGCCCCAGGAGCTGGAACCGCAGCCCGATCCCCAGCCGAGCCCAGGGGTCCCACACCTTCCCTGAAGGAAGGAGTCTACAAGGAGAGAGAGTGCCGCTTCTTCCAAAAATAAGACCTGAGGACAACTCAGACGGGCTGGGATGCCGAGGAAGCCAAGGGCCGAATGCTGAGTGTGCGGAGGGGAGGGAAGAGGCCAGGGGGATCCCAGCCAGAGCTGGGTGGCAGGTTTCAGCCGCGGAGGGCCTTCCAGCTGGCCGGGGGCCGGGGGAGCAGCTCCGCCGGTTGGCCACCGGGCTCTGTGTATACTCTTTGGGCCTGGCCAAAGCTTGGGGCCGGTTCTTGCAGCTCTGAGGAGGGGGCTGCGGCCCGCAGGTACCTGGCCTGGCCGGAGCTTCAGAACAAAAGGGCCTTGAGGAAGAACCACCCAACAGGGAGGAGCCCGGGGAAGGAGGCCAGGCGCTCGGAAACCGCCTGGAGCAGGAGCAAGCTGGCATCCGAGTGGAATTCCAGGCAGCCATTCCTGGAGGCTCCGCTGCAGGAATAAAAAAAAAAAAAAAAGGCCTCGGGTCTGTTAGATCACTGGCGCATTCCTTCATTCACCCACGGAGTCAGTCAGCCACTCAGTGAACGCACCTACTGTGTGCTGGGACCCGTGTGAGGCTTCGGCGACAGAGATGAGAAGCGGACACAGCGAGGCATAGTTCAGAGGCAGCCTGGCTAAGTCATGCCAAGCTCCGCCGAGGAACTGGGGAGCTGTCCGAAGGGCCGTGGGGTGTCACCAGTGGATAACGAATGAGCAGGGGAGTCTCACAGTCGCGCTGGTGCTGGAAATCCCTCCTTGGTGCAAGGTGGAGAATGCTCTGGAGGCAGAGCAGAGCGCAAACCTGGGGCCTGCCTTCGTAAACGGGGTAGCCACACCACTCCTGAGGAAGCCTTTTCCAAGCAGGGAGTGGGCTCTGTCCATCTCTGCGCCCACAGGTCTGTCTGGGCGCAGAGCGGGTACTCTGTCAATACTGAACAGATGCATGCGGTGAATAACCGAATGCGATTAGATTGCCTTGACTCCCTAGCGGCCCCCAGCACCAGCCCTGGCACTTAACGCCCCGTGTCCTGAGCTGTCCCACAGGGTTCCTCTGGCCACTGCCTATGGACCGACCTCTCCGGCAGCCAGACCGAGGCCTGCTGTGCCATGAGCGGTGCCAGTCACAGCTAATCCCAGCCCTGGGCGGCAGCACTCGCTGCCATCACTTCCTCCTGCCCAGACAGGACCTGGCACCTTCCCCAGGGCTGGGCCACAGCACCACGGGCTGCCTCGTCAGAAGGTGCCAGGGGCTGGTCGGGAATCTGAGGGCCAAGGCTCCACTTTTCCTGAGGACCCGGGTCCTGCCCAGTGTCAGGAGGGGGACCCGGAGGGCCAGACTAACAGAGCTGGGGGCTAGAAAGAACGCCCCCCTCCCCAGGGCCCTGCCCGACACAGAAGCAGCCTCGGGTGGGTGCCAGCCTGCCCTTTCCTCTGTCCCTTCCTTTCTCTAGTGCGCATGCCCAGAAGACCTCAGTCCCCAGATCGCTCCCTTCTCCTCTCCTTCACTATCCCAGCCCCAGAGGAGCCTGGGACTACCAAAGTTTCCCCTGCTGGGGGTCACATGACTCAGTCATCTCAGGCGCGTGGCTTGGCACAGTCAGCGTTCAGTCTGTGGCCGTGTGAGATGTTGCGTTCGTTCATGTGAGGGTGTGCATGGCCACATCTGTGACTCTGTCTGGGGGGACCGCCTGCGTGTGCGCATATGTATATGGGAGTCTTTCTGTCCGTCACCTCTGAGGAGTGTGTCCTCGTTGGGTCTGTTAGTGCCTGCCAGTGTCAGCTGACTAGTGTACATGCAATCCCCCTGTGCCGGGCTGTATATCGAGCTGTCTAAATGTGACCATGGGGCCGAAACCGGTTTGGCTCAGTGGTAGAGCGTCGGTCTGCGGACTGAAAGGTCCCCGGTTCGATTCCGGTCAAGGGCATGTACATTGGTTGTGGGCATATCCCCGGTAGGGGTTGTGCAAGAGGCAACTGGTCGATGTTTCTCTCTCATCGGTGTTTCTAGCTCTCTATCTCTCTCCATTACTCTCTGTGAAATATCAACAAAATATATTTTTAAAAATAAAAATAAAAAATAAATGTGACCATGGGGTAGATCTTACATTGGATAGTGTTTCCCTGTGTAAATAGGAACCTCACAGCCCAAATCTGTGTAGCACGAGCACAGGAGTGTGTGTGTGTGTGTGTGTGTGTGTGTGTACCCATACACACCCAGAAGTATTTCTGCCTATTTGGACTTGGGCTCTGTGGTGAATCGTTCAGCAGGGGGAAAATATGAAACCTCGGCTGCCGCCCGCCCTGGGCCTGTGCGGAATGGGGGGTGAGGTTGGAGCTTGGAACAGTGTGCTCCCCTCAATCCCCATGCCCTGCCAGGAAGACTCAGAGAGAGGCTACCTCCTGGGACCGGGAGAGCCGGCTCCGGCTCCCGGAGAGGCCAGGAGAGAAAAGGAGCCCACTCTCTGAGGAGCCTCAATAGAAGCACAGACTATAACTAATGGGAAACTGAGGCCTGAGGAGGAACCACTACCTGCCCCTGGGTCTCCCGAGTCCGAGTCCTGGGCCTTTTCCCTTCACAGAACTGCCTTCAAACCAGGGTCTGAGAAGGCAACCTCCACGGCCTGGATGGTGAGGCTTAGGGGGGACCTCTGACAATCCAGGGGCTCACCTCCCCTCGGCTAAGCCCCTCCCTGCTCTCTCTTGACCTACTCCACACACATATACATACTCTGGGCACAGCAGTGACTCAGACTGGTGGCCCTTCAGCCTGAAATGGGGTCAGTTTTCTAGTGACCACCAGGCAAGTAACCGTCCCGGAATGTATGGGTCAGTGTGTATGGGGGGGGGGTGGAGAGTGGGGGCCCAGCCTGTGGGGAAAGGGAAAGGGAAATCTAAGAAGACTCTCCTCCCATCTCTCCCCAGAGCTCACTCTCTCTTGGAAGGAATGTCCGGGCTCGAGATCCCCCCCTCTCCTTATCCCACAGCTCAGCCTGACCCACTCTGGTCTCCTCCCTCTCTTCCCGGAGCATAGACTGAATCATCCTGGGTCAGCTCTGGAAGGGGCAGAAACCAGGGTTAGGGGTGCAGGCGGGGAAGGGGAAAGGGGCTCTCTGAGGCGGCCTTCTCCCCCCACACACACCCTCTGCAGACAGCTGCACCCCCAGAGCGTTCCCCTCTCTCTGCATTGACCCAATGGAGGAATTAGGGGTGGGAACAGAGGAGCTCCGGACGGTCCTCCTGCCGGCCCATGAGGGTCCCTCTTTCCCCACCAGGGACCAAGACCTGGCTGCCCCATCCTCGGGCCCACGGTAGGATTACTGAAGGAGTGGCATAAGGAACTGAGCTGGGAAAGCTGCAAAGACGCTTAGGAATTGGGGCCTGGCCTCCCCTTTGAGCCGGGGACGTCGGAAGAGATGCTTCCTCTCCATTTACCCCTCACTTCCCTCTCCTCGCCGTGGGGGTCCGAGAGAACTCAAAGGGCTCCTGCCTCCTCTCCAGGGGCAGAAAGGGGCCTGGGGCCAGAACCAGAATACCCTCCCCTCCGGGTGCACGCGCGGTGCGCCAAGCCCGGGACCGCCCTCCGCGCAGACCCGGCCCGCCTCCCGCCCCGCCCTCCACAGCTGCTGCCGCTGGAGGGCTCCGCGCAGCCTCCTCCCATTGGCCAGGAGCTCCGCGGATTCCACCAATGAGCAGGCTGGGTTCCCCGCGGGGGCGGCTCCCGGCTCGCGGCCCCCAGGATCCGCGTCCTTTAAATTTAAAGGGCCGGCGCCCGAGACCCGCTCCGGGCGGGGCTGCAGCCGCCGGGAGGGATGCGCGCCGGGAGAGCCCGGGAGGGACCTCTCCGAAATAGCGGAGCCGGCGCTGGCTGCGCGTGGCGGCCGAGAAAGAGTTTGTATTGGCACGACTGTAGGAAAAAGACTTTAACGAGGAGGGAAACAAATCATAATACAGTATTTCCTTCTCTTGCTTCTCACCCGCCCGCCCCCCCTCCCCCGGCCCCCGCCACCTCCCCAACCCAGTTGCCTGGAAAGGCACCTCCATAGAACAGCTCACCCCGGTTAGAATCCGACACCTCCCACCCCAGAACTATGACCCACGACCCCCTGCCATTTATAGACCCCCCCTGCCCTCCACCCCCTATAAATTCCACGGGATACTCTGAAACCTGAATTTTCTATGTGAAAACCGGAGGGAGAGCTGGGGGACCCCGGGGTGGTGGGAGGGGAGGGGGGAGACAAGAGGCGCTGCTGCAGCTGAGATCTCCAGAGTGGGCTTCCCAGGGGGAGGGGGAGGGTGGGGAGAGGACGAGGAAGTGAGAGAACAGCAGAGAGGCACCCCACACCCTGTCAGCCCCAGAAACGTGAAGAACACCTCCCCTTCCCCCCAACACTACCAGTTCACCGTGTGACCCTGGGCAGGTGGCCTTCCCTCTCTGGATCTTGGTTTCTTCATTAGCTAATAGGGGAGGGAGGGCGTGGACCATGAGCTTTCGTAGGTCCCTTTCTGCCTCCAACCTGATGATATATAAAAGTTCCAGGCCACCCGATAGACGTATGGCTACAAAGTCCTCTAAAGACAGTCCCTCTGGCATGCTTCCGGGAGCTGAGAGTGGGCCTGGGGGGTGAGGGGACACGCCCCGTTGCTGCCACCAGAGGTGGGCCCAGCGCACAAGAAAGGCCTGAGCAACGGCTGGATTTCCTGCGTGTCCTCCACCCCCACCCTGCCCCTTGGCCGCCCTCCCCTTCTCCTTGGCTCTGGCTCGCTGGAAGCTCCATCCTGCTGAGTCTTGGCTGCTGTTTCCAGCAGGTGGGGCGGGGGCTGCTCACCAAAGGGAGCCAGCGGAGCTCCCTCCACAGGTTCCCATGGGCACCCCAAAGGGGGTCTCTGAGAACTCAGGACCCGGCTCCTCTGCCTGGAGCCAAGGCCTTCAGAGACCCCAGCCCAGACTGGAGGGAGCATCTTTCTTCTCCCAGGCCCCAGGGACGGCTTGGCAGACCCTTATCGCCTGAGAAGCAGCTGCTGGAGAAATACCTTAGCCGCTGACTCACTGCCCCGTCCTCTCTTTACAACCCCCTCCCACTGGGCCCCACACCAGGCCTGAGAGGGAGGGAAGGAAGAAGGGAGGGAGGGAGGGGGGAGAAAAGAGAGAGCGAGAAGGGACAAAGCGACCCCAGCTGGTCTGGCCCAGGCGCTACAGAGGGTGTGGCTAGCACAGCTCTGGGTGGGTGATTGGGGGAGGCTGAACCCTGTAAATGGTCTTCATCTGGGATCACAGTTATTCTCAGAGGCTTGTTCAGCCGAGGCTCTGACCTCCTGGCACTGCCTCCCCCAGGCATTGATAGACAGCTGACATACTGCTGGCACCGCCCCCTGGGGTACAAGGCCTGGTCACCCAAGTCACAAGATACAGACCCTGCCTCGGGGAGTTTACAGGCTGGCAAAGAGGCGATTCCTGGACTGGGCAAGGACTGGGGAATGAGGAGCTGTGCACGAGTCCCAGTTCTCCTAGGGTCCCTGCACCTCAGTTTCCCTGTCTGTCAAATGCAGATAGGCAACGTCCTATCCACTGGGTAATTGTAAGGATTGAATAAAACGATGCACGTGGAAGCACAACAAAAGGCGGGATAGTAATGATAAACTCCAGCCGACTGGGAAAGGAGAGAACACCTCAGTCCAGAGGGTTTCTGGACTCACTTTGCCCTGGATTCTCTGATCACAGTTTGTTTGGGGGGAAGACCAAACCACCTCTCCCCATGGGCCTCACGCTCAGCTCACTTCAGGCCCAGAGTTAGGCTTTTCGTTATAATAATGGCTCACAGCTGCATACAAGGCACTGTTCTGTTACATGTATTTACTGCATGCGTGTATATGTGTGTTATATGTACTATACATGTATTGTACGTATCTACTCCTTTTGTCCTCATAATCCTTTGAGGTGAGTAATAAGCACCTGACAAATATTTGACCCTCATGACAACAACACTGTGAGGTAGGAACTATTATTCCCCCTAACAGACGGGGAAACTGAGGCACAGGGAAGCAAAGTAACTAAGCAAGTAGTGGAGTGAGGGGTCCACTGCAGAGCTTGTGTTCATCCCCGGCTCTCCGCAGACTGATTGATGCTGGCGGCCCTGACCCTCATGCTCAGATGAGGCTTTTCTGCTCATCCCTCTGCACTGGAATGGGCTCTGAGGAGTCCACGCCAGAAAAAGCAGTCAGTTCCAGACTGCACACCAATCCCCCAGAAGCCGATCCTTAACCCTTTGCCAGATGGGGCCCCAGGACAGGAAGCCAAGCCCCCATCTCTACCAGCCCACCGGCAAAGTCAGTCAGTAAATAATGCATAAACAACAATGACATTTCCTCACATACTTGTAATTCTTTTTTTAAAAATACATTTTTATTGATTTCAGAGAGAAAGGGAGAAGGAGAGATAGAAACATCAATAATATGAGCGAATCATAGATTGCCTGCCTCCTGCACACCCCCTGCTTGGGATTGCCCTTAACCCCGGCATGTGCTCTTGACCTGAATCAAACCAGGGACCCATCAGTCTGCAGGCTGATGCTCTATCCACTGATCCAAACCAGCTAGGGCCTTATAATTCTTCAGAGAGAAAAAAATAAGCCTACTATGTCCCAGCTGCTGGGTGCTCTATTAATAAGAGGTAGCATTTGTTGAGTAATTACTATGTGCTAGCAACTGTTCTAAGTTTCTTTACAAGTATAGATGACACAGGAGTTAGAGGCACCACCCCCGTGCAGTAGAAAATCCACGTATAACTTTTGACTCCTCCAAACTTAACTACTAATAGCCTACTGCCGACCAGAAGCTTTACCACTGATATAAACAGTCAATTGACACATCGTTTTGTATGTATTGTATCTTACAATAACGTAAGCTAGAGAAACAAAAATGTTATAAGAAAATCAAGGAAGAGAAAATACACTTACAGCACTGTACTTATCAATACCCTAAGGCCACGTCCTCTGTTTACAAGGCGAAAAAAGTCCACATATCGTGGACCTGTGCAGTTGGAACCCATGTTGTTCAAGGGTCAACTGTACTAACTTGCTTAATCCTCACACTAATCCTGGTGGGGAGGAACCACGTAAAGTTCCCCGTGCCAAGGAAGAAATGAAACAGAGAGAGGAAAATGCGCTTTCCCGGGATCACAGAGGCCAATATTTTTCAGGCATTTTTGTTTATAAGAAATACTAGAGGCCCCGCACACAAAATTTCTTGCGTGGGTATGGTCCCTAGGTCTGTCCTGCGATCAGGACCATCTTCCCTGGCTGTCTGCAGCAGGCCCACCCCTCGATGCCACCACCCCCCCTCCCCCGTCCCACCCCACCCTGCCCCGCCCCGCCCCGCCCCAGTTCCCCATTTGCCATCAGGTGATCAGAATCTGCCAGCTGGGGAAAGAGACCGAGAGGTGGTCAGTGCATCTCATAGTGACTGGTCCAGCAGTTGTTCTGCTTGTTTTGACCTTAGGGTCAATTTGCATAGTGCCCTTTTATTATGTAGGATAGAGGCCCAGTGTATGGCTGGGGGCTGGCTGGTATGCCCTGATGGGGCCCCAGATCAGGGTGGGGGTTCCTGCTGGGGGGGAGACTGGCCCCAACTTTGATTGGGGTGGAGTCCCCACTGGGGGGGAGGCGAGGCCAACCTGGGCAAGGTCATGCTGGTCTCTGGTCGTTCTGGTCGTTACACCATTTCAGTTGCTGAGCTTTTATTATATAGGATATTTACATCATCACCACAAACATACACACACACCCATAACTGAGATAAAAATTTACACTGGGTATTTAACGTTTCTGTGTGCTGTAACGTTTCTGTGTGCTGTGCATGCTGATGTTCTGTACTCTATTTTGTTCTGTTTTATTTCTTCTTACATTCTGGTAATGGCCTACTAAATTAATCCCACACCCTGTTAATGGGTCAACGCCGGCAGTGTGAATGGCACTGAGTCTGGCTAGAGGTCCCAAGACTGAGCCCGGGGACTCAAACCCAAGTAATATGGCCCCAGAGCCTATTCTCTTGGGGTGAAGAATGGCTTAGAAAGGGGGGACACTGGAGGCAGGTGGACAGATGGGGACTGTACTAATGAGGGAAGTGAAGGCCTTGATAATCCCACCTTGACTCCCAGCAAAAGATAATGCAAAAGTCACTAATACCGCCAGGGGCATGCAAACTTGCTGCGATAGACATATTCTTTTTTTCTTTTTCAATTTATTTTCCAATTACCGTTTACATTCAGTATTATTCTGTATTGTTGACTCTAGTCCCTGTGCTGTAATCTACATCTTGGTGGCCATTCTGCAACTACCCATGTGTACTGTTTCATTCCTTCATCTTTTCACCCAGCCCTCACACACACACACACACACACACACACACACAGTCCTCCCCTCTGACAGCTGTCAGTTTGTTCTCTGTGTCTGTGAGTCTGTTTCTACTTTGTTTGTTTGTTTGTTTGTTTGTTTTGCTCATTCGATTCCACATGTAAGTGAAATCATATGGTATTTGTCTTTCTCTGACTGGCTTCATTTCACTTAGCGTAATACCCTCTATATACCCTCTGGGTCCATCCACGCTCTTGCAAAGACATAGCGACTCTTTATTTAGCCCTCCCACGAAGGAAGTAGAGTGGACCAAGAGACAGACTCAGGCGATCTGAGTGATGTGACCGAGGTCACTGAACCAGAACTAGAGCCCTGAGTCCTGTCTTTGCCTGGTCCAGATCATCCTTTCGCGCCATCTCCAGCTTACCTCTGAGGGTAAAGACATCGAAGCTGGCGGTGGCAGCAGAGGTGGGGGTGGGGGTCATGTGATGGCTGGTGCTGGTGATCACAGAACTGATCGGAGTTGGTACAGGTGGTGTGGGTGGCGGCAGGTGCTGGTGGTGGCATGAATGGTGGCGGGAAGAGGAATGGGGAACGTTGCAGGGACAGTGCCCGGGGGTGGCAGGGCTGGAGGCACCACCCCAGCCGTGTCTGTGCCCTTTTCCCAAGCTAAACTGCCCCCCACGCCCTCCTCCTTCCCTAGCACTTCCCTGAGCACCTGGACCACTTTGCGGAGAACATGGAGGACTTCTCCAACGACCTGTTCAGCAGCTTCTTTGATGACCCAGTGCTGGATGAGAAGAGCCCTCTGCTGGACATGGAACTGGACTCACCCACGCCAGGCATCCAGGCCGAGCACAGCTACTCCCTGAGCGGTGACTCTGCGCCCCAGAGCCCCCTGGTACCCATCAAGATGGAGGACACCACCCAAGGTAAGGAGGGCGGAAGGGCCCAGGACAGCACGGGCACCTAAGGGCCAGGAGGAAAGGAAGCTTTCGCAGGACCACGGGGGGCGAGCTGAGGCTGAGACTCCCACCCACAAACACCCCTCAGGGAGGCCGCATTGCCTTTTGTTCTCCCTCCGAGCGAGCCCATACGGGCACTTCTCAAAAGCGATTGCCAATGACAGGTCAGTGGTGTGTGAGGGGCGGTTGGTTCCCAGACTGCAGCATCACCTGGGAACTTGTCAGAAATGTACATGCCAGGTCCCCCCCAGACCTGCGGGATCAGAAACGCTGTGGGTAGGGCTCGGCCGGCCCTCCGGGCGATTCTGAAGCACACTTGAGCCCGAGAAGCATTGCCTCAGAGGAAACCGTGCGGGAATGAACCAGTAAATGTAGACAAGTTACCAAGCCTCCATTCTAGAGCCTTCCCACCCTCCCACTGTAAGGTGACCAGGCGTCCCGCTTTGGGCAGGACAGTCCCCATTTTTAACAATTTGTCCCTCGTCCCGCGGTGTTTTAAAAGTCCAGATTCAAAAGAATCTTTTGAATCTTTTGGACTTTTTTAAAACGCCGCGGGACGTGGGACAAATTGTTAAAAATCGGGACTGTCCCACCAAAAGCGACGTCCTCCGAGATGCGACCTGGGAGACACTGCTGCGCCCACTTTTATAACTGAAGGGAGAGTTCTCTGGAGCCCCCCTCGCCCCCTGCCTTGCCTTTAAGCGAAGGGCCCTTTGAGTCTTTTCTCTCAGGTTCCACATTCGAGAACTCCAGACTGTTGCCCACCTAGAAATGGCCTTTGGGCATTTCCTCAAACCAGCTGGCCCCATCTTGTCTGGCCGGGAGGTCATGGGCACATCTCCTGGCTTCTGTGAGCCTCGTGGTCTTTCTTTGTCTACCGTGCTCTCCAGCTTCCAAAGCGCTTTCATGTTCACTTTTCTCGTTTATTTCTCACCACTTGGAGGTGAGGAAGGAATCCCTTTCATCATAATCCCTATTTGACTGACAAGGACCATGAGCCTTTAGGAAAGCTGAGTTGTTTAAGTCACAAACAGTAAGATGCAGGTTAGGGACTTGGAAGTAAGCAAGCCCGCTGATTTCTAAGCCTCACACTCTCTCGCCGCCACCACCTTTGCCAGCCTCAAGGGGGCAGCAGGGGGTACTGGGTTTGGAACCAACCAAACATCCTGATGCTCCCACCTCCCACCGGCTGCTATGTGAACTTAGGCAAGTTTCTTGACCTCTCTGGGCTTCTGTTTCCTCGATTATAAAATGAAGAGGCTACGTGGCTTGACATAGAATTCTGGGCAAGGTTAAAAATCCCAGCACATAATATATATGTATCAACTAGAGGCCCAATGCATGAAATTCGTGCGAGGGTCTCAGCCCCCCCAGCGCCACGGCTCAGTCCCGAAGGTGATTCAGTCTAATTAGCATATTACACTTATATTATTGTAGATCATTACTGGCTATTTTCATTGTGCCTATAAAAGTCCTCTTGATACGCTAGTGGTTCTTATTCCTTTCCCCTCAGAGCTCAGTGGTCTTTGAATGGTTTTCTTAATGTTCTCATCTGTTAAATGGGGAAAATAGGGGTGTCCGTCCTATAGAATTTGGGGGAGGAACAAATGAGCTCATGTGTGTCAAGGGCTTAGGACTGTGCTCAGTACAGAAAGTATGAGGTGCTGCCGAGGCCGGTTTGGCTCAGTGGATAGATTGTCAGCCTGTGGAATGGTCCCAGGTTCGATTCCGGTCAAGGGCATGTGCCTTGGTTGCGGGCACATCCCCAGTAGGGGGTGTGCAAGAGGCAGCTGGTTGATGATTCTTTCTCATTGATGTTTCTAACTCTCTATCCCTCTCTCTTCCTCTCTGTAAAAAATCAATAAAATAAAATAAAAAGAAGAAGAAGAAGAAAGTGTGAGGTGCTTCTTAGGGTCTTAGAGGTTTCCCAGGGGCAGAGACAGACCTTTATACACCCCCCCCCAACCCCAGCCCTGAGGGCAGGGACAGCTCTTGAGGTTTTAAGTGGCTCCAGGGCTTGTGGTTGCTGAGGTCCCAGCTTCCCTCCGCGCCCTGGCCGCAGGGAAGGACTCTGAGGTCACCTCAAGGAGGCCTTGGGCACAGCCCGGGGAGGGGCAGGGTGTGGGGTGGGCTCTCCCTCCACCCCCACACGTCCAGGCCAGCAACTCCTTGAACACCCCCAGTCTATTTTTAGAGTAATTTATTTGTGGGCGCTTTGCAGGGGGGCAGTTTCCCGGAGGCCAGCGGGCCGGCCCTGTAATTTGGGAAGATTGTGGGTGTTCCTGGAGCCAGGGGCAGCCTGTGGCCCAGAGCTGGGGCTCTCCGGCTCCCGGAGGGTGGGGCCTGGCCTCCGAGGTGGGATCAGGCAGCCGTTGACCCTTCCCCCCACCCACAGTGGGTCCCAAAGGCCAGTGTCCCCTTATAGTCCTTCCTTTGCAAGCTGGCCGCCCAGACCCCCGCCCTGCCAGTGCTCCCCTGACTTCCAGGTGGGGCCAGCCTGAGCTGGGGTGGAGGACTGTGGGCACCCAGCGGGAAAAGGGGTGCTGTCTGCCATCCCTGTGGCCCAGTGAGGCCTGGAGGCCCTCTAGATAGGCAGGAGGTAGACGCTGCCTGGGAGACCTGAGCATCATCCCCACCCCCCATCCACCCCCGCCGCCCCCGTCACCAGGTTGGGGGGCTGCTTCCTTCTCACTGTGTCTCCAGGGCACTCCGTCCCCTCTGTCCCCGCTGCCACTGCCTGTGCTCAGGCCTGTCTTCCCTCCCTGGACCATTTCAACAGCCTCCCGCGGGCCCGGCCTCTCACTTGCCGGCCTCAGTCCAGTCTTCACACAGAGGCGGAGGGATCTTTCTCAACATCACAATCTGAACGTACTGAAAACTCTTCAGTGCCGCCTCGTTACCGCTAGGACAAAGTCCCAGCTCTGAGCCCAGCCGCCCAGGCCGCGCCGCCCCTGCCGGCCCCTCGGACCCCATTTCCTTTCCTTTTCTTTGTTTTTGTTTATTTGGGGTTTTTTAAAATATATTTTATTGATTTTTTTTTACAGAGAGGAAGAGAGAGGGACAGAAAGTTAGAAACATTGATGAGAGCTGAAACTGGTTTGGCTCAGTGGATAGAGCGTCGGCTTGCGGACTCAAGGGTCCCGGTTTGATTCTGGTCAAGGGCATGTATCTTGGCTGCGGGCACATCCCCAGTAAGGGGTGTGCAAGAGGCAGCTGATCAATGTTTCTCTCTCGTTGATGTTTCTAACTCTCTATCCCTCTTCCTTCCTCTCTGTAAAAAAACCAATAAATATATTTTTTAAAATAAAAAAGAAACATCGATGAGAGAGACATGGACCAGCTGCCTCTTACACACCCCCTACTGGGGATGTGCCCGCAGCCAAGGTACATGCTGCCGACCGGAATTGAACCTGGGACCCTTCAGTCCGCAGGCCGACGCTCTATCCACTGAGCCAAACCGGTCTCGGCTCCTCTCCTTTTCATTCCAGCTGCTTGTGACTCTCTCACTAGGTGCCCAGAGCCTAGCACAGTGCTCAGCAAATGTTCGCCGAGTAACAACAATTCTATGAACCATGGTACCACTTATGGGGCATGTATTTACTTCCTGCCAGCCAGACACTTTCACAGAGGAGCAAATCGAGGCTCAGAGAGGTTAAACAACTCGCCTGAGGTCCCACAGCCAGTCGGGGGGGGGGGGTCTGGTCTGTGGTCCACGCCCAGTCTGTCAGCTGCTGCATGAAGAAGATGCCCCCCACTTCTTCTGGCCCCCTGCGGATAGGGGAGGGGGGACGCTGAGCCTTGTGCTCCGGGAGCCCCCTGAGCCCGGCCCTGCCTCCTCCCCGCAGACGTGGAACGTGGAGCCTGGGTGCTGGGGCACAAGCTGTGCTCCGTCATGGTGAAGCAGGAGCAGAGCCCGGAGCTGCCCGTGGACCCGCTGGCCGCCTCCTCCGCCATGGCTGCCGCCGCCGCCATGGCCACCACCCCGCTGCTGGGCCTCAGCCCCCTGTCCAGGCTGCCGGTCCCCCACCAGGTGAGCTGGGCACTGTTATGTAGGGGCTGAGGGAGGGGCAATGGGTGGGGTGGGAGGTCTCTGTGGGAAGAAGTGTCCAAAGCCCTGTGCACCCAGGGTTCCATGTGACCCTCGGGACCCAAGGGTGGCACTCCCAGCGGGGCCTCTGCCTCCCCCTGGGCCGCCATGCACCACCTGGAATGCCCACCGACCATGGGGCCCTCACAGTGAGCGGGGGGCCCTCGCCGTGTGTGGGCAAGGCTGACAGGACGCAGGCAGCAGGGCTGGCGCTGGGCCACAACCGGAGTCCCGGCGAGGGAGACAGCCCAGGCCGCTTCGTGGTCTCAGAGCGCCGGCATTTTTAAAGAGAAAGGCCACCATGGAAATATAACACTTGTGCTTTTCAGTTGTTTGCAGTCACGAGATTAATATCTTCACCCCACGCTCTCACCCTTACCCCCACCCGCTACCCATGTTTAGATGTAACAGCCTTTGGCTGCAGATCCAAGGTGATCCCTGAAATCCCTTGTGAGGAGGTGAGGCCCAGAGCCCAGGCCCCTGCGAGAGGCCTGGGTCCCGGTTTGGCTCTCGCTTGTGCTCTGGGCAGGTGCCACCCCCTTTTCCTGAGCTCCCTTCTCGAGAAATCTCGATCGTGAGCTGCCAGGTGCCGCTAAGGAGCTTCTGTCCCTGGGTCGTCTTAAATCTTTGGTCTGGATTGGGCCAGCCTGCCCCCTGCTGGCCACTCAGCTCACCTGAGCAGAATGTGGCCGCCGGCAGACCTGCCAGCCCTCCCAACCCCTCCAACCAACCCTCCACTGTCCATCAGGATCAGGGGTGGCTGCAGATGTGGAGGGTCTTTTTTTTAAATATATATTTTTATTGATTTCAGAGAGGAAGGGAGAGGGAGAGAGAGATAGGAGCATCAATGATGAGAATCATTGATTGACTGCCTCCTGCATGCCCCCTACTGGGGGTGGAGCCCTCAACCCTGGGCATGTGCCCTTGACCAAAATCGAACCTGCGACCCTTCAGTCTGATATCCACTGAGCCAAACCAGCTAAGGCTGGAGGATTTTTAATATATATATATTTTTGTATGGATTTTTTTAGAGAAAGAGGTATAGAGAGATAGAAACATCCATGAAAGAACATTGATCAGCTGCCTCCTGAACGCCCCCTACTGGCGATTGAACCTGAAAAACCTGTGACTTCTTGGTTCATGAGCCAATGTTCAACCACTGAGCCGCCAGCTAAGCGTGGAGGATCTTTTGTGATCAGACCCAAGACTGCAGCACCTCGGACCCTGCCAAAGCAGGAAGGGAAGGCAGGACTGCAGCAGGGGGGCAGGAAGGAGGTGGGGCACGTGCCTCAGAGAAGGAAACTGAGGCTCAAGAGGTTAAGCAACTTTCCCCAAATCACACAGTCACAAACAGAGGAGCTGCACCCCCAACTCAGATCCCCGACTGAAACCCCACCTTCGCTCCAGCGAGGTCACAACACACCAGTGGGGACGAGAGAACCAGGAGTTGGTGAAGTGCATCGCGGTCCCCTCATCTGTCACCTGAGGGCTGAGCTGGGGTCTAGAGGCGAGGGAACCTACCAGGTCCCCTCCCCCCACCTTGAACCTTCTGTGATTCTTACTCATCGGCCTAAACTTGGGATTCTGTGTCCCACCCACAAAATCACGACCTCCCTCTGCTGGCCGCAGACCAAGAGAAAAGATGGTCTGGAATCCGGCACCCCACACAGCGCCTTCCTCAGAGAGAACACGGCTCCCGTGTGTGTGTGTGTGTGTGTGTGTGTGTGTGTGTGTGTGTGGACAGCCGTGTGTGGGAAGCCATGCATGTTCCTGAAATCCTATCCGGAATTGCAAGTTGGGATATAAAGAAATAGGATGCCCTAATCGGTTTGGCTCAGTGGATAGATAGAGCGTCAGCCTGCGGACTGAAAGGTCCAGGTTTGATTCCGGTCAAGGGCATGTACCTTGGTTGTGAGCACATCCCCAGTTGGGGGAAGGGGGGAGGAGGCAGGAGGCAGCTGATCGATGTTTCTCTCTCGTCAATGTTTCTAACTCTGCCCTTCTCCCTTCCTCTCTGTATAAAATTAACAAAATAAAAATAATTTTAAAAGCTTATCACTTAAAAAAAAAAGAAAGAAATAGAAATGCATGTTTGTTTAAAGTCAAAACGAATTCTGTCAGTCCCTTGCTTAAAACCCGTTCGGGGCTCCTCCCAGCTTCCAATTCTTTCGTCTGGATTCCACTCCCACCCCCACCCCACTCTGATCGCCCGGTCTTATTTCCTACCCCTCCGTCCCAGCACACATTCCCACATCCTGGACACCCTGAATCCTGGCAGTCTCCAGACCCAGCCATGCTGTCTGGCCCTGGCCCTTGGTGGATGCTTATCCCTCTGCTTGGCTGAGGGGCTCCTCCCCCCACAGGAACTTGCCTCCACTCCTTCCGGGCTGTGCCCAGAGCTCTAAGCCCCGCCACCCCCCCAGTTCTGCAGGACAGGCCACCGGTGGCCTCGGGGAGGGAGACGGCGGGTGGCCTGGTGGGGACAGCCCCAGGGCAGCCGATGGAGCTGGGCCTGTCTCTTCCTCAGGCCCCGGGAGAGATGACTCAGCTGCCCATGATCAAAGCAGAGCCCCAGGAGGTGAGCCAGTTCCTCAAAGTGACACCAGGTAAGTGGGTCCAGGGAGGGAGTCTTCCTCTCCGTCCTGGGCAGACGGCATCCCTGCCGCCTCGGTCCCGCCACTCACCTTCCTCAGCAACCCAACCTTCCCCCATGATATCCTCTCCTCCATGCCTGGCCCACTCCCCATCCATCCAGCTCCCTTCTCACCCGACCTCTGACTGTCACCACTGCTATCTACACCCTCACACCTTCTTCACTAGCCCCCAGTCATTCACTCACGGAGGCTCATTGTATTGCCATTCACTCATCTACCCATCTGTCTATCTGTCCATCCATCTGTCCATCCATCCGTCCATCTAGCTCTCCATAAACCTGGGCATTCTGTGCTGCCCAGCTTCCCCCTGACCACCCGCAGAGCGCCAGTCTTCCTGGTGCTGTGGCCACAGAGGGACAGCACGGAGGGGGCCTGGGGAGAGCAGTGCTCCTGGCGGGTGGGTTGCAGCCCAGTGCCTGCTGCCTCCTTACCCGGAAGTCAGAAATGGAAACCCTGGGGCGGTTACAGCTACCCATTTGGGGTGGGAGGGAGGAAGGGCAGGCTCCAGTCACCTGCTGGGGTTGTCGACCTGGAGGGTCACACGCCCTGAACCCTTGGAAGCTCGGGGTGGGGGAAGGGCCTCCCAGAATGCAGCCTCGCCAACGATGAGGCTCAAAGGAGCCAGGCCTCCGGTGGCAGAGATGAGGTGGCGCCCAGGAATCCGCTTCTGGGACGTCAGCTCCCGTCTCTCTGACTCCACAGAGGGCCTTTGATGCCACCAGTGGTCGGGCCCCACGGCTCTTGACCACAGCACCAGGCTAGGCTGGCGCAGGCCCATGCTCTGCTGACTGCTGAGGTCCCCGCAGAGCTGAGTGCGACCCTGCTAACCCGCTTCCCCCCCACCTCTCCCCAGAGGACCTGGTGCAGATGCCTCCGACGCCCCCCAGCAGCCTTGGAAGCGACAGTGACGGCTCCCAGAGTCCGCACTCTCTGCCCCCCTCCAGCCCCGTCCGGCCCATGGCCCGCTCCTCCACGGCCATCTCCACCTCTCCCCTGCTCACCGCCCCGCACGTAAGCCGCTGGGCGTGGTCGGGGCAAGTAACTGGGTAAACCCACTCTGGCGCACAGCCGGCGGGGAAGGGTCTGGGGAGCCCCAACCTGATCCCCACCCCCCTCAGCATTCAGAGAGGTGCCTGCCTGGCAGCTGGGAGTGAGAATATCTCCGTCCTCCCTCGCGGCGAAGAGGAAACAGGTGGGGAGGCCCAAGAGGCCTGCCGAGCCCACAGCGTGCAGAGCCGGGGCTGGAGTGGACGTTCCTAACCTCCCTGTTTGGGGAGCGGTGCTCAGGAGGCCCAGAGTCCCCAGGAAACTGGCGAGGCCTGAACCCTGAGATGGGTGTGGAACCTTCCAAGCCAAGACTGTAGGGATAAGAAGGGTGGTGCCTTTTAGGGGACCCTGGACAAGTAGGTTTTGAGTCTATGGATTTCAGGGTGGGATCTAAGGAGTTCCCCCCCCAACAATGTACCGAGTGCCTAATATGCTGGGATCCCAGCACCATCCTAACATTTGACACATATTATTAGATTTAATTCAGCTCTATCCCATCATATATATATATATATATATATATATATATATATATATAATTGATTTTTTACAGAGAGGATGGGAGAGGGATAGAGAGTTAGAAACGTTGACCAGCTGCCTCCTGCACACCCTCCTGGGGATGTGCCTGCAACCAAGATATATATATATATATGTATATATATATATATATATGCTCTTGACCAGAATCGAACCTGGGACCCTTGAGTCCTCAGGCCGACGCTCTATCCACTGAGCCAAAATCAGTTAGGGCTCTACCCCATTCTTTTTTTTTTTTTTTTAATATTTTTTATTAAGGTATTATCTGTGTACATAGCTTATCATTGCCCCCCACCCCCATAGATGCCCTCCCTCCCCAGAGTTTTGTGTCCATTGGTTGTTCTTATATGCAAGCATACCAGTCCTTCGGTTGATCTCTTATCTCCCCCAGATCTCCCTACCCTCCCCCCCCTCTACCCCATTCTTTAAAAATATTTATGTATTTATTTCAGAGAGGAAGGGGGAGGGAGAGAGAGAGGCAGAAACATCAATGATGAGAGAGAACTATGGATCAGCAGTCTCCTGCATGCCCCCCCAGTGGGGATTGAGCCAGCAACGCAGGCATGTGCCTTGACCAAGAACCAAACCCTGACCTCCCGGTTCACAGGTCGATGCTCAACCACTGAGCCGCGCCGGCTGGGGTCCACCCCCTCTTTAGATGGGGAAACTGAGGCTCGGGGAGTTGAGTGCTTTGCCCAGGTCACACATGGAATAAACGGCAGAGCTTGACTTTGAACCCAGGGCTGTCCGGCTCTGACCATCGTGTCCTGTTTCCCACAGAAACTGCAGGGGACTTCGGGGCCCCTGCTCCTGACCGAGGAAGAGAAGCGCACGCTGATTGCTGAGGGCTACCCCATCCCCACGAAACTGCCCCTCACCAAAGCCGAGGAGAAGGCCTTGAAGAGGGTCCGGAGGAAAATCAAGAACAAGGTAAAGCCAGAGCCGGATCCAGGCCCTGCCCCGGGGCTTCCTGGGTGGGTGGGTGGGGTCTCTGATCCCCTGGGGATGCCAGCTCTGAAATCGGGGGTCCCAGGAAGTGGGTTTATGGCCGTGGTAACCGCTCTTTGGGGGCGCTTCCCCCTCTAGATCTCGGCCCAGGAGAGCCGCCGGAAGAAGAAGGAATACGTGGAGTGTCTGGAGAAGAAGTAAGGGTCCTGTGTGGGGAGGGGGCCTGGGTCCCAGGGCCCCAGGGGCAGGAGGAGGCACGGGGGCTGAGACGCTGGTGGGCAGGACCGAGGGGGCAGCAGCCAACCCGGGGCCGCCCCTGAGCCTGTGCCTGCTTGGCCCCGCAGGGTGGAGACATTTACATCAGAGAACAGCGAGCTGTGGAAGAAGGTAGAGACCCTGGAGAACGCCAACAGGTGGGTGCTGCCACCTGCATCCCGCATCCCGCACTGCCCCTGCCCCCCCTGCACACACACACACACACACACACACACACACACACACACACACCCCGCAGAGGAGAGGTGACTGAGTTCAGGATGAACCCCAGAAACAGGAACCCTGCAGCCCGGGACGCCAGCTTCCCATCCTCCTCATCCACACGTGGCTCTCCACACGTGGCAGGCCGACGAGAGGCTCCGAAGGAGGTGGTACGAGCAGTGGTTCTCAGAGCACCGCTCCCAGACCACCACCTGCAGCAGCCTCCCCCGGCGAACATGTCAGAAATGCTTATTATTTTCAGGCCTCACACCAGGGCTACTGAAGCAGGAACCCCAGGGAGGGGGCTCAGCAATCTATGTGTTAGTTAGCACTCCAGGTCATGATGATGCGTCCCAGGGTTAGACTCACTCAGAGTGAGCTTCTCAGACAAACAGCAGCAGCAGCAGCAGCCCCGGGGAGCCGGTAAGAAATGCAGAATGTCAGGACTCTCCCAGGCTCACGGAATCGGGACATGCATTTCCGCAAACCCGTTGGATGATTCGCACGCACGATTAGGTTTTTAAGAAGCACCAGTGCACGCACAGCGCCGGGCCTGACATAGCTTCATAAAGTCAAAGCTCTGGATTCGGATTCTACTCTGCCAGTTTGGTGACTGGGCACCATCTCATAGGATGTGTGTAATGGTTCAGTGAGCTAGCGCAACTCAAGAGCCCAGCACTGTGCTTGGCATTAAAGGATGCTCCATTCATGTTAGTTTTTCTTTTTCCTTTCTTTATGGTTTTTATTCTTAATTCTTAATAGCGCCCAGGCATGAGTGCACAGTAGGTCTTTAATGATTATTCGCTGGGATTAATTAAAATAAATAGAAAACAGCCTGGCTGGCGTGGCTCAGCGGTTGGGCGTCAACCTATGGACCAGAAGGTCACGGGTTCGATTTCTGGTCAGGGCACCAGATTGAGGGCTGGCTCCCCCGTGTGGAGCACGCAGGAGGCAGCTGGTCAATGATTTTTCTGTCATCATTGCTGTTTCTCTCTCTCTCTTCCTCTCCCTTCCTCTCTGAAATAAATAAAAATATATTTTAAAAAATAAAATAAATAAAAACAATAGCTGGAAGGTAGCAGGTGTTCAACAGAAGGTTTTTCCCTTCTTCCCTTCCTTCTCCCCCAGCTTCTCCCGTGGGATCCAGCTACTCCCGATTAATCTGGAGAGTGCCTCCCCTCAGGGAAAGGGAGCGGGGAGCCAGCACCCCTCACTCCTCCGCCGCTGGCCCAGATTCCTCTCTGGCCCCAAATCCGGCCAGGCCCTCGGTGTTATTTCGCCACCTGCTGTGCATTCTTTGAACTGCAGCCCCCTCCGCCAGGCGGGGTGAAGGGAAGGGATGATTAAACGTGTGTTCACCGAGCATGGGCTGAGCACCCGCTGTGTGCAGCCGGAGGAGTCCACGCCCCGGGGGTCCCAGTCATTACCCTCGGGGGGGCCCACAGTTAACTGAGGAGGTCGGCATGGAAGTCCATAAATAACCGTGCGGCAGGTGCTGTGACACATGTGAAAATTTAAAAATGGTAGTTAGCATTTACTGGACACTCACTGTGTACCGGGCAGCTGCCAGACATGGGCTGTGGGGTGCTGCGGCTGCCATAGGGCCCAGGCGGGGCGGCCTTCCTCCAACCCCCACTTTAGCCAGGAGCATCATAGGGGCCCCCCCTGAGCTCCCCAAGAGTGACCTAGCTATGCAAGCCCAGGTTCCCGAACGACACCGCAGAGGGCCACGCAGGAGGCGACCTCTTCTGTCTTGACTGAAGTGGGCACCTGGGGGGGGGGGCAGCCAGGTCTGGAGGCACCCCGGTGTGCACTGGAGAGCAGGAGGCATGATGCCTGCGGGGTCCGAGCCTCTGGTGACCGCTGTGTCCCCCTCAGGACCCTGCTCCAGCAGCTGCAGAAACTCCAGACGCTGGTCACCAACAAGATCTCCAGGCCATACAAGATGGCAGCCACCCAGACTGGGACCTGCCTAATGGTAGGTCTGCTCCCTCCGTCAGGCCGGCCCCCGGGGGAGGGTGGGGGGCGGGCATCTTCCCCCCAGTGGCTTTCTAGGGGGAGGGGGACAGACCTTGGAAGGATTGGCCATATGATGGGCAATATCACCAAGCTACACCATCCCAGTGCCCAGCGGCCTCTTTCACCAAGTCCTCTGACCCTTCCAGCACATGGCCTTCCTGACCAGAGCTAACGGTGTGGCTGTGCAGTGGCTTCCATGATCCACGCCGGGGGGGGGGGGGGGGGGGGGGCCGCAAGGCAAATGCCACGCCCTGTGGAGCAAAGGGCTGGGGGAGACGCTCAGGACCTGTGGTCTTGGTCCTTTCTGCAATGAATGGTGGCGAGAAGGCCGAGCAAATCTCTGAAAACCCAAACGAGTGCCCAGCGTGTGGCTCAGGCCTCTTTCACCCTCTCCTGGACCCGCCTGGGGCATCCCCTCCGGGACCCGGGCTGCCAGGTGGCAGAGCCATGTGTGGGCAGGGGTGAGTGTGTGCCGCGTGACTCCTAGCTCCTCCTGCTGAGAAGCTGCTGTGGTACTGTGGCCCCTCCCTTGTCCCAGCCCGATCCCTTTTCTTCCTTACAGATCCCGCCACCCTGGAGGTGACACCCCAGGAAGCACTCCCCTCTCTTTTTAAAAAAAAAAAATATTTTTTTATTGATTTTTTACAGAGAGGAAGAGAGAGGGATAGAGAGTTAGAAACATTGATGAGAGAGAATCATCGATCAGCTGCCTCTTGCACACCCCCAATGGGGATGTGCCCGCAACCACAAGGTACATGCCCTTGACTGGAATCGAACCTGGGACCCTTCAATCCGCAAGCTGACGCTCTATCCACTGAGCCAAATGGGTTTCAGCACGCCCCTCTTTCTTCTAGCACTGCCTGGGCTGAGATGGCCCAAGCAGCCTCCTCCACCTTCTGCAGAGGGCGGGATACCCCATATCTAGTGGGGGTGCTGGCTCTGGGAGCTGCTTTCTTAGAGAAATGCTGAGCCTTTGCAGCCATTGGTTTGGGGGCAGGAGGCCTGGGAGAGGCCAGGGTGGCGCCCATCCCCCCACCCCCGCCCTGGATCTGACCACTGCTCCCTCTCTGCTCGCAGGTGGCAGCCTTGTGCTTTGTTCTGGTGCTGGGCTCCCTCGTGCCCTGTCTCCCCGAGTTCTCCTCCGGCTCCCAGACTGTGAAGGAAGACCCCACGGCCACCGACAGCGCCTACACAGCCAGTCACAGTGAGTGCCCCGAGCCGGCGGCCCTCCCCGGCCCCAGCCTCCGGGCAGAAGCCAGGCCCAGGGTGGAGCCGAGCTTTGGGTTGGCACCATCTCATTCTGCGTTCTCCTTTTTTTTTTACAAATAGAAAATGGAGGCTCGAAAGAGTCTCTGATTTGTTCAGTGTTAGTTGGGGAATTGGGGTCCAGTGCAGAGACCCCCTGATTCTCAGCCCGTCCAGAAGTGGCTAGGGGGGTCCGTATAGGGGATCACAAAAACATCCCCACCTTCGCCCCCGTGTCTTACGCGCCAGTGGGTTGTGGGGCCTCTTTGTAAGCACCGTCTGCATTTCGGGGACAGCAGATGCGTATCAGCTCCAGGGCCGCTTCCGGTGAGACGGCGGTGGCTGCCCGAGGCTCTGCGAGAAGCAGCACTAGGAGGCACCACCCAGGATCGACGGGCAGGGGTGCGGGGTCCACCGGGGTCTACCATGGGCAGCAGAGGGGCGTGGTGGCGTGGGCTCAGGCATTCCCCGTCCCGTGGCGGGTTGTGAGGTACCGTGGTTAAGAGGATGGAGCCTCAGAGTCCATCATAGTCACTCTGCCCCTGCGTGACTTTGGGCCCGTGCCTTACGCTCTCTAGGCTTTCATTCCTCCACTTGGAAATGGGAGGTACCGCTCTGTACCTACAGAGCACGGTTGATGTGACGATTAAGTGACCTGGTATGTCACTTAATGGCATTTAAGGATGCTCCATTCATGTTAGTGAACACTCTCAGCACAGACACAGCACCCGGGAGGCGAGGGGAGAGCCGGTCTGGCGCGCAGGGAGGAGAGTATGGGCTTCACGGGGCAGAAGACACTGCGGGTAGACCCACAGAGGAACTTCCGGACCAAGTTTCCTCACTTGCCAGGAGCAAGTCATCGGGCTGGGCCGGGCAGGAGGAGGAAGAGGAGCCAGATGGGCTATCAGAGAGCTGGGAGGTGGGGAGAGTGTGTCTCCAGAAGGAGAGATACAGCAGGGAGGATGAGGCAGGCCCGCGTGGCCTTGAGGGGAGGAAGCGGCTGGCCGGTCAGGGGAGGGGCAAGGGAAGGGGAAGTGGAGGCGGGAGGGAGATCCACCCCCTGGACGTGTGCTGGGTGGCTGGGCCAGAGAAGGAGAGAGCAAGACAGTTACTAAGGGGGGTAGACGGTGTTGTGTTTTTCCAAGGCCAGAGCGGCCCTTGCGTATTTGGCGGTGGAGGAAGCCGGAACAGAGGAAGGAATGGGAGTGGGAGGGCGGGGGTGTTGACGAAGGAAACCAGAGTCAGAGGAGGCGGAGAAGGAATGAGCCGTGGGTACAGGCCCGCACATCTGGGGCGGGGAGCTCTGGAGCAGGCGGGCGTGCAGAGCTGGGCTCGCACCGTTCCGGCGGGGGCCACGTAGGTCAGGGCCGTGAGAGCCGGAAGGGTGGTGGTGGTGGTGGTGGGTCACACTGGCATGGAACCCCGTACCTGGTCACCTAAAACCTCCGCTGCCCGTCCTGTGAAGCAGGGCCGGGGTATCTGGCTCTGGGGTTTCTGAGAGATGTCAGTTTTGATTCAGGCCAGAGGACTTGGCAGTGCCTGGCACACGCCAGTATTCTCCAACAAGCGGGCTTCCTTCCCCGGCTCTTCCCTGGGGCCTAGAGTGGGGAAGAGATTTACTCGAGATCTTACGGAGATCCGGAAGTGTTGGGAAGTGGGATTCGAACCCAGCTCTCGGATGGCACCCTCTTGCTTAGAAAGAGCCACGTTCTGTGGGTGTGTTCACTCAACACGGTGTCAGTCACGTCCCCTGTGTGATCTCACGTAAACCTCACATCTCTGGGAGGTTGGTCCTAGGATCCCTCTTTCCTAGGTGAGCAAACTGAGGCTCAGAAGAGCTTAAAACAAAGGCCCGAGGTCACGCAGCGTGGCGCGGTTGGCGCCGGAATGCAGGCCCAGGCCGTTACGGTCCCAGAGCCCGTGTCTGGAACCACGAGGGCCCCGTGAATGCAGCGGGGGTGGCGAGGGAGCCGCTTGGCCCCCCGGCTTACCCGGAGCTCTCTCCGCAGTGCCCTCCCGCAGCCTCCTGTTCTACGACGAGGGGGCGGGCTCCTGGGAGGATGGCCGCAGCGCCCTGCTGCCCGTGGAGCCGCCCGAGGGCTGGGAAATCAAGCCCGGGGGGCCGGCGGAGCCGCGACCCCAGGACCGCCTCCCGCACGACCACCTGGACAGCACGCACGAGACCGCCAAGTACCTGAGCGAGGCCTGGCCCGAGGACATCCGTGGAAACGGCAGCAGCCCCGACTTCTCCCACCCCGAGGAGTGGTTCCACGAGAGGTGGGTGGGTGGCCCTTCCCCTCCCTTCCCCCCCTGGGCCCCCAAGGGTCCGCCTGCCCTCGGCCCTCCCCCCCGTCCCCATGTCGGCCACACCTCGCCAAGGCCCCCTCCCTCCCCCGGCCAGGTCCAGCTGGCAGGGTGCCGAGCAGGTCCTCATGGGACAGAGTCTCTGATTTCCCTTCTCTCTCCAGGGATCTGGGCCCAAACACCACCATCAAGCTCTCCTAGGCCGCACCGAGACCCAGGACCCAGGACACGTACCCCCTGGCATCCCTGAAGAGGGGCTGTCTTGCTCGCTAACCCGGATCCGGCTTGTACCCCTGCCCCCTGGGGTGCCGTCCCAGGAGAAAGGGTTCCACTTGTCCCCAGCCCTTCGTCGGCCCCGGATCTCGGCTGGGGCCTCCCCTCTCCCCCCACATTTGGACTGTTCCCTTGGGCCAACCACTCCGATGCCACCCTCCCTCCACAACCGGCTGTCCTCAGCTAAACCACTCACTGGGCTACCCCCTTCCTTCCCCCACGATGACCAACACGACCACTGCCCTCCCTGCCCGCTGGTGCCCCCCCATACACATACAAACACACACACATCAACACGCCAACACACACACACACACACGCTCCCCTCACCCCCACTGTACAGAGACCAAGAACAGAAATTGTTTGTAAATAATGAACCTTATTTTTTATTATTGCCAGTCCCCTAAGATATTGTATTTTACAAGTCTCCCTCCTACCTTCCCCCCTCCCTTGTTTTATATTTTATGAAATTAGTGCGGGCTTCGCTGTGCCCTGGCCAGGGAACGAGGGTCCCCCCTCCCTCCCCGCCCTCCCCTGGCCTCTCCCTGCCGCTGCCCAAGCCGCTGGGCCTTTTTCATCGCCAAACTGCTTCCTCCACCCGCTCAGCATATGCTTTAAGACGGCAAAATTTAAAAAAAAAAAAAAAAGATTCAGCATCAATTCCTGACTTTGTGCCTTTCGTTGGGGGGGGGGGGAGAACTGGGGGGCGGGAGAGTAAGAAGGTACATTTATTTTATATTCTGTTGGGGAGGGGTGAGTGGGGTTGGGGTTGCTGGGAAGGCATTTCTATCGGGTCCCCTCTTCCAGCCAGATGCAGAATTCAAACTAGGAGCTCAAAGAGCTCTGTTGCAATTGCCCCACTCCCTGTGGTCGGCAAACTGCGGCTGGCTAGCGAGCCACCTGCGGCTCTTTGGCCCCTTGAGTGTGGCTCTGCCACAAAAATACTACAGCCTAGGCGAGTCTATTTTGAAGAAGTGGCGTGAGAAGAAGTTTAAGTTTTAAAAATTTGACTCCCCAAAGAGATGTCCGTCGTTGTACTGTTGATATTTGGCTCTGTTGACTAATGAGTTTGCCGACCACTGCCCCACCCCAAAGCACCAGCCATCTCCTGGTACTGAGGACCAAAGTAGAGAGGCAAATTGGCCTTTAGGGATGGGAGCTGTAAGTATTAAGTGCCTACTGTTATGGACTTTCAGAACCGGCCATCAGGCTCATCCTCTGTGCCCCTTCCTCTCCCAGCCTCATCCTGACCACTTGATGGGGACCTCACTGCCTGCAGCTGGACATCAGTTTTAACTGCTAGAACACGCAGGCTTTTTCAGCCAGGCCATTAAAGGCCGGGCCCTGGGCCCAAGCTATTATTATTATTATTATCATTAACAATAACTTTTAGCACACACCTTCAGATTGATTCACCAATTCCATTAGTCATTCAACAAACTGCCCTGGAAGGCCCCAGGCTGGGGGGTACAGGGGTGCACAGGATGTGAAGGGGACGCGGAATAATATCATGTAATTCAGATTTGGTGGGGTCAGGGAAGGCAACTCAGAGGAATTGGCCCTGAACTAAGTCTTACAGGATGAGTAGGAGCTGGTAAGGTAGAGAAGCATTAGGAGTGTTTGAGGGTGGAGAGAACGTCAAGGGCATAGGCATAGAGCCATGACAAACAGGGCCAGGGTGTGCCCCAGGTGAGCCGTGTGCCCCAGGGAAGCGGTGGGACCCTGGGGGGGGGGGGGGTGAACCAGAGGAGGAGTGGATTCTATTTGTGTGGTCCTGAGATAGTCACCATAAAACAAGCAGACTGTCAAATGACAGCGGGGAGGGGAGGGTGATCTAGGGGAGATAAGAGATCAACCAAAGGACTGGTATGCATGCATATAAGTACAACCAAGGAACGCAGAACTCTGGGGGGGAGGGCATGTTTGGGAGGTTGGGTGGGGGGGGGGGCAATGGTAAGCTATGTACACATATAATACCTTAATAATTTTTTTTAAAAATGGAAAAAAAAAAAAAAGAAAAAGTAGGGCCAGGGCTGGGGTGAGGAAAGGGGGCAATGAGGATGTGAAATTTAAGGAAGCACTTGTACCCCAAATTTGCTTCACCCTAGTCCTGGCCCTGGTGAAAAGCATGGCCCTTTCTAAAGGAAGCATCCTTTACCCTGAAGGTGATGGGTAACCACTGAATGTTTTTGAGCCAGAGAGTAAGATAATCCGATTGCCCTGTCCTGGGACTCCGCGGGGGTTATAGTGAGAATGAGACAGACTCTGAAGATAATTAGAAGGAATTATCAACAGGCATCGACATCCAATTGGCTGTGAGGTGCAAGAGAGAGGACGGAGCCTGGGGTGACCTTTAGGTGTCTGACTAGTGTTAGGCCTGGGTGGATAATGAGTGCATTCATCAAGACAGAGAATGCATATAACCTGAGGAACAAAAAGATAGATGCAGAGGCAGTAAAGCACCGAACAGACTGTCAAATTACAGCGGGAAGCCTGGGAGTATTGGGGAGGGGAGGAGGAGATCAACCGAAGGACTTGTATGTGTGCATATAAGCACAACCAGTGGACACAAGACACTGGGGGGGGGGGGGAGGATGAGGGCATGCGACAGGGGGTAGGGGAGGCTGGCGGAAGGTCAATGGTGGGGGGGAGATATATGTACTACTATATGTAATGCTTTAAACAATAATAAAATAAAATAAAAACAGAGAATGCAGGAGGAAGAGCAGGTTTGGAGAGAAAGGAGAACTCATTTTAACACATCTTGCATTTGAGTTGCCTGTGGGATGTTCACGTTAACAGGTAGGCCTACTAGGGCTTGGGGAAAAGCGCCCCTAGGTGGAGATGGGGAAATTGTCCACATCCGGGTGGTCTGTAACAGTCTGGGTCCGCATGTGGGGAAGGGAGATGGGGAGGAGCGGGGGTGGGGGGGGGAGATGGACATTGAGAGACACTGAAGGAAGAGGTGTGAAGGAGAAGGCTGGGAAGGAAAGGGCGGAGAAAGGGAAAACAGGGAGAGGGGGGTGCCCCAGAAACTGACGGAGGAGAGCTTCCAGGAGCCATGCTCAGAGGTGTCAGGTGCCATCTGAGAGGCGGGAAAGATGAGAAGAAGACAGAGTGTCCTTTCTCTTTGAGAAGGTTGCCAGGAACCTTGGTTGGAGCCCCATTGGGGGGAGCTAGGGCAGAAGTGAGAGGATTTGGGTGAAAGTGAGAACAAGAGGAACCTACATGTAGACGGGGAGGATGGGAGAGGAGGGTGTCGGTGAACTCTGCGGGGTGCTTAGCTGTGAAGGAAGAGAAGGTGGTAACTAGAGGGGGTGTAAGTGAGATCAAGAGCAGTTTGGGGCTATTCTTTTAGACGGGAGGGAATTGACCATGGCTCTTTCCAGAAGATAAAGAGCCAACAGAGAGGGGAAATGATGGATGAGGGTTGTGAAGAAGGGATCTAGGAAGCAGGTAAAGAGCTCCACCTTTGCCCAGCCAGTGTGGCTCAGTGGTTGAGCGAGGCCTATGAACCAAGAGGTCGCAGGTTCAATACCTGGTCAGGGCACATGCCCAGGTTGCATTGTGGGGCTTGCAGGAGGCATCCAATCAATGAATCTCTCTCATCATTGATGTTTTCATCTCTTTCTCTCCCTGCTCTGAAATCAATAAAAAAAAAAAAATAGTACGTATATTTTAAAAAGAACTCCACCTTCAACCTTAGAAGCCTGGAGAGAAAGGGATGGTATTCCTTGAGTGAAGAATGTGGGGGGACAGGGAAATGAGGGAGTCCCCTCCCCATGGCTGTGAGGTTTGAGGATGGGGCAATGGGGAGGGTCAGCATGGGAGCTGAATTGGGAGGCAAGGGGAAAGTTTGAAATTGTCACTCAGAGAAATGGAAAACGAAGCTGACTTCTGGTGTGATCCCACCACCACCATTCATTCATTCATTCATTCATTCCTTATGTGCATGGCACTTTGCTAACATTACCGCACAAATACGATCTGGCTGATGATATCTGATTTCCCCATCCTCCCGTTATTGACTAATTCTTGATTATCAGGCACTGAACTAATGATTTTACACGTCCTAATTAGGAATCAAAATAATCCTAAGAGCTGGTATCTTTACAGATGACAAAACTGGGGCTCGGAGGGGGTGAAATGACCTGACCAGGGTCACGCAGCAAAGTGGCAAGGTTGGCATTTGAACACAGGTTTGTTTGGCCTCAGAGCCCATACTGCCCCTGCCGCTCTCCTGTCCTCACCCCAGCACCCTGTCCTCTCTCCTCCAGACGCCCTTCCCCCAGCCCAGATTTTTATTCTTGCACATCTTCCAAGAACGTCGGAACTTCCTAAAGCAACTACCCCAGAGAGCCCGGGATTTAGTGAGCTGGCCGGTTGTGGTCATCTGCAGTCACCACCCTCCGCTGCCCATCGAAGACAGTCTCCCCGCCTAGGTTAGGGTGCAAGGTTGACTCTCCACCTCCTCTGGGGGCCGGGCGTTACCGTCCCTGAGGGGGCGGGCGCCCTAATGCACCCCAGTGTTAGCGCTACAGCCTCCGCACTCTGTTGTCAGCTCTGGCAGCCGGCCTTGTCACACATGTGATGGCCTTCACGGTGCCAGGCCCTCTGCTCGGCTTGCCACAACAAACCCTTTGTTACACCTGGAAAGCAAAGCTCTGGGAGCAGGCGGGGAAGCTGTGGGCATTGCCTGGCACTGGGATGGGCCAGGGCAAGGTTCCAATTCCAGAGGCCAAATTGGGCACGTATCTGATGTAGGTAAAAGGTGCCCCCGGGTCATGGGGGTGGGGGTGGGGGGGGAGACGGGCTGAGAACGGGCCTCCCAAGAAGCCCGAGTCGCTTTGGCCTCAGCGTGTCGGTGAAGAGCACGAGAGCGCTGACGTCGTGGCTGCACTTGGTTGTGTGACCTTGGCCAGTTGCCTAGCTCCGTGAAGCCTCGGTGTCCTCATTGGAAAACAGTGCCCACCCTCATAAAACTGCTGTGAAGGCCCAGCCAAAGGGAGTGGCTCGGTTGCTTGGAGCAATCTCTCTCTCTCTCTCTTTCTCTCTCTCTTTCTCTCTCCCACCCACCCTGTCCTCGGATGAGGATTAAAAAAAAAGTAAATTGCAGTGAGAGGTAACTGAAAGCTTGCACGTAGAGCTCTTAGCACAAGGTCAGCTCTGCAGTAAGCGCTCCGAAGGCATTAGCTATTATTTTCCGAGCCCGGAGACAATGGGCTGGAGGCGTTCTGAGGAGCACGCTGCAGCTAGGAGAGGCGGAAGGTGGTCAGGCTGGGGGGGTTGGGGGGGGCCTTCATTTTTCCCTAGGACTCTTGAGAAGAGGGCGGAGCTACCGCTCAAAAAAAAAAATTAATGCCGTTAGCAGCTGGTCCTAAATGGGGGAGGTGTGAAGACCGAGGGGAGACGCTTCGCTTTTAAAAGGACCGAGTGGGGAAGGCTCAGCTGGAAGGAACTGAACAAAACACCCACCTGGACACCCAGCAGCTAGGCAGCCGGTGAGGGAATGTTAAACCCAGCCGGCGCTACCACAATCCACGGTGTAGAAGGCTACCTGGCCGGGCTGATTGGAAAGGAGCAATCAAGCAATCCCAAGGGCGACCCCAAGGGCAGCAACCGGAAGGCGGAGCCTCGGAGTGCCCTTCCCGGGCCCACCCCCCTGCCACCCCTCCCCGGGGCTCCTTTAGAACGTGGCATGAGGGAAGAAACCCCCCTGTGGCCAAGCAGCTTCATGCCATTCCATTTATTCCGTTCATCCACAGCAGGACTGCTGGACCCAGAGAGAGGTGGGAGGCAAAGCCAACACGGGCGTCTTCCCCTTTGGGAGTTTGCAGATGTGAGGGAAACAGGCAAATCCGTGGGGAAGTGGAGAAGGGTGCAAGTTCTGGGGCCAGAAGACCTGGCTATACATCCTGGCTCCACCCTCCGCTGCCGGAGCCACCTTGGGCAAATAAATCACTCGCATGACATCCCAGGGTCCTCATCTGTAGCGGGGAGAAGAGATGACAGTCACCACCAGGGCTTCGGAGAGGGTCAGGCGAGATGTTAGTTATGGTCCGAACGTGGGGGGGGGTGTGCCCAGAGAGAGGCCGGGAAATGGTTACGGGGCTGAAGCGAGGAGACGGCATCTGTAGTGTCTTAGGGAGGGGTTCATGGAGGATGTGGCCCATGAGGCGGGACGGAGAAGGGCACAGACTCCAGGCAAAGGCTCGGAGCAGGACAGCCTTGGCAGAGCTGGGGAGAGTTGGAGGGGCCCCGAGCAGCTCAGCTTTCCTCCTCTGGAGCCCATTCTCTTCTTTTGTTCATCTGGCCCTTCCCACCCTCCTGCCCCAGGCAAGGGGGGCAGAGAAGACACAAGCTAGACCAACCGCCTGGTGCAGAAGACAGTGGGGGCTGGGAGGAAGGTTCGGCCAGAGCCATTCAGGGAGGCTTCCTGGAAGGGAAGGCTTAGGGTTAGGGTTAGGGTTAGGGTTAGGGTTAGGGTTAGGGTTAGGGATAGGGTTAGGGTTAGGGCAGACCCTCGGAATTGGGTGAGGGACATCACCAACAGAAGGTTCCCGAGGGAGGGGCAGCCTGAACAGCGCGCCCTTAAAGGCCTGCTGCCAGTTCCCAGAGTAAGGAGCACAGGGTGGAAGGAAACGGATGGAAGCAGAGGACAGGATGTGGGAAGGTGGAGGCAGGCCTGCACGCAGGGCCAAAGCACAGGCAAGGGGAGCCATTAAATGCTGCGGGGGGGACAGGAGACGCTAGATCGAGGGTCAACCTGGGAAAGAAAGGAGCTCTGGGCCTAAAAGCCAGGGTTGCCGGCGGCACTCAGCTCTCTCCCGGCGTGTGTTCCCCTCGCTCTGCCCCTTCCCCAGATCTACCTGGGCCTCTGAACCCCGCGGCGCAGAGGGGGTTAAGCCGGCTCCCGCACCGCCCCCGCCCCTCCACCTGCCCGCTGCGGCGGCGGCCGGGAAGCCGGGGTGCGAGGAGGAGGAGGAGGGAGGGAGGAGGGAGGGAGGGAGGGGGAGCATCACGGCCGCTGAGTGACGGGCGGGAGGTGATTGGCAGCTGCCAAGCGGCGGAATCCGGGGCGGGCGGGCGGGGGAGGGAGGGGGTGGAGAGGGGGAGGCCGGAGTGGACTCTGGAGGGCGCTCCGCACCCCGGCCTCGGCGCTGTGCCCCCCGCCGCCGGGTCCGGAGGGCGGGCGGGCGGGGCGGGGCGGCGCCTCCCCGGCCGGACCCGGGCCGCGGGGCCGCTAAGGTGACCCCGGTGCGCGGCCGCGGGGACGGCGCAGGAGCGCGCCCGCCGCCCCGGCTCCCGCTGCGCCCGGGCTCGGCGCAGCCGTCCGGGGGACGCCCCAGCACGCACGACTCGGCACCCCGACACCCCCCGAGGCCGAACCCACGCGCACACCACACACACACGCACACACACACACACACACACACACACACACACACACACACAGGCACACACGCCGCCGCGGGCCCAGGAGGAGCCCGGCCGCCGCTCCGCTCCGGGCGCAGCGCTCGTCTGCGCGCGGCGGCGTCGAGAGGGACGCGAGCGGCCCGGCGGCCCCTCCCTCCCGCCCCGCGCCCCCGGGCCCGGCAGACGGGGGACCCCGAACTTCCGCAGGGACCCCCTGAAAGGCCGCAGGGGCCGCGGGATGGCCGAGGGCCCGGGCGGCGGAGGGCCCCGCGGGGACGGGGCGAGCGGCGGCCGCGCCGCGGCGGCGGCGGCGGAGGCGGGGCGGCGGCGCGGGGAGGAGGCCGGGGCCGGGGACCCCCGGGGCGCGGCCGCTGGGCCCGCGGTGGAGGAGCAGTTCTGCCAGATGCACCTACGAAAGCAGGTGTCGTACAGGTAAGGAGAATGGGGGGTACGGCGGGGAGGGGGGCCGGGGCCACCCCCTTTTTAAGGCGCCATTCATTGTGCGCCAGCTGCTTGCCTGATGCGCAGAGCTGAGGAAGGACCAGCGAGGAGTCTCTGCCCTCCCCGGGGGGGCGGGGGGGGGCAGGAGAGAGGGGGGCCCCTGGGACCCCTTCTCTGTGTGAACCGTGAAAGCCCGAGAGGCGTTCAACGTGGGATCGCTGATGCCAACTGGGCCGTCCTGATGCCAGGCTCTGTCCTGGGCAGTGAGGGGGGCCGTAACCCAGACATGGTCCTTGCAAACTCCGTCTGCTGGTGTGAGCCGGGAGAAATGCTCCCTGCCTCCTGGGGGTGGAGGTGGGTGGGGAGAGAACCTTGTTCATCCATAGTTCTTGCCAGGGCTTTCCTGTGCGCTGACCCTGTGCTGGGCATCACCGAGATGCTCCCTGCCACCACGGCTAAAACCCTGGGGTTCATGGGGAAGGAACCCCCTCCTGGACCCCTTTGCCCAGCAGCCCTCATTGGCATCCCCTGTGACAGCCGGAATCACACACACACACACACACACACACACACACACACCCCTGACACTGTCTCAATAAGACTCCCAGCCGCCCGGGGCCTGGCCCCTCCGCCCAGGGCTGCCCTGGAGGAACCAGCTGGGCGGGCTGCCCTCAAACAGGTGGGCCAGTTCCTCCAGGAGGGAGGGGGCCTGTGGAGGGGGTGGGGGCAGGCAGAGGAGAGGCAGCCCTTGCTGGCCTCCTCCCCTCTCAGACCGCGTGGATAATTCCTGGCCCGGAGGGACCTGCTCTGGAGGGCGCAGCGGGGACGTTGAGGCACTCGCAGGCCTGGAAGCCCTCAGCCCGGTTAGGGAGGGCACCTTTCCGGTCTGCCTGCAGGCATAAGGGCTCGGGGTGTGTCTGAGGCTGCCCGGCTTCTCCGTGGGGTTTCTGGGAAAGGTGTTTTATAAAACCAGCCCAACCCTGCGAGCTTGAAGGGCCCCCCCTATTCGTAATGGCTCTGAAGCCCTCAGGCGTCCATCGCCCGGGAGAGGGGGGGAGGGAAGAGGAGGGGACCTCACCACCATGAAGTGAGACGCTCAGACTAAGTGGGAAACGGGCTCGCTTCCCAGGGGCGCTCCCTTCCCTTTGGGGGGTACGTGAGGAGCCAGAGGCACACGGGGCTCCGTTACCACCTTCTCCCAGAGCACCGCGCTGGGGGGAGGGCGATGTCTGCCCCTGCCTTCTGGCTGCAGATAGAAGATCCCTTGAACGCTCCCTGGGGGAGGAGAGAGTACAGAGGCGGCTGACGGGGAGCAGAGTGTAGAGCGTAGAATCCTGGAAGAAATACTAGCCTGGGGATCGGGAGACCTGGCTTGCATTCTCGTTTCTGCCAGCGACTTAACTGCGTGTCCTTGAGCTCGGCAGCACCTCCCTGGGCCTCAGTTCTTCACCTCCGACGGAGGGAGGGGCTCCAGGATTGTCCTTGGTGGTGGGTGGGTCAGGGACTAACAGCATCTAGAGCTGGAAAGGGGGCCAGAGTGGGGCAGAAGCTTAGAGGATAGGGAGCAAAGAGAAATTAAAGAGCCAAGATGGAAAAGGCGAGAGAGAGAGAAAGAGAGAGAGAGAGAGAAGGGCTGGGATTCTCCCAGGGCGGTTGCTTCCTGAAGAGAGGCCCTTCCACAGCCCAGATTTGAGCCTCAAATCACTCAGAAGGCAGGGTGACCAGCTGTGACTCCTTTGTGGCTGTGCGGGGACCCAGAGACCTCCGAGCCACCTGGGTGAGGTCTGCAGAAGACAGCCCGAGGACAGGACAGATCGGGCAAGGCACCTCTTGGCACCAGGCTCAGGCCGGCAGCCCGGCCTTGGGACCAGAGCCAGACAAGGCATCAAGGCCCAGAGAAGCCCCTGGGGAGAGGGCAGGAGAGGCCCCGCGAAGGAGACCGCGGCTCTGGGCTGTCAAAACCTTTCCCGGGAACGAGCTGTGCCCTCGGGCTCGGCCCTCCCGTGAGGCCGCGCGCTGAGCGGCCTGGTGCCGGGTGCGAGCTCCTCCTCGCCCGGGGCCGGCGAGAGCTCAGGCCCACAGCAGCCCTCTTCACGTCCTCCCCTTGCCACGCAGCTCTGGCTCACAGCGGAACCTCCACCCCGCTGCGAGTTGCTAAGAAAAGCAGTTGAAAGCCCTTCACAGAGAGAGAAAAGGCTCTTGGACAGAAATGCGGGGGCAAAAAAAAAAAAAAATCTGAGGGCGGCGAGGGATGGAAGTGGAAGCAGAATGGAGGCCCGGCTGCCTCTGACGCAGATGCGGACGTAGGTGAGGACGTAGGTGCGGACGTAGGTGAGGACGGGGGCTCGGAGGAGAAGCTTTTAGGGATGTGGGTGTTTCTGGAAAACAGGTTTTCTCCAACCCTAGCAGCTGCTTTATGTGGATGGAAAGATTTGTGCCAGTAGACACTCTTGGGGCGGGGTGAGAAGCATCTTAGATCTGCATCTGAGTGTGAGGAAGAGTATCTCCCGTGCATTTGAGGAAGTTCTAAAGTATCAGGGTTGGTTTGCCCTGGTGCTGTGGTTTGGTGGTTGAGCGTCATCCCATGAACCAAAAGGTCGATAGTTCAATTCCCTGGTCAGGGCACTTGCTCTGGTTACGGGCTCAATCCCCAGTAGGGGGCGTGCAGGAGGCAGCCAATTGATGTTTCTATCTTGCTATCCTCCCTTCCTCTCTCTTTCTAAAAATCAGTAAGAACATATTTTGTGTTTTTGTTTTGTTTTTGTTTTTTTAATATATTTTATTGATTTTTTTTTTACAGAGAGGAAGGGAGAGGGATAGAGACTAGAATCATCAATCAGCTGCCTCCTGCACACCCCCCACCGGGGATGTGCCCGCAACCAAGGCACATGCCCCCGACCGGAATCGAACCCGGGACCCTTCAGTCCACAGGCCGACACTCTACCCACTGAGCCAAATCAGTTTCGGCAGTAAGAAGTTATTTAAAGTATCGGGGTTGGCCTTAAGAGACCATTGGAGAGTGGGGTCCAGCCTGGAAAAAGCCAGAGGGGTGCCAGGAACACCGAGTTTGGTCTTGGAAGGACCAGTCAGAAGAGGCAGAGCTTGGACTCGGAGCTAAGCCCAGCGCTTCCCAAACCAGATCACCTGGGGGATTTCTTTTCAAATAAAATCTCTAAAGCCCCATCGCTGGCGATCCTGATCCAGGTAGTCTAGGGTTGGGCCCGGGCATCTCGACTTTAGAAACCTCTCCCAGGTAGTCCTGATAATCCAGCAGATTTGAAAACCACCAGTCTCGCCTGTGAAGAAGCTGAGGCAGGAGAAAGGGTAACGTGGGAGCCGAAGCGTCGGGGTGCGGCTGGCAGGGGGCTCCCCGGTGCTGGGAGCTATTCCAGCCCCAGCAGGACCTTGAAGGAGGACCAGCACCTCTGTCCGGGGCTCTCCTGGGCCAGGCACCGTCTGACATGGAGGTATGGGGTATAGTCCCTTCCCTTGAGCACACGGCCAGACAGTAAATAGTTTAGGCTTTGCAGGTGATGCAACTCCCTGTCACTCTGCTCTACCTGCCACTGTAGGTGACACGCTGAAGCGGCCCTGGGCCATTCTCACATGAAGGAGCATGCTGGGTTCCAGCAAGACTTTTATTTATAGACACCGAACTTTGAATTTCCTATCACTCCCTCCGTATCAACTATTCTTCTGTTGCTTTTTTCCCCCAACCATTTGCAGTTGTACAAATTAGCTCAGGCAGCAGGCTGGGTATGGTCCATGGGGCATAGCTCGTCAACTTCTGATCCAGTAGAGGGGGGGACAGGGGGGAACCCATGGGAAAGACAGTGGGTGTTGAGGTCCATCTGGGCGTCAGGCAAAGGGCAGGCATTGTCCGGAGAGAGAAAGGGCAATTACACGTGCTTGCAGCCTTCAAGGTCAGAGAGACCCGGGTTCAAATTCCAGCCCTGCCCTTCCTAGCTGATTAAGCCACTGCTACCTTTGACCCTGCTTCCTCGTATGGAAAACCGGGACACTAATACCTGCACAGAAGGGTGGCTGCCGAGATTAGGAAGATAAGTGATGTAAAACTCCTGACTCATAGCAGGGCTGGGACCCAAGTTACCAGATCTTTTGCACCTCTCCCCTCTCTCCCCCCCCCCTCCAGAGATGGACCTCCGTGTGGGTCTGGGAGTGCGGGAAGGCCCCTGAAGGAGATTGGTCCTGAGTGATGAAAGGTGGGGTGGCAGAGCGTAACAGAGTGTAAGAGCAGGGTACTGAGCCTGTGTGCGTGCCTTCCGTCCTCCCACCCCCCTTCCACCCTCTCGGAGGAGCCGGCGGGGGACACAACGGTGGGGGGCGTGACAAGCGGCAGGGGAGAGTGCCCCCTGCTGCAGGCACGCCCCGTTGGGTACGCAGCTCCTCCAGGGAGGGGCACCTGATCCAACTTTCCCTGCTGCTATTTACCAGGAGCTAAAAATAGCCCAAGAGTGACAGCGAGATGGGGCCGATTTGTAATTTAAATAGCAACAGGATAAAGCAAGGAGCTGCAAGAGATCACATTCTGTCCTGGATTAAAAATGCAAAAACCGGGGCGAGAGAGAGAGAGAGCCAGCCGAGGGGGGAGCAGGAGGGGGAGGAGGGGCCCCCCCAGCCAGAGGAAGCCGGAAGCTGAGGGTCTATCCATTTTCCTTCCTCTGGGAAGGGCAGGGCCCGGGCCTAGTCCGGAACTCCTTCTTCCCCACTGGGACCCGGGGTTCTTGCTGACAAGTGAGTCAAAGGCCAGGGCGGGCAGTGGCTGGAAGTGTGGCCGGGCTCGTCCTGAAGGCAGCCGTGCAGGGACCGGGGTCCCAGAGAAGGTCTTATCCCTGTCCTGTGGGTCCCCACGCAGCTCATGCTCCCCGCCCCCCCCCCCCACACCAGGGCAAGCACAAGCCATCTGGGCATGTGGAGGGCAGCGGGGAGGACCAAAGGCATTCGGACAGGTTCTCTGATGTGCTTGCTGCTGAGAACTGGGCCCGTTAGGCCGGCCAGCCGGAAGCCTGGGTCGAAGTCTTACTTTTGCCTTCGTTGGTACAATTTCAGAGGAGAGCACTCGGAGGAGCCTGCCAGGGGTCCAGTTCCCCAAGACAAGGGTTGGCACAGCCTGAGGAAGACCTCCCTTCACAGACACACAAAAAGGTGTGGGGCAGAAACCGGTTTGGCTCAGTGGGTAGAGCGTCCGTCAGTCTGCGGACTGAGGGGTCCCAGGTTCGATTCCGGTCTAGGGCATGTGCCTTGGTTGCGGGCACATCCCCGGTAGGGGGTGTGCAGGAGGCGGCTGGTCGATGTTTCTCTCTCATCGACGTTTCTAGCTCTCTATCCCTCTCCCTTCTTCTCTGTGGAAAATCAATAAAAATATTTTTTTTTTAAAGGTGTGGGAAGGCACTGGGGCTAACCATGGCTTCCGCTGGGCTCCGCTGTGCCTGACCTACAGATGCTTGTGGCCACAGATGTTTGGGGAAGAAAGGCTACGAGGGGTGCACACACGGGCGGGGTTGTGAGGGCCACTGAACAGCGTCTTACAGACGAGAAACAAAACCTCAGAGAAGCTATGCCGTGTGCTAAGGCCACCCCGCCGGTAACTGGAAGAGCCCGGGTCCGGGCTCAAATGGATTTCACTTCAAAGCCCTTTGTACTCTCTCGGGCTTTCAGGGGTCTGGGCTTGCATCCTTAATGAGCTTTCCTTTCGCCTCCGGACTAAGTGCACGAGTTCCTGGAAGGGATAATGGGACAGAGGGCATGGCAGCTGAAAGGCCGGTCTGCCTGCCGGCAGGGAGCCAGCAGCCGGGGGTGGGAGGTTTGGAGGGCAGGAGGCCAGCTGATTCTGTCCTGGGGGGCTTGGTGCTGCGGACCAGCATGGGGGCAGAGGAGCCGGAGTGAGGGGAGAGCCCCCCCAGACTCCTCTCACGTCCAGCCTGGGGACTTGGGAGGAGCCAGAGGCCAAGTTTCAAGAGAGGTCACGGTCGTTGGAGGGCCCATCTTCCACTGCTGAACCCCCTTAGCTCTCTTGCCCCAGGGGGAGAGGGTCCCCAGCCCCACCTCCACATTTCCTCCCGCTTATGACTTTAATGAGGCCGCGCAGAAGGAGCCTAGTCAGATACCCATCTGTCGTTAGCTAGCAGCACCTGCAGTCCAACCCAGGTACCTCTGTCTCCGCTGTCGGGGGGATAGAGGGCTGGCGATCCGCAGGCGCTCTTGGGCTTGTGGTTGCTTCCAAGGGCTTCAGCAGGTACCTGGATCACAGGCTGAGCCGCTGGGGAGGGACTTGGATGAAAAAAACTCCCCCGTGTCTCACCACAGCCACGCATGCAAACAGGAAGCCAATCCCCCACCCTCTGCTCGCTCGGCTTGTAAGACACCTATATCCAGCTCATGACAACTTCCATAGGAAGTCACCGAGCGCAGACTTGCCTCCAGGACAGAGCCAGGAGCAACAGAAGGTTCAAGAATCCTGTAAGGAGGCACGATGAACGTGCACCCAAGGTCACGATACAGAAATATTGGTGGGAACAAACGTGTCAGAGATACAGTGTCCGAGGGTATGGGGGTGTTTGTTGGCTCTGAGGCAGCGTTTGACTCTTAGTAGGTCTTGACAAAACACTGTCAGACAAATGAACGAGTGAAAACCTGCAGATCAAGGAAAGTGATTCACATAAAACCGTCAGCGTTCAATCGGATCTTAAAGAGCATCTGGTGCATCACCCAGCCCAGAGATGTTAAGTGACTTGCCCAGAGCCGCACAGCAAGGGCCGGCGTTTGAACCAAGGGGGCTCTGACCTGGGCCTCTTTTCGCCTTGCACTTTTGCTTCCTGGGCTGGGGTTTTGACAGAGGGGGGGGTATGTTTGATTGGCCAAACATCACGGGCAGAAAAGGCAAAAGAGAGCGGCACAGGCAGCATGGCATAGCAGGGGTGACGGTGGCATGTTAAAGACAGTGTGAAAAAAGAGGGAAGAAATGTTTATTGAGCACCTATTGTGAGGGAGGCACCAGCATGAAGTGAGCTGAGAGAAAATCCCCACAGGGAAAGCCTGGACAAAGAGGGGAGGAAAAAAAAAAAAAGAAAGAAAAGAAAAGAAAAGGAACCGGAACATACGCAGCCCCCGAAGGTCAGGCCAAGGAGGCCGGCTTGGCTGGTTTTGAGAGCAGAGGCTACCCGGATCGTGGGTTGAGTGTTTGTGCCCTAGTACATTTCTTTTCCCCAGCTCCAACTTCATCATCCAGGTCACAGAAAGTAGAACACCTCCCCCTCTGGGGCCTCCGCGAAGCCCAGAATAATGTTCTTACCCAGATTCCTCTTCCCGTGCGTGTCTGGGTGGATTCTGAGGGGTCCCCAGCTCCCCGGTGCTGGCACACGTCGTCCTAGGAACTGCCAAGGGCATCCTCCTCCCCAGCCCTGGGCACCTGTCTCTTCCAACCTCGTCCTCCCCCCCCCCCCCAACCTGGAGAGCACTGCCAGCTTCAAGGAATGCAAGCCCAGGAGGACGCTGGTCCCACAGTCAGGACTGCCGCGCCTCCCAGAGCCTCCAGCCTGCCCGCTTCCCCTCCGGGGCCACGTTTCCTGCCCTCTGCTGCTTGCTCCAGAGCTGCCAGAAGCTGAGATGGAAAACAAGCCCAGCCCCATTTCCTCTGTTTAACTGCTCGGGCTACTTGCAGAAGCCCTGGGAGGGAGCACGGGGCTCTGCAGCAAACAGTCTTCTTCTGGAACAGAACTCGGCCTGGCTGGCCGAGTCTCTGATGAGCCCCAGCATGCAGAGATGACGGGCTGGAAGAGGGAGCTGTTGGAAAAGGGGTGCCACGCCTCAGGGTCATCACCTGGCCGTGTCCCCAATTCTACAGGAGCAATTGGACGTCTTCTTAAAGGGCACAGAGTCTTATTTCCAGCAGTTACCAGTTGGATGATCTTAGACAAATGAATTTAGCAATCCCGTACCTCAGTTTCCCCCTCTGCAGAAGAAAAACAGCAGGATCTACCTTATAGAGGGTCATCATAAGGATCCAAAGGTCTCTGGCACAGAAGCATAGGAGAATCGTTATCTGTTGCGTTATCGCTGCTGAGTACTAATTATTCACGGCATGGCTTGATTTGTTAAACAAATGTTTATTGAGGAATGCCATGTTCCGGTCGCGAGGGACACAAAGGTGGTTACATTACCAGGTGGAGGTGCATTTCTGTGTGTGTGTAGGTTCTGGAGCACAAATGTTTACTGAACTGCACTGAAGACGCTGTTCCTGTCTTCGAGAAATGTACAGCTTTCCTGGGGTAGCAAACATATAGAGAGCTCACAACAAAACAACAAAAAAACTAATTATACAGCAGTGCGATTAGAGAGTGCTAGAGGAAGATAACAATTTCCACCCTAGAAACAACCCTGATGATAAAGAGTGAGTGTATGCCTCGCTGTGTATTTATGGGATCTTCATGATGGCCTCAAAGTCCAGCACAGGGAGGCCTCTTTGCAAGTCTTCAAACACATCGGGGCCTTTGCTCTTGCTGTTCCCTCCACCTAGAATCCTGTCTTCCTGGGTAGGCACCTAGTTTGCTCTTGATTCATTCAGGTCAGTGCTCAACTGTCACCTCCTCAAAGCGGCTTTCCCAATCCCCCTACCTAAGTAAAAATACCCCCCTCCCCAACACACACACACACACACACACACACACACACACACACACAAAATCGTCATTTTCTTCGTTCTGGCTTCATTTTCTTCTAAGCACATGCCCTTGCCTGACATGATGTTACATACTGGTTATTTGTCCCACTAGAATCTAAGCTCTACGACTTAGAGCCCCGCTTCTTTGCTCAGTGCTATGCAGTCTGACCCAGTGCCTGAGATGCATAGAAGGCACTCAATAACTATTTATTGAATGAATTCATTTAAACCCTTTCACCGCTGACTTCATCCTCATAAAATGCCACGGGTTCAGTTCTTACCACGACCCTCCTTCCATTTGAAAGATGTGAACACCGAGGCCCAGAAACACGCTCCCTGACACGTGTATTCGTCGGTTCATCTGTTTACGTCCCACCTTTCCCCCCCACCCCCGAAAGGTTTAAGGGGACTCTCTGGCCTGACCCGGGTCGCACAGCTGATAAGAGGTAGAAACAGGACATGAGTCCACATCTTCGAGCTCCATTCTGGTTCCTCTTTCTACTCTGCCGCTGTCCCCGGGCGCCTGACCTTGGTCGATGGTGTGATGCTCACAGAGGCGTTGAGGAGAGACAGAGCTAGCCGTGGGTGGGGGGTACCACCCTCCAACACACCCGGCAGTTGTGATGAAGTGGAGGCTTCAGCAGGACCAAAAGGTAACGATCAGAGAGGTTAAGGGGAGAGGAAGGCCAGGCTGAGGCTGACACTCGGATCCCAGCCTGGGCAGGCCTGGTGGCTGCCTCCTGGCTGCTGGGCTGGGCTTGTCCTCACCTGCCTCTGGCTCTCCCCGTTCAGCTCTCTCCCCAGCTAGCCTGCTGCCCCAGCCAGCGGAAGGCAGGCGCCTGAGAGGACTCTGGTCCTCGGCCGGGGCAGTCAGCTGGTCTCTCGCAGGGCCCCCGGTCAGGAAGTGCCAAAAGAGGAAGAGAGTCGCCGGCAGGATGAGCGTACTGGGCCGGCCACAGTACCCGGGAGGCTGCGATGAGGCCACAGCTCTGGGCCCCGCGGTGGCGGCGGTGGCGGCGCTGGGGACAGAAGGCGGGGAGCGCCTGGGGGCACTGAGGCAGATGTGGCGCTACCGCTCCTGGGACGTGCCACAGATCCCGGCTGAGACCCCCCAGACACAGTAGGTACTCGGGGTGGCCCGGGAAGGGGCCCCTCCCTGCCTCTCTGAATCTTTTATCGGGGGTGGGGGGTCGTGGCAGAAGTGGGGTTCTCCACCCACAGTCCAGCAACTCTGCAGAGACTCGGGGGAAAAAAGCGAAAGGGGTTCTTGGCAGGAGGAGGGGGACTCTGATGCTGAATCGCTGGAGGGGGGGCCGTGTGGGGGAGGGCTGGGTTCACAGGCAGTAACAGCAGGGGAACTGGGAAGAGGAGCCAGGACGGGAACAGGGCGGTGTATGCTGAAAGGCCTTGCGCACGCTCCGTGGGGTCTTCAGCTGCCTCTGGTCTCCTCCCTGAGAGCTGGGTGTCGGAACCGTTGGGAAGGTTTCAAAGGGGCCCGTGCACCCCAGAAGGACAGCATTTGGTCCCCCTGGGGATTTCACTGCCCTCCTGGCCATCCTGGCACCTGCTGCTGGCCCACAGGAAACTGTAAGGAAGCTGGAAGAATGCTCTGAGCTTCTGGAGGCTGGCTCTTTCTCAAAACCACAGGCCACAGCCCCCAGCGCTGGCTCTGTGCGGCTGCCTAAGTCTGGAAAATGGGCTGCCAGAACTCCAGAGGAGAGGGCGAACGTGAAGGGGACACAGGATGTGGCTTTGCAGAGGGGAGTGTGAGCAGAAACAGCGGGCAGCTGGTGTGGGCATCTGGGTGGCAGGGTTTGGGAGGAAGAAGACCATGCTGTCCAGCTTCCTAGCCTCCCTTGGTCAGCCCTGCAGAGGCTATCCGAGCTGCCCGAGCTGCCGATTCCCCGGGCGTGTGTGCTGGCTGTGCCACCCCAGGCAACGGCTCTGGCTCCCATTGCTTCCCTCGTCTTTAGAAGGGACAACCCCTGCTATCCTTGGGGTATGTGCCTGTGTGAGTCTGAGAGTTCTATTTCGGGTGGGTGATGTGTGTGCAAGAGGCATATGGCCACTTGTAGCCGCTGTCCTGGGAGGTGTTTGTGCACAGGAGAAAGGTGGGCATGTTCTAGGTGGGTGTGTATATTGGTGAACGAGTGTGGTCCTTATGTGTTTGTATTTTTTGGGCGTGCAGGTGATTCCTGTAAGGTAAGGTGACTTTCACAGGTTTGGTTGGATGTTGTGTTGGGAAAAGGCTACTTGTTAGAAGCGTGTAAAAGGGTTAGGAGCAACTGAAGAGCTGAGGAGAGATGAATTTGTATGAGAGACGCGTTCGTTCTTTGTTAGTGTGTGCAAGGGTCACTTTGGAGTGAGCACACGTTGCTGGTATAACATTTCTGGGTGTAAGAGGCTGGGGTGGGAAGCATTCGAGTCACGAGTGAACATACTCATGTGAGAGGCATGTAGGCTCTGTGTGACTTTTTATTCTCGTGGGTATGATTTGGGAAAGCCCAAGGGGTAAGAGTGGAGATTTGAATGGGTGGCGGTGAGCGGACACTGGGTGCGCAGAGCGGTGTCTGTTCCGAGCTGCAGTGTCAGGCCGGAGTTTCTGTGGGATCCGGGCGGCCCAGGCGAGTGTTTGGGGGCGGGGACTCGATCCCTGCCACGCCCCCGGGCCCCACCCCCTCGAGGAGGCCAGGAGGCTTGCTGAGCGGCCGGCGGCCAGCAGAGGGCGCTGCGGGTGGCTGCCGCCGCCGCCGCCGCCGCCGCGCACCCGAGGGGGCGTGTCCCGCGGCGGGCAGGCAGCAGCCTGGCCAGCTATGCGGGGTCCTGCGGCCCCGGCCGGCGGCGGCACTTCCTGGAGCGGCGGCCGCTTCCCGGGCACCTGGGCGTGGGGCGCGGGGGCGCGCGGCGGCGGCGGCGCGGGGCGGGCGGGGCGGGCGCGCGCCACGGCCCGGGCGGGCGGCGCCGAGCCGGCGTGTTGAGCCCCGGCCGCCGGCCCGGCATGGACGTCTCCCGCGGGCCCGCCGCCGGCCGGGGCTAGGGCCGATGGAGCCGCGGGACGGCAGCCCCGAGGCCGGGAGCAGCTGCTCCGAGTCGGCGGCCTCCGCCTCGTCCAGCGGCTCCGAGCGCGACGCCGGCCCCGAGCCGGACCGGACGCCGCGGCGCCTCAGCAAGCGGCGCTTCCCGGGGCTGCGGCTCTTCGGGCACAGGTGAGCGGGCGGCGCGGGGCGCGCGCTGCGGCTTCGAACCCGCGCCGGGCACCGGGGGGCGTTCCCCGCCCGCCCGGTCCGGACCCCGCGCGGAGGTCTCCCGGCCCCGGCCCCGGCGGCGGCGCGGGCTGGGCTGTCCCGGCGTTGGCTCCGCGCGGGGTTCACCCCCCGGCACCGGCGCCGAGCGGGGATCCTTCCCTGGCACCCGCCTCCTCGGGGGCCGAGGGGCCACGGCAGGGTCAGCTTCCTTCCAACTGTCCGGCGGGGGGACCCGATCACCTCGGCCCCTGCCCCGGCAGGTAGGGCCCCAGCACCGGCCACCCCTTCCAGGCGCTGAGGGAACCCACCCCTCCGAGTCTCCTGGCCGCGCGAGGTGGGGGTGCGGGGGGTCTGGCCGCCCTCTGGAGCTCAGGGGGCAGTGCCCGCTTGCCCGCCACCGCATGCCATCTGCAGAGAGCATGGCCTCGCTGACCCTGCCAGGACACAGGGCTGCCCCGGAGCACCGGTCCCCGAGCTAATCTCTCAACATCTTCAGCCTCTCCTTGGGGTTGGGGGTGCTGGCCACCACCTGTTCTATACCGTGCTCTTCGTTAGCCAGGAGACCCCAACCTCTCTCTCTGGGATAGTCGGCACCAATCCCTACCCCCTCCCCTCTCAGGCTTTCCCTTGCTGGGAAAGGGATGGGGTGGCTGCAGCCTGGAGTCTGTGCCCCCTCCCGCCTGCCCCCTTCCCAGCACCCCAGATGTCACCCTCCCGCGCCTGTAGCAGGGCTCTGACCTAGACCCTGGTAAGGACCTGGGGGGAGGTGTGGGAAGATTGAGTGCGGACAGCTCATGGCATGGGTGCCGACTTTGTCTGGGAGCCGCTTCCTGCCTGTGCAGGCCCCCCTCCCCGGGGTAAGACGAGGGGAGGTAGGGGGAGACCCAATGGGTACCCCCCCTGGCTCCCTGGACTTTCTCCTTGCTGCCCCCGGCCCTCCCAAGTGGCCGCCGAGGCGCTTGCAGCCAGTCACCTAAGGACCCCGGAGCCAACTCAGACTGGACTCTGACCACTTGGAGTCTGCTCAAGGCCTCTCCTCGCTTTCCTTCGGCTGCCCCAGGCTCCGTGGCATTTGGCCCCTCTGAGCTTTTACCCTGCCCCTTCCCTGGGTAGACTTTACCACCAGTAACAACATAAAGCAGTTTCCTCCTGCCGGGCCGGTTGGCGGCCCTGGAGCGCTGACCTATGCCCGCCGCCCGCCCTGCCCTCGACCGGGCCCTGCTCTTTGCACCCGCGGCGTGTCGCTGGGCACGCTCACGGACCTGGAGCCTGGCACCGACAGATGGAGCCCCGTGGGCTCTTAGGAAGCCACGCGGGCGTCCGTGTCGTCTAAAGCGGGGAAGGGAGCGCAGCCTCCAGGACCTCTGTTTTGTCACCCACAAACCTGCGAGATGGAACAGTTGACACCCAGCCCTGCAGGATGTAGCCTCCAGTGTTCACACAGCTTCAGAGGGGGAGGGAGGGGCTCCGCCAGAGGCTTCCTGTCCCTGCCCACAGGGTGCCAAGAGTGGGCGCCTATTCCGACCCGTGGCCCTGCCCCTGCCCCTGCCCCTGCCGAAGGGCACAGGTGTGTGGCTGGAGGGATGAGCCTCCTCCGTTCAGGAGGAAACACGAGAAGCAAGAAAACCAGCAAGTACCTTTACGTCATCGTCTAAAATAAGCAGGATAGGTGTGTGTGTGCGCTCCCATTTTTTTCAGACGAGGAAAACACGGGTCCAAGAATATAAGTAGTCTGCCCGGGGTCGCGTAGCAAGTGAGAGGCAGAAAGAGAGTTTGGACTCGAGCCTGAGTCTAAAACCCGCGCCCCTTTCTCGGTACGGGCTCCCAGATAGAACGACACAGGGAGCCAGGAGCTTTAGGAAATGCTGATTCCTAGATCTTATCCCTGGCGTGTGTGACAGGAGGCGGGGCCCTTCCAGCTCCCCGAGTGTTTCTGATGTGCTACCAGGTTTGCAAACCACAGTATTACATCACTCTGGGATGCGGAGTGATCCAGGAGAATGCTTAATGAGAAGAAAATCAAAAGGCCTCTGGAAGCGTGTACAGGACTGTCTCCCGCGCTGGGGCCGTGGGGCATTCAGACGTGAATTTATCCGGAAAGCCCAGCAGAGTCAAGGGGAGGGCGGTGGAAGACGGAGTTTTCCGACGGGCCTGGGAGCTCAGAGAATCAGATGCCCACTGGGGCTGGCCTCCCTCCCTTTGCTTTGCTTGAAGGAAGCCAGGGCGAACATTTGGAACAGTGCACCTGCCCTGGGCACTGCCCCTTTAATGATATTTAATTGGTCATGCCACCTTCACTGGTTGCCAGTCTCGGGTAAAAGTCCCCAGTGCCCCAGCTAAAACCAACCATCTTTTCCCCGGGCTCCGTACTTTTTTTTTTTTTCTTTTTCTTCACCTGATGATATGTTGCTATTGATTTTTTTTTTTTAGAGAGAGAGAGAGAGAGAGAGAACCATCTATGTGAGAGAAAAACATCAACCAGTTGCTTCCTGTGTGTGCCCCGACCAGGGACCAAACCTGAAACCGAGGCGTGTGTTCTGACCAGGAATTGAACCTGCAGCCTCTCGGTGTGTGGGACAATGCTTCCACCAGCTGAGCCGCCCAGCCTCAGAGTGAGGGCTCCGTGCTCGTTCTTACCCTGGCTTTTGCTTCTCACTGGGTGCCCACCTTCTGCATTTTCCCCCTCCTGATCCCCTCCCCTCCCATACCTCACATCTCGGGGCCGAGGGGTGTAAGTGAATAGACAGTGGCTAGAAGGAAGCATCGGAGATGACATAGGTTGGTGGTGGCTGCCGAAGCCCAGTTGAGAAGTCTGCATTGGGATCTGGGCTCACCAGTAGAGCTCGGTAATCAGTCAGCGCTCTGCTGTGGGCTTGGGAGGGTCGCGAGGGTGCCTGGCAGCGGGCTAGCTTCCCGGCCCTGCCAGGTAGCACGGTCTCTGAACGGCAGCCTCTTGGCATCTTCTTTAAGAGGGTTTTCCTTAAAGCCCCCACACAACAGGCTTCGCCCTCCTGGGATCGGGGAGCAGCTTTCCCTCTCCCCTCTTATGGCCCAGCAAGACACAAAGCGGAGCCACGATTCTCCCCAGCTCCATTCCGCCTCCCTTGTCCTTGCTGGGAACTGTCACCCCCTCCCAGAAGAGGGTATAGGCCCCGCCCTAATCCCAGGGCGTCTGGCTTTTCCTCTTCTCACCGTCCAGATTCTGTTGGCCCAAGGGGTGGTCACTCAGAAGTGGAGGGATATCGACTGTCACCTCCTCGTCCGCCAGAGCCCACCCGGGGAGAAGACTCCTTCTCCTTTGGCCTGGGCCTGGCAGCCTGGCCCTGGGCAGGCCACACGGCTTGTGGGATTAGCTGGTTTTGCGCCCCAGGAGTGTCAGAAGCTCCCTGGCACTCTCCACATCGAGACACGAGGCGCCTCATCCTGCAGCGTCCCTGGGAACCTGCTCGCTGGCTCTGCCACCCCTGCCCTTCATTAAGTGCTCAAAGTCATTAATTCCCAGAGGGCAGGAAATGCACCTGTGGAACAAGTTTGAGACAATAGGTCCCATTTAGAGGTGATGCCACCCGGCCCCGAGTGAGCACGGTCCGGAGTCCAGGTAGGCCGAGGGTGCAGGCCGGGCAGCCTGAGGGAAGCAGCCCCAGCTGGAGGTGGTTTTGTAACGATCGGGAGGGACGTGTTGAGGGATGCCTCACACTCAGACAGGAGACTGTCTGTCCGTGGCACCGAGGTGTCTGGGGCAAAAGGAGCCTCCATGGGTGGTTCGTCTTGTTCAGGCTAATGCTGGGAGAGGCCCCAGCGGAGGCCGAAGGGAGGCAAGACAGTGAGTGCCCGAGTTCCCACCAGTTTGGGAAGACCAAGGGGTCTCGTGGCTGAGCGTTAATCAGTTCACTTCACTCGGCCTGTTCTCCTTGCAACATCGCGAGCCAGTGTGGGGCTAGCCAAGCTTGGGAACTAAGGTAGGACTCTCACAGTCTTCCCTCCACTGCCCCACACCCACCGGAGCTGCTGGCTTGCAGGTCCAGGAGGAGATGGCTAATTCCGATCATTGTTTTCTGCGCCATGCTCCAGAAAGGCCAACTCTCAGGGTGCGGGGCTGCCCAGGACTCTCAGATTGGTAAAAGAGAGCACAAGAGTGGGTGTCTTCTCAGGCAAGGACAGAGGCAAGACTGAGTGACCCTAGTCAGAGGGAGCCTGGGCCCCGGGCAGCCGAGGTGAGGAGGAGGAGAAAGCGGCCAACAGGCCTGCCCTCCCTGGCTTCCTGGAGCTCCTCCAGGACTCCCAGTCACCACCCACGCGGAAGAGGGGGTGAGTGGAGATGCCGACCCTGAGGTGTGGCCTGGGCTGATCCCTAGGAGAAGCAGAATTTGGGTTCCTGTGCCCTCACCAAGGTAAGGGAGAGTTTCTAACGCCCAGAAGCTGATGAGGGAACTTGCCTTGCAGTACCCTAGAGTGGCACGAGGGGGCGACAGCCACCATTGTGGGGAAGCCGGAGAGGAGAGATTCTCCTTCCTGCTGGCTGGCTTGCACCAAAGACCTGCGGTGGGTGGGTCCACAGACACCTCCCACTGGAGACTTACCTGATACTCTGGCTGCAGGGTGGAGCCAATCAGAATGCAGCAGAAGGCCCAGTGAGCGTGAGCTTCCCCAGCACCTGGCCCAACCCTTTTCCTCTCTGAAGACTGAGTCTCAGTGAGGTGGCCTTGACTGAGGCCAAGGCCTCACCGCCAGCGAGGGGTTATCCGGGACTCAGTGCCAGTCCCCTAACTCCACGGTTATGTCAATGTGTCCCACATCACAGGGCACCAGAGCCTTCCCTGCTTTGAGAAATCCTCGCTTGGCAGAGCACAAGAGTGGGTGTCTTCTGAGAAATCTTCAGCCTGCCCTCTGCCTCTCCTGGAGCTGCTTGTGACACCTGAGCAGTTCTCTAAGTCAGAATGGGGCGTGGGGACAGTGTGGGTAAGAAGAAGGAACTGCTACACTCGCACCCAGGCTCACCAGTACCCCTCGTTCCTGGGTGGAATTAGCGGGGTGCTCCTCTGGGGGTGCCAAGCACTCATTTCTCACTCCCTGGGATGCTTCCTCTGTGTTTCCTGTGTGGTGCTCCTCATATCCTTAGGGTATCAGCCCCACATAGGGCCTGCAGCATAGTTCCCACCCCCCTGGTTCTCCGCACAGGGCTGGATGGCATTCGGTCACAGGTGGCAGCCGTGGGGGGCAGTTTCAGGTGGGGAAAGGGTAGGCCAGAGTAGTGACCAGATGCCCCAGAGGAGCTATCATTCTGCCACCGTTCCTTTCTGCGTTTTCCTCAGCTGAGACACCAGAGACGGTTAGGTGATGGAGAGGTCTGGTGAGGCCAAGGGCTCTGTGGCCCAGGGAAAGGGGGGGGGTCGATGGGCACTCCCACCCGCCCCTACACTCCCCTGTGTCCAGGTGAGCGATGCATCAGCTCGTCTTTCTCTGCCAACTAACAGTTGCCAAAACTTAAAAATCCATCAGTGTCATGTAATCCTCACAACAACCGTGTAGTTAGTTTTTTAAATTCCCATTTAACAGATGACAAACCGAGGCTCAGAGAGGTCAGGGGTGTGGCCCAGGGTCACACAGCTCTCACTGGAACCCAAACCCAAGGATCTGCCCTACTTAACAGCACTCCTCTCTTCCATTCTTTTATTTTTCCGTCTCTAAGATGGTGGCGCCCGAAAGGGATCTGACGGTGCCATGAGATGAGTGAGAGGCTTTTGTCTCCTGTGGGAGTAGAGGGAGACCCATGAAGTGATAGACTCCTGGACCCCGAGGGAGCACGGTCACCGGGACCCTAACTTGGGCTGGAGGAGACCCTTGAGTAGGGAAGACAGGGTGGTTATGTGGCTCCCTGGCTGGATCTGGAGTGGAGGGGCAAGTCTGTGCCCTTTTCTCTTGCTTCCAAAGTACAGGGAGCAGAAGACTCAAGGGATGTGTTTCAAGGAACCCCTGGTATCACTCTGGGGTCAGTGGGTGGCCTGTAGCCTGGGGAGAGGTGCTCAGGAGGAGATCACATTTGAACCCAGCACCTCATGGTGAGAGGTCTGAAGAGAGAGGGGGGCCCAGAGCCCTCCCCCTCCGCTCTCAGCAGCCTCCTCCCCCTTGCTCCTGGCAAAGCACCAGTTCATAGCTCCCACGTAGAGGCCTCTCCCTGCTAGGGCTGAGCCCAGTCCCAGCACATGCCAAAATAGCTGTCTGGGAGCCTGGGCCTGCTGCGCCCACGCCAGCATCTCCCGGGTTAACAGCTTGCCTGTCTCTCCGCCCCCTTCCCCAGCTTGCTGACATTTTGCTGAGGCAGGGGGCGGTTGTGAAAGGGGCAGGCTGGTTCCTGCTCCCCAGCCCACACCGACACCCCACTGATACAACCTGCCACCCACGCACCCTCCCCTGGAAGTCATTCTTTCGGGGGAGACCTTCCTTCCTGTCCCACAGACACGGGGCTTCTGTTATAAGACAGTATGAGGAACACACTCGGGGTTCCATGCCATCCATGACGCCCAGGGCAATCTCAGCTGTTCTCCCTCTGGGTGTCTTTTTAAAAAATTTGTTCAAGAATACTTTTTAAGACACTAAGTATTTTGCAGTTAGGAAAGTTTACAGAATAACACCTCCAGTCAGCTTGGTCAGATTTTACTTAACCATTATGCCATATTTGCTTTAGATGGAGCTGGATGCCCCCATGCCCCTCCCCGCAAGGAAACCACAATCCTCACTCTGGTGTTTGTATTCCCATGCCTGTTTTAAAATTTTTCCCTACATAGATATGCATCCATAGCAACATGTAGCACTGTTTTGCATGGCTTTGCACTTGATTTATATGCACTTGTATTGTACATGTTCTGAGTTTAGCTTTTCTCGTTGTTTGGACATTGAACCATCTTGAGACTTGAGCTCTGTGAACCCATTTTAACTTCCATGTACTTGTCTTTTTGTAACTGTGTAGCTGCTCATTTGCCCGGTGTTCTGTCGGTGGCATTTAGGTCGTTATCCGTTGGTTGCCCTCGCAAGCAATCCTTCAGAAACTGTTCTGTGCACGCCCCCTGTGTTCTCCCCACCGGGGCTTGATGATAGGGTGGCCTGTCTTCAGCTTAGATGGTTGTGGCCAAATTGCACTCCAAAGCGGTGGTCCTAATTTTCTGTAGTTAGTTTCTTTCTTTAACGTTTTGGCAAACTGAGGAGTGGGTTACCATGAACAAACACTTTCTCTTTCAAGTGTGCAACAGCCCCGTGAGGAGACATGGTGGGTATTTCCCCCGTTTATCAGATGAGGACATTGAGGCGCAGATAGGGTAAGAGACTTGGCTTGAGGTCATATAGCTGATCAGAGGCAGAACCCCTCTGGGTCTTTGAGTGCAAATGCTCAGAAAAGATTACTCAGAGAGATTTTAGGCACACTTCCTGCCTCAAGGCCAGGGGAAACACCCCTATCTCTATGTGGGTGCATGGAAACTTCGGGGGGGGGGAGGACATAGGGGGGCCTGGGCAGGGAGGGGCCCGAGGGGCTGACAGCTGATTGTTAGAAGATCCAGGGGATGGAGGAGAGAGCAATGTGATCAGAAGGTCCAGAGGGGTAGTTAAATTTTGAATGAGGGATGAGTGGGGAGTGGTGCTCCTGGCAGATGGGGAATGGGAGCCTACTGCCGACACAGGAGAAGCAGCAGGGGGACTGGTCACAAGAGAAGAGGGATGCGGGGGCCAGCGGAGGGTGTGTAACACTCCCAGCGAGGGGCTGGAATACTCAGAGGACTTATCAGCATTCCTATCAGAGATCAAGTTCAGTGTGTGCCTCTGAGACACAGAGCTTAGCCCAAACCAGCAACCTGCCCACCTGGTGATGGGCAAGGCCTCAGGAGCTGGCCAGCCTAAAGCCCTTTGCTCTCAGCTTGATTCTCGAGGCTGAGCCTGGACCATTCACTTTTCCCTCCATTCACTCTTCAAACCACTTGCCACACTTCTAGACTCCGGGGATGCCGTTGTGAGCAATGCATGGCCCCAGGGGCTCACAGGCTGGGGGGGGGGGGGGTGTGGCGGGGGGGTTGCAGACTTGTAAACCAGCACTGATGGCCTAGAATAACCAAGAGAGGGCCGGAGCGTGGGAGCAGCTAACCCTTTGGGAAAAGGACTGGGGAGAACTTTCCAGCAGAGCTGATGTCTGAGCCAACTCTGAAAAGATGAGAGGAAGTAGTGGAGGCGAGTTGGCTAAGCAGAAGAGGGGCGGGCCCTTTATTGCAGGTAGAGAGACTACCGTGTGCCAGTGCACAGGCATGAAGAGACCCGCGGTGCTTAGACAGGAGCGCCGAGAGAGAGGGTGAGAGAGGGTGAGGGTGAGAGCGTGGGCCTGGAGCAGACTCCGGGTTGGAATCCCAGCTCTGCCACTTGCTAGCTGCGTGACCGCAGGCAGTTTATTTCTTATTTTATGGCTGGGTTTCCTCATCTATAAAATGGGGGTAATAATACTACTTTTTCTGAAATTAAGTGGGTTAATATTTGTAAAATTCTTAGAACCGCGTGTGGCACAGAGGAATCACGTATTTGTCAGGTAAAATGTAAAAAGCATGAAAGGAGCTGAGAGGCCCAGTGACTGCCAGGCCCCAGTTTTGTGTTTTACTCAGAGGAGGGTAAGTGGGCACGTCAGAATGAATTCTGGTAGCGGTGGGGGAGGGGGGGTAGATTGAAGGAGAGGCCCTAAAGGAATGAGTCAATAATTCATCCCACAGACATTTCTCCGGGACCCACCAGGAGCCAGACCCTGAGACGGGGACTCGGGACATGAAGGCGGGACAGGGACGGTCCAGCGAGGAGCTCAGTCCCAGCCCCTCCTCACCCACAGCGCCCCTACCCTGTGACTCCATGTCACCAAGTCCCACTGTCCAGGTTTCATAAGGAAAGCCACGGAGAGCATGGAGTGGCCGTGGCACTGGGCCCCGAGAGGGGCCTCACCTGTCCCTCTTCAGGTCCTCTGGAGACGAGGGGAAGGTAGCTGTTAAAACAAAGGCTGTTGCCATCCCCTTGTGCCCAACAAAGAGAAGTGGTCGGGGCCAGCCTGGTCTTGTGGTCAGCCCTTGGGTGTGGTGCCCATGGTGGAGGAAGCTCTTCTCTTCCCTTATGGCTCCGGCCCCTCCTCCACGGAATTCCCTGTTCCTTCCTCCCGAGCTGGTCAGTAGTAAACACTGGACTTGCTGCCAGGCACTGTGCTGGGCATGCCCAGATGCACAGACCTTGCCCCTGGTTCCCTCGGAGCGTGTAGTCCAGTGGGTGGAAGGAATGAGGCATGTGCTTTGAAAGAATCGGGACTTTGAGGAGTCCAGTGAGGAGCCAAATGGGTGGTGTGAAGTTCTCAGTGGGAGGGATGTATTCTTGGCTGGGGCAGCTGTGAGCAGGTGGGATTTTGATATGAGGTGGGGAAGGAGGCCAATCAGCATTCCAGCAGAAGGTAGGCCATGTGCAGGGACACAGCAGTGAGCTCAGGCACAGCCAGATTGGGGGCGGGGGGTGGACAAAGAATAGGTTGGCTTGGTTGGAACCAAGCGTTTGTGTCAAGGCGGAGGAGGCTGAGTCAGTGCCACACCACAGAAGCCACATTTGCCAGGTTGGAGGATTTGGAATCCATGCTGGATCACTGTTTCCCAAAGTGTGGTCCAGGGGCGGGGGGGTTGACCCTTTAGGGACTTAGTGAGGTCAAAACCATTTTCATAATAATACATTTAGAGCTGCTGTAGTTTGTGCCCTTTTTACCGTATCAATATTTGTACCGATGGTGCAAAAGCAAGGGTGGGTAAAACTTCTGGAATCTTGACACAAATCAAGGCAGTGGCGCCAACATAAGCTAGTAGCCACTGTATTCTTCACACCACACTCACAACAACGAAAAACACAGTAAGAAAAAAAAAAAAGTATTGATTTTATAAAGCCTAGATACTTGAGTATACATCTTTTAAATATGCTGTGTGGAGAAATGTGAAATAGCCCTAGCTGGTTTGGCTCAGTAGACAGAGCATCGACCTGGGGACTTACGGGTCCTGGGTTCAATTCCAGTCTAGGGCACATTCCCGGGTTGCGAGCTCTGTCCCCAGTGGGGGTTGTGCAGGAGGCAGTCAACCAATGATTCTCATCATTGATGTTTCTCTCTCTCTCTCTCTCTCTCTCTCTCTCTCTCTCTCTCTCTCTCTCCCTCTCCCTTCCTCTCTGAAATTAATAAAATATACATTTTTAAAAATTAAAAAGAAACGTGAAGTATACATAAGATGCTCCAGGCTTTAATGGCTGTCTTTAAAAGCACTTTGCAAGCTGTACTAGTCACTTTCCTTCAGGAACACCATTTTAACTTGAAAGAACACCTGGTGGGCAAAACTTCTGAGTAGGTGTTTGGCAGACATTTTCTCAAAATGAATGAAGTGAGCTTGTCACATCAAAAACAGTATCAGTACTTGTTGCTAATGAGAAAAATGTGAGCTTTTGAGCAAGAGTTGCAGTTTGGAAACCTTGCATTCACTATCTAGAGGCTGACGGCTACCTTGCAAGGACTGAAAGAGTCTTCTGATGAGGTCAGTCCTGATGTTAGCAGGTGTGATTTTTGTTATGTTTATTTTTGTTATGTGTCAACACTTGGAAGATCTTCATAACTCAGTATAGCAACTTTTTCCAATGACTGATGCTTGATGTTTCAAAATTCAGAATGCAAGCTAGACCAGTGAAAAGTTCATTGGTATGGTTTCAGATTCCACATAGCCACTAACCTTTAAGAAACTACCACTTGTCATATTTTGATGTAGTAGCAAAGAAAAATATCCAGAATTGCTTGAAATGGCTATTAAAATACTTCTTCCTTTTCTAACTACATGTCAGTGTGAGGCAGAATTTTCTTCATATACTTCAATCAAAATGCCATGCCAGATGAATGACAGAGGCAGATAGGAGAATCCAGCTATCATCTATTGAGGTAGACATTAAAGAGATTTGTGAAATTAAACCACGACACCCTTCTTGCTAATGTTGTTTCAGAAAATATAGTTTATTTTCATAAAAGTGTATTATTTATGTTAACATGTAATTGGCTTATTGTTTTTAAACAAGTGAATAAATATTTTCAACATTTCTTCGTTTTAGTTTCTAACATAGTAAATATTAATGGCTGTAACCTGCATAAATAAAAATAAAAATGATCTTCAGTCGTTTTTAAGAGTTATAAAGGGGTCCCGGGACCAGGAAGTTTGGGAGCTGCTAGCCAGGAGTATGAGGGTGGCCTTCGGGGCAGGATGGGAGTGACCTGGGCTGGCCTCTCCCGGACACGAGCCAGGACAGCCCTGACGGGCCCTCGGCGCGGCTCGGAGCCCCGGCTCAGCCCCTTCTGAGCTGTGAGCACCCCGGCCTCCACCAGCCTCGGGCCCTGTCTGTTCAGCTTGGACCGCACTGCCGCCCTCGCAGGGGAATTACAAGCCTCCTGTGTGATAATGCTTGTAAACGTTCTTTGTAAGTCATAAAACTCTCCACAGATATTTATTTTTGTGGTTTTGTTGTCTGGAGCCAGTGCTAAACTATCTCAGACACTTTCCCCAGATCCCCCAAAAACCTGTCCAGTGGGTGCCAAAGGCACTAGGTGGCCAGAAGCAGAACCTGTCTGACCCCCACTTCTCCCTTCTCAGCCCCCCCCCCCACCCGCCCCTCAGCTGCGATGGGGCTGCACTGTAACTAGTGCCAAGTGGGGGGGAGGCTGTCCACTCTGCCTGCGGACTGTGCGTGTGACTGCCGGGACGTGCCACCCCCTCCAGCACCCACTGCCTGCTCGCTGCAGCGCCGGGAGCCACCGCTGGGAGAGGAAGTGCAGCTGGTTACCAATCGGGTTATTTTCATAACGGCTGTCTCGGGCGGGGAGGGGCAGAGCGGGGAGGAGGGCGGCGAGGGGGAGGGTGCAGAGGAGCAGCCACCGCGGCTGGCTCTCCAAACTAGGACTTGCTCAGCAAGAGGCCGGCAGCCTGGAGCTGGAGCCAGAGCCAGGGCCAGGGTTCGCCCGCTCACAGGGACCCCGGTCCCCACCCACCCGCCCGCCACCTGCCTTCAGATCAGGTCAAAGGGGCTCCCCCACCTCTCCTTGCCTTCTGCTTCCTCCCTCCTGCGTCTGTCCGGGTGGGTCTGGGGTGGGGTGGATCGGGGTGGGCCCAGGCACCACCATCCGCAGAAAGGCTCCCGAAGCTGATGGAAAGGGAGAGGGAGCTGGAATGTTTGCCCCGAGCCAGGGCAGACCCAACGGAGGTAAACATTACCGGCCTGGTTGCCTTCCAGGCTCACCTGCTCCCCACTGTGCGCTTTTTTTTTCTTTTTTCTTTTTTTCATGATCTCCTGAGTGAGTAGAGGTGGGGAAGTGGGGACCCTGCCTACCAGTCCCCAGACAGAGCAGCCAGAGGGAGTAGGGTCCTGCCCCAGGGCATAGATTGGGCACTCTGGCTGAACCCCATGGGGGCGGACGGGTGGTGTGAGCACCTCTGGAGGCAGAGGAGTCCTGGGGGACGGGCCTGCCACCAAGGGCACAGGACATTCCTCTTGGCACGAGCAGACACCCAGGTGGATCTAGCTGCCAGGCTCTGTTCCTCTTATGGTGGGTGGCAGCCACCCTGGGTTTTCCTGCTTCCCTTTCTGGTTCCCACTCCCGTCACGGGCAGAGAAGGAGGTGGCACGGTCCGCACACCTGGCGTCTGCCGAGGGTGTGGGCTCTGCCACGCTCCCGCTCTCTCCGGGATGGTGCCATCGGGTGCTTTACACCCGTATCTCGTCAGAGTGTCCCTTACACCAGCCTTCTGAACTCGATGGCATCATCCCGTTTCGCAGATGAGAGCATCGAGCCTCAGAAGGTTCATTGATCAGCCCAGAAAAGCAATGGCAGGTACAGGTTTCAGAGCCTTTGGGCTTTTCCACTTGAACCCAGCCGAGAGCGTGAGCTAATCCGGCTGGAGGCTGAGCCCTGTCCTTCCTAGCCGGCGCCCTCGTGCTGCTGCCGCACACACTCCTGTTGTCAAGGGAGCACGGCCAGATGCCACCTCGCGTGTCTCTCCCTTAGCACCCTTTGTCCTCGGGCCCCCAGCAGCCAGCGGGCGGTGGACGGGGCTCGTGAGTCCTTCCCTGTCCTGTCTCCTCGGGGTGTGACAGGCTTCCCTCGCCTTCCACCCAGAAGCTGGGGGGCAGCCAGTGTGCGGTGGTGTCAGAACCCTGCGGGTCTCCTCCAGAGTGTTAAAAGTGAGGTGAGAAGAAGCTGCTGCTCGGAGCCGTGCTGTGGGAAAAGGCTCCCGGCCGAGGCAGGGAGAGGGCTAGGGCAGGCCCGAGGCCAGCCTGTGCTCGGACCGGTCCCAGGAGAAGCCGTTAGGAAGTCAAGTGTCAGGCAGTTGCTGACCAGAGGACAGGGGTTTCCATGGAGATCAGAGGAACAGGAAGCGCGGCATCTGGGCCTGGGAGCGGGGCGAGGGGGGCTTGGGAGCGTCGAGGTTTGGGGGCCTGGCGGGAGAGCTTGTCCTAAAGTGTCAGATCAGCCAGTCTGATAGTCTCCTGGTACAAAAAGGAAACTGAGGCCTGTGAGGTGCAGCCTCGCTCCCCGCTTGGAGTGACTGTATCAGATAGCCGAGGAGACGCCTGGCAGACGTGGACTTGGGATTGCCCAGCAGTGTGTGTGCGCTCCAGGCTGCTGTAGGGGCACCCGTGACCTGAGGTGGGGTGTGCAAGTGACCTCTTCCTCTGCCCTCTTGTCAGTGAGGATCTCGAGCAGCAGACAGGCCTAGCCCTCAGCCCTCACCGCTGCCCACAGAGCGCCTGCTGCGCCTCCCCCCGCCCCCACGGACTGTGGCCTTTTGTCTTCTGGGTGACACTAGCATCAGGCGGTGTGTCCGGGTGACTAATCTCCAGGCTGGGCAGCTGTCACAGGGCGGCCTGACCAAGCGGGTGGGGAAAGCTGATACCCCGAGGGGTGCTGGCAAGCCAGTGCCCTGGCAGCCGTGGGCAGCTGGGCCTCCAGGCTTCAGGCTTCTCTTCCCGGGTGCGGAGCAAACCCGGAGTCAGGCAGGCCTGGGTTTGGGGTCCCAGTTCTGCCGCTGACCAGATGTGGGACCTCGGGCACATGACTGCACCTCTTCAAGCCTCGGCTTCGTCATCTCTGTAACGGACCCTCTGACCCTGCCTGCCTCACAGGCTTGTGGCGGGGACCAGATGAGGCGGCAAATGCCAGCGCTCAGCCCAGGGCCTGTCCTATAGGAACTGCTCCGCAAACAGGGCCCTTGTGTTTCTCTGATTCCCTTTCCCGCCCCATCCCACCTTCCTCCTAGTGCTGTCGCCCAGGAGGAAAGACCCCGCCTCCACCGCATCTCTGGGGTGCGGGCTTTATACCCTCACGTAGACGCGGGTTCCAGCTCTGGCTATGCACCAACCAGCTTTGGATTTGGGGCAGGTTGCTTATCTGAGCCTCAGTTTCCCACCAGGAACTCGACGTGAAACTATATATTGTTTAAGGTGGCTGAGGTTCCCAAAACGATCTATGTGCTTATAGAGGGCACGACACAGTGTCTGGCACAAGGAGCGCCCACTAAATACCAGCCGGGATGAGACTGATTTCAGAAAGCGGCCAGGAGCGCTCTGCCCACAGCGCTCACCTCCTGCCCTGTTCCTGTCGCCGCCGTCAGGGGCCGGTGCTGTGACAGGCAAGGAGCCGGAGCCGGAGCCGGGCAGTCCAGAGCACGGCCGCCCGCGCTGCCCACCGGTCACAGGACCCGTCCGCCTGCCCCTCCGCACCCCACACTGCCTGCCCAGACCCACAGGGCGGTGCCAGATCAGAGAGTGGGTGGGTGGGTGGGTGGGAGGAGTAGGTGCTGGATGTGTAGCCAGGCCTGACTCCGCAAGCCCATCATTTCCCACTGTGAGTCCAGGGCTCCCACCCACTCAGGCCCTCAGCAGGCCAAGTGTTTCTCCTGTCGGCCCCAGGATGTCTGAGGGCCGTGACTCAGACCTCCCTGAGGCTGTCAGGGCTCAGAGGAGCACCCCATGGAGGGACACAGGCTCCCCTGTGCACTCTGGAGGTGCCCCCCCCCCCCCAGCAATGCCAGGCTTTGTGCCGTTCCCTCGCTGTTAGGGAGAGACAAGGCGCAGGTGAGCTAGTGGCCTGTGGAGAAGGGTTGCAGGAGCAGGTGAGCTGGCAAAGAAAGTGGAGCAGGTGTTCGGGAAGGTCAAGAGAGGGTGGTTCGAGCAAGGAAGGTCACAGGGTCCTGCCCCCGGCAGGTGGCTCAGTGTTTGGAACTGAGCTGGGGCTTCTGGCACTCCTCAGAACAAGTCAGTTCCCAGGCACCCTCCACCGCAGGGCTGGAGAGTTTTCAGACCTCACCCCCTACTTTCCCACATGGCTGGCCGTGCTGTGCCTTAGAGGGAGACAGAGCAGCCTAGTTCCAAAAGAGTTCTTGCCCTCAGCCCCGCAGAGACACAGACACGTGCACAAACCCAAATCCAGAAGGCTTTTCTCTCCGCTTCCCTGCCCTCCTGCAATCTCCTCACCCCACCCCCATAAAGACGGGGACAGGGGGGGCTCTCCCTGCATCTGCCTCCGGTCCTCTGGGGGCCCGGCTCGCCCAGGGTCCTCTGAAACTAACGGCACATGTCAGACGCTCTCTGTTTCTAGGTGCCACTCAGCCTCACCCCAAGACTGCAGCTGAGAATCAGGGAGTCTTATAAAGGACTGAGTCTCTTTGTTTTATTTTCATGCCTTGGTTTGTGCCATGTCCCGGGAGGGGACACCTAACCTAACCGCACCTTGCTGGTGACGAAAGAGGAAGGGCCGTGCCCTCTGCCCTCCGTTGTCTGGGCCGAAATGGGACCCAAGGCTCCAGACTTCCAGCTTCCTTTTTGTTTTGTTTTTGTTTTTCTTTTAAATATATTTTATTCATTTTTTACAGAGAGGAAGAGAGAGGGATAGAGAGTTAGAAACATCAATGAGAGAGAAACATCGATCAGCTGCCTCCTGCACAACCCTACTGGGGATGTGACCGCAACCAAGGTACATGCCCTTGACTGGAATTGAACCCGGTTTCGGCTTCCTTTTTGTTTTATTTCCATCAGCTTCAGGCAAGAGAAGTCCTTTAGGCCAGACTTTGTGGATCATGGTGCCTGGACCGGGGAGGCCGGGATAGGTAGCCGGAAGTGCCCATTACTCCTGGGGCAGCCAGAGGTATAACCGGGGAGAGCATCGGTGCTCCCAAGCATGGGAAACGTGGGCTCCCCTGAGGATTCTCTGGTACCCTCAGACTCCCTGTTTACCGAGTCAGAGGCCATAGTCGTCCCCCCGCCCCCCCCCCCCACCACCACCACCAAGGGTCTCCCCTGCTCAAAGGCAGGGGCTGTGCCGGGCTCCTGGCCCGCCCAGGTCCTGACGCCCCTGGTCTCTGTGCCCAACAGGCGCCCGCCTGCCCCCGCATGGAGACCTTTTTTAGGAGACACTTCCAGTGGAAGGAGCCAGGCCCCGGAGAGGGGCAGCGGCGGCCCGGCGGCGGCGGCGTGGGGCTGCCCACCGGCAAGGCGCGGCGCCGCTCCCCGGCCGGCCAGGCCTCCTCCTCGCTGGCGCAGCGGCGCCGCTCCAGCGCGCAGCTCCAGGGCTGCCTCCCGGGCTGCGGGCTGCGGGCCCCGGGCTCCAGCCGCCGCCGCTCCAGCACCGCCCCCCCGGCCCGCAACCCCCGCTTCGCCGTCGTGAGGGCGGCGCCCGCCTCACCAGCCGCCGCGGTTGGGGCTCAGCTTCTGGGCGCCCCGCTGCTGCTGGCCGGACTCGTGGGCATGAGTGAGGCGCAGGAGGAAGAGGGGGTCCCGGAGGAGGAGGAGGAGGAAGCGGCAGTGGCAGCGCCGAGTGCCACCCCGCAGCGAGGCACCACGCGGTCAGGGCCCTCCCCCCGCCGGAGCGCGCGGGCCCTGCTGCCCGCACCCCGCTGCCTGCGCGGGCGCCGCGCCTCCTCCCACCTGCTCCCCGCCGACGCCGTGTACGACCGGGCCCTCTGGGGCCTGCACGGCCGCTATCGGCGCCTCAGCCAGCAGCGGCCCGCGGGCCAGCAGCCAGGCCCCGGGGGCCGGAGAGCCTCGGGCGCCACGGCCAGCCCCGCGGCGCCCGCCCGCGTGCGCCCACTCTCCCGCCGGCGCCAGGTGGCCCTGCGGCGCAAGGCGGCCGGACCGCAGGCCTGGAGCGCCCTGCTTGCGTAGGTATAGCCGCGGCCTCCCAGGGGGCCGGCGTGGAGCGAGGGCCTCGAGGCTCCGCCTGGCCTCGGGGCACCCCGCTTTGGAGCGGCGCCCCCAGAAGGGCTGTGAGGAAGGCTGAGTCTCCCGCAGGAGTCCTCTCGGTCTTGGGCTGCTGGGTGGGGGTCCTCCGCGCTCCCCATTGTCGTCCCCTATCTTGGTCTTGGGTTGAGGTCACCGTGAGGGCAGAGGGTCCCAGGTGGGGAGGGAAGAAAGCAGAGTCGCCAAAGCGCTCAGCTGGCCTCAGCCGTCTCCTTTTCTGTAGGAAAGCCATCACCAAGTCGGGCCTCCAGCACCTGGCACCCCCTCTTCCCGCTCCCGGGGCCCCGTGCGGCGGCGAGCCAGAGCGGCAGATCCGGAGCACCGTGGACTGGAGCGTGAGTGGCCTGGGCGCTGGGAGGGGCCGGCGGGTACTGTCCCCATCGGGCTCTGGGGCACACAAGCAGTTGGCAGTGGAGGTGCTATGGGCAGCTGTGAGAGGAGCCCTGGGACCTATGGGGTCAGGGCAAGCCTCCTGGGTGGCCACGTTTGAGCCAAGTCTTCCCGAGTAGGAACAGTGGAGGAAACAGGATGGAGCAAAGTAGATAGAGGCGGCCGGAGCAGGTTTGTCTTGGGAGAGAGGGGCTGTCGGGCCAGGGCGGTGGGTGGCAGGTGAGCTGGGTGGCAAGCATGCACTGAGTATGCTCATCTCACTTCTAGGAGTCGGCAACATATGGGGAGCACATCTGGTTCGAGACCAACGTGTCGGGGGACTTCTGCTATGTCGGGGAGCAGTACTGTGTAGCCAAGATGCTGGTGAGTGCAGCACACTGACCCCTGGTGATGGAGCCAGATCTAGAAGCCCGTTGGCCGAGCCCTGCTAGCTGGACAGCTGCAGCCTCTCCCGGGGAAGGTGCAAGCATGGCTCTCACCTGAGCGCCCTCGCCGTGGGCTGCCGGAGGGTGGTGGGGGGAATGGGAGCTGTGCCCTGATGCCAGAGTCAGCAGTGGGGGTTCCTGGTGCACACAAAGGGCGGGGTGCTGGGGAGATGTGAAGATTGCCTGCCCTCTGCAAGCAGCATCCTGGGTGGAGGGACCTGTGCCTCAGGGCCCTCTCCTTCCTGTAGCAGAAGTCAGTGCCCCGGAGAAAGTGTGCAGCCTGCAAGATCGTGGTGCACACGCCCTGCATCGCCCAGCTGGAGAAGGTGAGTGTGGTGGTTCGGCCTTTCCTGCCCCTCCCCTGCGGTGCTGAACCCTCTCAGAGCGCACGTGTCTGCACACACACACACATAGGTGACGTCTGTTACACAAGCATTGCCTGCCGGGGGTGCCACAGCGTGTAAGCTGGTGAAGAGCCAAGGACCCTCGAGCTGACATGCCCACACCTGAATCCTGGCTCCCACCTTCATTAGCTGCTATATCCCCCCTGTCCGGCATGGGACGCACTGACAACAGTCTCTCTCCTCCTCCAACAGTCCTGTTGCCTGTTACTCAACAGGATGAATCAGTACAGCCTGGCCACAACACCGTTCTGTCAGTAGCCAGCCTGACACCTGGAAGGGCAGTTGCCTTGCTGAAGCTTCACAGGTGGCTCAGTCATGTGTAGTCCCAAAACCCGGCTCTAAATACTGCGGCTGTAGAGACCTTTTCCCCAGACCCATTGTCCAGTGTGTCTGCAGCTGGGCCGGAAACCCAGACCCGCATCCCAGAAAGTCTGTAGGAATGGCACCAACAAGGCGAACGTGGGCCGCGTCCCTCAGCCCTGAACTCGTAGAATAAAGCTTCCCTACACTTTGCTAAGGCTGAAGCAGGGGCAGTTGGGAAAAAAGAAGCAAATGCAACCTCAGGCATTACAGACCTGTCATCACCCCCTAAACTGAACGTCAAACCAGGGTCCCACGGTTTAGCTGAAGGTCTTCAGGGACCAGTCAGCACTGGTCTGCTGGCGAGGCCTGGGTGCCTGCAGGTGCCTCCGCTGGGAGTGCCGGAGAGGGAGGGAAAACTCGGGGAACCGGGGTGCCGTTCCGGCCCCGCCCCGCCCCGCCCCAGGGTCCTGGGCAGAAGAAGGAGAGCGTCCTTCTGGCGAGGAGGCAGGACGCAGGGAGGTGTCTCATGTTCCCGGGGCTCGGGGATAATTCGGAGCGACCCTGAATTGTGAGGAGGGTGTTGAATACCCTGTCCTGAGGGGTCGGCCGTATGCCTGACCCCAAAGGGGTTCTGACGTTTTGGTGGGCACTGTAATCTTTCACAGATAAATTTCCGCTGTAAGCCGTCCTTCCGTGAGTCAGGCTCCAGGAATGTCCGCGAGGTAAGTGCTCACGGTAGTTTAAGGGCTAGGAGATCCCAAGTTTCCCCGAGTGGACCTCTCTGCAGTGTCCCCAAGTGCCACCAGGGGGCTCAGCTCTTTCTGGGCTGTGTGGGGGCGGGGGGGGGGGGAGCACAGTGGATTAGGCGCAGAGAAAGCCTCAGAGGGGAGGGTCTGGCTAGCCCCGCCCACAGAGGGTGGGGCACAGCTTACCCCACGTGCCCCTGCCCCTCCTCTGAGCCTCGGCCCTGCTCCGGGCCTTCATCTCACGCTCAGGACTGTGGGAAGCTTCCCATTCCTCATCACTGGTACATTGAGGGGTGCAGGCCACGCTCAGGGCTCATTTCCTCCACGCCTCACTCCAACAGTATCTCTCTCCTCCACCAGCCAACCTTTGTGCGGCACCACTGGGTACACCGGCGACGCCAGGATGGCAAGTGTCGGCACTGTGGGAAGGTGAGAGGCCTGATGCCCACTGGACCTGGGCGGTAGCCCCTGAGCCCATGCTGTGTGTCCGGTGGGGCCTGTCCGTCACTGTGTCCCTGGAGTACAGAGTCCCGGGGCCCACGCTCAGCAGGAGGAGTCGCAGTCAATTCCAGAATGCCCGGGTCTCTGGGCCGGGCAGAGAGCAGGGGGGAGGGCTTCTTCCAGCGCAGTGTGTCAGCGAGTCCCCCGAGAGCCCGGGGTCTTGGGTGCTAACTCAGCAGTGTTTGCTGAGCGCCCGTAGGGTGTGGACACTGAGCTGGGCAGCAGGCCCCTGCCTTCCTGGAGGAGGGCGTGGCTCGAAGACACACTCGGGTGGTCTTCCCAGCACTGTCCGCAGTGATTTTGTTCCCTTATGGTGGTTTACTGCTTGTCTGTCTGTCTGCCTCCGTAAGTGGAGGTCCTGAATGGTCGTGCCCCGCTTTCCTCCGTTGGCCTCAGTGCCCAGCACAGTGCCCGGCACACAGTGCCCTCAGTGACTGCGTGTACGAGGGAGTGACAGGGCCTGGCCGGGTCTGGGTCCGGGAGGAGGGATCTGAGTCAGGCAGGACTTAGCTGTGGGCCCTCCCAGCAGACCTCAGGTGCATACTCAACCCTGTGCAGTCACCTCAGAGCACGGGCCCCTGGCCAAGCCTCCTTGTTCTAAGGCAGGGGTGGGCAAACTTTTTGACTCGAGGGCCACAATGGGTTCTTAAACTGGACCGGAGGGCCAGAACAAAAGCACCCTGACCATGCTGGCACTCTCCTCTTGGGCTGCTGGTGAAGGAGCGGAGGGGAGAGCAAGAGAACCCTCGGCTCTTTCGGCTCCACGGGCCAGATAGAACAGCCGAACGGGCCGGATCTGGCCCGCGGGCCGTAGTTTGCCCACGGCTGTTCTAAGGGCTTATTTTATAGTGTTTGGGGTTTTGTTTTTTTAATTTTAAAAAACGTGCTCGATTCCCCTGGGTGGGGAGAGGTGGACAGCAGAAGAGGGCCTGGGTCTGCCGCTCCAGGCCTGGCCCCGGCCCCCAACCACCTGTCCCCCCTAGGGCTTCCAGCAGAAGTTCGCCTTCCACAGCAAGGAGATTGTGGCCATCAGTTGCTCCTGGTGCAAGCAAGCGGTGAGTGTGCTCGCCCCGCTGCCGCAGGCCATCCGTGCTGCGCTGGGCTGGGGTCCCAGGCCTCCGCTTGGCCCGGCTCAGATCGCTCCCCCCTCCAGTACCACAGCAAGGTGTCCTGCTTCATGCTGCAGCAGATCGAGGAGCCGTGCTCCCTGGGGGTCCACGCAGCCGTGGTCATCCCACCCACCTGGATCCTCCGTGCCCGCAGGCCCCAGGTGAGTCCTGCCTGCACCCCTGACACCCCACGCCCACTTGGCGTCTGCCGGCCACCCCAGCTCACCCACCTTGTCACCAATGCCCCTGCTTCCCTCGCAGAACACCCTCAAGGCAAGCAAGAAGAAAAAGAGAGCGTCCTTCAAGCGGAAATCCAGCAAGAAAGGTCCCGAGGTCAGACCTGGGGCCAGGCGGGCGGCCGGAGGGGACAGGAGAGCCTGTTTCTTGGAAGATGCCATTGGCGCAGCCTTTGGCGGGTCATTTTGGACTCTGGGGCGCTGAAGAGGGTGGGAGGTCAGGCCTGCGAGTTGCCTCTCTGTGGCCAGGCCCCCCACGAGCTCTGACCAGAGGTGGTACGGGGGGGCAGCGGGGGTGCTGCTGAGCAGGGGGGTGGGTCCACCAAGACTTGAAGGAGCCTTTCCTTACGGGCTGTGTTTCCCAGGAGGGCCGCTGGAAACCCTTCATCATCAGGCCCACCCCGTCCCCCCTCATGAAGCCCCTGCTGGTGTTTGTGAACCCCAAGAGCGGGGGCAACCAGGTATGCACAGCCTCCCCGCTCCACAGAGCCTGGGGGAGGCATGGGATCAAGATTCCCGCCCCTTCCCCCGGAACCCACAGCCGTTCCCAGTTCCATATCGGACTCCTGCCCCGTCTCTTTCCCAGGGATCCTGGGGGGAATCTAATCCTGTCTCTACCCCACCCCCCTCATTGGGCCCGCCTCCCAGACCCTCTCCCCGTGCTCGTCCCCACCTCAGCCCACCGCCCCTGACCCTCTCGGCAACTGGTCCCCCACAGGGTGCAAAGATCATCCAGTCTTTCCTCTGGTATCTCAATCCCCGACAAGTCTTTGACCTGAGCCAGGGAGGGCCCAAGGAGGCGTAAGTATTGGCCAAGGCTCTGTGCGGTCAGTGCTGGGGGCTTGCCCGGTGCTCAGGGTCCAGCCCATATGCCCTGTTCCTGTCTCCTCTGTGGGGTCAGTGCTGGGGGCTTGCCCGGTGCTCAGGGTCCAGCCCATATGCCCTGACCCGCTCCTGTCTCCTCCCCCCAGGCTGGAGATGTACCGCAAAGTACACAACCTGCGGATCCTGGCGTGCGGGGGCGACGGCACGGTGAGTCCTCCTGCCTCCGGCTGGGCCTGGGCCCGGGTCCGGGCCCGGGTCCCACCGGTCTGACCAGGACTCTTCCGCTCTGCCCCCTCCAGGTCGGCTGGATCCTCTCCACCCTGGACCAGCTGCGCTTGAAACCACCGCCGCCTGTTGCCATCCTGCCCCTGGGCACTGGCAACGACCTGGCCCGCACCCTCAACTGGGGCGGGGTGAGAGGCCGGGGCGGTGGGCCGCTGGGGTGGGCTGTGTGGTGGGGAGGCCTGTCCTCAGGAAGGGCTCCGCCGCTGCTCCTCCCACCAGGGCTACACGGATGAGCCCGTGTCCAAGATCCTGTCCCACGTGGAGGAGGGGAACGTGGTGCAGCTGGACCGCTGGGACCTCCGCGCCGAGCCCAACCCTGAGGCGGGGCCCGAGGAGCGGGAAGAGGGTGCCACTGACCGGGTGCGTAGCCACGGCAGGGCTGTGGGTGTCTGGGATCCCCGGGAGACATAGGCCGGGCCCCTCTCCCATTCCCTCCTTGTTCTGGGACTTTGGTCAGTCTCTTCGTTCCTTCAGATGTCGGCTTCTTCATCTCTACCAGGGGAACAATGGTTCTCACCTCACAGCACTCATTATCCAGCCACTTGGCAAATATTTGCTCAGTCCCTGCCGCCTGCCAGGCACCGTGCTAAGCAGTGAGCAGGACAAAGCCCCCTTGTGGAGCTGTGGCACGATGGCACGGGGAAGGAGAGCAGGGAAGAATGCCAGCGGGCGGGGGTGCTCTGGTGTACAGGGCACCCATGGGAGCCGAGGGGGCAGAGCCTGGGGCAGGCAGGTGGCGGGGAGAGGTTCTGGTGGGCCCTGTGACTGGCAGAAAAGGCCTCTGGCACGTGTGGCTGAGCGAGCACAGCGCCCCTGGCTGGGGCCGGGGCCGGGGCTGGAGCCGGGAGGTGTCTGCTGGGCCTGACCCTCATGCTGGTCCCTTGAACTTTTCTCAGCTGCCACTGGACGTCTTCAACAACTACTTCAGCCTGGGCTTTGATGCCCACGTCACCCTGGAGTTCCACGAGTCTCGAGGTTGGCAGGCTCTTGCTGAGGTGGCCTTGGGAGGCTGGGGAGGCGGGGACGCCGGCGTCTCTGAGACTTTCCCCACCAGGAAAAGGCACCCGCGCCCAGCCCTTCCTCCCCACCCCGGCCTGGTAAGCCCAGCAGGCCCAGGATGACTGACTTCCCCCGTTTCTTGTCGCCACCTAGAGGCCAACCCAGAGAAATTCAACAGCCGCTTTCGGAACAAGATGTTCTATGCTGGGGTGAGTCTGGGTCTGCCGGCCCAGCAGCACCCCTCTTCCCGTGCCCCACAGGGCCCTTGCCAGAGGTGGTGGGGGAAGGCCTCTGTCACCAGGTGGTGACGCCGCTGTCTCCCACAGACAGCCTTCTCCGACTTCCTGATGGGCAGCTCCAAGGACTTGGCCAAGCACATCCGAGTGGTGGTGAGCCGGCCGGGCTGCAGGCAGAGTGGGCAGGCCCGGGTGGGAGGGAGGCCGGCTTGGCACGCACAATGCCCCCCCAACACCCTCCCACTCCTGTCTCCAGTGTGATGGAACTGACCTGACCCCCAAGATTCAGGAACTGAAACCCCAGTGCATTGTTTTCCTGAACATCCCCAGGTGAGGAGGGCGGGCACTGTGGGCCCTGCTGTCCGCGTCCCACTGGACTGTCCTCCGAGCCCTCGTGCCCCTCCCTCAGGTACTGCGCAGGCACCATGCCCTGGGGCCACCCCGGGGAGCACCATGACTTCGAGCCCCAGCGGCACGATGACGGCTACCTCGAGGTCATTGGCTTCACCATGACGTCCCTGGTGAGTGGGCCAGCGCGGGGCCTGCCGGCGCCCCCCTCTCTGCTCTGTGCTGTGCCCAGCACGGCTCCAGATGGAAGGGGTGTCACCAAACTTCCCTTCTCCGGCTGGGCACTCACTGTCTCCTCCTCTCTCTGACTTAGAGTATCTGTCAGCCTCTCTGTGTCTGCGGGACACTTATCCATCCCCTTGGACTGGACACTCGCCTTATCGCCTCTGACTGGCTCTTCTCTTGCCCTTACCCCCCCCTCTCTCCTGGGGTCTCACCCTCCCTCCACTCTCTGTTGGGGTCACTTCCTGTTTGTTCTCTGGCCGGAGCCTCCCCCGGCAGGAGCAGAGCGAGGGACCCCATCGTGCTGCCCGGCCCCTGACCGGAGCCCTCTGTGCCCGCAGGCAGCGCTGCAGGTGGGTGGCCACGGCGAGCGGCTGACGCAGTGCCGCGAGGTGGTGCTCACCACTTCCAAGGCCATCCCGGTGCAGGTGGACGGCGAGCCCTGCAAGCTCGCCGCCTCGCGCATTCGCATCGCCCTGCGCAACCAGGCCACCATGGTGCAGAAGGCCAAGCGGCGCAGCGCCGCGCCCCTGCACAGCGAGTACGTCCCTCCGCCTCCCTGCCCCGTGCCCTGGGCCCCAGGCCAGCCTGCCCTTCGCCGAGCCTCGGTTTCCCCGGCTGGAAAGTGGCTAACAGTCCCTCTGCCCCAGGGCAGTTGGGAGGAGACCCTTGGCGGGACTCCTGGACGGGGCCCTTGCCAAGTCCCCTCTCATTGCCCCGCCCTCAGCCAGCAGCCGGTGCCCGAGCAGCTGCGGATCCAAGTGAGCAGGGTCAGCATGCACGACTACGACGCCCTGCATTACGACAAGGAGCAGCTCAAGGAGGCCTGTGAGCGGCTGGCGGGGCTGGCGGGGCGGTTGAGGGGCGGCTGAAGAGCCACCGAGTCCCCGAAGGGCCGGGCAGTGGGATGTAGCCGGCTGCTCACAGCCTGTGGTGTCTTCCAGCCGTGCCCCTGGGCACCGTGGTGGTCCCAGGAGACAGTGACCTGGAGCTCTGCCGCGCCCACATCGAGAGGCTCCAGCAGGTGAGGCGGGGGTGGCCGAGCCTGCCCCGCGCCCTCCCCTCCCGCTCCCGGCTCTGCCTTCACCCGGCCCCGCCTTTCTTCCCCCAGGAGCCTGAAGGTGCTGGAGCCACGTCCCCGGCGTGCCAAAAGCTGTCCGCCAAGTGGTGCTTCCTGGACGGTAAGTGGCCCTGAAGGGCTGGCTGGCTCCTGGCAGCCCCGGTCCACGCCCTGCCCCCTCCCTGGGGTGTCCTGGGCCTGGACAAGGGACCCTGTGTCCTCAGCCAGCTCACTGTCTCCACAGCCACCACTGCCAGCCGCTTCTACAGGATCGACCGGGCCCAGGTGAGCGCCCGCCGCCCTGCCCCGCCTCGGCGTCTCCGTGTTCCGTAGCATTCAGATCGCCCGCGTCCACGGACAGGACAGGGTGCACGGGATGGTGCCAACGGGGAAAGGGGGCCAGTGTACCCAGGAAAGGCTTGCTGGGTGGGTGGGAGGGCCTCAAAGTGCAGGTGCCATCCAGGAAGGCACAAGAAAAAGCACATCCCGCCAGGGGTCAGGTTGCCTGGAAGAGGGTTTCTCAGTGGGCAGGGGCTGGTAGCCCCGTGCACAGAGGTCAGTGCCTAGGCGAGGGGGTGGGAGAGGGGAGGGGGAAGGGAGAGGGGAGGGCGCAGGGGAGCAGGCCGCTCGCCTGCCTGCCTCTTGCCAGTGTTCACGTCCAGAGCAGAGGCTTCTTCCGGTCTGCTAGCCTGCGGCCCCTGCACCTCCACCGGCCGCCCCGGAAGGCTGTGACGCTCAGCCCTCGCCTCACTTCCCACAGGAGCACCTCAACTATGTGACGGAGATCGCCCAGGACGAGATTTACATCCTGGACCCAGAGCTGCTGGGGGCGTCGGCCCGGCCTGACCTCCAAGCCCCCACCTCTCCTCTCCCCACCTCCCCCTGCTCACCCACACCCCAGTGAGTCCCGGGCTCCCCCGTCCCCGGTTCAAGTCCCACCTAGAATCCAGGCGTTCCCGAAGCTCTGCCTTCAGCCCCAGCCACTGCCCCGAGTGCAGGCCGCGCACTCAGCTAGCCGCCTCTGTGGCCCCATCCTTCCTCCCACCCCGGACGACCCTTCAGCGTCCTGTCGGCTCCCCCCCCATCTGATCACACCGCCATCTAAGCCGCCGTGCCCCGCCTCCAGCCCTCCTGCTCCCCAGCCTAGGCCTCAGTACCCCGTGGGCGTTTCAGGGCCCCCTCCTCCACCACCGCAGGCCACGGGCCGGCCCCCCTCGCCTCTCGGTTCTCTGAGGCCTCAAGCCTGCCCGCCTCCGCACCTGCCTTTGCCGCCTCAGACACTTCCTGTTCTTCACGGAGCTGCCCCCCTGTCACACCCACACCTGGTGTTTCCTCCCCGAGAAGCCTTCCTGGGAACCTCATCCGAAGCTGCCGTTCAATCACACTACCCTGTCTGTCCCGTGTTCTTCGTAGCACTTCCTGCTCTCAGAAGACTTTATTTATTTATCTACTCGTGTGTCTCCCCGGCTAGAATGTAAGCTCCCTGAGAGCCAGTCTCCGCCTGCCGGGGTCACTGTGGGACCTGCAGTGCCCGGGGCAGCACTTGACCTGTAGGGGGCACTCAATAAACCATTGAAAGAACGAGGGGCGCCCCTGCTTGGGGCTGGGGAGGTGACAGGCCGGCCTGCGCTGTAGCTGGGTCACGTCTCACCCCACTCACTCTGTTTGTAGGTCACTGCCCGGGGATGCTGCACCCCCCAAAGGTGAGGCTTCTCCCTGGTCACCAGCATGAGGCGGTGGGGAGGGGGCCCACACACAGCCTTACGGGGACACACCGCTGAGGTACACGTGAGGTGCACGTGGTCACAGTCACTGAGCCCAGCCCCCGGGGCACGTGCCCAGCAGCCCCGTGTGCGCATTCACCCGCCCACACAGCCCAGGCCTCAGCCCTGGCGGTAACGGGCAGGTGTTCCTGCAGGTGAAGAGCTGGTTGAGGCTGCCAAGAGGAACGACTTCTGTAAGGTACCAGTGCCCGGCTCCGTGTCTTCTCCTCGGCAGCCCCTCCGGCACGGGGAGCGGTGCCTGTGGGCGGGCCGAGAGCTGGCCTGTCATCGCCTCGCCCTCAGCAGGGTCTCTGTGGTGATCGTCCCATTCCGCCCGCCTTGCCCCTGTCCAGCCCACAGTCTGTGTCCCTTCCCAGCTCAGTCAACCCATCTCTGGTGCTCAGAAAGGAGGGGGTCTGGGAGGAACCGCAGGCTCCGGGGCCTGGGTGCTTGGGGTGAGATAAGCCCCGACACTCGGGAAAGACCTCCAGCAGCCCCCAGGGAGTGGTGTGTGCGAGCACGCTAGGGCCAGGCCTGTAGGCTGTGGGTTGGGGGGCGTTTCTGCGGCTGGAAGGGCTGGGCCAGAGGAGCCCCAGCCCTGCCCTGCCTCCCGCCCTCAGCTCCAGGAGCTGCACCGCGCTGGGGGGGACCTCATGCACCGAGATGGTCAGAGCCGCACGCTCCTGCACCACGCAGTCAGCACCGGCAGCAAGGAAGTGGTCCGCTACCTGCTGGACCACGGTAAGCTGTGCCACGGGGGCCCCCCGGGCTGGGCCCCGGAAGGGAAGGGAGGCTGCCAGGCCTCTGACCTGTCCCCTCCCCTCTCCACCAGCCCCCCAAGAGATCCTTGATGCCGTAGAGGAAAAGTGAGTATCCGGCAGCGCAGGCCCCTGGTTACCCTGGAAACTGCCATCTTGAGCCCCTCGCGTTTGGTCTGTGGGCGCCCATAAACCCTTTTCCGGCCAATCTGGCATCCTCTGGGCCACACCCCCTTATCCTAGGGCCCCCAACTTCCTGCCCTTTCCTCCGGTGGCCCTCGGGAGGCAGATGGGAGGGCGTAGAGGCCCGGATGGGGTCCACAGCCAGCCCCCCTGTTCCCCAGCGGGGAGACCTGTCTGCACCAGGCAGCGGCCCTGGGCCAGCGGACCATCTGCCACTACATCGTGGAAGCGGGGGCCTCGCTCATGAAGACGGACCAGCAGGTGAGCAGACTCGCAGAGAGGGAGGGCCAGGAGTCCTCGAAGGCCCCAGCCAACGCTCTCCCAGACTTGGGCCCTTGTGGGGGGAAGCCTGGGGGGGGAGGGCCAGCCACCTCTGGGGATTTAAAGAAACCTGAGCCAGCTGGGGTGGAGCTGGCCCAGCCGGGCCAGGCCTCCCTCCCCCGCCCGCAGCCTGGGGAGCACCTGCCCTCCCCTAAGCCACGCTCCTCCCTCCTCCAGGGCGACACTCCGCGGCAGCGGGCCGAGAAGGCCCAGGACACGGAGCTGGCCGCCTACCTGGAGAACCGGCAGCACTACCAGATGATCCAGCGGGAGGACCAGGAGACGGCCGTGTAGCTGGGGCCAGTGCTGAGGAGAGACAGCACCGGAGCCAGAGCACGAGCCCCCTCCTCACTGCCACATTCCAGCCGGACAGCCAGGGGGACCCAGGCCCCGGGAAGGAGCCCCTGCTGCCCCCCGAGGAGCCGCCCTAACGAGGGCTGGATTCTGAGGAGCGACAGCATCTCACCTACACCCCGAGCCCCGGCCTGACCTGGAGGCCCCCCACCCCACCCCCGGGGAGTAGGAGACTGGACTGGGCCGGGCAGGCTGTTGGGGAGCTGGGGCTGGGCCACTGCAGGCGGCCCTCACCCTCAGTGGGTGCCTCCCTGGTGTTTGGGGGGGCAGAGGGGATGAAAGCTCTATCAGGGAGCCTTCCTAGCCACCTGGTCCTGAAGGGCCCTGCTCTGCGGCCCCTGGGAGCCCAGACCCCACTCCCGCTCCGACCCCCTCTTCCCACCATCCTGGAGCCTGCTGCATCCGCCTGCCCGCTGCCCTGCTTGGCACCTACCCCGCTGACCTTCCCCGTATTTCCTCGAGGACCGTGGCCCGGGGGTTGGGGCGGGGCTCTCATGGTGACTTGTTTACAGCTGGGTGTGACTCAGTAAAGAGATTTTTTTTTTTCCTTTCTGCATTTCTTTTCTTGGGCGATGTGACCGAAGCAGCGGCGTCTGCTGGGGTATCCTCAGAGCGGGGGACTGGACCCCGTGGACGCAGACCCTTCTCTGGGTCTCCTTTGGGGGGTGGGGCCCCAGGGTCTGCCCCGGACCTGACCTCTGCCTCCGCCGGCGGCCCGGCCCGGTGGGGCGGGGGGCGGAGCCGAGTTCCTCCCCTTCCCGCTTCCCGCGGGGACGGTAACAATGAAAGTGAAAGAAGTGGGGCCGGGCGGGCCGGACGCTCAGGTCCGCGCGCCCCGTGGCCTCGGGCAGGCCCCCTCCCCCAGGCCTGGCCGCCTTCGCGGTGTAGGGGGTGCGGGCGAGGTGATCCCCAGCTCCGGGGTGGGCCTGTGCCGCCGCCGGAGCCGGGTCTGGAACTCCTCAGGACTTGTCAGCTCCCCAGTCTTCCCAAACCCAGGCCCGCGGTTCCTCCCCCAACCCCCCCACCCCCCAAAACCTGGGCTCCGGGAAGGCGCCGCGCCAACCCCTCCTCCGACCCTGTGCTGCTTCCTCGGGGTCCCTGTCCCCCGATCCCAGCGGAGCCAAGCGCCTCCCTGCACCCGAGGCGAAGCGTCTGGGGGTGACCCCCTTTCCAGCAGCAACGGGGCCCTGGGGCTGAGCAGGCCCGGGGAGCGGAGCGGGGCCCCGACGGGGTTAAACGGGGCGCCGGGGGCGCCGGGGCCGGGGCCGGGGCCGGGGAGCCGGGACGCGGGCCGGAGACACCCCGGGCCCGGGCACGCCTCCCCCGAAGGCTCGGAGACACCCCGGGCCCGGGCACGCCTCCCCCGAAGGCTCGGAGACACCCCGGGCCCGGGCACGCCTCCCCCGAAGGCTCGGCGGGGAGGCCGGCGTCCTTCGGGAGCTGGGACGGCCCCGGGGAGGGGGCAGAGGGCGGGGACAGCACGCTGGGGCCGGGGACAGGGGGTACCCGGGCGAGACGGAGGCCTGGGGTCCGGGGACCCTGAGCTCGGAAAGGGGGGAAAGAGGGGGTGCAGGGGCAGGAGAGCCAGGCCTCTGGGGGCGGAGGCGCCGGCGGGGCGAAGCGGGGCTGCGGGACGGGCGGCGCGGAGCGCGGAGCCCGGGCGGAGGCGGCGCGGGCGGGGGGCGGGGACGCCGGGGTCGGGCGGTGGGGGCGCGGCGCGGTTTGTGGGGAGGGGGCGGGCCCTGCCGCGGTGGTGGGGGGAGACGGGGGAGGGGGCGGGCGCCCATGTGACCGGCTCAGACCGGTTCTGGAGACAAAAGGGGCCGCGGCGGCCGGAGCGGGACGGGCCAGCGCCGGAGGGAGCGCGGCGTCGCGGGCAGCGAGCGAGTGAGCGCGCGGGGCGGGAGCGGCCGCCGTGCGCCGGGGCCGGGGGGCCGGGGGTCGGGGGGCCGGGGACCGGGGGGCCGGGGGGGGGGTCCGAGCCGCGTCCTGGGGGCGCCTCCGGGCGGTGTGCCCTCGAGGAGCCGGGCCCTCGAGTCCGCCCGCCGCCACAGGAGCGGCCGGAGCCCGCGGGCCCGGGGATGGAGGGAGGGAGGGAGGAGGGCCGCGGGGAGGTCCGCGCGCGGCCCCCGTGGGGACGGGGACCGGGACGGGGCGCGTGACTCCGGCCCGTGCCCCCCGCAGGATGCAGCACCGAGGCCTCCTCCTCCTCCTCGCCCTCCTCACCCTGCTGCCGGCGCTCACCTCGGCGGCGGCCAAGAAGAAAGGTGGTGTGAGGTCCGGGGCGGGAAGGGGTTTGGTGGGGGGGAGGCGGGGGGCGGGCAGGTGAGGCCGGCAGCCTCGGGGTTCCCTCCCAGGCCCGGGACCCCGGGGGGCAGGGGAGCCCCGGGTGCTGAGCCCCGGTTCCCCCGCGCGCCGCAGACAAAGTGAAGAAGGGAGGCCCCGGGAGCGAGTGCGCCGAGTGGACCTGGGGGCCCTGCACCCCGAGCAGCAAGGACTGCGGCGCGGGCTTCCGCGAGGGGACCTGCGGCGCCCAGACCCAGCGCCTGCGCTGCCGGGTGCCGTGTAACTGGAAGAAGGAGTTCGGAGGTGAGGGGAGCCCGGCGGGGGTTTGGGGTGGGGGATTTGGGGGGGAGCACGGCCCCCCTGCAGCCCGGCTCTGACCCCGGGCCCCCGCCCTCCCGCCAGCCGACTGCAAGTACAAGTTCGAGAGCTGGGGCTCGTGCGACGGCAGCTCGGGCACCAAAGCCCGCCAGGGCACCCTGAAGAAGGCGCGCTACAATGCCCAGTGCCAGGAGACCATCCGCGTGACCAAGCCCTGCGCCCCCAAGACCAAAGCCAAGGCCAAAGGTCAGCCGCCGGGAGAGGGGGCGGCAGGGCCGGCCGCCCCCACCTGTGGGGGGAGTGGTGTTAAGCCTGAGGTTTGGGGCCCTGGAGCGTGAGCCTCTGTCTGTAGAGACACCTGGAGGGGGTGGGGGTGGGGGGCATGTACTTGGTGCCCGGGTGGCAGGAAGGCCGTCCGGCTGCCCTGGGAGCATCTGGCTCAGGGTCCAGGGCCAACGCTGGAAGGGCTCGGCTTTGTCCCCTGCCCAGCCCCTGGAGCCCGTGGTCAGCGGCGCCCTTTCCAGCCTGGAGGGCTTCCCCGCTCAGGCTTGCTCTGTCCTCACGGCACCCCTGGTCCCAGCGGCCCAGAGGAGAAGGGTCTCCCCCTCCCCAAGCCAGGCGGCGGGGCGGCTGCCCAGGGTTGCGGGGGGCCGGGACCCGGATGGTCGGACCCCCGGGAAAGTTCCAGCTGCGAGGGGGGGAAAGGACCCGCAGCATCATGGCTGCCCTGGCCCACCCTGACGGAGCACCGCTAGGGGGCAGAGTTCCCTTCTCCCCCGGGGGGAGCAGAGGCATCACCTGAATCCTCCTAACGCGCATTTCTTTCTTGTTTTGCAGCCAAGAAAGGGAAGGGAAAGGACTAGAGGCCGGGCCTGAATGCCACGGAGCCCCTGGCCCCCCGTCCTCCCTCCCCCACCCCGCACCCCGGCCCCTGAGTAACCCACCAGTGCCTTTTGTGACTCTTCAGCTTTATCAATCGTGCCCTGCCCTGTCCCTCTCCTCTCCCCCGACCCCCCCAAGTGCCCAAAGTGGGGAGGGACAAGGGATCCTGGCAGCTTGAGCCTCCCCCAAAGGGAGAATTTCATTCCCGTTCCCCTGTTGTTCTTACCCACAATGATGCCATTGCTAAAAAAACAAAACAAATAAAAACTCATTTTTTTTCCCAATAAAAGCTTTCTTTTTTTAATATATAAAAGCCCCACCCTGGGGAATTTGCTGTGGTGATTTGTCGGGAGGGGGGAGCGTGGAGGGAAAGGTGGCTTTCCTGGGGGCTCGGTGCTCCCCGGAGCTCATAGAAAAAGAGCGGCTTGGACATTCATTCCAGGGCCCCCCACTGCCCCGTGAAAGGGCACCCCCAGCACCCCCGTCGAGTCCTCTGAGCCTTTCCGTCCTTGTCCCCGGGGCCGCACCACAGCTGGGGCAGGGACCCACAGGACCAGGGCCGACACGCCCAGGCAAAGGTCCTTGGGTCCGGCCACTGCCAATCCGGAAGGTTCTACCGGTTGGGAGAGTCAAGATAAGGGTTGCCTGCCAGCCTTAAGCCCCACCTTCCCTGGCACTGAAATCGGTGGGTAAAGTCCATCTTGTCTGTCACGGGTGACCCAGGCCTCCCTCAGGGCAGAGGCCAGGGGAACACCCAGCCCCGCCTTCGCTCTGTGTGACCTGGGGCCAGCCCTCTCCTTGGGGAAGGGAGGGGAGGGCTCTCCAGAGTCGGCGGGCTGTCCCCCGCCCAGGCCGGGACCGCGGGCGGCCAGGCCTCGGCTCCTGAGTGTGGATGGAGGGCCTGCTGGCCCCTCCTGACTGACCGGGGCTGCGCTGAAGAAGGGGGGTGCCCCCCGGAGCCCACTCTGCCTGGCCTCCAGCCAGCCCACCCATCGAGCCAGGACCTGGCCGAGTAGCTGCAGCAAGGAGTGGGGTCTGGGAGAGGGGGCTGAGCCATCATGCAGGGGGCAGGGGGCCAGAGAGCACCGGTTACAACAGAATGGGGATCCCTACTCTCCTCCGAGTCCCCTCCTTTCCTAAGCATTGGCCTCTGCTGCTCCCAAGGGGGTCCCGGCTTCTGCTCCCCTCCAGACGTCCATTCTTCCAGCCCCGCTGGTGAGTCAGGGCCGGCGTCCCCGCGGGCCGGTGCCCCCGGCTCCCTGAGGCGGGACGAGAGAGAGGGGTCAGGCAGTCCTGGTTCAGACCCTTCCTAGGCTGACCCTCCTCTGAGCAAAGAGCCGGCCTCTCTGAATGCAGCCAGAGCTTCCTCCTGGGCCTCACAGGGTCCGGGACCTCAGTCCTCTTCAGCGACTGCATGGACACAAGAGGCGCCTCCAAATCTTGCCCCCACACGGCGGAGCCGTGTGGTCCCACAGCACACACACATGCGACCGCCAGGACCTCCTCTGCCGCCCATGCCTGTCTACCTGGCAGTGCCGATGTTCCGATACTGGCACAGCAGCAGGTGCCTGAAGGTCTTTTTAAAGGTGGCGTTGCAGAGGGCGTAGCAGGCGGGGTTGATGGTGCTGTTGACATAGCAGAGCCAGTAGCCGATGGACCACGCCGTCTCGGGGACGCACTTTTGGCAGAAGGTGTTCACCAGGACCATGACGTTGTAGGGCGTCCAGGTGAGGATGAAGGCCAGCAGGATGGCGAAGATGGTGCGCGTCACCTTGCGCTCCCGGGCCGCCATCTGCCGCTTCTTGCGCACCTGGTTGCGGGCGATGCTGGCGAACTTGCGGGCCACGTTGGCCGCCGGCCGCATGCCCGCCGGCGTGGCCGGCACGATCTCGATGGCCGTCACGCACTCGTTGCCCGTCTGCTTCGTCACGATCTGGATCTTGGACCACTTGGAGGCCGGGTTGAGGGCCCGGGGCTGCGGGCGAGGGGTGGGCGTGGCGGGGGTGGTGACCTCCGTGGTGGTGGACAGCTCCGTGGGCGGCCGTTCCTTGGCGTTGTGGGTGGCGCTGCCCGAGCTGGACTCGTTGGACGTGTCCTTGTCGGCGCCCGGGCGCGGCGGCGGCGGGGGCGGCAGGGCGGGCGGGGGCGCCTCCTCGGGCTTTCCGTTGCGCAGCTCCTCCCGGGCGGCCTCCGGGGGCGCCTTCTTGACGCCCTGCTTCATCAGGGGGCTCTTGAGGAAGGCCAGGGGCTTGGCCTTCTTCTCCTTCGGGCCCTCCGGCCGGTGCTTGTGCACGCGGCTGCGGCTGGCCAGCGAGATGTGCACGTACAGCACCGTCATGATGACCACGGGCAGGTAGAAGGCGGCGATGGCGGTGCCGAAGGTCACCGCGCGGTTGGTCAGGAACTGGATGGAGCACTCGTTGTCGGGCACCGTCCGCTCGCCCACCACGAACTGCCAGAACAGGATGGCAGGCGCCCAGAGCACGAAGGACAGGACCCAGGCGGCGGCGATCATGAGGCCGGCCATCTTGGTGGTGCGCCGGGCCGGGTAGGTGAGGGGCTTGGTGACGCAGAAGTAGCGGTCGAAGCTGATGATGAGGAGGTTCATGACGGAGGCGTTGCTCACCACGTAGTCCAGGGCCAGCCACAGGTCGCAGACCACGGCGCCCAGCGGCCAGTAGCCCTTGATGATGTACACGGTGTAGAGGTTCATGGAGAAGGCGCCGATGATGAGGTCGGCGCACGCCAGGCTGAAGAGGAAGTAGTTGTTGACCGTCTGCAGCTGCCTGTTGACCTTGATGGACAGCATCACCAGGATGTTGCCCACCACGGTCACCAGGCTCAGCGAGCCCGTCACCGTGACGATGAAGACCATCTCCACGGTCTCGTAGCGGTTGTGGGCCGCCGTGACCAGGCGCACGGACTGGTTGCCGGAGCTGCCGTTGACGGGGGTGGAGTTGGCCATTCTGGTTGGCAGTGCCTGGAGGAGGGAGGAGAGAGAGGAAAGGTGAGCCGTTGGGAGTGGATTTAGAAGGGTCATGTGGGGTGCCTGGAGTCCAGGGGCCAGAGGAACCTCATCCCGAGGAATTTTAGGGAACTCTGTCCCATCCCCTCCTCATTCGTGTGCCCATCACTTATCGAGGGAGCACTGGGCGCTGCGGTTACGGAGTGTGTGAGACACCCTCGGCCCCGCTCCCACGGAGCTTACCATCCGATCAGGAGAGACAAACAGTGAGCAACGACGAAGAAGTGCTAGAAAGAAAGCGAGGCAGAGCGCGATGGCGCAGAGGGTGGGTGGGGGACAGACAGGGCTGACCCCTGCTGGCCGAGCAGGGACGACCTCTCCAAGGAGGCGATCTGGATGGTGACGAGGAGGCAGCCACAGGAGCTCCAGAAAGTGGCCGAGTCCAGGGCAATGGCCCTGAGGCATGTGTGCGGCAAGGACCGAGGGCCAGTGTGGATCAGAACCAAGGAAGAGAGAGGAAAGCGATGAGTGCTTCCAGATGTCCGCATGTGGCTCTGGTCAGAAATATTCCTTCAGCCTAAACCGGTTTGGCTCAGTGGATGGAGCATCGGTCTGCAGACTGAAGGGTCCCAGGGTTCGATTCCGGTCAGGGGCGTGTACATTTGTTGCGGGCACATCCCCGGGGGAGGGTGTGCAGGAGGCAGCTGGTTGATGTTTCTAGCTCTCTATCCCTCTCCCTTCCTCTCTGTGAAAAATCAATAAAACATATTTTAAAAATATATATTCATTCAGTTCTTGGGTCATTTATTTTCTTTTTTTCAATATGTTTTGACTGATTTTAGTGAGAGAGGAAGAGGGAGAGGGGAGAGTAACATCCTTTGGCTGCTTCCCGCACACTGCCTTTTGGGGACTGAGCAGCAGTACCCTCTTGGTGCAGGGGGCTACCCTTAACCGACTGAGCCACATCAGCTGGGGCAGCCTCCTGATCGTTTCTTAAGCAAACTACCGGGACCTGCTCTCCAGTCCATCAGCAGGTAACATTTACTCTCCACTACGTGCCAGACACTCCCAGTACTTTTAAAATATATATATTTTATTGATATTTTACACAGAGGAAGGGAGAGAGAGAGAGATAGAGAGAGCTAGAAACGTCGATGAGAAACATCGACCAGCAGCCTCCTGCACACCCCCCACCGGGGATGTGCCCGCAACCAATGTACATGCTCTTGACCAGAATCGAACCCGGGACCCTTCAGTCCACAGACAAACGCTCTACCACTGAGCCAAACCGGTTTCGGCATCCCAGTACTTTTTAAAAATATATATATTTTATTGATATTTTACAGAGAGAAAGGGGGAGAGATATAGAGCCAGAAACGTCAATGAGAAACATCGACCAGCTGCCTCTTGCACGCCCCCTACCGGGGATGTGCCCACAACCAAGGTACATGCCCTTGACCGGAATCGAACCCGGGACCCTCCAGTCCTCAGACCGACACTCTATCCACTGAGCCAAACCGGTTTCGGCTCGTGGTACTTTTTATAAGTATTAACTCGTTTCATCCTCAGACAAACCTAGGAGGCAATACTGCCTTTTCCCCTGCTTATAGACGAGGACACGGCGGCCCAGAGGCGGTAGCCTGACCAAGGCCCACAGCTTGGCATCACCCTGCTGTCCCAGAGCTACGACTTCTGGCCGAGGGAGGCCCAAAGGGTGCCAGCTGGGTGACCCCAGCTGGGGCAAGGCCTCCCAGAGGAGCCCAGGAGGCGGCGTGGCGCCGGAGCCTTGAGGATGAGGGGAGGGCGCTGTGCGGAGAGGCTCTGGGGAGCACGTTTCCCTCCCAGACCTCTCACCCTGCCCTCGGGTGTGGGGGGCGAGGCGCAGGGCAGTCTGGGTCTGTCAGCAACCAGGGCTGAGACCCTGGAGCCATCAGAAGCCCAAAGGGCCATCATGAGGGAAGACACACCTGGCCTCCCAGGGGTCAGGGTCAGCCCCAAGGCCTCTAGGAGCACCCAGGGGTGACAGTGTCCCGGAGGGAAGAGAGGAGCTGCTGCGGGGAGAGGGGGGGCTGTGGCCTGCCCCTCAGGGCAGCCCTGGTCCCAGTACGCTAGTGGGGTGCCCCAGGATAAGGCCCCAGCCCTGAGCCTGTGCCCCCGCCCACCCAGGCTCCTCTTGACCGCCCCCCCCCCCTCTTCCTCTCCCAAACTTGTGCGGGAGGCCCACACCCTGTGCGCGTGCGTGCCGGGGCAGCCGCTCTGCCCAGCTCCTTCTCACCCGCCAACCACACGCACCGTTACGCACACACACACACGCACGCCTGGGCCCATCACAGCACCAACCAGTCACTGTCACATACGCAGTTCCCTGCGTCTGTGTGAGAGAGAAACCGAGGGGGAGAGGCCGCGGGTGTGGAGGGAGGAGGAGGAAGGGACCAGCACTCTCGCTGCAGCCCGGCTTCCACGCCAGCCAGGACTGTGTGGCCCTAGACCCGCCACCTCACCTTCCTGCGCCTCTCTCCTTTGCAAACCAGAGAGGACTCCTCAGGACAGCCTCCCACCTGAGCAGCTACTGAACTCCATCTCCAGCCTGAAAATGCCCGGGAGGCTGGAGCCGTGTCCCTGTGACCCCCCCTCCCCCAGCCCAGCCTCGAGCCCCCCTGATCCACCATCGCAGACAGAGACCCAGCCTCCCGGCCTGGCAGTGTAAAAGTGCCGGCCCAAATCCGTGGCCCACTGGAGGGAGAGGCTCAACGGTGGGTGGTGTCACCCCCTCAAGGTCACAAATGAATCGAGATAACGCCCCCCCCCCCCCAGGGTCCGATGGCCCCTCTCAGCTCCAAGAGCATCTAGCGGTGCAGACAACCCTGGGCCGGACTGAAATAATGGCTCAGGCGCCGCCCTCTGAGCTGGGCGGGCTGAAGCCCCCGCGTGGGGAGGCTGCCCTCCCAGACACATACACGCAGGCAAGCAAGGCGGGCAGGGGCGATCTGTCAGCCAGCCCCACGGAGGACACTGTGGTGCCAGCCTCTCGGGACCAGGACGCAGCCCAGCGAGATCCGAACGGGCACCCAAGGTGCCAAACAGGAAAAACATAATCACTCTTGTTTATTACGCGCTCACAGTGAGTCGGGAATCCCTCTGAGCTTTTAATATAGATTATCTGGTGTGATCCTCACGGCAGCCTGAAAAGGCAGGCCATATCCGTCTCCTTCACCTTACAGGCGTGTCTTCTCACAGCTGATGATCATGTTCGTTAAGGTGCCTAAAATCAGCCAGGGGGCAGGATGAGAACCCGGGAGCCGCGTCCCCAACCCCAAATCCTGCCCCAGAGTTCATTCCCTGCCTCCGCTCTCTCCCCTCTACAACCACACACGTAGGAGAGTGGGTTGGGGAGACTTGGGTGAGGTCCCCACCCATCCCCTCCGCCTGCCCCCCACGTGGCTTTCCCAGGGAGAACCCTCCTCTCCGTTTGAGGACATCTTGTCTCCAGGAGGTGGCGGCGGGCGGTTCAGTCCCGCTCCGGGCCCGCTGGGGGGAGCTTCCAGCTGTCTTTCCGAACCCCTCGGAGTCTTCCGCAGACACCCGGACCCAAACTCTCCCTCGGTTCCCCCCGGATCCCGGACGCCTGGGGTCCGGCGAGGCCAGCAGCCCCGCCCAGGGCTGTGCGCGCCGCTAGATGGCGGTGTCGGCCCCCGGGCGCCTCCAGCTCCGGACCCGGAGCGGGGAGTCGCTCGCGCTCGGTCAACGCCCCCAACGCCAACCAGACCCAGAACCCGGGGGAGGCCCCAGGCCGGGGTCCCCTCCCCGGGCCTCGCCCGGGAGCTGCCCCGGCTCCGCGCGGGGCTCAATGGGGGGGAGAGTTAAGGGCGCCCGAATTCCACCCGGCCCGCCGAGAACCGTGTGGGCGGGAAGGCGAGTTCGAGTTCTGTGTGTGTGTGATGGCGGGGAGCGCGAGCTGAAGAAGCGAGTAGCTGTCTGCGTGTGTGTGTGTGTGTGTGCTTGTGTGTGTGTGTGTGTGTGTGTGTGTGTGTGCGCCGTTCAGCCACGCCCGGGCACCCGTGCGCCCCGCGTGCGCGCGAGCATGCCCGCGCCGTGTGCACACGTGCATGCATGTGCCTGCCTGTGTGTGTGTGTGTGTGTGTGTGTGTGTGTGTGTGTGTGCCTGGACTGCTGGGGCCTGGGGCTGCACACGGGTCGGGTGTGCCTGCACCCGCGAGCGTGTCTACCCGGATAGATGCGGGGCTGGCAGCGATTGTGTGCCCGCCGCATCCCAGACGCCCTGCTGGGAGGAGATGCCGCGCGGACGTCGGCGGTCCGAGCGCCGCCGAGCCCGCGTCTGCGGACGGGAAGGGCCGGGGCGGGACGAGGCCCAGACTACACACACTCCGGGTTGCATGGTCCCCCGACCTCGGCGCACGGTGTCAGCGGCGTGCACGGTGGTCTCAGGCCCCCAGCGCTTCGGTGCGGAGCCCCAGCCTTCTGCGCCCGCTTCTGTCGAGGGGCCGCTGCTGGCGTCGCGCCGGGCGCTCGGCCTGCGGGACCCCGGGCTCCGCTCAGCGTGAGAGGGTGCGGGCAGCACCTCCATACCCGGGGGCCCAGGCGCGGGGCTTGGGCTAGGAAAGCGCAGGATGCTGCTCCCAGACCCCCGCTGGGGCAGCACGGAGGGCCCTCCGTCTGGATCGGACACCCGGTTTCTCAAGCCCGGGGACCCGGCTGGGACTTGACCAGGCCACCTGGAGGCTCTCCACGGTGCCCGGGGGGCCAGGGCCCTGTCTCTCCAGGGCCCGCCTCCCCCACCCCGTAGCACGCAGCTCCCGAAGCCTCTGGGCGTGGGCGCGGTGCTTTGCCGGGTCCTCGAGGTCCCCAATCCCCTTTCCCGGCCCAACGGGAGGAGCGCTGCTCTGGACCCCTTAGGGGTAAAGAGGGGGTGTCTTAGGCTTTCACGCCAGGGCTCCGGGGACGCTGGCAGCCTTGGATCTGTCTCGGAGATTCAGGAGAGAGAGAAGGGGCGCAGGGGCTTTGGTCCCTACACTGTGCCTGACCCTTCAGCCGAGGGGCTCGGGCGTGGGCAGCAGCCAGGGGGAGTCCTGGGTGGGTGGGGGGTGCCAGAGAGGGCAGGGGCGCTTTCCGTCGGGGTTCAAGGTCGCCGATGGCGGACTGACTCCATGGCCAAGAGTGGGCCGGGGTGGGGGCAGGGAGACGGGCGGGAAAAGGGGCTCTTTGGGGCTCCGGAGCCCCACGCCCCGCAGAGCCGCCGGTGGGAGGGCTGGAGCGCGGTCCCGCCCCCGACGGCTGCCCCTGCCTCTCCGGGGGCCGGCAGCGGGCACACCCCGTCCGCCTCCCGAATGCCCATCGCCTCCCGGAGGCGCACCTGCAGCCTCGGAGCGATCCCCGGCGGCCCCCCCGCCCCGCGCTCGCCCCCGAGAAGCCCGGGGCCCCGTCCCAGGCGGACCTGCCTCTGAGGAGCCCCGGAGGGTCGGCGAGCCCCGCGTCCCTCTCCCCCAGCCGAGGCCCCCCGCGCCCCCGCGGAAGTCCCTTACCAGACACCTCCGCCCGCGGCCTTCGCACCCGACAGACGGCGGAGGGGAGGGCGGCCCGCGGGCCGGCGGGCGGGGCGGGCGCGCGGTCGGCTGCGGGCCGGGGGCGGGGACGGGGCGCGAGGGGCGGCCCCTGCTCCGCCCGCGGCTCCGGGCGCTGTGGCTCCGACTCGCGCTCACGCTCGCACTTTCCCCGAGCCGCGTGATGTCACGGGGAGGCAGCCAATCCCGGAGGGGCCGCGCCGCCCGCCCGGGGCCGGCCGCCCAACCAGGGCGCGCGGGGGGCTCCGCCGGCCGGGGCGTCGGGGACCCCGGCGACGCGCGCCCCTCGCCGGAGCCGGCCGGCGGCTCCCCGCTCGGGCGCGGCGGGGACACCACCCACGCCGACAGCGCGCGCGCGCGGCTGAGCTCGGGGGCTCGGCCCCCGGAGAGGCTGGGGGGCGGGGAGGGGTGTCCGCGTTGTCATGGGGATGCGGCGCCCCCTCGCGGGCGGGGGGAGAGAGCTGGCGGCCCCGTCTGGCTGCGCGCTCCCCCTTCCGCTCGGACCGGGCGCCGGGACCCGGGGGTTGCCTCGCGCCCCGCTCGGACCTCCCTCCCCACGCCGCCCCGCCCGCGGTGCGACCCCGATAGGGGGTTGGGGAGCGGGCAGGGTCGGCTCTGCGGCCACGGCTCCGTCGAGGCAGAGCCGAGGGCCCGAGGTTTCCAACCCCGCGGCTGCGTGCAGGCGGCCGGGCGGCCGGAGCAGAGGGGCGCCGTCGGGGCTGGGGCAGCAGCGGCGGCGGGAAGAGCGGCGGCGGCGGCCCGCCGAGGAGAGGGAGCCCGCTCCTCGCACCCAACCCGCGCCCGCCCCGCACCCCGCCGCTCGGCCGGGAAGGGGTGAGCGCCCTCTCTCAGCCCCGGGATGGGATACGGGACGCAGCCCATCCAGCCGAGGCCTGAAGGTCGAGTTCACCGACTCCTGGGAGGGAAAGCCCGCCCAAGGTCACCTGGGCGAAGCCCGGGACGAGACCCCAGGGGGAGGGGGGCGCCGGTCCCTCGAGGTCTCTGGGAACCCACCTGGATGGAGGGCCGCGGGTGGGGCAGCCGCGGGCCCAGAGCCGCGGCTTCAGGGCGCCTTCAGCACCTCGGAGAGCTCCTCCCCACCCAGCCCCGCGCGCTCAGCTCCGCGCGCCCAAGCGCCAGCGCTCTGCCTCCGAGACGGTTCCGGGGCTGACCAGGGAGGGGTGGGGGGAGAGGGGGCTCCCACCCACCCCCTACGCCCGGCCCCGATGCCTGTCACAGCAAACTCTGCGCCCCAAACCCGATTAACCTTAAAACGCATGGTTCCTTCTCCTGGAAAAACAACCCAAGTCCCGCCCCTCCTTCGCCCTCACCTAAGAGATGCTCAGAGGGCCGTGTGTGGGATTGGGGGGAAGGAGGGTGGAGGCGGGTACGCAGCGGAGAAGAAAGGGCAAGAGCTACTAGAGAAGTCGGGCAAAAGCAAGCGCTGCGGGGGCTCTCGGGGCGTTCTCCAGGCTGAATGCGTCCCCAGCGCTCCTGGAAGGAGAGGCCTGGAGTAGGCCGGCGGGGCTAGAGTGAAAAGCCATTGTGCTTCAGAATGGCTTGCTCTCCCATGATCCTCATCACCAGGGATGAAAGAAGTGCTGTTGCTCTTGTCCTCGCGTCACAGGTGAATTGGTTCATATAACAATTAAGTGACAGCCCTGCAGGGGGTGTGTGTGAACAAACAGAATGCGGGAAGGCCAGGTACAACAGTCAGACGGGAGGACAAGCAGGGCCAGGGACTGGATGCCCAGAAACGAGAAATGCCTTGGGTTCCTCCAGAAGCTGTGAGGCAAAGCAGCTCCAGTTCCTCTGAAGTCCATTATGGGTTGGGGCCATTGGCCTCCCCAATCCCAGAACCCAAAGTGGAACCGCGTAGAGCTGAGTGGGAAACCAGAGACCTCTTTGCTCTCTGCCTTTGATCCAACTGGGTCTACAACTTGGGCCCATAGGACTTCTCTGGACCTATTCCCTCATCTCCAAATGGGCTTGCCAAGCTCTCCTGTTGACCCCACAACCTTGGGGTGACAGGCATGGGGTCCCCAAAAGGCTGTCCCTGGGGAGGCTCTATGCACCAGGCAAAGGCTTTCTAAGTGGAGGGGTTGGTGGTGTGACAGGGTGGGCTGGGCTCATCCTTGGCCAGGGAGGGCAGAGGTGAGGCCAGACAGGGTCAGACCTGGATCACCTCACCCACATGGCTGAATGCGTTTTCTACAAAATAACAGAGCAAGTCGGGGTCCCGCCTGGATTAAAACCTCGGTTCCACTAGTTATGTGGTCTGGGTGTAATACCAGTCAGTGCCCACTTTAGAGGGTTTTTGTGAAGATTGAGATTACTCATGGAGTCCTTGGCCAAGGTTTACACTTAACAAACTCATAGCCCCCCTGACAGCCAAGGGATTCTTCCCCAGCTGGCAATGCATAGTTCAAGTCCCACCTCTTCATGGGTGCCTGTACTAACCAGTGCTGAGCTCCAAGGACTAGATTATAGGAGTAACAGAGAGGTTGCAAGCCCTGCATCCTACTACAAGGGAGGAAAGGGAAGCAGAGAAAAGGCAAGTGGCACCCCAGCCAGTTTGGCTCAGTGGATAGCCTTGGCCTGCAAACTGAAGGGTCCTGGGTTCAGTTCCAGTAAAGGGCATATGCCTGGCTCGCAGGCTCCATCCCTAGTAGAGGGAACGCAGGAGGCAGCTTATCAATAATTCTCTCAGCACTAATGCTTCTATCTCTCGCTTTCTGAAATCAATAGAAATATTAAAAAATAAATAAAAGTCAATGGAAAATATCCTCAGGTAAGGATTAACAACAAAAAGGGGGGGGGGGGGAGAAGGCAAGTGGCTTGTCCTAGGTCACACAGCTAGGGGATGTCCTTTAGTCGAGTCCACTGTTAAATATAATTTTCTAGAACATTCTAGTGTTCCTAATTATATGACTCTTCACACTTTTTTGTATTACTTGCTTTCCCATTTAACCTTTTGGTTTTGTCTCTGTTGGAGTAACAGTTATGTGTAACCTATAGTGTCTGGGACACAATTAGACACGCAAAAGACACTCAAAAAGCACTTGTTACCGGCAAAAGTCTGGGGGTAGCTCTGATTTTCCTGTATACCTTTGCATGATTCGGGGCAAAAATTCTTCTGCCACTTTCTAATTGGCTTGAAACGTGTAAAAAGGTACGTTTTATTGATTTTAGGGAGAGGGGAGGAGAGGAGAGAGAAACGGTGATGGGCTGCCACCTATATTCCCCCTACTAGAGACTGAGCCCACAACCCTGACCCATCGGTGCTCGGGATGACGCTCAACCAGCGGAGCCACGTCAGCTTGAACCTTAAAGTGGCCAGTGCCCCTCCGTCACTGTACTGGGGACACAAAGTAAAGGGAACCTGAGGGGCCAGCGAATGGCATCTGTATGGGGTGTCTGCAGATAAGAACAAGCTCCAACCCCAGTATGAGTTCTTTCCTAGGACTGGAGGGGTCCATCTTTTTGCCAGTTATTCACTCCAGACCCATGGTCCTGGGTAGGAAGCAATCAAAATGAGTGGCCTTCGGTCATTCCACCTACTCACCGGTGGCTGTTAAAGTTGCCCCAATCCCTAGCCAGCTCAGAGGAAGCAGGAGGTGGTGGTGCAGAGACTGGTGTCAAGCAGAGGTGGCACCGCGTACCTGAGTGGCTCATGCTGAGGCATCAGATAAGGCTCCCCACGGAGGCCAGCAGCACCAAAAACAGTGCCTGGGAGAACCTGAGCCCAGCTCATTTCAAAGACCCCCCCCCCCCCGGTCCCCAACCCATCACCCACCCCCCACATCCTCCAAAAAACACACAGAGCAGAGCCTGGTGAGGGGCATGTCATCATTTTAATGATGTAGATCTTTGGTGTTTCCCTCGTTAGCAGTCAGACTATCCCCTCTCCTCCCACCACAATGTTTCTATGAGTTACAAACAGAAATCACATTTTCATACTAAAAACAAAATAATCAGCGCCTTGATTTTTCCACTAGAAACTACACGTACAGTTTAAGATTCCACATGCAACACCTTAAATCACAGACCAAGACCTCACATTCTGACCTGGAGTTTCATCCCCTCCCCCAGCCTCGGGCTGGCTCTGGCCTCGGCTCAGCTAATACTGATACCCACAGGCACTGCGCTGGGTGGACAGGCCATGGGGGCTGGCCAGCCGACACCCCCCACTCCTGAGTGAGGACCTGCCCACCACCCCTTGACCCCATCCTGTGTCAGGCAAGCAGACTCCCCCCTCACTCCATGGCTGTCCCATTAGCAGGCATAGAAGCCCGTCCTCCGGAATCTGGGCCTGGCCTGCCCGACAGTGGTCTCCACGGGGAAAGATGAGGCTGAAGCTCTGGAAGCTCCGAGACACAGATGGCTTCTGGGGGCCGGGCTGCTCCTCTTGCTCTTCAAGTCCTAGTGGCTTGGCCCTACAACAGGTGGACAGGGCGAAGCTGTCCCACTGGCCGCTGTGCAGGATGGTTTGGCCCAGAGCTGGGAGACTGCTCACCCTCTGGGGTCCTCTGTGAATAGGAGAAAGGGGGTTCACGGCAGAATACCCACTTCCTCCTCCGTTCACTCAGCACAGCAGCGTGGCTCTGTGGGCTCCAGATCCTGAAAGGTTCTAGTCCCAAGGCGAGCTTTGCCTGTTTGACTGCCTCACGCCCACTGACTCTGATTTCCTCGAACTCCCGCCCTCTTGCTCCTGTTCCCGATGCAGCCCGCAGCTCTTCCGTGTGTCCAGTTCCCAGTCAGCTGTGAGGTCCGATCTCTGCTCAGCGGTTTGAGGGAGGCACCAGTGCACACTTGTCTCTACCTGTTCCTTGGCTCCCCACTGGGGCCCGCGGCTTCCCCCCTGCTGCCACCACCACTGTCAGGAAGGTGGTTGCTACTGGTCAGGTCGCAGTGCGGGGTTGGTCCCTCAGTGCTGGGAAGGGGGACGGGAGTAGGGGCAGGGGAGGGGAAGGGGAGGGATGGCTGGGGGGGCTCCTGCCCGGGGGTACTGGGCTGGTCCCAGGAGGCTGTCCGGGGGCTTAGGCCTCGCTCTGCCAGCTGCCCGGGTTCAGGGAGCAGTCCCCGAGAGGTGGAGGGCTGGGGCGAGGAGGTGCGGGCGGCCCCGGGCTCAGTCCCTGTCTGGGAGCTGCGGTGAATGCGGTGGCTGACGATGATGTTGTTGCCAAAGCCGCCCATGGAGGCCATGGTGGTGCTCTGCTCCCGCTGCACCACGGCGGTCATGCCACCCTCGGCCATCAGCCGCTGGATCCTGCTGAGGGCGTCTTCCCCACCTGCGTACTCGGAGCCCTCACCTGGAAGGTACGAAGCAGGAGAGGGAGGGAATTAGTTGCTGGCCCAGTCCTCTGAGCCAGCCAGGCAGGCAAGTGCTGGAGGAACTGGGCGATTCTAGGCTAAAAGCAGAAACAAGGTCCATCCCACCCCCATTCTGAGAATCACTCAGAGACCTGAGCGCGATGACTCCTGGAACGTCCCTAGCTCATACTTCTGTTTTACTGGTAGAGAAACTGAGACCCGGCATGGCCTGCAATGGCCAAGGCTACTCAGCCACTTAACAGGCAGAACCGGACCAGAAGGCAAGTGTTTGGCTTCCGCCCTTTGGCACCAGTGGCAGGCTGGTCATTACTGAATGGAGGCGGTGGGAAGGGCCCGGCCAGCTAGCTTGCTTTGCCTGCCTGCTCCCTCCGTGGGTGACCTAAGCTGGGAGCCCTGGGAGAGGGTGTGCGCCTGGTCTTGGGAAGAGAGGGCACCCCCAGAGTGCGGCCCAACAACAGCCTGCTCTGCTTCATGTCAAGCTGTGCCGTCTCCTCCGTGTTCTGTTTATTACTTCCTGAAAGCCCAGGAGGAAGTCTGGATTTTTAACTGTGTTCCCTCTTCACCCACCAGCCTCCCTAAGCCGTTTCCCACATACTGTTCTCCTGGGACTAGAGGCTTGATACTTTCTCTCCCTTCCCCACAGTCAGGCACCTGACCGGCCCAAGGTTTCAGCCTGCATCTCAAGAGGCAGAGGAGGTTCTAGTCCTTCCCCCCAAAGGCCTGGCCGTTCCCTTGTGTGGGAGCAGACAGGCTTCGGCTCAAGTCCAGTTCTGCTCTTGGATAACCCCCTTGACTTGCACATCCCTCAGTTTCCTGACTCGAACAGTAGGGTGCACACAGCCTGCACAGCACTGGGCGGAGCGGAGCAATGACAGACTCGGGAGTGCAGCGCTGGTGGACGCCCAGTGGAGGCCGTGGTGACGAATGGGGTCTGGGGTGCAGCTCCGCCCTGAGGGACTTCCCTGCAGCCGGTGCTGAGCTGAGCTCTCACGGGGCAGACAAGCAGCCGAAGCCTGTGGGCAGCTCTGACCTAGACCCAACTGCTGCTTTGTTCCTGCTGGCTGCCTGCTGGCAGTTTGGGATTTTGCATATTTGGGGGCTCTGACAGTGAGTTTTTTCTTTTGGGGTACTTGTCAACAGCTATTTCTGTAAGACTTTCCTTGCTTTCTCCCTGCCAGCCCCTTCCCCCTGCTTGCTGTCAGAACTGATTTCCGGGCAGCCAGTGTCACAGCTCTGCAGTGTCCAGGCCGCACCAGGCCTCTCCCTCTCCCTCCGTCGTGCTTGGCGCCTCTTGTGGTTCTCCCCCGGTCTTACTGAGGCAGTGGGAGGCGGGGACTCCGCCTGGGCTTTCACTACGTCCAGCTTGCCTTTCTCCAGACCTCCTGCCCATCCACCCCCACTGCTCAAAGCAGCGGCCCGTCCACACCACCCCCTCAGACAGCTCAGCGCCAGCTCCCAGGGCAGAAGGAACGAGAACCTGCAGGCTCAGAGTTCTCTAGGGGACAAGCCGTCTGGCAGCGGGCCAGAGAAAGGGTCAACTTAGAGCCTTGGTGCCAGCACAGTCCCTGAGCCAAAGGGCTGCCTGGAAACTGCTTACTGCCACCCCCACTGCTTTCCAAGAGCTCTGTACTGAGGGCTCCCAGCTCGGTCTGAGCGGTGCAGAGGGCCGGGCTGAGGCCTGCTTGCTGGCACTGGAACTCACTGTGCAGGGCTTGGTGCCGGGGCTGGGGGAAGGGAGAGGGCCGACAGCACGGGGATGGGACACCATCAGCTCTTTCCATGTAGCTCACTTCCAGGGCAGGACAGGCTGCACTGGGCCCAGGAGCTGCCACCGCCGGGGCTGCTGTGGGCACTCGGAACTGGGCCTTCCGCCCTCTCCCACTGCGCCGTGGCTCCAGTCCTCGCCACCTCTCACCATGGCTGATCTCCTGGCTTTTTATATCGTCCCTTTCCACCCAGCCTCCATGCTGCTGCGATTACCATCCCAATTAATTCACTGAGATCTGGTTAAATCCATACTTGTCAAAACCAAGAAGCTTCAAAAAGTCAAGAATCCTTAGCCCGAGATTTAAGGGTCCTCTGGCCAGGTTCCAGCCGCTTCCTGCGCCCATGACCTTACCGAAGTCAGCCCAGCACGCTGTACGCCCGCCCGGCCTGTGGATGCTCTGCCTGCTCTGTGCTTGCCATCACCCTAAGGTCCACTCTTTTTAAAGGGCCAGTGCGAGTACTGCCTCTCACCCGGAACTCCGATGGAGTGGCTGCTTCTTCCCTGAGCCCTGCAGGGCCCACACTTCTCTGTGTAAGTTACCTGCAGCATCGACCTCTAAGTTTCTGAGGCCTCAGACTAAGTTTTAGTGATCTTTGCTTCCAGTGATTATCGGTCTGGAACGTGGTGTGTTTGTCAGATGAATGTGTGAGTGAATAAAAGGGCTCCTGAGCTGATTACAGATGCTCCAGACTGAAGTGGCTTCTGAACACAGATCACATGTTGCCCCGGCTGTGGCAGCAACGCCTGCGTCTGTTTCCTTCCGGAGGGAAAGGACGTGGCTTCATCCCTGAATGTGATTCCCTCGGCAATACCTTTGGATTCATGGTCCCTAATATAACAACAGGCATAAGGAAGTGCTCCAGAAGGACTAGAGGAAGAATTAAAAACACACGCCCCAAAGCTTCCTCAGGGCTGGGTGCTGACAGCTTTGAGCTACGAGCTGTGCTTCTCTCCTGGGGACTCGAAGCCAAGGCTACGCGCCACGGCTGGCAGCCAGCACATTCTTCCAGAGGAGCACGCACGCACTGGGCCTGAGGGAAGTAGCAGCCTGGCCCAGGAGCCAGCGAGGAGGTGCGGGAGTGGTGGCCACAGGGTCAACCCTGCTGTCTCCTTCCCCGGAGCAAAGCTTTTCTTTCCATCTTTGAAAAATGGGAAACCGATTTTGTGTAGCATGAGATCTTTTCCTTGGCAAATTCTAAGATACATTCTGGATGCAGAGGCCAGGAGGGACCGACCAACAACTTCCCATAATGCCCTGTGACCTCATGTAATTTTAGGGGTTCACTACCCAGGAGAGGGAAGCAAGGCTGAGAAGGGAGAAGCTGCCCTTCCTGCCCTTAGTGGGCTGCTGGTCTTCTAGCCCCTCCCGTCCCACATTGCTCTCCTCGCAACCCGTGGCCAGGTCACTGCAGCTAGTCCATCACCCTCACCACACAGGAAAGAGGCCACACCACCTTTCCCCAAGCAGGGTGGCACAGCCAGCTTAGGGGCAGGGCCTTCCTCCACCCATTCTCCCCCCACACCCTTCCTGGGTGCCGGCTGTGTGCGGGCAGGCACCGGGTCAGCGCTGGGGCAAACAGTGAGACCAGGGACTGCCTCCCTTCCTGAGTGACAGCTCTAGCTCCTGCAGGACCCACCCTCCACCACCTGCTCCCTTTGTGGGGACAAGTCAGGGAGGAAATGCAGTTCTGGCCTCTTGAAACTGGGAACATGAGCCCCTTCTTCTCGCCAGCCCTCCAGCCCCGGCCCAAACAGGAAGAAAGGATCTTATTACTGAGAACATCTGAAACGGGCTGAGGCTAACCAAGAAAAGAGCAGAGGAATCACTTTGTGAATTATATAAATGTCTAACCACCACACTGCACACCTAAAACTTATATCACAGTGAATGTCAACTGAGACTGAAAAATTAAAACAACACGAAAAAGCAGAAGCTTCTCCAGAGGTGAAAGGCGGGAGGATGCCTTCTCCCTGAGCTGGCAGCGCCTGGCCGGAGCCCTGTGCACTTGGCCTCAAGGATGAGGGCCTCACCCCAACCAGGCCCTGGAATCTCCTTCCCTGCTCACCCAGCCTCAGTCCGCAACACGTGCTGATCAGGCCACAGCCATGAACCCGCTCCTGGTCCTCTGTGTGGAGTGTGATGTTTTTGAACTGTCAGGTGCTGTCCCCTCTGCCTCTCCCTGCCCTCCCCTACCCGCTCTGCTTGACTAACTCCTACTAATCCTTGAAAGCTCAGCTCAGAGCCACCTCCCCTCCTTTGAGTTTCTGAGGTCCTGATCACAAGAAGTAATTATCTGCCTGCCTCTCTAGAGTTCAAGTTCACTGAGGAAAGGCTTATTTGTCTTTGTAGCCCAAGCGGCTGATCCGTGGTGGAAGTTAGTAAACAGCCATGAGATCAAATCCAAGGGGCTGCCTAGGACTGTCTTTAGCACGTGTGTGTGTGTGTGTGTGTGTGTGTGGCTGGAGGAACCTGTAACTCTCTCCTCCTTGAGGCCTGAAGCCCAGCCAGCACTGCCAGCTGCTTATGTCTACCCCCTGGGGCTTTCCACCCAACAGAGTCAGAGGCCTCAGATGTAGGTGTGGCCTGGGCCATAGACCAAAAAGGGACTTAAGTTAAAAATTTCCCAGTTTATGGCAGCAAGAGGGCCAGTGCCCTGAGGGGGTCTGAGTATAGAAAGGTTCCCTGGGGGAAACGGGCAAATTTGTTACTCTGCCTGACGCCCATCATGACTTTTCCCATTAGCTCAACACAGACCTAGAGAGTGCCTGTCTGCTTCGAGGCTGGCTGGAGTGGAGCTGGGACCAGCAGGGGCTGGGGTAGGGGGTAAGGAGACAACTGAGTGGAAACAGGCCGTTTAACACCGCTGCTAACACGCTCCAAAGTGGCTCAAGCCCTGAGGCTGGGAAGTGCTAATTGGTTCTTAGAAGTGTGAGGCCAGCACAGACTGCCAGGGAGGCCGCTGAGGGCACCTGAGATAGGTGACGGGGAGGGGCTGCAGCCCAAATGGCGGTGGCCCACGGGTGTAACAGGAGCAGTTGCAGGGGGGCTAGCTCCCTGTGGGCGGCCCTGAAAGCTGACAGCAAGAGGTCTCTCGTATCCTTTCCCGTCCGGCTACGTCCTGCCCTCTCTCTAAGCACAGCCTGCCCTCTCTCTAAGTTTTGGAGGAGAGGGCACTTGGGGAAAGCGGGAAGAGCAGCTCCGCTAGCTAGAATCAGTGATGGATTAGGGAGGTGAGGTTCCTGCCTTAGGAGGTTGTTAAGACCAACAAGAAGGCCCTCCCTAAGCAGGGAAAGGTACTCATCCTGGCTGGGAAGGCATTCTCTCAGTCCCCCGTCCATGTGGAGGAGCCAGGAGCCTTGACGATGGCCCCGCCCACAACCCTCCCCGTGCCCAGCCCCATTTGCCCACTAACATCACATGACTCTCACCTTCTCCAGGACCAGAGGCTGCTGTCCCTGGCTCCTGTATCTCCCTCTCGGTTTGTGTTTCTGCATTTTGCAGCTGAAGGGCCAGAGTCTGGGTGCCCTGAGACGTCACTGAGGTGGTGGGGTTCCGGGGCTGCAACCCAATTGCGTTCATCAGACCCATGTCTCTGTCTGTCCTCCATGTGGCTCTGCTGGTTCTAGGGAGAGAAAGGCGGACTGAAATCAGGCGGGCTTGGGACAGCACCCCGCAGAGCTCTGCTGGCTCCGTGCCAAGAAGCAGTGCTGCCAGCCCTCAGCTACCTCCCGGCCCAGTGAACTCGCCTGTGTCCCTTCTCCTTCCTATCAGTCCCTGCCTGGGACAAGGAAAGGCGGCACAGAGCCATCCAATTTTGCAAGGCCGGCTGGTCCAGCCACTCCCTTAAACAAAGGGGGCTTTCTGATGAGGTAGACATGGCTAACTTAAAAGACTCTTAGATACAGGAATCCACTAACTGAGATCCATGGGACAAGCAGTGAGAAGTAGAAGGACCTTTCTCTCTTTGGCATTTCCTTCCTTCTAACTATATACTGACAAGTTTACATTCTGGAACTTCACTGGCTCTGCACTGTGGAGGAAAAGTGCCCAGACTCTTATGAAGCTGTTCTGGGACCCTTTAGGGCCTCAGGGCCTATGAGAAAGGCCCAGGCCCAAGGCCAGCACCCTCTACCCGGGGGCATTTCCAGGCCCTGAGCCTTGGGTAGCTAGCTGGCAGCAGGTGGAGCCCAGAACTTCTGAGAGGGTCACTTATATGTCTAGCTGTTTCTGGGGACGATTCCTGGGCCCTCCAGGAAGCAGTGCTTGCCTTTGTTTTCTCAAAATATTAGTCTTCATTAATGAGTTAAATGATAAGAGGGTTAGTACCAGGTTTCTACTCTCTAAATGCACCCTGGTCTGCAGCTCTGGGCAGCGTGGTACCAGAGGCCCTCGTCACCTGGGAGGTCACTGAAAGGTTCTCCCTGAGGACTGAGCACTCGTCCTAAGGACAGGCTCCCTCTCCAGTGCCCTGGCTTCTCCCCTCACCCACAGGATGGGAGAGGACCAGAGGGTGTCCTAGCTTTTTCTACACCAAGATCCTAAGAGCAGAGGTTTTGTTCTTTCTTAGACATAGACCTCAATATAATTTTACTGATTTCAGAGAGGAAGGGAGGAGAGATGAAACATCCACAATGAGAAGAACCATTGATTGGCTGCCTCCTGCATACCCCCCACTGGGGATCAAGCCTGCAACCCAGGCATGTGCCTGACTGGAATCATTCAGTCCACTGAGCCAATCCAGCTAGGGCAATGCCATTTTCTTTTATTTTTTAAAAATATATTTTTATTGATTTCAGAGAGGAAGGGAGAGGGAGAGAGATTAGAAACATCCATGATTAGAGAAGAATCATGGATCAGCTGCCTCCTGTAAGTCCCCCACTGGGATCAAGCTCACAACCTGGGCATGTGCCCTTGACCGGAATTGAATCTGAGACCTTTCAGTTCGCAGGTCGATGCTCTATCCACTGAGCCAAATCTGCTAGGGCAACACTATTATCTTCAATGAAATCGCGTGCAAAGGCTCAATGCATGAAGCACAACATAGAGGAGCTGCTCTGACTGACGAGGGGTACCTAGAGAGCTCTGGGTACAGTCTGAGGCACTGCTCGGGAGCCCATCAGAAGCAGGAGGCAGGGGAAGGCCTCAGCCAGCTGCACCCTCTTCCTTCAAACACTCACCCGGGCCTTTCACTGCTCCGGCTGCTGGAGTGGACCGTGAAGACAGTCTCGTTCAGCTGGTCCCAGTAGTACTCAATGCCAGAGTTGGAGGCCCTGAAAGTCAGTTGGGAAGAACAGAGGAGAAGGTGGAAGGCGTTAGACAGGGACCGGCCAGAGCTCTTCACGATTCCCAGGCTTCGTAGACTATGGCCCGGGAACCCGCCTTCCTCACTCCTGGGCGGGGCTGAGAGGCACTCCACTGGGACGCTCAGCGTTCAGCGCTGGGGCACTTCAGGCAAATGCCTGCAGAGCTGGTTTTAGCCTCTTTTCCTCCTCAGACAAAGCCTGACTGGCTCCTCCTTGGGGCTGAGAGACAGCTAAAAAAAAAGTCACACAGATGCAGGCACTGGGCTCTGAGTGCTCTTCAGATAGAGAAAGGAGGTAAGATGGCAAATGAGAGGCGGGAGAGGCCCCGGAGAGACGGGGTGCCACCGACTGCTGTGCTTAAAGGTCCTGCTTGGTGCTCAGCAACGGGTTCCACAGAGTGCAGGTGCCCACTGCCATGGGGCGGGGAGGAAGGAGCAGACATAAGCCCCCACAGAGCTGTAAGAGCCCCCACCTCTTTCTATTCTGGACCTACAGCCTCCTGGCCAGGGCAGGCTGGACAAGCAATGGGGAAGGTGCTCCTCAAGCTGAAGGATCCCCTAGGGCTGCTCATGAACTTCTGATGGGGACGGAGGAGAAACTCAGGGGTGATGGCTGGCCTGCTGGTGGCACAGCTGCCAGAGGGAAGCGGTAGCCTCTCATCCTTCTATATTGACTTGCACACAGGACTGCTTTTTCTTTCCTTTTTGTCAATTCTCACCCAAGGATATTTTCCCATTAATTCTTAGAGTGGAAGGGAGGGGGAGAGACAGAAACATCAACGTGAAAGAGACACATCTTTTGGTTCCCCTCCTCCCCACGACGCGCACCAACCAGGGCCAGGGATCAAGCCAAAAACCAGGGTACAAGCCTTGATTGGAATTGAACCAAGACCCTTCAGTCCATAGGCCAATGCTCTAATCACTAAGCCAACTGGGCAGGGCTGCTTTGCTTTCTGATTCCTCCCTGGAAGGTGTTACCTAGACCAGTCACTATGGCTGAGAGTGAGGTGCTGATGCAGGTGGTGAAAGCAGGGGGACAGAAGTTGGGAAGGAGTATCTTTGAGACCTTTGGTTAGAACTCTGGCATCCGTGTAGAGATCCTACGCTACACAAAACAGCCAGTTCTGATCCTAGATGGGGCAGGACATGCCCAGGTGCATGAAGGGCTCTGCTAGAGACTGAATTGCATGTTGAAGCAGATCCCCCAATGTGGTTATATCTGGAGACAGGGTCTTGGGAAGTAATCCTATAAAATAAAGAGGTAATATGCAAATAGACTGCCACACCCTTGCATAAGATGGCTGCCACAAAAAGACAGGCAGGGGAGAGCAGTTGGGGGGTGACTGGGCCTGCAGGGGAGGGCAGTTTGGGGAGAACCAGGCCTTCAGGGGAGGGCAGTTGGGGTGGCCGGGTCAACAGGGAGCGATCAGGGGGTGATCAGGCTAGCAGGCAAAAGCAGTTAGAGGCAATCAGGCAGGTGAGTGGTTTGGAGCCAGCAGTCCTGGATTATGACAGGGATTGGACCTAAAAATGCAACCAGACATCCCCCAGGGGGTCCCAGATTGGAAAGGGTGCAGAGTGGGCTGAGGGAGACACCCCCACACACACACGAATTTCATGCACTGGGTCTCTCTAGTCCTATATACTAAAAGGCTAATATGCAAATTATTCCCCTGACTAGGAGGTTTGAAGGGGAGTTCAACCAGGGTGGGGCTGGCCCACCCACTGCCTGTGGCCCCTCCCCCAAGCCAGCTGGACCCCACCTGTGCACAAATTTGTGCACTGGGCCTCTAGTCAAGGTAATAAGTGTGGGACCCTAATACAACAGGACTGTGGCCTTCTCACCACATGAAGACAGAGTGAGAATATGACCCTCTGCAACTCAGGAAGGGTCCTCACCAGAATGGGCCATGATGGCTTCAGCCTCCAGACTGTAAAGAACAGTCACTGATTAAGACACCCAGCCCATGATACTCTTTTATGGCAGCCTGCATAGACAATGACAATTTCCAATGAAAGTCAGCTTTTTAACCTATGGGCCCAGATCACCTTCCTCTAAAGACAGAACTTCTTTTTTTAAAAGAATATTTTTTTATTGATTTTTTACAGAGAGGAAGAGAGAGGTATAGAGAGTTAAAAACATCGATGAGCTGCATCTTGCACACCCCCTACTGGGGATGTGCCCGCAACCAAGGTACACACCCTTGACCAGAATCGAACCTGAGATCCTTCAGTCCGCAGAGCCAAACCGGTTTCGGCAAGACAGAACTTCTTCCATGAAGAGGAAACAAATCAGTCAGCAGGTAATGAGGATCAGCCAGGAGGTAAGATTGTAAGGGAGAGCAGCAGGTCCTGAGGATCAGCCAGGTGAAATTGTGAGGGGGAGCAGCAGGTTCTGAGGGTCAGCCAGGAGGTGAGATTGTGAGGGGAGCAGCAGGTTGGTTCTGAGTCGGCCAGGTGGTGAGATTGTAAAGGGGAGCAGCAGGTTGGTTTTGAGGGTCAGCCAGGAGGTGAGATTGTGAGGGGAGCAGCAGGTTGGTTCTGAGGGTCGGCCAGGTGGTGAGATTGTAAAGGGGAGCAGCAGGTTCTGAGGGTCGGCCAGGAGGTGAGATTGTGAGGGGAGCAGCAGGTTGGTTCTGAGGGTCGGCCAGGAGGTTTGTGAAGGGTGATGTAGGTGCTTCCTTCTTAAACAAGAGGACTATTCATCCCTGATACGGGATGTGACAGGACTTGGATGAGGGGGAATGTATGTTGAAGGCTGTGCTCTGAAGTGAAAGGAAACAGGCCTTGGCACTGAGCCCCCAAGCCTGTCTTTAGAGCAGGGGTGGGGAACCTCTTTCCTGCCAAGGGCCATTTGGATGTTTATAATATCATTCAGGCCATATAAAATTATCAACTTAAAAATTAGCTGCTATATTTAATTAACTCACCCTAAATGCCTTGCCAGGGTCAGACCAAATGATTTCTCAGGCCTTATATAGCTCGCAGGCTGGATGTTCCCCACCCCTGCTTTAGAGCAGTGTTTCCCAAACTTCTCTCATGATGAGAATCACCTGGTAGATTTGTTAAAATACAGATTCCTGAATCCCAACTAAGAAGTGCTAGACTAGAATTTTTGGGAACATATAGGTAAAATTGTATACTTAACTAGTGCTCTAAGCTTAGACCCCACCTGTGCATAAATTTGTGCACTGGGCCTTAGCTTAGAGCACTAGTTAAGTATACAATTTTACCTATATGTTCCCAAAAATTCTAGTTTAGAGCACTAGTTAAAATTCTAAGCTTAGAGCACTAGTTAAGTATACAATTTTACCTATATGTTCCCAAAAATTTTAGTTTAGCACTTCTTAGTTGGGATTCAGGAATCTGTAGTTTAACAACTCCACCAGGTGATTCTCATCATGAGAGAAGTTTGGGAAACACTGCTTTAGAGGATCGCTAAGATTCTGGGGACAGGATTCACCTGAGGACATACCGTATTTGCCGGCGTATAAGACGATTTTTTGGCCCTGAAAAATATGCCTCCAAGTGGGGGGTAGTCTTATACGGCGAGTATATAACAAACTCTGTATTTTGAGTGGAAATGTTAGGGGGTCGTCTTATACGCCCAGTCGTCTTATACGCCGGCAAATACGTATTTTTCAGGGCCAAAAAATCGTCTTATACGCCAGCAAATACGGAACTAGTGATTTTGGAGGGAAAAAGCCCCAGCCTGACAAAAGTGCTCTTCCTTACCCTGCTCTATGTAATCCTCCCGACAACTCCCAGAGGGCCTGGGGGCTGTGAACTTGATGTGATCTTCAAACCACTCCTTTAAAAAGGAGCATCTCCCTCTTCCAAACACTCAGCTGCTTTGTGGGTTTGTCTGAGAACCACGGGCCCTGGAGAGTGATGGTGAGCGGAGCAGATCTTGTATTAAGGAAGAGGCAAATGGCCACAAGTCAACAGCAGAGGCCTTCAAAAACAAAGCCATCACTGCCAGCTGCCAGGGAGCCTCTGATTTGCAGACTTGTCAGGATTTATTGACAGGTGGCAATACCATGTCGGACCCTGCCAATCCTTCCTCTCTAATTCCTGCTAGCGAGGGCTGGTTACTGACAACAAATTGTTCACACCTAACCATGTACCAGAACCTTCCTTTTCATCACAGGAAAGAGACCAGTGAAGGCCCACTCAGAGCGGTGGTCAGTGTGATGCTGATGGTCAAAGGATCCCCCTTAAACTCTTCCCACCACCCATCTGGCTCAGGGCTGTGGATTCTGGCCACTGAAACAGAACAGGATAGACTGCATCAGATGCACTGCTGTATTCTCCCCCCTCAACCCAAGCCTTTCTGTTCCCCACCAACAGGTCTATTTCTAATCCTGATATGGCTTCTTTCTGTGGCTGGAACAACTCAATCACAAGCTCGAGGATTTGAAAATTCCAGGTACCAAGGAAGAGTTGAAATGTTTCTGGCCATGGAAACTCAGCCTTCAATGCCAATGGTCCCAACCACCTCCTTCTCCTGGAAACTTAATGAGGATGAATGAGTCACCGTTTGCTCCAAGTTCTTCCTGAAAGCTTGGCAAACCCACAAAGGGATGGAGAATGGCAAGGCCAATCAGGTCAGCCTTTTCAGATGGACTTCCACTTAACACCTGGCTTCCTTCAGCTGCGTCTGTAGGCTGTGCTTCTGAGCACAGCCAGGAGCCCGCCCGGCCTCCTCAGCGGTGACAACGCTCCACAAAGAACTCTGGCTCTGAACTTCCCAACTTCTAGGGAATGTTTCCTTTGAGAACACTCTTCTTTCAACTACCGGTTACATGGCTGTCTCCTTGAAAAAAAGGACTGTTTTGAGACCGGCATTCATCCCTGCTATCTCTATGATGTGGGAAAGAGTTGGCACCTGGCTCTTGTGGGACAAACAGCCTAAAAGACAGTCGCTGTGGCTTCCCTTTTGATTCCGAGGCGTGCCTTTCCCCTCTGTGGTCAATGATTCTTGATTGTAATCACTGTTTACAGTGGCAGCTCCCTCTCAGGGGACAGAGCTGGGACCTCGTCAGGAGCCCCACTCAGCCAAATGCCAGATGCCCCACAGCCCGAGCCTACTTTTTTCTGTGAATTCTGCCTTTTGAGCTGACTCTGAGAAGTGGTCTTCCCAGCAACACCTCTTTTTGTAGGGCTGATCTATGAAGCCGGAAGTGAGCAAGCACCCCCTCACATCAATCTGGTATTTCACACCCACTGTGGTTATCGGTGGGGGTGTTGGCTGGGCTGGCAGTCAGCCAGAGGCAGAGCAGCAGCTTGGAGGAGTGGCAGTGGGGGAGCAAAGCTAAGGAGAAAGGAGCACCTCACCGTCTTGGCTACCAGCCACCGTAATGGCTTTGTGCAGGGTCTGAAGGGCCAGTTATTCCTCTCCTCACCAGTCCTAAGAATTTCCTCCCCTAGAGAGATGGAGTGTTTCCTTAGGTTTTTTCCTACTGTCAGCGGGAGCTTCCGTACCACTCGGAGATGCCCAAGGAGCTTGTTCCCCCGTCTTTGTGGTTGGAGAGAGCACCGAGGCTAAGACAATGAAGGAGAAATCAAGAGTAGACTTGCGAGCACAAAATGAGTTGCAGCTGCCTGTGCCTGGGACAAAGGCAGAAACCACCTGTTTTGTAATCTTGGCCCAGCTGGCCGGCTGGATCCTGTGCCCTTGGGAACGGGTGTGCCAGGGAGCTGCGTCACACAAGGATAGGCAGTAACCTTCTAAAGAGACAACAGCCCTGAGCTCCTTCTTTCCCATTCGTATTTGTTCTCCTGATTCTAGGCCAGAGACCAGCCATAGTGACAACACAGAGAGACTGCCCTCTCCGCATCCATCACCGACATGCTTATCATTAACCCCATCCAGAGCTGCATTCTTTCCGAGGTCTTAAGAGAGTTACAGTTACTCGTGTGTCCTTCTAGTATGTTTTTCTGTGCAAGAGAGTTTATGGCTTTACTCAGAATTTTATTTATTCAGTAAAAAATTTTTTGTTTTGTTAATCCTTACCCAAGCATATTTTTTCCATTGATTTTCAGAGAGTGGGAGGGGTGTAGGGGAAGATACACACATACACACACACACACACACACACACACACACACACACACCTGGGATCAACTGCAACCCTCCGATGCACAGGCCAACACTCTAATAACACTGACCAGGACTCATCAGAATTTTAAAGGATTTTTTAATTGGAAAAAAAAAAGGTTAAAAACCAGCTATGGGAAAAGAGCTCTGGATTGGAAAGTTAGGAAGCCCAAATTCCTTCTTTGATCTTCTGGGAGGCCTTGGGTGAGCTTTCACTTTACCTTATCTGAATATCGTTCAGTCTTCCCTGCCTGAAGCAAACCAACCATACAGATATGAAGGGGACTCAGAACCGGAGAGGCTTTGAATGACTTAGGACAAAGTACGTCCATCTTAATATACAAGGTTCCTTTAAATGTCCAGCCCTAAGGTTTGGAGCATTTGCTAACATGACCCAAAAAATCAGGAAAAACAGCAACACTGAAGTAGGCCGGCTAAGGTAGCTCTCCCTCAGTCCAACAAGACTTGATTTGTGATGGGACGCTGTTTTCTGTGTCAAATGCCACCCTGCTCACAAAAGAGGCTTCGGTTCCTGGTGGGAAGAGAGTTCCCCAAGCAGTCCAAGATGGCTTTGGCCTGCTGAGGCTCTGGCTGCTGAAGACAACATATGGTGAGGAAAGATAGGCCAAAGCCAGCTTCATGCTTCCCCGAGGTGTCTATGACTCACATCAAGTACGTGGGCTGGGGTTTCAGACATCAAAGTCCTCGGGGGGCCACGACTAACTGGAGGTAGAGATTCTGCCTCTGTGAGAGCAGATCACGTCTGCAAGGGGTGGGGGCTGGGAGGAAGGTTAGTGGCTGGATCCATAGAGAAGACAACAACGCTGGGGAAGGATGTCTTGGAGAAACAGGGAAAGAAAGGCTTGTAACTACCATGTTTGTAAGAATAAAATTAAAGTCCAGGATTCTGGGCCAGCTTTAGAAAACAGGCCTATGGTTTCCGAAGAGGAAGATACAAGATAATCAGACTCGTGTACTTCGGGAAAAGTAAGTATTTCAGGGCAGACAGATCCTGGGACTATGGGCAGCCATGGTGAGAGCAGAAAGGAACAGACCCAGTGCCTAGGCTGATGGTGGCACAGTCATGACGGGCAGGCTGGGCTCCGGAAAGGCACAGGAGCTCGAGGAAGGGGCTCTCTGGACACAGAGTCCGAGGAGAGCACGGCCTGCAGGCCACGTAGTCTGCCAGCTCCAAGAGCAGCTTGACCAGGTCAGGTCAGCAGCCTCTCTCTTTTTCTTTAAATGTATTTTTATTGATTTTAGAGAGGAAGGGAGGAGAGAGAGACAGAAACATCAATGATGAGAGAGAATCATCAATTGGCTGTTCCCTGCATGCCTCCTATAGAGAGGAGGTCTGCAACCCGGGCATTTACCCTGACCAGGAATTGAACCGTGACCTCCTGGTTCATAGGTCAATGTTCAACCACTGAGCCACACTGGCTGGGCAGCAGCTTCTATTTGAGAGGGGCCCTGAAAATTTCAAATGAAATGAGCTGCCCTTACAACCAAGTTTTCTTTCTCCTGGACCAATAATCTAGCTCAACTAAGGACTCAATCACCAGGCTATAAGAATTGACCCAAATACAGACCCTGGGAAAATCATCAAGGGCTCTAGCAAAAGACAGCACGGACACTCCTAGAGACCCTACCAGACAGTCCCATCTCTGTGATCTGTAGAACACCCACGGAGACTCTGTACTCAGTGAAGGGCAGCATTAGGACGGCCTGGAGCAGGAGTGGCAGTCAGTAAGCTGGAACCCCGCAGCGGCCCACACCGCAGTCAGCTTGATCTGCACTGAAGCACAGAGCTTCACATTCCCCTCCTGGATGGGTGTGGAAATTGATGACAGGCCTGGCTGCCTCCCAGGGTTCTATATCCTCCAAAAAGACCAGAGGAAGGGGAAGGAGTGTCACCAGGACTGAAGACAGAAATGCTTTGGTCTGTGTCCCCTTCTATTCCCTACTTCAGGACCAGATAATCATCATTTTTATTTTTGTTGTAAATCCTCACTCAAGGATTTTTTAGAGAGTGGAAGGGAGGGAGGGAGGAGGGGGTAGGACAGAGAGACAGGTACATCAATGTGAGAGAGACATATTATTGACTGGTTGCCTCCCACATGTGCCCCAACCCAGACCAGGGATGGAATCTGCAACCCAGGTATATGCCTTCGACCAGGAATCAAAACTGAGAACCTTCAGTGTGTGGGATTGTGCTCCAACCATTGAACAACACAGGCCAGGGCCATTTCAATTTTTAAAATGCACTTTTTAATCTGCTTTTTCTATCATGAGTCAAAGCCTCCAGCAGAAAGGAAAACAGGCAGGGCACAGACAGAGCCAGGTGGTTAGAGATCAGTGGCTTGACAAATCAGGGCTTTAGCCCTAGCCGGTTTGGCTCAGTGGATAGAGCATCAGCCTGTGGACTGAAGGGTCTCGGGTTCCATCTTCAGTGTGGGGGTGCAGGAGGCAGCCAATCAGTAATTCTCTTTCATCACTGATGTTTCTCTCTCTCTCTTCCTTCCTCTCTGAAATCAATAAAAATATATTAAAAATTAGGGCTTTAACAACACCTTATTCCCAATTTTATTTCTTAAGTTCATTTCTAAGGCATTTTACACATACCTAACATTACCTGTTGGCTATTTCAAAAAGGTTTTAGAAAAGAATATTTGATATCTATGCTTTTGACTGCACAGAAACTTTTATTACCACCAGGGAATAAGAGAAAACAAATAAAACATACTGCTTTAGATTTAAGAGACAAAATAACTAAACCAGTCTTTTGAAGATTTCTGGAATGGAGAGCTAACCCTACCATCTGTTGAGTGAAAAGGACTTTTTAAGGAGTGACAATGAGAATGAGGCAGGCTCTAGCAGATTTAGACTTCCCTTCTAAAAGACCCCCCTCACAGCTAGATCCATCGGTGAATAGTGATTATTCCAGCCCGCAGCCCAGATGACCCCTCCACATCCACCCCACCAGCCCCCGAACCACTCACTCTGGTCGGCAGATCACCAGGTCTCCCTTGTTGGTACCATAGGCCAGGCCGAGCCCAGGCTCAGGCAGCCAGCGGGCAGAGTTGATGCTGACATGTCTCCGCTGGTCAGCAGGCATGGGATAAAGGACGTTGAAAACTCTCTGGTGGGGGAGAAAGAGGGAAGAAAAGAGAATGGGAGGAGAAACAATTTGTTATCAAGAATAGAAACAAAGTCCCTTCTATGGCCTGAAGCAAGCTAAGTACAGGGAGGAAGGAGATGGTTAGGCTGGGAATGGATGGCTCCTAAGACAAATTTGAGATCTTGGGGTAGTAGAGGGGAGGAGAGGGCTAGGACTCTTTCAAGAAATAGCAGGGGCAAGCTTGGGCTTTTCTGCATGAAGCTCAGTTGTGCTTTCATTATAGCCATATAGCACCGCTCACATCACTACTTTAAGGCAACCCCCTGGAAAGCCCCATTTAGAGTTCAGCTCACCTGGAAGCACAGCCCCTAACTGTCCTCTGACCAGATAAACCAGTGAGAGCCAAGCTCAACTGGTGGTCCCATTACCATGGAAATCACAGTGCTCGCACAGCAATGGGCAATTGAAGGGAATGAAGAGGGAGGATAACATTGGAGAATACTTTTTTTTTTAGAATGCAGTTTCTTTTTTCTCTTCTTTTTAAAAAATATATTTTTATTTCAGAGAGGAAGGGAGAGGGAGAGATAGAAACATCAATGATGAGAATCATTGGCTTCCTCCTGCGCGCCCTCTCCTGGGGATCAAGCCTGCAACCTGGACATGTGCCCTTGACTAGAATCTAACCTGGGACCCTTTAGTCTGCAGTCTGATGCTCTATCCACTGAGCCAAACCAGCTAAGGTGAGAACACTCTGAATTCAACTAAATAAAAGCAATGTTCAAAGGTGCAATAGGGTGTAGAAAGCAGGGCAGAGAGGGATCTAGCACACACAGGTACATGATTTCTTTCTACTTATGCAAATCACCAATAAATGGCTCATTTCCATTTCTCAAAGAGTGTCTCCTTTCAACAGCCTGCATCTTTCCAAAGCTACTGTTTTCCCAGAGGCAGCTCAGCTATGGCTAGGGTTTGAGCTGAAGGTGAAAGAAAGCCGCCAGTCTCTTTGGTCACTGGTCTACATGATGTTAGTCAGATAGGGCAGGGCCATGGAAGACGAAGGACGTCTGATGCTCTATCCACTGAGCCAAACCAGCTAAGGTGAGAACACTCTGAATTCAACTAAATAAAAGCAATGTGATTTCACAAATTCAAAGACCTGATTTTGAGTCCTTATGTCACTGCATCACAACTTTTCGAGATCTCAATTTAAAAAGAGTGCCAACATTCAAATAATTGAAGGTTGGGGGGAGGGAGGGGAGATGTACAGAAAATGACTGGCATGATGCAATCTTATAAATGTAAGTGTTGTTATTATTACCAGGGACCTGCATCTGGGACGTCAAGAAAGGTTGTCAGGGCCTTTGAAAAGGACATGAAGCAGAGAATCTGCAAGTAGAATTTTAGTCAATATGGTGTTTCTCCCTTTAAGCTTCCTCACGTTTTAATCAATAAATAGGAATGAACTTCATCTGCCTTTATCTGTCTGTAAGGAATGACAGAAGAGACAAAAGAGACCAGATGAAGAGTGAGTTAGAAAGTAATATTTAAAAGTGAATTTAGGGTGGTGCCATAGTTATTTTCTGATTAGCCTGGTAGGAGATTTAAAAAAGTAAAAACTGAGTAGGGGCCCACTGAATGTACATAAATCGAGTCATAAGAAGTCCTGGATTTGGTACTGCTCGACCATGCACCTTGGGATTTATTCGAAAGGCCTTCTCCCGACAGACTCTAGAATAGCATGTGTTCTCAGCATTCTGACAGAGAAGCCAGCTATGAGTGATTTCCCCGTGCGTGGTGCTGAACAAACGTGCCCGGGCACACTGCCAGAATGGCCCTGCTATATCCTGAGGGTGAGCCGGTCTCTGTTGGAGATGAACTGGCTCTGGTTTGAGGCACAAGACTGACCCACAGCTGCTTCATGAAAAACCTCCTTTGCCCTGCCTAACTCAACTCCAAATGTCAGAATTGGCCAGGGTTCCTTAAATCTCTGGTCTAACTGAGGAGCCTTCTAAAAAAAGAGCCCAGTGAAGAGTATATGAATCTCGAAACTAGTTATCTAGACCATGGTTGCTTGGCCTTGAGTTAATCTCTTTCTTGCACATGTACATCAGGTGGGAGCCCTGAAGAAATTCATGTCCTCTTCCTTCCACCAGGTACATTGCTGACTGTCCGTGGAGAAGGCGACACCAGTCTTTCCCTTTGCTTCTAATCAACCCTTTCCCTTCAAATCAGAGGATGGAGCATGGTCCCTTCATCTTTTCCCACAGAGGTTTTCGCATTCCCAGAAGAGAAGCAATGGCTTCAGTTCCTCCTAGAGGTCATAGGTTAAATATAATTTGGCATTCACACTTACAAGGAGAAAGTGGTTGAGATAAGACAGTAGTGACTGAAATCAATCTGTTGATTTTTTCCTTTTCCCAAAGTTCAGACGGTGTGAGGGGGGTACACCACCAAAGTTCAGATGGTGTGAGGGGGTACATTCCTCCTCAAAGAGTAGAGGAGGAATAGCATTAATTTCAGTGCATTAGATGAGGGGAGCCTTGGTATACATGGGCCTTACAAGAGTCTCTCTCCTAAAATCATGACTCGAAATTGCAGGGAATGGGGCAGAAGGGCCAGATAAAGTGCTCTGGAAAGAAGTGGGTAATAAGGTTAGTAAGTCAGATGCTTGAAGGCTGTGCTACGTTTTTTCATGGGTGTCTCAAAAACATAAGTGTAGCCGAAACCAGTTTGGCTCAGTGGTGGAGCATCGGTCTGCGAACTGAGGGGTCCTGGGTTTGATTCCAGTCAAGGACGTGTACATTGGTTGTGGGCACATCCCCGGTGGGGGGTGTGCAGGAGGCAGCTGGTCGATGTTTCTCTCCCATTGGCGTTTCTGGCTCTCTATCTCTCTCCCTTCCTCTCTGTAAAATATCAATAAAATATATTTTAAAAAAACATTAAAAAAAACATAAGTGTACTCTTTCCTTTTTAAAAATATATTTTTATTGATATCAGAGAGGAAAGGAGAGGGAGAGGGAGAGAGAGAGAGAGAGAGAGAAAGAAATATCGATGAGAATCACTGATTGGCTTCCTCCTGCACGTCCCTGACTAGGGGTTGAGCCTGCAATCTAGGCTATGACTTGACTGGGAATCGAACTGTGACCTCTTGGTTCATAGGTCGATGCTCAACCAAGGTGTCATGGTAGCAAGGCTAAATGAATTCTTTTCTAGAAATGTTCCAGATCAGGAAAAAAGCATACAAGCCTCTCACATGTCACAAATTAACTTTTATAGTTATTGCTCAGAGGGATTCACAAGCAAATACTATCAACTTACTTCTAAATACAGGAACTTGCTTTGGGGACAAACCCTCAAAAGGCTACTATGACAAATGACCCACCTTAGGTGAGACAAGATGAGAGAAACTGTAGAGAAGTAATTAACAGTTGAGGCCCAGACCCCACTGCACAGACATTCACAACCTCCATGGCTCTAGGAGTCGTGGGCACCGTTTTGTCCTATGCCTATGGCAGCCCTGCCTCCTCCCTGACTCTCACCCCTCAGTCCTTTAAACGATGTTGAAAAGTCAGTTCCCAAGTGCCCACCTCCTTCAATGTGTGGGTATATCAGACTAAATACTGCTTTGTGGCAGAAAGCCAGAAAATGCCACATGAAATCAGCAGCCTCCAGGACTCCTGATAAGCACATGCTTGCTTATCACGCTCTAATGTGGGGGTGAGATGAGTGCAAACAGTAATGGGCGGGAGGGGGGAGAGGGAATGAGAGTGAAGGATCACAGGCCCCAGGAGGTCATCTAGTGCAATACTTACTCTATACATGCCTGAAACAAAAGGACTAAAGAAAGGAATGAGAATCTGACCCATTTTGTTTTTTGTTGTTGTTTTTAATATATTTTATTGATTTTCCACAAAGAGGAAGGGAGAGGGATAGAGAGCCAGAAACGTCGATGAGAGAGAAACATTGACCAGCTGCCTCCTGTACACCCTCCACCGGAGATGTGCCCGCAACCAATGTACATGCCCTTGACCGAAATCGAACCTGGGACCTTTCAGTCCACAGACCAACACTCTATCCACTGAGCCAAATCGGTTTCTGCAATCTGACCCATTTTGAAAACCACTCAGATGTAGTTTACACTCATTTCTCTGGCCAGAGTTTCACAGCTTTCAAAGCACCTCACTGAGGGGAAATCCTCCTCCCTCGTCAGCCCTACGGACAGGAGAACATCTGGGCGACAAGTTCCCCAACCCTGACAGATGATTAGACAGTGCTGGCTACTCTCTAGCCATTTATGGTTTTGGTCATCAGTCTTTCCAACCAGGGATTGGGTATTGTGTGGGTCTCCTTTCATATTTCAATGGGGACTGACTCTGGCTCTGTTTGTCAGCGCAAACAAGAAGGAAGATCTGAGATAGTGTAAAGAACAGCTCTAGACTTCACTTAAAGGCAACCCAGATATATCAAGTAAAGGTTTTCTTAACACTGGTCAGGGGCCCCGAGGCTCTGTATGGGGATGTTAAGGATAAATCTGGTAGCCTGTCAAAAATCCCCTTTTCTCTCTGACCAAAGTGACACCCCATGAAGTCAGATCACCAAATTCCATCACACTGAAGGAATATCAAGACCTGGGGGCCTTTTGTGGGTCTAGATACAAAACCCAGATGCTGGTCGCTGGCAAGAGTCCAGGGTTCACCTGTCTCAGCTGAAGCTGTTCCCTGATGTATGAAAAATGCTGACAAAGCCCCCTCCCCAAGCAGGCTATTCTCATTTCTGTCTAACATCTAGGAAGGAAATTGGAATCAATAGGCTAGAAGGAACCAATTTTTTAGAGTCAATGGCATCAGCATGGCAACAGAGAATGAGTCAGGTCACCAAGATCAGTATGGTTCTACGGGTGTGGGAGAAGATAATTCTTCCACCGCTGGGGTCCAAGACAAGCTCATATACTACTACCCCTCCATATCCTCAAACTCAGAGTTCCGAGATCAAAACTAAAGTGGTCTTGTTTCTTGTTCAAAGTTACAGGAAAATAATGAGAGGTAGTCAGAGGAGCTCAGTGGGAAACATATCTTCTACCTCATGTCAATAAAGCGCAGACCATTAGTCCAAGCAGCAAACTGCACTGCTCAGATCAGCCCAGATAAGAAGCTAAAAGAAAAGTCTCTGTGGTTATGTTGTTTACATTTGGGGATCGCATCATTTGTAAAGCTGGAACCTTGCCATGTGGCAAGAGGTTGAGTGCAGTCGGCAGACCTCCCTTGTTTTAACTAATACCATGGAGCTGCCTGGAAGGAGGAGACCATGGGAAATGGGCTGGAAGGGCCATGGGAGAAGGCGTGAGCCAGGTGGGCTTGGAGAAAGAGAAGGACTGTATGGAAGAGAAATGCTTTCTGGGTAGTGATGGGAATCAAGGGAAGCTTGATTCCCATCATCCACTCTATCCACTGAGCCAAACCGGTTTCGGCAAGAGAAGCTTTAAACTTTTAGAGGGGTTACTAGAGGAGAATGAACTCTGTGAAGCGGGGGGAAATCAATGGAAGCAGGTGGTAAGAGACAGGTGGCCTTTCCTTTGGAAACGAATGGCTGCACTTCTTGTCACAGGCTGAGAAATGCACCACCTCAGTGCAGCCCGGGGGGCGGATGCTATGGTCACTTATCCTTTCTTTTGAGCTCTTGATTTGCTTAGATTCATGAATCATTGGAGTTTCTCCATCCTCTAGGAAAATCTGATGGTTTTCCAGAAATTCTAATTTCTTTTCCTGGCTCCAAGCCTTCTTTATATTCTGCATTGGAGTTTAGAACTCACAGAATGTTGGTTTTATAGTGGTCATTTTAAAACAAGAATCAGAATACTAAGTCACCTAATTCTCTCCTTTATTCAGTTGTAGCAGGAACAAATCTGCCTGATGGCCCTTTGCAAACTAAAGCACTCCTTGGAGTCTGTGGCCCTCGGCTGCTTCTGACAACATGCTGTTGTTTCAAGCCAAACTCCTATGAGCTGTAAACTTTGTCTTATTCATTTGTTTCTCTCAAGGCGATCCCAGGGACAGTCAGAGGACAAGAATTTCCTTTTTCAATCGGCTTGATGGCCAAAAGCCACCCTTGGGCACCAGTATCAAACCACAGAGATTACCTCAGCCAAGGAACTGATTTCTGTGCTAAATGAAATACTGAGGCCCTTGCTGCTCTCGGAACTCCTAGGAATGAAAATAATTACTTCTTCCTCTTCCCACATCTCTGAGCACAGGACAAGTTCTTGAACTTCCTTGGCTTTCAAATCTCAAAGGTAAAGGCCAAATGAATAGTCATTCTATATAATTACCTTAAATAAGAGTCTTTCAATATATTTCAACATTCAAAATATTTTGAAACAATTACAGGGCAAGATATACATTAAAATACTTTCAGGTAGGTTCTCCTACCAATTCTTTAAAAAATAAAAAATGTTTTGCCTTTCTTGAACCAATCTACTGAGAACCTATCACCGCATATCACTCAGACTAGAACCCAAGAAGCTCACTGGTATTGGGCAGAATTGTGGAAATGAGAAAGAGGCATCCTATTTTCATAAGGATTTCTCATCTCAATACTTTTGTTCAGTCACTGTTTTCTGAGTCACATGCTAGGCGCACTGATGGTGGTAGTGAGTAGAGATGTATGCTCATGTATGCACAAGAAATACATGGCACACAGATTTCAAAGTGACATGAGTTCCTGGGAAAAATAAGAATGCTTCCTGTGTTTGGTGCACAGTGCAGGCTGGGAACACAGCAATGAAACCAATGAGGAAGCCAGTCCCCTAACAGGTACGCGCCCGAGGAGCAGGAGCAGGAGCAGGGGCAGGTCCCTTCTGTTCACTGCATTCCAAGACCTGGCAAAATACCTGGCGTGTGGCAGGGTTCACTAAAACTCTGTTGAGTGAAAAAAATAAAATGTAGTACAGACTAAACTCTACTAAGAGACCGTGGAGGAAAGACACTGTTGGAGTTGAAGGAATCTGTCATGGAAAAATCTGACTAATGACTTTGGTTGCAGCTCTAATGTTGTTTTAAAATGTTCATTTTGCCCCCTTCCTTCTCTGGCAAAATGCATCAGAGACATCCCTGACGTATTCCATACTCCCCCTTCCCCACAATGTGCTAAAGAAGGAAACTTTTTGAGGATGGATGCTTTGTACCACATCTCAGAAGTCAACTTTTAAGATAATTGCAGCGGAAGCAGCTTTTAATAAACTGACAGGCAGCTTTAAGGAAATTAATGAGGACAAAATCTTAGGAAGGAGTAAATCACTTGTGACAATAAAGCTGTCTCTTTTATCCTAATCTCCCCTTGAAGAAATAGTACCCTTCCAGGATACAAAAATAAAATTTATCTTCATTTGGTTTTTTTTTGCCACTCTGAGGCCAGTCAAGATTACAAGGCTTGGTTCTCTTAGATTTCTAGAGAATACTCTGTATTGATTTAGAGTTCTAAGGTTCTTTTGAAAATCAAATTTTTACAATTTCAGGAAGTATAAGAGATTGTATTATATCACAGGCTAAATTCAGGGCAAAGAGGGAACCATATTAAAGAATGGAGCTAGGAAAGGTTAAAAGCCGAAACATGTTAAGTAACATAAATGCTGGTCACCGCTGACAGCACTGGACACCCATCTGGACCCAGATTCTAAGCTACAATACAGTTCTGACTAATCTGAGCATTTTGGATAGCAATTTTTTGTGGTTCATTTTAATGAACATTTAATGAACAGTCATCTCTAGGCTCCATGAAGATATGATATAAAAGAAAGAAAGCCAACTAATGTTTCACAGTTAGCTGAGACACAGTCTCAGGTTTACTTCTTGTGGTGACACTAAGATGCCCTTTAGTAGGTATCATAGTGACATCACCCATACAAAGATAACAGTGAGTTGAACATTGGAAAAAAGAACTCAAGAAATACTCCTTCAGATGGGGAAGGGCCTGGGAGAAAGATAAAGATATTGCTTCTTCTCACTTTTTGGCCAAAGCACCTCTGTATTCTGTAACACACAGGCAAACAGGCATGAGCTTGAAGAGCCTGAATAAAGTCAAGTGTAGGCAGATAAGAATTTTAATCAGAATTGGAAAGAGGTCTCACGGCATTAGTCCTTAAAGAACCATCACCACATTAAAATGCTAGCTAGCATGATCCTAAATGCCTGGAATCCTTATGGCAGGAGGTACTCATAAATCTCTCAACCTCCTGGAAATGTCGGAAAGATCTGGTTTATAGAAGCCATAGAAGTAAACTAGATGAGGTTCCAGAGACAGGGTAAGAGCACAAAAAGGAAAAGGGCAAAGCTAAATCGACAGGCAAGGTCTAACTAGAATACCCATGCATTTTGTTCTCTGCAGTCATTTGGAGCAATTGGTAAAACAAGGATGGCTGGGCCCCACCCCCAGAGCTTCTGATTCAGCAGGTGGGCAGAGACTGCGTTTCTGTCAAGCTCCCAGGTGATGCTGATGTGGCCCCAGAGGAACACACACTGAGAACTACAGCCCAGCTAAACGCAAGTAAGTTGTAGGTGTGTAAAAAATGGTAACAAAGCTGCTTTTTATCCCTGCTGCCTAGGGTCTGTTGAGGAAGAGAAGGATGCATATCCCTAGAGCTAAAACTCTCCAGAGACATGGCATATGAAACAGTCCAATAACTCTTAGGGTCAAGAAGTGAGGGGAAAGGGAGTGAACAGGAAGAGAGGGCGGGGGGGAAATAGGGGAGAGCCTGGCTAGTGTTGCTTAGTGGTTGAGTGTCGACTCATGCACCAAGAGGTCACTGGTTCCATTCCTAGTCAAGGCACATGCCCAGGTTACGGGCTCCATCCCGCCCCCCGCCCCCGACCCCCCCCCCCGTGGGAGGGGCGCGTAAAGTAAGGGGGGGAAGAACGTGTAGGAAGAAGCAGATCAATGTTTCTGTCTCTCTCCCTCTCTCCTTTCCCCTTTCTAAAAATCAATAAACTTTTTTCTTCTTAAATAGGGGGAGAGGAAGGAAGAAAAAGGGGATGAGGGAAAGGCTTTCTAACATCCACTCCAAAATAATGATCTATGTAGGAAGTTGCACAACACTTGAATACAATTTTACCGCATAGCCATAAAGAAAAAGCTTTAAACCAAATTGACCTCTCAGTATTTGAGGCTGTCTTCAAGAGCACAAAGCTGTATCAAGGAGAAATTAGAGCTAAACTACTTTGTCCTAGAGCTTCTACTCCCACTCAAGTCAAAGGAAGGGTCCTGTTTATCACTCTGTCAATAAGATGAGCAGAGAGGAAAAGCAAATCCGCACTGGTGAGATCCAAGCAACCAGTGCCTCTGGGAGCTACAGGGATTATGTAACCAGGGTCCTTTGCGGTTCGTATTAAGCCACTTATATATGCCTACAGCCCCCACCTGTGAGAGGAATGCTCCATGCACCTGGGATAAAGAGTACATACCACCGGCTAATTCCTGCGCTGAAGGCACTAATCCTTATTCTTGTGTTGTTGTTTTCTTGTTTTGTTTTTTAATCCTCACCCAAGGATATTTTTTTCCATTGATTTTAGAGAGAGAGGGAAATACAGAGAGGAATGTCGATGTGAAACACATGGATTGCCTCCTGCACGCCCCCAACCAGGGCCCGCGGGGAGGAGTCTCTAACCAAGTTATATATGCCCTTGATGGGAATTGAATGTGGTCTGCAGGCGAATGCTCTATCCACTGAGCCAAACCAGCTAGTGCTATTCTTTTTTCTAGCTCAAAAAGACTCAGCACTCCCACCTCTAGGTGCTGACTCTGCCTCCATTGCAGGGTAAAATAGCACTTATTACCGATAGAAACGAAGAACAGTTTAGTATATGGCTATTTCTGGTTTTGTCACTAATTTTTGTTATTATGCTTTCACTTGGTTACAACTAAAGTTATTATAATGTGCAAGTTGCCAGTATTTCAGAAAATTAATTGCAGTTTTCTGTTACTATATTGTGCCTTGTTCCAATTAGAAAATGAAAGCGGAGAGGAAACACAAGCAGTTTAGTGTTTTGAGAATTTAGCAAAACTTTAGCTCAGCAATTCCGAAATTCCAAACTAAAAAACAAAACAGAAATGAACAAAAAGCCCTCCCTGGTTCAAGTGTTAGTGAGTCAGACTGAAAGTAAGACCCTGAATCACAGAGAGTAGCCTATCTGATCCATGGGAGCCTCGAATGGACAGACGGATGGGGGAAGACAAATTATGTGCCTCATCTTATTCTTCCTGACTTTCCAATCATACTAAAATTGGGAAGACTCACTTCAGTAAGCAGAGAAGGGAAATAGCAAAAGGACATGAGAGCCTAGAAACAGGATGAAAATGACTCAACAGGGGAAGAAAAGAATCCAGCACAGGGATATTCAAGGGCGAACTCTGGGAAGTAACAACAGCTGAGAAAAGAAGGGAGGTGAAGCACGGACACCCAGAAAGCTACGAGTTTGGCAGGAATTGGGACATACGTGCAACTGTGCCTGCAACAAAATTAGCCAAAGGTGGTAGCAAAGCACCACACACAAGACTGAAAAGAAAAGAAAAAAGACCGAAAGAAGTAAACCTAAGACTGAGTCTCTGCCTTGGAAGAGGCTGAGGGCAGAAACCTAAAATGAAGACAGCAGTCATTAAGAACAGCAGTTCTCAAACTCAAGTGCATATCAGGATCATCTGGAAAGCTTGTTTTATAAAGACAAATTCCTGGGTCTCTCCCGCCCCATTCTTACCGATTTTAAGTCTGAAGTGGTGCCTATGCAAGGACCCCATGTATTCTAATGCAGGTTGTCCAAGTAGCAGAGATTACAAGCACTGACCCAGGGGTCTGAAGAACTGCTTAGAATAAATGTGCCAAGACTAACAGTGATTAGCAATTCATTTTCAGAAGAGGTTTCATATGGGACTGTGTAACAGATCATCTCTTGGGGAGAGATGTCACTTAGTGGGAATTACAGTAAGTCTGTGCTCTGGAGGACCTTCTCTCGGGAATGTCTGTGGCCCAATAAGCTCACCTCTCTGAATATATTACCACAGTGAATTCCAAGAGGCAACATCAAAGAGAAGGAGAATTCTGGATAGAGAAGCTTTAGGACAAGCCCATTACCCACAAAAGCATTCCTTCAAGGACAGAGCTTGCAACACAGAATGAGACACCCACATGTACCTACCTGTGCAAAGAGGGAGATGCTCTCCTGTCCCAGTAAACCCTTGCTCCCTGTTCTCACACAAAACTGCACTTCTTGCCTTAAATGGTAATATAGCACAGCTATCCAAAAAAGCTGGCGCCTTCCCTTCCACCAGGGAATAAATTTGGGACATTTCCCGAGTGCTTTGGTGCCTTTGGACGTTAAGGGGCAACCAAGACCTGGAAAACCAGAAATCTGTCTGTAGCAGGGGCTTTCGCAGTCAGATTGGTGGCCAGGCGATTGAAACTCTGTGGGGAAGCCTGGATTCTATCTCTTGGGTGAGAGGAACACATCCCAAATGGGAGCTTTCTAGTTACTTCAGCTCCCTCTCCTAAGCAGCAGATGGTGCCTATTGAGAATCAAGAAAGCCTCGCTGGGAGGCCTGAAAAATAGCTCTTGTCACGAGGCGCACAGCAGCTGGCTAGTTGCCTTGAGCCCCTTAGCAGGACAGCAGTGAATTACCGCATCTCCTCAGCAGACTTCTCCAACTGCACTCCCTGAGCTGCCAGCTCCATATGTGACAACATCTTGGCTCCCACTCTGTAGCTGTTTGCCCTTAGCCAGGAGTTGGGCAGGAGCCCTGGTTTCCGGAAGAGACTGGAGATGTCCATTAGTGTTGACGAAATCAGATCCTGTCTCTTGATGATTGTAAACAATTATTCCCTAATTAGGCAGGGTTAGAAGAACAGCTGTTGGGACCAGGATTCTAGGTGGTAAAAAGCAGATACCAGGTACTCTGACCATCCAAATAGGTTTAAGATTTGCAAAATAAGGACATGTAAACTAAAATTTAACTCCATCCTCAAATATCTAGATAAGAAAACAAACTTAATGAAGTCCTCTCCTGATCACTCAATGTCAAATATTTCTGTTTATATGGAATCCAAGAATCAGAACTCTCCTGTCATTATGATACCAAGAGTAGAGAGGACACTTTTCTTGAAACTCTCTTTCATTCTTTGTTTCTCCTAAATGTCAGGTTCCCTATTAGGTATGCAGACTACGTAAAGATAAAACAGACAAGTTGTTTGTTCTCAAAGAGTTTACAGCCTAAGAGGAGAGTAACATGGAAACAAATAATTGCAGTGTCGTACGATGAGTGTTACCATGAGTGTGTCTACTAGGTATGGTGGTGGCACATGGAGTGATCAGTTCTATTTAGGAAGGTTCCACAGAAGGGGAAGAGCTTGTGGGCAGTTGGATTTGAGGGAGAAGAGAGCATTCCAGGCAAAGGCACACTAGCAAGAAAGAGCCTTATTAAATTCAGGTGCTTGGAAAGAGGCTCAACAGAACTGAATAGGTCCTTATAGAAACCAGGAGGGAAAAGAGAGAAGATGGAGACCAGAACGGAGGCCACCGCACCATAAAATGGGTCTAATCTCTAATTTTTTTCTTTAAAACAAATGCTTCCAATTTCAGGTATTTGTAAGAGTAGCATTAAATGAGGGGCCTGCAGGATATGCCCCTAAGGAGCTTATGCTAAACCTAACTGGGTGGATTAAACATACACACCACACAAAACAACACATAAACAAGTGCACAAAACTATAAATGGCACAGCACAAAGTGCTAAGGGAATTCACAGGTTCTTAACTTGAAACAGAGCTTAAATACCATCTACTTAGAGAACTGTTCCAATGCTTGACTCCCCTTGATAGAACCCTGGTCAAATGAGCCATCATAGAATGTGGAAACTCAGTCAGAAACTAGTCTAGTTGAGTCCAGAAGGCTTAGAAGGGATCCACCTCTGACAAGGAAGGGTCCTAAATAGGACATTCCTCTGCTACTGAAATGGCAGGGCAGTTAAGAGCACAGCAGCTGCCCAAAGTCTTCATCATGATTACAATCCACAGTAAAGAACTTCATAGGTGTATTTTTATAGTTTGATTTCTAAAAAAGAAAAAAAGAAAAGAAAAGAAGAAAGAAAGAAAAAGAAAAGAAAAAAAAAGAGTTTTAAGTAGGCTAAATATATCACTTTATGTATCTCCACTAAAGGTCTCATGTGGAAGCAAGGAAGTATTCAGTTTGGTCTTTATCCAAAAATGCTTTCCAGCCTCTGGGGAACCCAGCTCATGAGCTAGGGTGTGAGAAAGCTCCTGCCCTTTAATATTCCACAGCTTCCAGAGGTAAAGCCTGTTGGTCATGCACGTGCAGACTGTAGCCTTTCCTTATGTCTTAGGAGCATATCTCTGGTCCTGGCTCAGAGATCGCCCCATTGTCCTTCATTCCCCTGCCAAGCGTAGGAGAGCTGCCATACAGAAGCATAAGCAATGACACTCACCCGCATGGAGGTCTCGCCACCATGGGCCTGTTGCAGCCTGAAGACCTGGGCCACCATGTGCTCTGTGGAGGGGTGCAGCAGGATCCTTCGTGAGGCCAAGCCCACCATTACGTACCGGCCCATTGGGGACAGGCTCACAGAAATGGCATTGGGACCTGAGGGCCAAGATAAGAGACAACCATTTCCCAGAATTCTTGCTATTACAAGGAAGTAATTTTTCCTCTTAATATTTTCTCTTTCTCTCCAGCCTCCATCTTCATTTGGTCATTATGGGGTTAACACATAGGACTGTGGTGAGGAGTATAATGTAAAGTACTGATTATAGAGTCTGACATATAGAAAGTACTTAATAAATGTTAACCATTATATGGAACCCATATCAGATTCACATTTTTAAAAAATTGATGTCATACTTTAATACTACTTAGAAATCTATTTTTTTCACTTCATACAATTTGAACATTTTCCATAATTAAATATTCTGTAGGAACATTTTAAAGGCCGAATGGTATTCTGTCCTATCAATGCACATCACTTATTTAAGCAACTCTTCCCAATTTCATATTTTTTCTATGATAAATAATAGTACTGTGAATATCATTGTATATAAAACTTTGTACAGTTTTCTTATTATTTCCTTAGAAGTGAAATTACTGGATCAAAGAGAAAATACATTTAGGGGCTTTTAATACACAATGCCAAATTGCCTTACAGTTTATGAGTGTGCCCACTTCCCAAGCCATGACCAAAGTTCCTCCCTTATTCCTGGCCATCACAATAGAAGCATATCACTGATGCTATCGTGGTAGGGATAGGGAGGCCTCTTATTCTGAGATTCTTTGGCAATGCTACCAGGCAGAACTCCTGCAAAGCAATCTTCCTCTGGTCTGTGCCCCAGTGAAGACCATTACTCCCACCTAAACCATGACTCCCCTAGGAATGTTCATGCCAAGGTACCAGCATCCCTCTGTCACTAGGTTGGGCTTCCTATCCCTTACCAAATCGCTTGGTGTAGAGCATTTCACCCAAGTTGTGGGGGGCCAAGGAGTACACTGCCAGGATGCCTTCATCGGGAAAGCCCCTTTGGCTGCTAGGGATGAAAGCTGCCAGGAGTTGGCCATCTGCAGAAATGTCACAGCTGGCATCATTGTAGATCTTGCAGTTCTGTACCAGCACATTCACGGTGGCTGCATCAAAGAAAGAAAAGAGGGTAAAAATGTTTGTAGTTGATGGGAGGAAAATTCTGGGCCAAGCCCTGGTCAGTGTGGCCCCATTGTTTGAGGTCACTGGTCAGGGCACATGCCTGGATTGTGGCCTCAATCCCCAGTAGGGGGCATGCAGGAGGCAGCCCATCCATGTTTCTTTCTCACACAGATGTTTCTCTCTCCCTCGCCCTTCTTCTCTCTCTAAATCAATAAAAACATATTTTTAAAATATTTATATAGTCCAAGTAATTTGGGGGCCTTTGTAAGGGCCTAAACCCTCTCTAGAAATGCTAAAGTCTGCTTAATCAAACTCAAATGTCATTAACAACAAGTAACACTAGAGACAGGAAAGAGATGTCTCTTCTACCACTTTAATATGAAACTTCAATAGTTAACACAACCACAATTACCTCCTGAGTCTTAGTTCACACTTAGGAAACATCATTTGAGAGATCAGATAAGGAAAAAGTTATTATAAATTGTTCCTGGAGAGCCACTCAGCAGCTGTTATAGTCCAAAAGGTCAAAACCAGGATGAATGAAATGCAAACCCACTGACTCCAGGAAAAAGGTGATACAGGTACACTTCCTTGGGGTGTGACTCCTATTCACACATGCTTTGTGACCCTGACGAGGAAGTCATTTCACAAGTTTGTGTCTTACTTTATCATTTAAGAGAAGTGGAACATTTATAGACACCAATCTTCTGAACAACCCCTGGCTAATACTTATTATACCTAATTCCACAAGTGAAGATAAAAGAGCCAAATATCCATCGGATATTTATGAGTGAGAAACAAAGCCAATATCCATGGGCATCCCCAGTCCGCACTTGGTAGTTACTGAGAATTACATGTGGGTCCACCAGGCAGCAGTTTTTAGTGTGTGTGTGTGTGTGTGTGTGTGTGTGTGTGTGTGAGAGAGAGAGAGAGAGAGAGAGAGAGAGAGAGAGAGAGAGAGAGAGTGTTGGAGGAATGTCTGCAGGTGGAGAATCTGCTCTGCTCGAGTAGACTATGCCTGTAGTTTTGTTTTGGTTTTCATTTGAATCTTTCTCCAATTCTCTACCAGGAAGAAGTGGCTTACCCTTGAGGTGTGCCTGGAACCAGAGCGCCCACATCATGGCACAAGCAAAACAGCACAACACATCCAAAGGGCTTTGGGCTTTATCTCATTTAGGTCTATTTTATATGCACATGCAGAGAGACTTTACTCTTCTTATCCAAAGATTATTTGGACATCCACTGTCAGAGCATTATGGTTAAAAGGAAAAAAGAAAGAAAGCCAAGCTCAGCTGCCCTCACAAGACTCCAAGTGATCTAATCCAGTAAGCCAAAAGACATGATCTGGGAGGTCAAGGGCAAGTTTCATCACAAAATTACCTTAAGGAAAACAAAACAGAAATACTTTTCAGGGGCCTTGAAGCTTATGAAATCAGGGACTCAGATAAAACTAAAACTCTATATTCACCCCCCTATTCCTGTGTAGCTAATGAACCAAGAGATGACAGAGTAGATAAAAAAGACATCTGAACACATTGATTAGGCTATTGTGCCAATTCTCTGTGGCTGACACCAACAGCGCCATTATGCATAAAACCGAGGAGGGACCACAAGGATGGTTCTGTTTGCTAACTAATAAAATAATGACATCCAAATACTCACTGCCACCATTAGGGCTCTGTACTGCTCATCTTCCAACCCACCATCTGCTCTAGCCTGCATGGCTAGATTTATCTAGTTAGCACTGAGGCCGTCTGCTCCTTATTCAGGGTCCCAAGCCTGTTGCCAAAAAGATGACAGTCTCCTCCTACTTCTCTGGATTGACACACAATTCCATTTGGGGATACAGAACCAAAGGAACAGTGGGAAACTTCAGAAGTGTATACATCTCAGTTTTCTAACCTTGATGCTGGCACAACTCTTAAAAAGGTAAAAAACTCACAATTTACATTATAACCATAAAAAGCAGGATGAGAAGCAAAGTAAAGAAATCATAAATATTAAGTAGGACATGAAAATAAATAGGGAAAGAGATGGGATGCTGTGGACAAAACTGAGACAGCTTTGCAGTTACTATTTTATCCACATAAAAATGCATGGTGGGTATTTTATGAAAGTAGGCTTTTTCTATTTGTGTATTAACTGACAACTCAGTCAAACAGATAGAGCCTATGATGACCCTCAAAACGCACTACCAACATAGAAGGAGCATTAATTGCTTATTCCCATATTAATTTCTACAAGGGGCCATGAGTGGGGAGGAAAGTACAAGTAAGGTTTTCCTTCTTCTGGAAAGCTTGCTTTAGGTCCATGAAAAATGGCATATAAGACAAAAAGCAGTTTGTGACCCTCAACTCCAAGCCACTTTGTGTTTGTACTATATTATGATGATTCCAAGTCAATGGCCATCTTGCAAATGCAGTCCCCTCCACACAACTCCATCCAATTTCTCAACTGCTCCCCTAACAGCCGTGAGCCTACAGACAGATTTACAAATTAAAAATGAGAAGAGAATGCTGAAAACTAAAACAGAGCTTCTCCAACAGCATGATGTGTTTCAGAAACTGTGCATGCTTTCACTTCTACCTAATGAAGGGATGTGGAAGACACACAGTGATTTGGTATCTTCATTTCAGTGAGCACTGGGTGGTGTGTTTACAACTTCATTTTTATTTCAAAGCTCCAATTAGCAACTTACATTTGCTGCTTGTTGTCTATTAATTTCCCACACGGGAATGGAAATGCTCAGTGACCATGGTGAGTGGTCAATGCTGCAGTTCACTGGTGCAGCTTCTCAAGAGGCTGGCATTTTGATGAGTTAATTCATATAAGGACAGATTTCTCAAATCTGTTGCTAGTTTTCTTGAGCCATAGAAAGAAATGCACTAATGACAACAATAACTCATCCTTTTTAGACTCAATAATAACGTAAACAGGTAGAGAAAAAGGTGAAGTGAAATGTAGCCCAAGACACTGGCAACCACACACCATTGTAAATATTTGTTCTGCTCGCTGACATGCCTTACCACACAGTGGGTCTCAAGCGCCAACCTGCCTCAGAATCATCTGGAAGGCTTATTTAAAACAGTATCAGGGTAAGGACTGAGAATTTGAATTTCTAACAGTTTTCCAGGTGTCCCTGATGCTGGTTTGGGGCCATACTTGAAAATTGCTACTTTACCAACAGTCCTTGATCCCTGAGCTGTAGCACCAGCAACCTGCCCGTGCTTAAAGAAAAACACATGTGAGGAACAATGATGAAGCAGTCAGCTGTGGAGCGGAGAATGGAAATAAAGGCTAGAAAGAAAGGCTTTTTCAAATCAAAACTGCTTCAGAGCTTCAGGGGGGCAGCTCCAGGAGGAGAAAAGAAAAAAAAAGTGATGCAGAAGACAGCAGGAAGCCACCATGTTCCAGACTCTGCAATGTAATCTTCTCCTAATTATAAATGATTTCAAGTGAAAATGCCCTAGCAGGGAATGGGAGGGGTTAGAAGTGCTGATGGTGGAGGAGCGGATGGCTCTACCTTCCTATCTGCTCCATAGTTATAAACAAACACCTTTTACAAAGATCGATTTGTAGCCTGTTGCTGGTTGGCCTGATGAGGCATGGGAGTGATTAGTAGTTGCAGTGTTTTTGCAAATACATTAGATATTATCCAAAGGGTTTAAACCAGCAGGAAAATTTCCTTTGGGCTATCTCTGAGCCCCTCCCATCTATCCTATATAATAAAGAGGCAATATGCAAATTAACCATCATGCTATCACAAGGTGGCTGCACCCACAATGGAGGCTGGGGTTCTTATAACTCAAGATGGCTGCACCCACAGAGGAAGCAGGGTTCCCATAACAAGTGATCAACAGGGATCTGAGACTTTGTGAAGCCAGGTGGGTCAGAACACCTGAGGGTGCACCCCCCCCCCTGCCCAGTGGGGCTTGATGGGAGATCTCAGGCCATGCCCTCCACCCTGCCAGGCCAGGAGACCTCAGGGCATGCCCTCACCCTGCCCTGGGAGACGTCAGGCTGCACCCCCAGCCCCAGTGCTGGCCTGGGGGACCTCAGGCTGTGCTTCCCTCCTGGTGGGGCTTGATGGGAAACATCAAGGCACGGTCCCCACCCCAATGCCGGGCCAGGGGACCTCAGGCCACACCCCCCACCCTGGGGGGACCTAAGGCTGCATCTCCCCACCCCGGTGCCAGGATGGGGAACCTGAGGCTGTGCCCCCCCCGCCCCCCCACACCCGGCGTGTGCCGGGGGACCTGAGGCTGCACACCCTGCCTGGTGGGACTTGATGGGGGTAGGGCCGGCCAGGTCTGGGTCTCTTGTGATATCGAGGCACATGCAGTTTAGTGGTGACTTGACTCCAGGTCCCATGGCATGCCCCAGACTCTGACAGAAGGAAGATTTTCACATATATTTTACTAATTTTCTTTTATCTCTGACACTTCTATTATGGAGAAAGGGCAAATAGCAATATTAAAATATTTCCTCTAATTAATTCCCTTTTTATTTTTATTTTTAAAAAATATATTTCATTAATTTTTTTTTTTAAACAGAGAGGAAGTGAGGGAGAGAGTTAGAAGCATCAATGAGAGAGAAACCTCTATCAGCTGTCTCCTGCACACCCTCTATTGGGAATGTGCCTGAAACCAAGGTACATGCCCTTGACTAGAATTGAACCTGGAATCCTTCAGTCCACAGCCCGACGTTCTATCCACTGAGCCAAACCAGTTAGGGCTAATTCCCTTTTAATGTGCATGAATTTTGTGCACCAGGCCACTAGTCCTATCTAATAAAGACATATGTGCAAATGACCATAACCCCGCAACAAAGATGGTGGTGCCCACAGCCAATAAGGAGGGAATATGCAAATTGACACAACAAGGCAAGAGGTGGAAGGCAGCTCTGGGCCGGAGCAAAGGTGGTGCTGGCAGCGAGGGGAAGGAAGGCCTATTCTTGCACGAATCTTCGTATATCGGGTATCTAGCCTATATATATGCCTAAGTGACTGGAACGACCTGAACGAGTGGTCGCTATGACACACACTGTCCACCAGGGGGCAGATGCTCAATGTAGGTGCTGCCCCCAGCCCCTGACTGCCAATGGGGCCTGCCGGCCAACCTGCTGGTCCTTCACCCTGGCCAGCAGGCCCTGATCACGCGGGACAGGGAACCAGGGATGGGTAGTGGCAGACATAGCCCCTTTCCCAGGAGGACGAAGGGCTGTTCCCTTCTTGGGGCTGGTGGCCCACCTCCCGGATCCCTCCCCCCAGGCTGAGATAGGGAACTGGGGGTGGGTGGTGATCGACTCAGACAGTGAGGGAAGGAGGAGACAGGGAGGCGGAGAACCTGATTGGCCTGATTGCTGGCCAGGCCTAGGGACCCCACCTGTGTGCGAATTTTGTGCACTGGGCCTCTAGTGTATATATATAAAAGTCTAAGCAACTGGCTGACAGGTAGCTATGATGCGCACTGACCACCAGGGGGCAGACACTCAACACAGGAGTGGAAAGCATGGAACAGACTGATGAATCTTAGAGGGAAGAGGGGAGGGAAAAGGCAGAAAGAGAAAGAGATTAACCAAAGATCTTAATGCATACTAGAGACCTGGTGCACAGATCTGTGTACCAGTGGGGTCCCTTGAGTTGGCCTGCAGAATCAGGCCAAAACCAGCTCTCCTTCATCCCCTGAGGGATCCTGGATTGTGAGAGGGTGGAGGCCAGGCTGAGGGACCCCAATGGTGCATGGATTCGTGCACTGGGCCTCTAGTTTCAGAATAAGATAAGACCTCCTGCACAGAGCACGGCAGGTGACACTATAAGCATTCCCCAGTTACTTCATCTCTGTGCTATGATCTGCCACATACCATTCAAAGTACCCTAATGACCAATGCTATTTACCCAATAAGTTTCTCTTAAAAAGTGTAATTCGCCTGGTTGAGTGGTTCCGTTGTTTGGAACATCAACCTGTATACCAAAAGTCTGTGGGTTTGATTTCCAGTTAGGGCATATGCCTAGGTTGTGGATTCAATGTCCGATTGGGGTGCATATAGGAGGCAACAAATTTATGTTTCTTTCTTTCCTTTCCCCTCTCTCTAAATATCAATAAAAACATATCCTTAGGTGAAGATTTTAAAAAATAACAACAAAAAACCAAAGTGTAATTCACAGTAAATCTAATGAACTCTTTATTTTCCACCCATGAAAACAGTTTCAAAATTATGCATTTGAGGTCTTAGTTACAAACTTCTAATCTCTTTACAGATAGTATTCCAACTGAAACAGGTGGCCAGAATCTCTAGCCTAACTTGAGAAATGATCAAAACCAAAACTAGACTTTATTCAGACCAACCACAAAACACAAGCAGTTAAAAGCTAATGATGGGAAATCATTAATCAGGTGAGAGTGATAATCATTCTAGAGGGTACCATGAAAAGGAACTTGGCTACCCGATTAGACATTATGTGCCCTGAACTTCTAGAATGCAGGTTTTGCCTAAGGTCAAAACTTGCGGGGACCTGATACGGCCGGGGATCTCCCTTCTCCGTGGCCAGCACGGAAAGACAGATGAAATTGGTTCTTTGTAGAGGCAGCCAGGGATTGAGAAATGAAGAAATGAAGAGAGACGACGAAGAGATGGGTTTAAGCTGGGCTCCAGGTGGGTTGCAGACCTCCTCTGCTGGAGAGACTGACTGACAACCCCTGAGCCACAGAGCACCTCTATTTATTCTCAAATACACAAAAGGTGGGGTTTTCACAGGAAAAAACAAGAAGCCTAGGAGGGGCCAGATCCCACCCACTCCTTCCAGCCTGACAAACACAAGCCAGGAACTAAGAACATCTCCGCACTCCCAGGGTGGGAGTGCAACCGACATGATTCTGCCAATATCCCGGGCCCAGCCAGCAACAATCCAAACAATGTCCAGGTATCTTCCCACCTGGACCTCTACAAAAACTCTTAAGAAAGATAGGGCTCTTATAAAAGCAGAATTCTAACACCACACATGATTTAAATGAGGGAGAAAGATAAGCCAAACTAAATGAACCAACGTAGTTACACATAATGCTCTCTGATCAGCTCGGGTATTACAAGACCCATGATCACAAGATGTAAGAAGGAACACAGAAGGAGAATGATAGAAAGCTGTAGTTGGAACGCCCTGACGGTTGTACAAAAAATGTTAAAGGCATCCAAAAAGGCCTTGTGAGATATTAGCATATCCAATACCTTTGTTCTTCTGAATATTTTGTTTTTCTCTCAAGGAAAATGATCTCCAACTGGGTAGAAACAATATGCTTAAGAAGGATCAGAAGCCCATTACAAAGGAGGCAACAAGTTAAGGAAGCAACTATCTTATTTACATAAGCATCACTCTTCAGAGATGAAGAGCATGTTCCTCAGATTACAGGTGTGATTTCAGAATTAAGACCATACTCTCCAAGAATCATGGCGCAATTTCCAAGAAAAAGACATGATAAAAAGAGCTAACTTTACTGACCTTAGAGTGTTGGACTTGTATTAGCTAATTTAATTCTTATAACAATCATATGAGATTTGCATTATTATTATCCTCATTTTGTAGATAAAGAAATCGAGGTGTGGAGAGAGTAAGTAACCAAAGTCACAATGCTAGAAGGTGGCTGAGCAGGGATTTGAACCTGGACAGTGTAACCCAAGAGCTCATGTGCTTAACCATCTTAGTTCAGTTGACAAGGAAAATCATCAGAGAACTAATTCTCCCTATGCTTATGAAAAACAGAAGCGGTCTTTGTATTAAAAGTATAAGTAATTCCAATAGTATTTAAATTATTCCAGATGAAGAAAACCCTCCACATTTTAACACAAGCATAACACTAATACCAAAACACATAAATTTTAGAAACAAGAAAGGACAGATTCACCCGGGCCAGTTTTGCTCAGTGGTTTCAATACTGGCCTCCACACTGAAGGGTCTCCTGTTTGATTCCCAGTCAAGGGCATGGACCTTGGTTGCAGATACAATCCTCGGCCACTGGCCAGGGTGAGTGCAAGAGGCAAACAGTCAATGTGTCTCTCTCACACCCATGTTTCTCTCCTCCTCTTTCCCCTCCCCCTCCCTCCCTCCCACTCTCTCTCTCTAAAAAATCAATGAAAGGAATATCCTCAGAGTGAGTATTAAAAAGAAAAAAAGGGGGAGAGATTCATCTCATAAATTACAATAAAATCCTCTAATTATTAGCAAGCTACATGAAATAAATTTAACATTAAAGAATAAGTCCATGTGCCCCGGGTGAGCCGTGTGTCCCAGGGGGCCGTGTGCCCCGGGTGAGTCGTGTGCCTCTGGGAAGCAGTGGGGCCCTGGGGGGGGGGGGGGGAGGGGTGGTGAGAACCAGAGGAGGAGCGGCCTCTATTCATGTGGTCCTGAGATAGTCACCATAAAACAAGCAGATTGTCAAATGACAGCGGGGAGGGGAAGGAGATCTGGGGGGAGATAAGAGAACAACCGAAGGACTGGTATGCATGAATATAAGTACAACCAACGAACAAAGAATCTGGGAAGGGAGGGCATGAATGTGGGGGGGGGGGGGCAATGGTAAGCTATGTACACATATAATACCTTAATAAAAAAATAAATAAAAAAGAAAGAAAAAAGAATATGTCCTGAATCAGGTGGGGTCTAGTCAATGAATATAAGGATGGTTTCAATAGTATATAATCTATTAACATAATGATCATTCTAGTACATCAAAGGAAAGAAAAAAATATGATCATCTCTATAGATACACAAAAGGCATAACTAAATTCAATATCTGTTCTTGATTTTAAAAAACCCCACAAACTTCTTGGTAAAATAGGAATAGATGACTTCCTTAAAATAATAAACTATTTCTAGTTCAACCCAAAGCCAGCAATATGCTTGCTGAGAAAAAGTTGGATGTTTTCCCGTTTAAGTCAGGAACAATGAGGATGCTTGCTATTACTAACATTGTTCTCATGATAGCAGCCAATGCATTTAGACAAGAGAAAGAAATCACAGGTGTAAAACTTGGAATGGAGGAGGTAAATTTTCTATTTATAGATAACACATTTAGAAAACCCATGAGATTTAGCTGATAACAACTAGTAAACAAATTCAGTACGATTGTAGGATTTAAAAAATAAGCTTGTAATAATACATTTTTAAGAAATGTACAAGATCAAGTGAAGAAAACTTTTAACATTCATAAGAATACAAGAGAAACTGGAAATGATATTACATTCTTACATTGGAAAATATAAAGATATTGAATCTCCTTAAGTTAATTACAAAGTTAATACAATCATAATAATTACACTAACAGGATTTTTTTCAGGGGGAAAAAGCAAGTTAGTTAAAAGTCCATGCAGAAAAACAAAAATGCTTGAGCAGGCAGGAAAATTTGGATTAAAAAAATAGCAAGAGGAGAATCCTACCAAATTCTAAAACATAAAGCTTCAAAACTTAAAAGACCCATCGGCACTCTCACATGAATAATCAGAAAGATCACTGGGACAAAACAGCCTAGAAATACATCTCAATACACACAGCAAATTATTAATAGGATGGAAGTAACATCCCAAAGCAATGGAGGCAAATGGATTAGTCTATAAATTGTTTGGAACAAATGAGTAGCCATGAGGGAAAAGTCAAATCATACCCTGCTTCTTTGGTATTAGGTTAAATTTTCTAGTGAGTCAAAGACTAAGAGGTAAAATAAAAAACTAAAATATAAAATTACTACTGATCTTCCTAATGATGACACAAAATCTGAGAATCATAAAAGGAAAGTTGGATAATTTTGACTACATAAAGTAAGTTCTATGAGGAAAAATAACCTTCAGCCAAGTCAAAATAAAAATGGCAACTAGTAAACACCTATTATAAGTGAATTTTCTCATCTATAAAGCATTCCTGTAAAACCAATAAGGAAAAAACCAGGAACACAATAGAAAAACAGATAAAGAAAGCACATGGACAGTCAAGAAAAGGCCACCTGCATGGCTCAGTGTATGAAGAAGCCCCCAACCTGTTTTGTAATATGAGAAATACAAATTAAAAATATCTACATACTATTTTTTTTACCTATCAGATTTTCAGATATCCAAAAATTTGCTAACATATTCTATAAGCAAGAGTGTAGGAAAACAGGCACTCTCATAAACCGTACTTGGGAGAATAAACTGGCATTACCTGAGTAGAGGGTGATTTAGCAATATCTACCAAATCACAAATATACATACTCTTCCTCCCTCCAATTCCATTTTTAGGAATTTATCCTAGATATACTTGCTAGATATCTTAACTTCTAGGCTTAGAACAATGAACTACGCATAAGTAAGCTTCTCAGGGCACAGACATCTTCATTTCTATATCCATTTTAGCACTGTTCCTCGTACTGTACTTAGCATTGCTTGCTGTTATATATGTTTGCTGAACTGCTTAACTGAGAGTTGCAGAAAAGACATATGGCAATCTGCTTCTCAATGAGATGATGGAAAGTCTGGTGCTACGTGAGTTTCTGAGTTATGTCTCACAAGTAAGAGATACCCCATCCATCAGTATCCCAAGTTCTACTTTGGCTTACCATTACTGATTTCTGGGAGGTCAAATTTAGTGAAGTCCCACCACTGGAGCCGGTAGGTAGTATTGGCAATATTACTGGCCACAGCAGACTGTCCATCACCAATCACTGCCCCTGGTGAGAGAGAAGACAAGAGAGTCCATTTCAGTGTTTATCTACACGTTTCCACTGAGAACATTAGAAAATCGATACTGGGATTAGTAGGAGAGAGGTAAGAGAAAGAACCATACTAGGGCTAAAGAAGGCTGCAGAGTCCCATCTATCAATCCCCTGTCTTAGAGAGAAACCAGATGTGTTTCTCAAGAACAATTTTATGTGGAAATATAATCCCATTCATCAGCTCTCTCCCATTATTTAATATGTTTTTTAATTGATTTTTAAGATAGAGAGTGCGGCAGAGAGAGAGAAAGAGAAAAACACTGATATGAAAGCAAAACATCAATTGGTTGCTTCCCACTATCACGCAACTGGGGACCAAATCCACAACCTAGGCATGTGCCCTGACCAGGAATTGAACGGGCAACCTTTTGGTACACAGGAAGACATTCAACCAATTGAGCCATACCAACCAGGGTTGCTCCCTCCCATTATTAATTAACATTTACTTAGTGCCAACAATGTTGCAGATACTGTATATACGCTATTTGGTAAGCTCACAATCTAAAGAGACATGAATTTTCATAAAAATGTGAAACAAGCTGGTCGGTCTCAGTGGATAGAGTGTCAGCCTGCGGACTGAAGGATCCCAGGTTTTGTGTTTTTTGGGTGTGTGTGTGTGTTTATTTAATATATTTTATTGTTTTTGTTTTGTTTTTTTGTTTTTTTTACAGAGAGGAAGAGAGAGGATAGAGAGTTAGAAACATGGATGAGAGAGACTCATTGATCAGCTGCCTCTTGCACACCCCCCACTGGGATGTGCCCGCAACCAAGATACATGCCCTTAACCGGAATCAAACCTGGGACCTTTCAGTTTGCAGGCCGACACTCTATCCACTGAGCCAAACCAGTTTCGGCGGGTCCCAGGTTTGATTTTGGTCAAGGGCACATACTTCGTCTGCAGGTTCCTCACTGGCTAGGGCCCTGGTTGGACTCGTGCATGAAGAACCAATTGATGTATTTTTCTCACATCAATAGTTTTCTCTGCCTTTCCCTCTCTCTTTCCCTCTCTCTAAAAATCAATAGAAAAATGTCCGCAGGTAAGGATTTTAAAAAAATAATAGAGTAAAGCAAAAAGTGAAAGCATGAGAGAACACCATTAACAGAGAAAAGCATTTTGGTCTCTGGATGTCTTTGTAATAAGCAGCACTCTTTAGGAAAAAGCTTCTCCTCTTTAGTATATGACCTTCTTCCTAATAAAACATCTTAAAAGAAGGCTCCCTTCAGGGAATAGACAGCCACTATATAGCTGACTGGATATAGATTATAAAAAACAAATGAGGTAATATTTGTTAATTTCTTCTGAACCCCTGGCATGTAACACAGCAGAAATTTATAAACCTAGTTTCTCAGCATCAAAATATTTTTATTACAACATTTTATAACCCACACTTCCACCCCACTCATGAGAACTTCTCTGAATCCAGATTCACTTGTAACATCTTAGTTTAAATTTCCCTGAGATACACACTTCAGTATGACATTTTTTTCCTTGGTAGCCAATTAAATAAAAAATTGATTTTTTTAACAGGGTGACACTTTAATTTGCAGTTGTATTTCATTTATATGAACATGTCATTTCCTCCTCCTCCTCCTTCCAAGGTGCATTCAGTACACAACCACCCATCCGATCAGACAGAGCCAAACCCTCTTGGGAGAACATTCTTACATGCTAGACAAGGTATGCTCTGCTGCAAATCAACTCCTGCTTTGAGAAACTGAGCTCTTTAGAGCTTACTGGTCTCCAAATAGTGAACAATTTTATACCTATTTCTGTGTATCACTACAAAGGGTTTTGTCATCTTTTTATCTTTTATTTCTTATCTTTTAGAGAACTGCCTTCATTGCTCTGTTATTCCTAGTGTTTTCCAATTGTTTGCTCAACTGACCAAAAGATTATTCAGAGAGCAAACAAGCCCTAAAACATGAGAAAAGGATTCTTCCTACTTTTCTCTAGTTGCTGCAGGCCACTGCATGAGATTTGTCAACATTAGTTTACTGATAGTGCCTTTGCCCCAGTTTCAACTGCAGAGAAAAGTACATATACTCTAACAGCTCATTTTCAAGATGATGATATGTCTAGATTATGTATTCTCAACATGGGCAATATTATCCTCATGGGGATGAAAACTAGCTCATGGGGGGTGGGGAGGATCTTAGTACAATAGCTAGTTCTCTTCCTATGTACTGCAGTAGATAAACAGATATACAGCACATCCGTGGTATTAAAATTTCATAACAATAGAGATTAGGGGGGAAATGTCTAAAAAGGCTTCTAAGAAGGCTCTAAGAAGGGTAATAATGAAATAGAGGTTGAGAAATACCATTTTAGAGAAAACAATACCCCCCAAACAAAATATTCTTTACAATCTTACAGATTCATAGACAGAGAACCAAATAGTCATGATTTCCCTAAGGCCTGAGGAAGACAGCATTTGGGGGATGCTGTCAATGAGTCCACTGACCTCACACCCCTATTGAGGGCTCTGTGGCACACCACTCAAATTAGGTAAATATATATTTATATATCCTTCCCTTTATTTTATTTTATATTTTTAATTAGAGAGAGGGGAGGGAGGGAAAGAGATAGAGAAACAACTATTTGTTGTTCCACTTATTTATGTATTCACCGGTTGTTTCTTATATGTGCCCTGACCAGGGACTGAACCCTCAACCTTGGCATATCAGGACAATGCTCTACCCAATTTAGCTACCCAGCTAGGACTATGCCCTTCCTTTTAACATTTACAGAAAATTTTATAATAATCACATCTAATCAGAAACTTTTGCTAAACTTCTGGGTCACAAGAAGGTTAAAATTCCTATGGGACTTCCTTAATAGGAACTTTCTTATTTTTATAGGTCTCCTTGATAATGAAAACCATTTCTTAAATTCTAAGATCTACCACTTCCCAGGACAGAATTATTCAGTTGTACTCTGACCCTAGCTCAATTCCACTGAGCTTATGAATTGTTCCCCTGGCTTGCTATCTAGATGGCTGACATCTTCCTTTGACCACTAGCTTCTCTCAAATTACTTTAGTTCCTTATCATTTATTTCCTCCAACTTCTCATAGAAAAGCATATAACCCTAAATGAAAGAAGATAAATTGACTTTCTCAGTATATGATGAACGAAATGCTAGTTGCTAAAAGTAGAAAATAAATGGAAGAAACAAACCCCATATTCTAAAGGTTTAAAATATGAGGGAGAAGATGAGAACTACGAACAGGAAAACAGTTACGGAAAATACCAGATGCTTTATGAGTGCTGTGGATTTGCAACTGGTAACACAAATGGCTAAGGCTCCAATCCACTGCTCTAGAAGCACCCTGAGCATGCTTCAAGAAACATCATTTGGAGAACAGCTGTGCAATAAAATAAACATGTGTGAAGAGATTGGGGAGGTGTTCCCTGCCAACAGTGCCAGAGTGCTGAGAAGAAAAGAAGCCTGGCACCAGGAAGAGTCAGTTTTTGGTGCCATGTAAACATAGATTAGGAAGCTAACGATGCCAGCAACAGATTGTCACCAGGTTCTCTCTGCAAGAACTGCTGGCCAACCAAGCCTCTCTCTCAGAAATATCAGGAAGAAAAAGTACCACCCTACTAAAAAAAACCCAACCGCCGAGGTCGGTTTGGCTCAGTGGATAGAGCGTCGGTCTGCGGACTGAAAGGTCCCGGGTTCGATTCTGGCCAAGGCCATATGTACATTGGTTGCGGGCACATCCCCGGTAGGGGGTGTGCAGGAGGCAGCTGGTCGATGTTTCTCTCTCATCGACATTTCTGGCTCTCTATCTCTCTCCCTTCCTCTCTGTAAAATATCAATAAAATAAAAAATTAAAAAAAAATTAAAAAAATTTAAAAAAACCCAACCATTTAGTATAAGGTGAAGGTATAGGACGTGCCAGGATGAGTCAATGGGCTGAGCTATAAAGTATTAGATAGGAGGCACTTAGCCTCAGAAACCAAATCCGGAGAAACTGCTGAGGGATTTCTGAGACAATAAGGTTTTCTCAGTAACAGAATGGAACAAGCTAGACTCAAGGTTTCTCAACCTCCACTATAGATACTGTGAGCCAATAATTGTTTACAGGGTGAGGTGGGGTGGGTCTTGTGTATTGTAGGATGTTTAAGCAACATCCCTGGCCTCTCCTTAGAGAAAAAGAAACCAAATAAGTTTCCTTATCTATTAAAAAAAAAAAAAAAAAAAGGTGTAACAAGAATACATACAACTTATAGAGTTGTTGGGAGAACTAACTGAAACAATAAATGTAATGTGAAAATTACTTTGGCCCTAACTGGTTTGGCTCAGTGGATAGAGCATTGGCCTGTGGACTGAAGGGTCCCAAGTTCCATTCCGGTCAAGGGCACATGCCCAGGTTGCAGGAATGCAGGAGGCAGCCAGATCAATAATTCTCTCTTATTATTGATGTTGCCATCTCTTTCTCCTCTCCCTTCCTCTCTGAAATCAATTTTAAAAATTTTAATTACTTTGATAATTTACTCCAATCTCTGTATGCTTTTCCTCAATGGAAAGTCCTTTTGTAAGAGACTGGTCCAAATAATGTGCCAGTGCCAAGAGAAAGAAGTACTTAAAAAAAAAAAATTTTTTTTTAAATCCTCACCCTAGGACTTAGTGAGAGGAAAAAAGAAAGATCAATGTGAGAGAGAAACATCACATCAATGATTAGTTGTCTTCAATACATGCCCTAACCAAGGATCGAACATGCAACCTTTTGGTACACAGGATGACACTCAACCAAATGAGCCACTCTGGCTGGGCAAGAATTAATTTTAGAATTAAGACCAACTGTCTAGTGTAGCTGAGGTCCAGCTAGGAGCTGCAGCAAGAGAAGGTACGCAGGAGATATGGAGGCCTCCATCCAGGTGGGGACCAGCTGGGCTGGCGCCTCCCCCATCCCTCACCCCAAGCTGCTGCCCTACTGTCTGTGCCTTGTGCCACCCACAGGAGGGGAAGCGGAGAAGAGTAGCCTAGGCCCAATGCTCTTTACAAAGGATGCTGTCAGACCACAAGGGAAGTAAAATATAAATCAGTAACAAACAGATAACTGACAAATTATAAAAGACTTAGAAATTAAGCAACACACTTTAAATAACACATGGCTCAAAGAAGACATCTCAAGAGAAATTTTAAAATCTTTTGAACTAAATGCAAATACAATGTATTAAAATTTGTGGGGTACAACAAAAGCAGTGCTAAGAAGGAAATTTACCACAATAATTTAAGCTTCTACCTTAGAAAACAAAAAGAACAAATTAAATAAAAAGTAAACAGAATAAATAAAAATTATAGCAGAAATCAATGAAATTAAAAACAAGCAATCAATAGAGAAAAATGAAATCAGTAAAACCCAAAGCTGGTCGTTTAAAAAGATCAATGAAATCAAAAAACCTCTAGACAGGAAGAGAGAGAGAGAGAGAGAGAGAGAGAGAGAGAGAGAGAGAGAGACTCTTCTTCAGATTTCCAAAGGGCCAAAGCAGCTCCATCAGGGCATTCCTGTGGCTATGATCTTACCTCTTCTATCTTAAGACCTTCCTTTGTTTCACCCCCCCACCCCTCGGCTTTAATAAACATACTCTCAAAATCACTTCGACTCATGTTGTGAAATCGGAAAAGAATTCAAGAGTCCACACATTTTAGGCCGTACTGGGGCAGACCTGCCTCTGTTCCAGTCCCTTTTTAGTGACAAAAGGACATGCAGAAAATTTAATATTTTTATTTAAAAGTTTTTTTATTCTGACTGATAAAAGAAGAGGGAGAGATCTATTTATTGTTCTATATACTTATATGAATTCATTGATTGCTTTTTGTATGGGACTTGACCGGACATGCAGAAATTTAAATGCATATTGCTAAATGAAAGAAGCAAAAACCTATATGACATATACAGTTTGAAAAAATCAAAACTATGGACACAGTAAAAAGTCAGTGGTTGCCAAGGGTTTGGGGTGAGGGGTGCGGTATACAGGTGGAAGACAAAGAGATTTGAGGAGATTATTAAGCTATCTTGTATGATACTATAATGACAAATAAATGTCATCATACATTTGCTAAAACCCAGAACTTACAACTAATAGTGAACCCTAATGTGTAATCTGTGGACATGTCAATGTTCATGGACTATAACTATGTTCCATTCTGGTGCAGGATGCTGATGGTGGGAGAGGCTATGTGTGTGTGTGTGTAGGGAGGAGGTATACAGGCATTCTCTGTACTTTCCATGCAATTTTTCTGTAAACCTAAGACTACTCTAAAAAAGGTCCATTAAATTGAAAGAGAGAGAGAGAGATAAATATATAGATAAAGAGAGACTAGAGAGAGCCCAAGACTGTCATTCATGTTCTAGGAAACAGCAGCTATCCATAAGGACACTATCAGTCATGGCAGCCCACCTTCTACCATACTCTACAGAGCTCTCCTGGAGTTTTCAGAGCAAAAGAATAAATAAGGATTATTGTGATGAGACAAAACAAGGAGCAGAGGACACTTAAATTCAGTGATCCTGGCCAACTATCAGAAAATAGCAAAAACCAAACTGCCAAGTCTCATTTTCTGAGTCAGGTTTTCAACCTCTAGGCCAAAGCCTTGGGACTGTGTCTAGAGATAAAATCTTAATAGTCACAACAGTCACATGGTAGGTGAGCCTGAGAGCCTGCAAGCATCTCTGCCTCGCATCTCTTCTGCTGCTTGGAAAAAAGAATTAGGAGTCATTTTTCAAAACAGTTTTTTCCCCTGCCTCTTTCAAAGATCTGTTTTAAGAGCAGGGAAATAAAGAGCATGATTCAACAGTACAGTGAAAATATGGAACAATGGGAATCATTAGCAAATCTATCAGAAAAGCTAATTCAGGAGGGTAAAAAAGGGCAAGTTACAAAGAAGGAAACAATGAAATTATATTTCAGTCCTATAAAATTGTCCAATTTGAGTGCCTCACTCAGAATGGGCATCTCTGACTGTGCTGCTGCTGGAACAAGAATGGGGCTGGGGCACAAACACTCTTCAACATGAAAACAATTACTATCTTTTTGCTTGGTTGTGATATAAAGTCAAGAATCAGTTTGCTGCCCTAGCCGGTTTGGCTCAGTGGACAGAGCATTGGGCTGTGGACTAAAAGGGTCCTGGGTTTGATTCTGGCCAAGGGCACAACCCAGGTTGCAGGGTCAATCAGAGTAGATACAGCTGATCCTCACAGCCAATTGGATTGGAGATCAATTCCCCCTAGTGATACCAACAACAATTAAGACTTAACTACAATAAGGCTAAGCATACAGTCCACAAAGGGGTGCACCAAGAATACCCACCTTAGGTAATTGGGGAGGCTGAGCCACTGTACCCTATACCCTAGAGGGCACCTAGCACACAAAGCTACTCTACTAACTCAGGGAAGCAGCTAAAATGCAAAGACAAAAAAAAAAAAAATAGATCATAAGTGAAAGAAATGGAGGAAAGCAAAAGACTGGCTATAGAGTTCAAAACCATATAAGGTTTTTCAAGAAATTCCTAGAAAAGGCCAATAAATTTAGCGAGACACTCAAGGATATGAAAAAGGACCAACTAGAAATTAAACATACACTGACTGAAATTAGAAAATATTATACAGAGACCTAACAGCAGACTAGAGGACCGCAAGAATCAAGTCAAAGATTTGAAATACAAAGAAGCAAGAAACACTCAGCAGGAAAAGAAAAAAAAAAAGAATAAAAAATGTTGAAGATAGTGTAAGGAGCCTCTGGGACAACTTCAAGCATACCAACATCAGAATTATGGTGGTGCCAGAAGAAGAGAGAGAGCAAGATACTGAAAATCTATTTGAAGAAATAATGACCAAAAACTTCCCCCACCTGGTGAAAGAAATAGATTTCAAGTCCAGGAAGCACACAGAACCCCAAACAAAAGGAATCCAAAGAGAACCACACCAAGACACAGCATAATTAAAATGCCAAGAGCAAAAGAAGAGAGAATATTAAAAGCAGCAAGAGAAAAACAATTAACTACCTACAAGAGAGCACCCATACGATTATCAGCTGATTTCTCAACAGAAACTATGCATGCCAGATGGGAGTGACAAGAAATATTCAAAGTGATGAATAGCAAGAACCTACAACCAAGATTACTCTACCCAGCAAAGCTATCATTCAGAATTGAAGGTCAGACAAAGAGCACAACAAATAAGAAAAAGCTAAAGGAATTCATCACCACCAAACCAGTATTATATGAAATGCTGAAAGGCATTCTTTAAGAAGAGGAAGAAGAAGCCCTAATTGGTTTGGCTCAGTGGATAGAATGTTAGCCTGCAGACTGAAGAGTCAGAGGTTTGATTCCGGCAAGGGCATGTACCTTGGTTGTGTGCACATCCCCAGGAGGTGGCGTGCAGGAGGCAGCTGATCAATGCTTCTCTCTAATGGATGTTTCTAACTCTCTATCCCTCTCCCTTCCTCTCTATAAAAAAATCAATAAAATATATTTTTTTTAAAAGAGGAAGAAGAAAAAGGTAAAAATAAAAATTATGAACACAAATACATAGCTATCAATAAGTGAATCTAAAAATCAAGTGAATAAAAAATCTGATGAACAGAATAAACTGGTGAATATAATAGAATCAGGAGCATAAAATGGGAGTGGACTGACAATTCTCGGGGGGGGGGTGCGGAAAAAGACTGGACAAAAAGAATACACCTATGGATGAGGACAGTGGGGGGAAGGTAAGGACAAAGGGTGGGATGGGAACCGGGTGGAGCAGAGATATTGGGAGGGGGGGGGCAATTGTAATAATTTGAACAATAAAGATTTATTTAAAAAAACAACAGCATTAATCTTAATTATTGACAGGACAACTGGTATCTCTTAGCTCTCTGAAGTCAAGCTAAGATGCTCCTGTGTGGGTAGATGAAGAAGCTGGGGCCCATTTTCATCACCATTCTGTAGACCTGCCTTTCTTCAATATATACATCCTAATGAAGCAATCATCTAACTTACACTAATGATGTAATTGGGACAAGTAATTATGAAAGCAGAACAAGCATTTTCAAATAAATATCATTCCCTTTCTTCCACCCACAAATATTATTTAAAACAAAAACAAATAAGTTTATAAGAACACATGCTAGTGGAAAATTATTAGGAACAGCATTCCAAAACCTACAACCTTCAGGAGAAATGGAGGAAAAACCCAACAACCCCAAAGCAAAAACAAAAAATCTGGCATCCACTTTCATCAAGCAGGGATTTCCTCAGCCTTTAGCTCTGACAGAAGACATGCAGTAGGTGATCCAAGTATTAAAATTACTCTACCTCCATATCCCCCACAACCTGGCAGTTCCTATATTTAGGTCAAGCAAGCCCTGTTGCTGGGAGGACACTGGTTTAGGCAGGAGGTCCCTAAGTAAAGCCAGGAAAGAAGTCACAAAGGCAGTGATCCTCTCATTGTTGCACAATAGAGCTGCTAACTGGGGTGCCTCAGCAGCATAAAGATGGGCAAAGAGAGAAGGGAAAGGGTGGAGGGCTGAGGGAGAAAGAGGTGAGAGAGGAAGATAGAGAACGCGACTGACTCAAACACTGAACATCTCTCACCAAACATTTGTCTTAAATTGCTGAGACTCCTGCAGCTTTTATTGTTTGGTAGAAGCACAAGTGAGTGGAATTGGACCAGAGGGTCTTGGGCTTGTCAGCAGCCGGAGGGAAAGGACCTTTATTGCTGCAAAGAGGATGCAGATTTCAAAAGCCTAAATCTGCAAAGAGGGGAAATGGAAATGTGCTGAACGTGGGTTTGACTGGCAGCTTTCCTCATCTGTCGATCATAGGGTAATAAACACTGGGAGATGGCAGAAATGAAGATAAATGCTTTCAGCAGCACCGTTCCCCACCCTCCTCTCCCCTTCCGCCCCCACTCAGCACATGACAAGGGAGTTAAAGCAAGAAAATAAATCAGCTTCTTAACCAACTCTTTTGTTAAAACTTTCCTTACAGGCCACCTACACGTGAATTGTTGCTCTATGAGCCTACATTCTCATTAGGAGGCCCAGTTTGGAAAGGGCGAAAAGCTCCTGTCGAATCACACCTGTCAGGGTACAGCATTACTGGGCTGACTCAGGGCCAACATGCAGGAAAGAGGCCAGATCACTCTGCCCCTGCCCATGCTATTTTCTAATCCACAGCCTGGGTCACTCGGTTTGGAGGAGACTTTGGAGCACCACAGACAGAATGACACTTCACTGTGATCATTGCCACATTACTATTTATCCAGGGACAGATAGGGCTAACAAAGAAGTCCCATGGGCTTGAAGAACAAAGGTTAGGTCAGAGAGTGGACTACAGAATACTTGGTCTTGACTACCAAGTTCACATTCACTTTGGAATGAAGGGAACATTTGTAAGATCAACTATCTTGTTTTTCCACAAGTGGGTCCAAGGGAAATATTGTAAATATTGGGACTTGTTGTGATCACAATATTGAGATAAAGCATCCAACCAACTTGGTTTTTGTAGAGAGACTACAGTTTTTTGAGTAAGGCCAAAAGTTAGCAATTCCTAATGAATGTGTTGGCAGTTGCTTATAGAAAGATGGTTGGGAATTTTGTAGTAAAAACTACATCCTGATTCTGCTAAAAGTGGGTCTGACAAAATCTCAGTTAACTAGATCCTTTAAGGCAGATTCTGCTCTACTGGCCCAGCCAGTCTGTTCACTAGATCCCAAAGTGGCAAAAAGGATTCCAGACCTTGTTCTAAAGTATAGGCACCAACTAGTGGAAAGTATGGAGCAAAAATAAGTGGAAAAGAGCATGCAAGTGGTTCTGTTTCAAAACACAAATTGCTTAGCAATCTGAGTGGTCCCCAGAGCCATACACATGCTGTGAGATTCTAGGAGAACAATACTTGTCACATAAAGATTGCTAAGTTGAAATAGTTTCTCATTAAAATCACTGTTCAGACATTACTACTAGAACAAAGTAGGAAAGCATTATTAACAAGCCCTATATTGAGACACTGCTAAAAGGATGTAAATGGAAGCTACACTACACTCCAGATTAGCCTTTCTAGAAGTCTTTTCTTTTAAATTTTATTGATTATGGTATCACATAATTGTCCTCATTCCCCCATTCCCATCTCAAACCCCTCCCCACATATGTCCCCACCAGCCTGCTGTCCATGGCCACTGGCTAGGTCCATATGCATGCACACAAGTCCTTTGGTTGATCTCTCCCAGTCTTTTAACCTAAATAAAATCCCACCTCCTCCTGAAAGCTTTTCTGAATTAGAGGGGAATTCCTACCCACACAACATTAGCTATTTTTAGAACACAAAACATTTGTCATCCTTTAGGTACCTGGCTATAAGTACATAAAGTATGCTCTGAGTGCAAGCTTTTGTAGCCCTGTGCACACTTATACATCAATGTTCAGTTGGTACCGCGTGGCCTCTTTCCTTATTTTTAAAGGTGGTGAAATTGAGAGAAGGGGTCAGGTTTTCACTTGTATTTTAAATACTGTACATTTAAAGGTCTTAGAATATTGCCATTCATTCCAGTGACATGAAATACACAGGGTAAGAATTAATGGGAACTGCTAGGAATGTTATGCCAGCCTTATAAACTGTGAGAAGTTTATAGTAAATCTAAGAAGGTATGTCTTTTTTTAATTTTTTTTATTGGTATTTTACAGAGAGGAAGGGAGAGAAATAGAGAGCTAGAAACGTCGATGAGAGAGAAACATCGACCAGCTGCCTCTTGCACACCCCCTACCGGGGATGTGCCCGCAATCAATGTACATGCCCTTCACCGGAATCGAACCTGGGACCTTTCAGTCGGCAGACTGACGCTCTACCACTGAGCCAAACCGGTCTCGGCAGAAGGTATGTCTTTGATAGCCCATAAATCTGTGGTGTGTGACTAAAAAGGAGCTTTACCCAGAAATTCCATCTCTGGGAAAATATTTTAAGAGAAAATGCCATACAAGGATGTGTGTCATATATGTTGTAATAGTAAAAATCTAGGAAGTTTCATATTCATCAATAAGTGAATCTATATATATAAAAGGCTAAGTGTCCATCCAATGAAACCATCCAGCAGGCAACTATCAATGGCATATGGCCATACAAACTTTGTACCCCACAAAAGCAGAGATTCTAAGGCCATGGGCTTCCTAGGTTCACACTAGGAACAGTCTGTCTGCACAGATGAAATGTACTAACAGATGCCCAGCTCCAAGCTTTTCTCTTAGAGACCATCTTGATGCCATATAACATCTTTTTTTTTTTTTTAAATATATTTTATTGATATTTTACAGAGAGGAAGGGAGAGAGATAGAGAGCTAGAAATGTCGATGAGAGAGAAACATCGACCAGCTGCCTCCTGCACGCCCCTTCTGGGGACGTGCCTGCAACCAATGCACATGCCCCTGGCCGGAATCGAACCCGGGACCTTTCAGTCCGCAGACCGACGCTCTACCACTGAGCCAAACCGACCTCGGCGCCATATAACATCTTACCTGAAAACAAGAAAGGCTTATATTTCATGTCAGGTGAAATAAGTTCCTGAGAAAGACCTGTGATAAAATTCCAGTGTTTAAGAGAGGTTATTTTACAAAAGAAAACAAAAGGAAATTAAGGTATGTTTCAGTCTCCTGCTTTCTGTCAGAGCTGCTTATTATATACACCTCTCAGACAACTCTGAGCACACTTCAGGGATGCCTGCAAGCCAGTGAGCATGGTTGTGCAATGCTTCTGAAGACTCACTGTTGCATGGCAGCCTGCAAACTTTTCTATAAGCCAGCCACGTGGGGCGTGGGTAACATAATGAAATGACCTTGCAATTAACTCTAAGCCTGTCCCTTAAAAAGTCACCTATCTTCCTTTCTCCTCGCCTCTCTCTAATCCATCTTTCAAAGCCAGTTTTATTTATTTCCTCACCCAAAGATAAGTTTATTGATTATAACACACACAAGGAGAGGGGAGAGGAAAACATTGATTGACTGCCTCTATATGCATCCTGACCGGGGATCAAACCTGCAACCTAGGTATGTGTCCTGACTGGGTATTGACAACCTTTTGGTGTATGGGACGACTCCAACCAACTGAGCCAGCTGGCTAGAGCAGACTGATTTACTTTTTATTTTTATTTTTTATTATTATTTTTTAAAGTCTCAGGACTCTTTTTAAAATATATATATATATTTTATTGATTTTTACAGAGAGAAAGGGAGAGGGATAGAGAATCAGAAACACCAATGAGAGAGAATCATCGATCAGTTGCCTCTTGCACACCCCTATTGGGGATGTGCCCGCAACCAAGGTACATGCCCTTGACCGGAATCGAACCTGGGACCTTTCAGTCCGCAGGCCTACGCTCTATCCACTGAGCCAAACCAGTTTTGGCTGATTTATTTTTTAAAGCAGAGTTCTGAGTGTCACTCAAAAAGCTTTAATGCCATTGTCTAACTAAGACAAATTCCTTGGTCTCTGTTCAAGGCAATCAACAATCTATCTTATGTGCTTATTTCCCATTGCTCATTATTCACATAATTTCGTAAATATGTTTTAAATATACTCCCACTTTTATACTTTTGCTTATCCTATTTCTACTATTATATTCCTTCTTCTCTCCTTTAATAAATGCTAATGTCCCTCCGTCTCTATTCCCCATTCAAGGACTTCTTCAAACCCCCTTTTCTAAGCCATCTTTTCTGCTCTCACTAACCTGATATGATCTTCTCTTTGCAAGTCCCACAGCCTTTTGTTTCTCTTATTTTGTCATATTCCTTCTGCTCTATCTCCTGCCATCTTGTTGATACAGCACTCCCTACTCTTATTCACTCTTCTTGAGGACCGGTATACAATTCAGTCCACCAGAGGCCAGCTTAAAATCTACAAACCAAGTATGCTTCCTTTGTTCCCCTCAGCACTTTCCCTGAACCTATATCCCCACAGTGTATTTATGTATAGGTTTGTGAGAGGAAGGGCACACAATTTTCTTATCTTTTCATGAAATATCTTGAAGCTCTGCCACACAGAGTATACAATAACTCCATATTAAATATAGAAACAAAGGTTTACTTGAGTATGTATGTGTGAGTCTTACTATTAGATTCTTATCCCCTTAAGAGGAAGGACTATCTTAAATCCCCTGAGAGACTTAAGTGCCTCTTTGTTCTGTGCCCCAAAGTGCACCTTGCACAAAATACACAGTTGCAACTCTATTTGTTAACTTGGAGCCAGAGTGCCTTTGGCTTTGAGAAACAGCCACTCAACCATCAGAAGGACACTTGCAGAATTCCTAAAATCTTTTTTGTTTGATCTCTGAGACTGTAAGAAAGCACCTAGCCTCTGGAAATCTACCCAGTACAGTACTCAGGGCACTAAGAAATTGATGGTTACAAGCAGGAAGTATACTCCAAAAATTTTTTCTTCCTTTCTAAGTGCAGTCAAAACAAAGTAGGGTGGGTAGTTTTTTTTTACTATAAGTTGGTATAAAATTAAAAAGTTTCTCCCTCTGGCCTTTGGAGGATCCAAGCTGGGAGCAGGCTGTCCCCTTTGTCTGTCTCTGCAAGGCTCTTTCCTTGAGGCAAACAGGATGAACACTGCCATTTCATGCTCTGAAAAGTCATAAAAGGCAAGATGGGGAGCTTTTCACTCTAGGAAATGCCTAGTAGTCAGAGACGGCTCTGTTTCTGTTCAATAGATAAGTGGGGATGTTGAGGTTAAAAAGCAAAATTTCCAACAATGTTTAATGAAAGGTTTGGAGACAATGTACAGAATTAGGCAATGGGATAAACTCCAAGAAGAGAGGAGCAGGTGCCAGAGCAAATATGCAGCAGAGACTCAGCACCAGACGTTTTCATGCATTCAAAAATTTCCATGTATTTAAAATGTCATCAGGACGCCCTGTGAGGACGGACTTGATGCAACAATTAGGGAATGCAGGCTTATCAAAACACCCACAAATAAGACCTTAGTATAAAAGTAAAAAAAGAAAGAAAGAAAGAAAGGAAGGAAGAAAGAAAGAAAGAAAGAAAGAAAGAAAGAAAGAAAGAAAGAAAGAAAGAAAGAAAGAAAGAAAATCTTTACCATAAAAAAATCTAGCAGTTGCTACATCCTCTTATCTGAACTGATTATTAGTTATAGACCTTCTTGTAAAGAGGCAAACAAAATTCATATACTGTATTTGGAGACACAGAGCTCCCAACTTGGGTTTTAGACTTTGAGTCTATTTTGATGGGCCTCAGGAAGTCCAAGAAATGGTTTACTGAAATAGAAAATATAATTGTGTGTATGTGTTTATTGTACTAATTGTGTTTTTTGTTTTCTATAGTATTTTACAGAGTTTTGACATCTTGGGGCCTTGTGGACTAAGGAACTGCCTCTTCCAGAATTAGCTAATTCCTAAAGGTAGGAAACAATTTTACTGCAAGCATGCAAACCAACCAATCCAGAGTCCTTACCTCCAAACACAGCAAATCAATAATTTCCTCTGCCCTAATGCACCCAGGGCTACGTATGGACAATTAGGGACCATCCCACAGTCCAGAACCTGTGAAAATTATTCAAACTATCTAATCCTGAACTTACTGACAGACCTCACCCATTTCTTCTCCTAAAAATCCCAACAGCAGCTCTGGTGAACTCATGCTTTACCCCAACCTTATCCTGTCTTCTGACCAACCCACATACTTCCCTATGTAGCCCTGTATGGCGTGTTCCCTTCCTCTTGGGAACTGTAAGTAACAAATTTCCTTTTTAATGGCAATTGTCTCCTCATCTGTTGGTCTTACTGTACCTGAATAAAACTAAAATCCCAGGTATATTTTAATACAGGTATGTGAGCTATGTGTACACATTTTTTTCTGAGGGGAGAAACTGGCTCTTAACACACATTCTCACAGCATTCACTGTCTTCTAAAGATTAAGAACTAATGACCCAAACGTTTTAGGTCACATTGGGGCTCTCGCTCAGTGGACAAGAAGGTATAACTGATGAAGCTTCTCTAGGGCACACATAAAGCCACGTGGTTGTAGTTAGAAAATGCAAAGAGAAATAATGGAGACTGCAGAGAGCTTTGCTTATTCTGTTTTTTGTTGTTGTTGGGTGTGTGTGTGTGTGTGTGTGTGTGTGTGTGTGTGTTTCCTCCTTGGCTTTTTGCAGTGCAGGGGATTATAAGGCAAGGGAGTATAAGGGAGAAAGGTTTATAAACCCCCAAAGTGGTGACGGTAATAAATTAGTATTTCTCCCAAATAAAAAAATTCTGAATGCCTAAAAACAACTTCAGGGTTTGGAAGATTAGAGAATGATTCTCCGGGTTATGTTTTGTAAAAACAGCTAGCACACTTGTCAACCAAAGACAGCACCACCAGCAAAGAGATAAAGCCCTGGCCTCCAACCTCTCAATAAGGCTGAGAGAGATAGAGATTTTTAGACCAAGTACAGAGTCCTGAGACATGCTTAGAATAAAGAGCAGTGATCTCAGAACAGAAAACTTTTTGATGGCTGAATGAGGACCTAATATTAAACAGATATCTATCAAACATAACACTGTGAAAGATGTATATAAAATGGTAATAAGATGTCCTTCTTGCCTGGTTGGAATTTATAATCCAGTTGGGGAGATAAGATATCAAAAACATTACAAACAAGAAAAGACAATGTTCGTGTCTAATGAGTGGTATAGGCAACTAGTGCCACAGCTGTTTAGGAGAGGTCACTGGCTTGGGGAGGGGAGACCAGGAAGGCTTAGGAAAGAAATAGGAGCTAGGCCTTAAAAGAAGAGCGACGGGATTTGGAAAGGAGGACAAGTGGAGGATGGTTCAGGATTGGAAGGGGCTTCGGGTTCAAGGGCATTATTAAGTGGGAAGCAAAGGCTTATATAGGGAATATAAAAATCCGGCTGAAAAAAGACAAAGAATTTGTCACCTGTGTGGCAGGAAATAGAAATCCTTTGACATTTTTGGAGCAAGGGAATTACAAAGTGGATAGCTTTTAAAATTTAATTTAATCAAAGTACTACATGTACATATTTTTAAAAAGTAAAGAGTATTATAGGACTAATAAAGTTAAATGGCAGTCTCCTGCTCCATTCTATTCCTTGGTTTCTGCTCTCCAGAAGCAGTTACTTTTCAAATCTCTTAGCTGTTTTTCTTCTGATAATTAACTCATATTTTTACTGCTACTAATTTTTCAATTTTGGCTATCATCTACTGACTTTTTTTTTTTAAAATAAATCTTTATTGCTCAGATTATTACAATTGTTTCTCCTTTTTCTCCCCCATAGCTCCCTTCCACCTGATTCCCACCCCACTCTCTGCCCTCACCCCCTCCCCCCACTATTGTCCTCATCCATAGGTTATACAATTTTAATCCAGTCGCTGCACCCCACACCCCTTTCACCCTGATAATTATCCACTCCCTTTCTTTGCCCCTAATTCTATTATATTCACCAGTTTATTCTATTCCTGAGATTTTTAATTCACTTGACCTTCTTCCTCTTCTTAAGTAATACCTTTCAGCATTTCATATAATACTGGTTTGGTGGTGATGAACTCCTTTAGCTTTTTCTTATCTGTGAAGCTCTTTATCTGCCCTTCAATTCTGAATGATAACTTTGCTGGATACAGTAATCTTGGTTGTAGGTTCTCCCTATTCATCACTTTGAATATTTCTTGCCACTCCCTTCTGGCCTGCATGGTTTCTGTTGAGAAATCAGCTGATAGTCGTATGGGTGCTCCCTTATAGGTAACCAACTGCTTTTCTCTTGCTGCTTGTAAGATCCTCTTTTTGTCTTTTACCCTTGGCATATTGATGATGATGTGTCGAGAAGAATTTTTCTTTGGATTCCTCTTGTTTGGGGTTCTGTAGGCTTCCTGTACTTGTAAGTCTATTTCTTTCACCAGGTGAGGGAAGTTTTCTAATATTATTTCTTCAAATATGTTTTCAGTATTTTGCACTCCCTTTTCTGGCACCCCCATAATTCTGATGTTGGTGCGCTTGCAGTTGTCCCAGAGGCTCCTTACACTATCTTCAACTTTCTGGATCCTCTTTTCTTCTTCCTTCTCCAGCGGAGTGTCTTTTGGTTCTTTGACCTGATTCTTGTGTTCTTCCATTCTGCTGTTGGATCTCTGCATAATATTTTCCAATTTAGTCAGTTTATCTATACTTTTTAGTTGGGTCTCATGAATTTTATCGAGCTTTTCTAGGATATTGTTGCATAACCTTAGAACCGTAGTTCTGAACTCTATATCCTCCATCTCTTTTGTTTGAGATCTATTTCCTTGTCTTGGCATTATCACTATTTTTCAGAGTTGGTAGGATGGCTTTGTGTGTTTGGTGTCCTATATAGCACAGTGGGTCAGCCTCCTCAGTTACCTGAGGTAGACACTCTTGGTGATCCTCTTTGTGGACTGCGTGCACAGCCTTGTTGTAGCTAAGTCTCTATTGTTGTGAATTGACCTTCAGGCCAATTGGATGTGGGTATCAGCTGTGTCTACTCTGGGATAACTTCTGTATTGGAGACAGTCTTATAGGATCAGACTTGAAAAACTGCAGAAGCCTCTGCTCAGCTTGGATGGGGTGGAGTCTCAGGGCTGAACTGACAGTCTTGGCTTCTGCCCTGCCCTTGTGCACTCGCCTGAGTTTCCGCCTGACCGGCCCAGTTTCCCCAAGCAAGAGCGTGGGTGCCCCAGGGGCTCACCCGGACATGGGCTGGTCTCTGTAGTCTGGAGCTTCTGACTCCTTCCGCCACAGAGAGGCCGCCACCTTGTACAGCGAGGCAGCGGCAGCCTTCTCGGTCAGACCTGGAGCTTCTGACTCCTTCCGCTCCGGAGAGGCCGCCACCTTGTACAGAGAGGCAGCGGCAGCCTCCGCGGTCAGACCTGGAGCTTCTGACTCCTTCCGCTCCGGAGGGGCGGCGGTCAGACCTCAGCGCGTACTTGCTCACGCGAGCGCGCGAGTCTGTAGACCCTGCAGACTGCGACTGCGGCTCCCGGTCCCCGGTCTCCCAGTCTCTGAGTCTCTGAGTCTCTGGGTGCCTTTCTCTGCAGTCCAGACTCCACCCATATGAGCCTGGGACCACGGAATTTCAGCCGGGGTTGGGGTTCAGTGCAGTCAGAAAGGGTTCCGTGCAATCGGGGATTCCTCCCCTCCCACCGCCAGGCAGGTATTCGGCGGCCGCGTGTGTGCGCGAGCGTCTCCCTACCTCAGCGCTTTTTGGCTCCCAGTCCGATCCATGAGCCTCTCTGTTTCTTTCTAGTTGTAGCTACTCCACTCTGCCAGCTTTCCTGACGTTTTGGTGAAGTCCTTTTTTTATTTTAGTTGTTTTTTTAATTAAATTGTTGATGAGGCGGCAGCTTAGGAGACTGCCTAGGCCGCCATCTTGGATGTTCTCCTCTACTGACTTTTTATAATGGGAGATAATTTCTCCTACTCTCGTCCTTCCCCCTTCCTTCCAAAATAGTTTTTATCACATTTTTAGGTTAAATAATGTTAATTACTTACAGTTTCATAACTATATAAATAGTCAGCATATAGAAATACTTTAATAAATTTATATTTCCTTTTGTTTCTCTTGAAGAAGAAATGTTCATCACTTGCTATTTGTCACCGTCTTTGTCACATTCCCTTTTTATAACGGGCATGTGCTTTTTTCTAATTCCTTTACTGATGTTTTAAAGTGATTTGGGAGAGGGTGAAGATAAATACACGCGGTCATTCTGTCATGTTTACCAAAAGTTTCTCTTTGGTCACATTTTATGAAGAGTAATCTGGCAAGTGTTTCAGAAATGAAGAGTACAAGCAAGGAGGCACCAGTTAAGAATTGCTCCAATAAACATGTACTAAGAGTTAGAACAATGTAAAAGTATAGAAACTTATTCAAAGCCCAAATTTTTATAGCCTAAATTGGATCAATTAACTAGCGTGCAGGAATCTGTTCCCCCAATTAGAACATTCAATTTACTTAGAAAAATGGATTGTGGTACCACCCAGGGATAGGATGGTGAAAGGTACAGAGGAAGCTCTTAGACTTTTGTTGAAGGAACGATGACCAAATCAGTGTTGCCTTGAGTGGTTCTGTGCAATGTGAGAACAATAGGTGACACAGCTGATTAGAAAGTTTAGTAAGCAGTGTGTGATAATAGTTAAAAAAAAAAAAAAAGGAAAGAAAAAAGGCCAATACATCATTGTTAAAGGAAGACTGTAATCAAATGTCAGATTTAGTAGGTTTAGACTTTATACTTATACTAGAGGCCCGGTGCACAAAATCCGTGCATGGGAAAAGGGTCCCCTCAGCTGGGCCTGCACTCTCTCCAATCTGGGACCCCTCAGAACCTCTGGTTCCTAACCGCTCACCTGCCTGCCGGTCTGATCCCCCTAACTGCCCTTCCCTGACAGCCTGTTCGCCCTAACTGCTCTCCCTTGCTGGCTTGATCGCCCTAACTGCTCCTCCCTGCCTGCCTGATAGCCTCTAACCTCCTCTGCCTTGGTTCTGCCAATGTGGCTTTGTCCAGAAGGATGTCCGAGTCCAGAAGGTGTTCAGTCTTATTAGCATATTACCCTTTTATTAGTATAGACGCCACCTTGTCCTAAAAATGCAGGTTGTTCCCAGATTTTCCTATCATGGAAGAGGATCCCGCAGTAGCATCCTGGGTTCTGACCAGAGCTTATGCACTTGTGCTTTATCTCAGCAGATGTGAATCCTAGAAGACTCTTGGATATAGCTTGAACATTTCTTTTCTTTTAATATATTTTATTGAATTTTTTACAGAGAGGGAGAGGAATAGAGAGTTAGAAACAACAATCAGCTGCCTCTTGCATACTCACTCTTGATTGGCTGGTAGAGTAGCAAAGTGATGGTCATTTGCATATTTCTCTTTTATTAGTGTAGATACTTATATACACATAGCTGTAATATATTTTAATTGAAAATGCCCCAGGTAAAATGTGTTGTTATGGAACCCTCTAGTTCCTAACCCGTCCTCCCTAAAAATGAAACCACTGTTTTTATAACAGAACTTGTTTATTATTCTGAATGTTTTAGGAATATAATCATAAGACATTACAGCAAAATAAGCTATAACAGAAGCACTGGGGAATAGAAATATGAAAAAAGGCAAGGTTCCTGACTTGAGGAAATTAGTAATCTAGCAGAAGAGAGAAAAAATATATCCTACCTAATAAAAGGGTAATATGCAAATTAACTGTCACTCCGTCACAAAGCTGATGGTGCCCATAGTCACAAGATAGCAGCACTCAGTCCTCTCAGCCGGCCAGAGTTCCCCAGTCTAGGGGAAGGAGGGCAGGGCACATGGCCACTGAGAGAGGGCAGCGTGAGCAGCCTAGTGAATGCTTGCTTCGTCACCAAGGCAACAAGGCAAGCATTCCATGCCCAGCCCAGATGGGCCTCTGGGCGGTGGAGAGCCTCTGGGCAGTGGGTGTGGAGCAGCCAGGCCCTGCAGAGAGCTACTGGAGCATAGATTCATGTGCCAGGCTACTAGTATATATAATAGAGAAATATGCTAATTAACCAGGACACTGTAACGAGTTGACTGGACAGGAGGAGGTTGTGCACGCAGTATCAGGGAGCAGGGCAGCAGGGGCCTCTGTATGCCTGCATCGGGGGAGGACATGATCAGCAGGAAATTATATTCCTTCATGGAAATTATATTCTGAGGGAGGAGAACCATAACAAAGAAATGCGTTCACCACATAGCATGTTAAATTATGTTAAATACCAAAGAGAAATATAAAATAGGGAAGAAAAATGGGAAATGCAAGGGGTTACGTGTTGGCAATTTTAAACAGGTTGGTCACTGAAAGACTTTAATGAATCCCTATTTTACAGATGAGGAAACTGAGCCTTAGGCAACTTTCCTATGGTCATCTAGCTAGTAAGAAGAGAGATGAAATTTGAATTCAACTGTTCTTACTATTAGGGTATAGGGCCTCTCCCCCAAGTCAGTAATAAACTCGGTTATAAAGGTTTGCTTTATCAGATATTTCTTTAAGGTTATATTGGCACTTATAATCTCCCAGTGGGCTTTAGGAATAACTTTCTATTTCAGTATTTGATGCTTTATTTCCCATCCACATTAACTTCTACAAAGGAGTAATGAATGGCCTAAGATCTTTGGTTGACAGCTTAGCATATTCTTTAAAAAGCTGAGAAGAGGTCAAAATAATGAGCCAGGGATAGCCAAGGGACATTTTATGAACTGCATTCAACCTGTGAGAAGACAATGCACTAACACTGGACAAATTTCTTTCTCCTTGCTGCTGTGAGCGCCTCCAGTTCATCAAAAAGTAGTATTCATATTGTCCTAAGGGTGCCTAGCACAACTGAGATGTTCTTTAGTGACTCCTTTTATTAAGCTGAGAATGTGTCCTTTTCAGCCACCTGAGCCCTTCTCTGAGCACTGAGGGAACATCTGAAGTCGACAGTTCCAACTTGTCTGAAGTAGTTCAGGTATTACAAATAACCTCGTGATAAGGCACATGTCTACTTCTATTCCTTCTGACTTCAAGTAATATCTCTTGCAAAGGAAGGGAGAGTACTTTACCATTTTTCCCTACATAATCCCTGGAGATAACATGGAAGTAAGTATCACACCCAACCCTGTCAAGTGGACAAAGACATAAAACAACTCACTCGAATTATAGTGAATTATTGAACGAGCCACATAGACAACAGCCTGTCTTTCAAAGACAGGCTTTAGAAACTTCTAGTTCAGTTTCTAACACACAACATCAGTTCTCAATCTTTTGGTATTCATAACATACATTTGGGCACTATGGTTTTTTTTCCCATTTAAAAAAAAATTTATTAAGGTATTATATGTGTACATAGATTACCAGTGGGCCCCCCCCATGGTTTTTTATAAGTATATTTGAAGGGATTAAAAGACTCAAAACAACAGTCAAGTCAGCAATAATAAAAATGCAGACACTGTTATAATAAGACAATGTCTCACAGTGTCTATCCAGTGGCCTTCGGTGCTGTGTCAATGAAAAGAAATGTTCTCCCAGCAGACTGTTAACTCACCTCCTCGCCAGGCTAACTGCTCACATGTGTGTAGGAAACAAGCTTTCTTTGGCTCCTGCCTCTTACCTCTTACTCCTACCAACTTGTATCCTACTCTAGAACACAGTGTGTGACTTCATCAGCCTCAAAGTCAAGCTGACGTTACAATAACAATTTTAGAAAAAGTGAATTTTACACACTGATCAAAACTTAATGGCATACCAGCGAGCTAGGTTATGCAAGAAAAGTCAGCCTGCCTTCAGGAAAGCAAAGCTGCCTTCTCAACTAAGAACTCAACTGCAATTTAGTGGTTAATTAATACGTTAATGCAACATAACGGGGAAATGAGTAATTGATAAGTAGTGCCAAAGACATTCTCTAAGGACTACACACTCCTGCATCACATCAGAATGACTGCCTCTGTGAAAGCCAGGAGGAGTAAACTGACCCCATTTAAGGACGTCCGCACTAGAACAGACTTCCCCTTAAAAAGCTTGTTGAGGAAGAAAAGGCTATTAAGTCTGGTTTGAGTGGTAGAAACTTTGGGTGTGCTTGAGGCACAAGGAAAACTAGAAAAGTTATAACTTGCATTTCTCTGATAGAGTATTATATTGACGTCTTTGGGTAAAGCCTTATAATAGAACAGAGTTAATTATTTTCCTGTTACTTGTGGGGGAATTGTGACAGTGATATAGTGATCAGGGTTAAGGAATCAAATTAAATCTAGGACTTTTGTTTACAGAATAACAAAAGTAATTCAAATTACTGAGAAGGAAGGAAAATATTCATAGAACTTGGAAGGATAGTTACTGACATTAACTTTTTCTATTAAGTTTTCAGCATTCTGTGTAGGGCCTAGCACATAGTGGCTCTCAAGGAGTACATCCCACTGAATTTATTACATACAAACTTGGAAACAGGACTAATATCCAATTGAGTAGCAATGAATGCCATACGTAAAATCAGTAAGTTTTGAAATTTTTTCCTGGTTAATTTCATAAAGAAGTTAGTAAATATACTAGAAGAAATAGTTTCCAACGAATAGGGAGTAAAAGAACAAATAAGTGATGTGAGTTGTAAGATCTATATGAACAGAATACATTCATGCACTTCTCAAATACAAAGAGAAACCCCAAATTCTACCCTTTGTTCTAATGTAGCTATACTACCTGTTGGAGGGGGTATGGGAAGGACACTAACAGACAAAAGGCTAGTACTCATTCCAGATATTTTCATATGGCTAGCAGATAGGTTTGGGCTCAAGGAAAAATAAAGCACTGGTTTAGGGAGAACATTTAACCCCCATCTATCTTCTACGGAGATGCTGACCATGGACTTTAAGGCCAAAAGATTAAACAAACAAAACAAAAATGAGTCAAGAAAGTTGAAAGATAAGCAACACAGGGTATAGTTGAAAATGGAAATTTTAAGGCTGGGTTTGAGAAAGTCCAGATATCTATAGCACAAGGATGACTATATTATGTTCCTTAGGATCAACGTGAGTACCTGGAGAGGACGGGAGAAAATAAGTGGAATGGATAGAAAACATTAAAAAAAAAAAAAAAAAAGCCTTAACAACAGCAAAACATTAACATAAAAATGAAAGCACTGCAGGTCCTTCTGAATGTGGAATAGTTAACCCACCTAGCTTTAAACCCTAGTCAACCTAGGGGGCAGGCAGCCTCCAGGACCAACATTGGTTATCACCGGAATACAAAGGATTAACCATGATCAAAAGAAGAATTCGAGCCTTTGATTTCATTCAAGAAGGCAGCTATGGATTGGCTCCTTCATATTTCCTAATGTTTAACATTGAAGAACATCAAAGCCAAAGGAGAACATAAGCTAAATATCCAACAGTTTAATGTGCAGGTCCTAGGTTGATGAAGGAACCAGAGAGGCAAGCATTTCTTTAAGAAGTAGATTGGACCTTTCTAACCTGTATTAGTTTGCAATAGTCTTTGACTGAGGCTACAAAGGCACACAAAAAATCCCTTGCCATCACAGACTGCACAATAAAGAAAAGGGAAAATGTAAGAGGAGCTCTGAGGATAATTCCATTTGTCAAAGTTAGGTGTAAGAAATCAAGAGTTCAACATTTTCCTAGAGACAGGGCCCCTGAGGCCATACTCAGCTTCGATAGTTTGTTATACACCTCACACAAAAGTCCTGAATCATGTTAAATTGTAAAATGTAAAACTGTCAAATTGAAGCTAACATTGCTTAGCTCTTGATACAAGAATCCCATAATTTCTTGCCATATACTTTTCACTCTTCCTTTAATGTCTCAGATATGAAGAGAGGTGAAATAGAAAACTGTGGCATTAAAATACGAAAGGCAAAAAAGCAGGAAGAATACCAAGATTAAGATTGTTTTTTTGCAGGCTTTCTAAACTCTAACACTGTTTCTTTAGGTGTCAGAAAAGAGCACTGTCTCTCTCCATAGCTGCATGAGCCTTCCAGACAAAAGTCTCTCTCCCACATAGGACAGGTATTAATGACACAAAAGAAAAGGTAGGCAACTCCACCTGGTGCCTGAAAACAAAGACTAGTAAGTCCATGCTAATAGAAACTGAAACACGGAGTACCTGGTAATAATGATAGAGACAAAAAGTATACATGAACTTGAGAGAAATAAACAGCCAGTACACCTTTCCTTCTATAACCTCCAAATCCTATGGCCAGTTCCTCTGTTGCTTCCACCCAAGGGCAGTTTGAGAAATTTTCTAAATGAGTCTTAGGGCTAGCAGTTTAATGGAGATGGGGGGGGAGGGGGAGGAAACAGGTTAGGTCTTGTCAGTAGAGCAAGCTGTGTTCACTTGGATAGTTTATTTTTAAGGATGGCTTGGGTTGGATAAGAGTGTACAGAGGCCTCTAAAGATTCCCAAGACAACCATCGGTCAGTGCTGGCTTCTTCTATCACATAGGACCTTCAAATTCTTTCTAGGTAACACAAAAGTTAAAATAGCTGAAAACTTCTTCAGAATAGGTGTTCTTAAGATGCCCCTGCAGCCTCTCCACCTAGAACAGTGATTCTCAACTTCTCTAATGCCGCGACCCTTTAATACAGTTCCTCATGTAGTGGTGACCCCCAACCATAAAACTATTTTCGTTGCTACTTTATAAGTGTAATTTTGCTACTGTTAGGAATCGTAATGTAAATATCTGTGTTTCCCCATGGTCTTAGGCTCTATAGCAGTGAGGTCGCCTAAGAACATCGGAAAACACAGATATTTACATTACGATTCCTAACAGTAGCAAAATTACACTTATAAAGTAGCAACGAAAATAGTTTTATGGTTGGGGGTCACCACAACATGAGGAACTGTATTAAAGGGTCGCAGGGTCGCGGCGTTAGAAAAGTTGAGAACTACTGACCTAGAACATGGGAGTGGAGAAACTGGACATTTAAAAACAACTTATTTCAGCTTTGCATTGGTATCTTCAGTTTTTATTAGTTTACTTAAAAAGCAATATAACATTTGTATCACTTCCCCCCAGTCACCTCACTTCAGCAGAATCAATGAAAATATTTAGACCAAGAAACACTTTGTGGCTTTTACAAGCTCTCGGTTCACTCTTAAGTTAGCAGTATTCATTTTGTCTTAAAGAAATCCAAGTTCAAATTCTGTGACCAATGCTAGATAAAGGCAAATGGAGGGGATGGGAAGGAGGGACAAGGAACAAAGGCAAAAGGAAGGATATTGGTTGAATGTCATCACCACACACTGTAACTTCTTACCAGGAAATAAAAGATAAGCTCTAGTTTTATTTGGGGATATTCCCTGCCTGTTTATTGAACAGTATGTACATTTCCATTCTTGGCACGATTCTTCCTTCCCAAAGGACATGCTGCTCAACCTTCTCTTGGGAGCGGAATCTACATTTCCCCCATCCCAGACTCAGCTGAGCGGGTCCCTTCTCTTCACTTTCCAGCAGCAAATATGGCCACATAGACATTTCATACTGTGGCAATAGCTCTCTTTCTGTCTCATGGCTATTTCCTGAATCTTGGCTAAGCTTCAAGGCAGGGCAATGAGATGTTTAATAAGAGCAGGAACCTGTTGGGTGCCATGTTGAGTTGTATGATCAAGTTCTTGTCAAAGCCAGTTTAAATCTCCAGTGACAACAAATACACATCTTTCCTATACATAGGCTATCACAGTGGTCGGCAAACTCATTAGTCCATAGAGCCAAATATCAACAGTACAACAATCGAAATTTCTTTTTGAGAGCCAATTTTTTAAAACTTAAACTTCTTCTAACGCCACTTCTTCAAAATAGACTCACTCAAGCCGTGGTATTTTGTGGAAAAGCCACACTCAAGGGGCCAAAGAGCTGCATATGGCTTGAGAGCCACAGTTTGCCGACCACGGGGCTATCATATTTAATAACAACTGCTCTGTGCAAAATCCAGGGCTCAACAGCAGACCACCAGTCATTGAGATGGTTGTGAAAGAACATTAAGGAAGTCCTAAAAAAGTGACTATCGCCCAGCCGGAGTGGCTCAGTGGTTGAAGCATCAACCTATGAACCAAGAGGTCACAATTTGATTCCGGTGAGGACACATGCTCAAGTTTCGGGCTTGATCCCCAGTCGGGGGCATGTAGGAGGCAGCTGATAAATGATTCCCTCTCATCAATGATGTTTCTCTCTCTTTCTTCCTCTCTTTTCCTCTCTGAAACCAATGAAAAATATATATACACGTATAGATGGCACATATATATACATACACGTTATATATGTGTATGTATGTATGTATGTATGTATGTATGTGTGTGTATTTAATGTATGACTGGCATTAAATTTGTCTCTATATACCTGAAGTTCAATCCATGCATTCATGGGGGAAACACATACAACAGTTTGGTTTGGTTTGTTTTTTTTTGTTGTTGTTTTTTTGCCAATCTCATCAACTAGGCCAAGCAAAACGAAGTCCTATGCCTGAGGAGAACTGAATTCTGGCTTATCCCAACCACTGGTATAAGAAACCTAATGTGCCACAAAGACCCCCTGACTTCATTTTCAGGAAATTTTCTTCCAACTTGCTGCAGTTAAAGGAGCTGTAGATTTTAAATGATGCCATGGGCACAGGCTCACTTACAGCCAATTTAGTAAGTGTTCGCACAGTTAATTCTGTCAGTCTTACTCCTACACAGAAATACCTGTGGCCCCAGGGGGTCCAACCACGCACAGTGCTCTTCTGCACATCTTTTTACCCTCCAGCACACAGGAATAGAAGTCTACATCCCAGAAAACACCAGAGAACGAGAAAAGGTAGCTTCTCTGAAACACTAGGTGTAGAAAACCAGAACCCAGCTTCCTATTTGGATGTAATTTCTAAACATATCTCTTTCTCCGCCTGACTGGTGTGGCTCAGTGGTTGAGCGCCAACCTATGAACCAGGTCACGGCTCGATTCCCATCAGGACACATGCCAGGCTGCAGGCTCAGTACCCAGTAGGGGGTATGCAGGAGGCAGCCAATCAATGATTCTGTCTCATCATATTTCTCTCTCTCTCTCTCTTTCTCTCTCCTTTCCTCTCCCAAATCAATAAAAAATATATTGAATGCATGTCTCTCTGAATAATTCAAATAATGGTCTAAGCTGTTTCTCCAAAGATCCAAATCTATACTTTCATATCTCTTGGCTTACTGAAAATTTTCTATCATGGACATGTAAGGGCTCTTAAAAAAGCAAATTGTTTAAAGGGAGCAACCAGGATACTCCTGATTTAAAAAATCTACTTAGTTATGATATAAGCAGAAACTAAGAGTGCTTGTGCATTGAGGCCTAACCTCTCTTGTCTCTCTTTGGAATCCTAAGACACCTACATGAGGAAGCACAAGTTAGTTTACTAGGGAAGAGAAAAGAAACAAGTCATCCCAGTCAAGGCCAACCAGCCTGCCAACTGCTCTATATGTGCATAAAGCCACCTGTATATATTAGCATTCTAGAGCCACCATAACAAGTTACCACAAACCCAGTAGCTTAACATAAATTTACTAGCATTCAGTTTTGCGGGTCACCAGTCTAACACAGATCTTGAGGGGTTAAAATCAAGATGATGGCAGAGCCAAACCGGTTTGGCTCAGTGGATAGAGCGTTGGTCTGCAGACTGAAAGGTCCCGGGTTCGATTCCGGTCAAGGGCATGTACATTGGTTGCGGGTACATTCCCAGTGGGGGGTGTGCAAGAGGCAGCTGGTCGATATCTCTCTCTCATCGATGTTTCTAACTCTCTGTCCCTCTACCTTCCTCTCTGTAAAAAAATCAATTATATATATATATATATATATATATATATATATATATATATATATATATATTTTTTTTTTTTTAAAGATGATGGCAGAGCTGTGTTCCTTTCTGGGCTCTAGGAGAGAATCTGTTTCCTTGCTTATATGGGTTTCTGGCAGAATTCAGCTGCTTTCAGTTGTGGGATTGAGGTCGGCTGTTAGCTTGAGGGCCATTCCCATCTTCAATCACTGCATCTTTTTGACTGACTCTTCTGCTTTCTCTTCCACTTTAAAGTGATTAAACTGGTAATATTTCACTCAGATAATTCAGAAAGATCTCCCAAACTCAAAATCTGTAACCTTTATCATAACTTCAAAGTTCCTTTTGCCACATAAAGTAACACATTCACAGGTCCAGGGATTAGTATGTGGAGATATTTGGCAGGCCATTTTTCTGCCTACTATTCCAACAAATACCAACCACACCCAGTGAAAACATTAACTAACCACAGAGAGCAGCCAGGTTGGCCTAGACCAGTTGCACTGTACACTGGACCCAGAGAATTGTGAGAATCAATAAATAAATGCCATTATAAGTCAGAAAGTTTGTGGGTACTTTTGTGAGGCAGCAAAAACTAATAAAATAGTCAGTTATACCACTTCCGAGGGGTCTGTGCAACCCTAAGCCTGATAGCATGGATCTTACCCCCTTCTCTGCTCTAGTTAAGTCAGTTTTTTTTCTTTTCCAGTCCAGAACTAGAGACTATTGATAAAATTTAACAAAAGTCAGCCTTAGTATTTCAATAGAACTAGAGAGGGACTTATTGATCCACAACTGTAAGCTACATACATGAGAAAAAAATATATATGCTAGAAGTGTTAGGGAATTATTTGAAGGAATGATCGGGGTTTTCCCCCCGTTTTTTGTTGTTGTTGTGTTGTTTGTTTGTTTGTTTTTGTGGGGGTTTTTAGTTAGGGCTTGAACATTTTTTAAAAATAAATTTTTATTGTCCATATTATTACAAATGTTCCGCATTTCCCCCCTCTATTGCTCCCCTCCACCAGGTTCCTACCCCACCCTCTGTCCTTTCCCCACCCCCCATTGTCCTCATCCATAGGTGCACAGTTTTTATTCAGTCTCTTCCCGCACCCCCTTCTCCCTTTCCCCCCAAGAATCGTCAGTTCACTCCCCTTCCATACCTCTGATTCTATTATATTCACCAGTTAAAATTGTTCATCAGATTTTTTAATTCCCTTGGTTTTTAGTTTCACTTGTTGATAGTTACATATTTGTTGTTCATGATTTTTATCTTTATTTTCTTCCTCTTCCTAAAGAACCCCCTTCAGCAATTCATATAATTCTGGTTTGGTGGTGATGAATTCCTTTAGCTTTTTTTTTATTGGTGAAGCTTTTTATCTGGCCTTCAATTCTGAGTGATAGCTTTGCTGGGTAGAGTATTCTTGGCTGTAGGTTCTTGCTATTCATCACCTTGAATATTTCTTGCCATTCCCATCTGGCCTGCATGATTTCTGTTGAGAAATCAGCTGACAATCATATGGGTGCTCCTTTATAGGTTATCTACCTGCTTTTCTCTTGCTGCTTTTAATATTCTCTCTTTGTCTTTTGCTCTTGGAATTTTAATTATGATGTGTCTTGGTATGGTCCTCTTTGGATTCCTTTTTTTTTTTTGGTTCTATGCACTTCCTGGACTTGTAAGTCTAATTCTTTCACCAGGTGGGGGAAGTTTTCTGTCACTATTTCTTCCAGTATGTTTTCAGTATCTTGCTCTCTTTCTTCTGGGACCCCCATAATTCTGATGTTGGTTTGCTTGAAGTTGTCCCAGACATTTCTTACATTATCTTCAACTTTCTGGATTCTCTTTTCTTGCTTCTGCGGAGGATTGTCTTCTGGCTCTTTATGTTCCAAAGCTTTGGCTTGATTCTTGCGATCTTCCATTCTGTTTTTAGGACTCTGTATAATATTTTTTATTTCAGACAATGTATTCTTCATTTCTAGTTTATCCCTTTTCATATCCTCATAGGTCTTGTTTACTTTATCGGCCTTTTCTAGGAAATTCTTGAAAAATCTTATAACCATGGTTTTGAACTCTATATCCAGTCTCTTTTTGTCCTCCATTTCTTTCATTTGTGATCTGTTCCCTTGTCTCAGCATTTTCACAGCTTCCCTGAGTTGGTAGGGTGGCTTTGTGTGTTAAGGTGTCCTATATGGTTCAGTGGGTCAGCCTACCAGTTACCTGAGGTGGACACTCTTGGTGCACCCCTTTATGGACTGTGTGTACAGCCTTATTGTAGTTAAGTCTTGATTGTTGTTGGTATCACTGGGAGGAACTGACCTTCAGGCCAATTGGTTGTGGTGCTCAACTGTGTCTATGCTTGGAGACAGCCTTATTCGACCAGACTTGGAAAATTGCAAAAGACCCTGTGTTCAGCTTGGAAGGGGCAGAGTTTCAGGGGGAAGCCTACAGCTTTGGCTTCCTGTCAGCCCCGCCCTATGAGGTTCCTGAATCTGTGTTCCTCAGTGTCCTTTAGTACTCAATGCAAGTACCTCTGAGAGAAAGGTGCCCTCGAGTTTCGCCCACTACCAGACAGTCTAGTCTCTCCCCCAATGAGCCTGGGACTGGGGTTCAGTGCAGTTGGAGGTGGGGTAGGAAGTGGAGTTCAGCGCAATCTGGAGCTTTTGTCTCCTTCCCGTTAGGGCAATCCAGCAGCACAGTCAACAGTCCGTCCTCTGCGCGCAATGTGTGTGCCTCCGGGCTCTGCCTTTTGCCGCTCCCCTAGGTTTCCGCCTTACAGCCCAGATTCCCTCTGTATGAGCTTGGGTCCCCAGGGTCTGGTCTAGAACTAGGCCTCAGTGCAGTCAGAACTAAGGCTCAGCACAGTCTGAAGCTTTTGTCTCTTTCCCGTTAGGGCAATCCAGCAGCACAGTCAAGAGTTCATCCTCTGCGTGCAATGTGCACGACTCTGAGGCTCTGCCTTTCACTGCTCCCCTGAATTTCCACCTTACAGCCTAGAATCCCTCTGTATGAGCCTGGGTCCCCAGGGTCTGGCCTAGAC